>CM035124.1:144723838-145364355 GCA_020205555.1 Panax stipuleanatus
TTTAATTAATCAATCAATTTTATTTAAATCAATTAAATAAATATAATAAATTTTACATTAAATTATATTGTCACATAATTAATATTTTTTTTATTAATTATGTTAATTCACTAATTCTTTAATTAATTATTAAATTAATTAAAGTCATAGCTTATTTAATTAATTCAATTAATCAATAAACTTAATTAATTAAATGCTTTAAACTATTAAATCACTACACATTAATTTAATTAATGTAACATATAATTAAATTAATCTACCACAAATTCATGAATTAATTATTTAACTCAATAATTAAATCATTAAAAATATTTATTTATTTCAATAAATATTCAAATATCTTTACAAAATTCTAGTTCGTCACAGTAACACTAACACAATAAATCATCTAATTTAATTCTCTCAAATAAATTAGAACTATAATATAAAATATACATCAATTAAATAAACATTACACATTCATTTAATTAATATATAACACTTAATTAAATCGCTTCCATAAATCACATAATTTATTTATTTAACTCAGTAAATAAATCACGTAAAATATTTATTTAACTCAATAAATATTTAAAATTTAATATAAATCTCAATTGTTACAATCTTCCCTCCTTAAAAGGATTCTGTCCCCAGAATCAATATATTAGGGTTACACAAAACTAATCAAATAATGCGGATAAGATTTTCATAACATCTTCGAGCTCCCACGTAGCTTCTTCAGCACTATGGTTCCTCCAGATTACCTTAACAGAAGGTATCACTTTATTCCTACGTACTTGTTCCTTTCTATCAACTATTTGAACAGGCACTTCTTCATATGTTAAGTCCTTATCAAATTGCAAAGGTTCATACTCTATCACATGTTTATAATCGTGCTTGTAAGGTCTTAATACAAAATAAAAGACGTTATGTATATTCTCGAGCTCCGGAGGCAATGCAATCTCGTAAGCTACCTCGCCCACCTTTCGTAGTACCTCAAAAGGTCTAATAATCTGGGACTCAACTTTCCCTTCTTACCAAATCGAATCTTACCCTTCCAGGGAGATACTTTTAGGAACACGAAATTTCCTGGTAAGAATTCTCGGTTCTGTCGATGTAAATCGGCATACTTCTTCTGTCTGTCTTGAGCAGCAACTAATCTCGTTCTGATCAGCTTCACAATTTCGGCGGTTTATTATACCAATTCTGGTCCCAACAATTGACGTTCCCCGACTTCATCCCAACACAAAGGAGTTCTGCATTTTCTGCCGTATAACGCTTCGTAAGGCGGCATGCCAATACTCGCATGATGACTATTATTGTAGGCAAACTCCACCAATGGTAGATGATCCTCCCAGCTTCCTTTGAAGTCCATCACACAAGCTCTTAGCATATCCTCAAGCGTTTGAATCGTTCTCTCGCTCTGTCCATCAGTCTGAGGATGATACGCTGTACTCATTCGCAATTGCGTTCCCAGACATTCTTGCAAATGCTTCCAGAAATTCGATGTAAAACGTGGATCTTTATCGGACACAATTGACACCGGAACACCATGTCGAGAAGTAGTTTCCTTCACGTAGAGCTTCGCTAGTTTATCTAGATTGTACTTAACCCTGATCGGCAGAAAGTGGGATGACTTCGTCAGTCGATCCACTATAACCCATACGCATCAAATCCCTTTCTGAGTCGTTGAAGACCTACCACGAAATCCATCGTGATGTGCTCCCACTTCCACTCTGGAATTCTAACGGTTGCAGCAATCCACTTGGTCTCTGATGTTCTGCTTTGACTTTCTGACACGTTAAGCACCTCGCAACGCTTCAGCCACATCTCTTCTTCATATTTGGCCACCAGAAAGGAGTCCTGAGATCCTAGACAATCTTCGTACTCCCAGGGTGAATAAGATAGCTATAACTATGAGCTTTGCTCAGAATCTCCTCTTTGACCTCTGGTACTAGGGATACCCGATTCTACCTTCAAATCGGAACAGACCTTCATTATCGATCTTGAGCTTGAACTTAGCCATCAGTTAACCTTTTTTCGAATCTTTCACATTATTCATTATGAAGTTGTGCTTCTTTCACTTTGTCTATTAAAGTAGAACCAGTGGTTACTTGAAACAACATCTCAAACGCCAGTTCTTTCAAAAACTTCACTTCCAACTCCAATCTAGCCTCTGTTCTATTAACCGAGCCTGATCAGTTTATACGTTCAGCTTCTCCCGACCTTTTTTGCTTAAAAGCGTCGGCAAGAACGTTATCTTTTACCCGGATGGTAAAGTATTTCGCAATCGTAGTCTTTAATCAGTTCCAACCATCTTCTTTGGCGCATGTTCAAATCCTTCTGGGTAAATATATACTTCAGACTCTTGTGATCTGTGTATATTTCGCACTTCTCTCCATATAAGTAGTGCCTCCAATCTTTAGGGCAAACACTACTGCCGCCATTCTAGATCATGGGTCGGATACCCCTTCTCATAATCCTTCAGCTGACGTGCCGTATAGAGCAATGGCTTTGCCTCTCTGCATCAATACACATCCTAATCCGTTATTGCGAGGCATTGCTATATACTACGAATTCCTCGAAACTATCCGGTAAAGACAATACAGGCGCAGTACTCAACCTCTTCTTCAGCTCTTAAAAAACTCTCCTCACACTTCTCTGTCCAAACAAGCTTAACTATTTTACGAGTCAAATTCGTCAACGGAGTTGCGATTTTAGAAAAGTCTTGGATAAATCTTTGGTAATAACCTGCCAATCCCAAGAAACTCCTCACTTCATACGGCGGTCTTCGGCTATTCCCAATTCATAACAGCTTCAACCTTCTACGGATCCACCGAAATACCATCCCTTGTCGATCACGTAGCCAAGAAATTGCACACGTTCCAACCCAAAATTCGTATTTCAAGAATTTAGCATAAAGCTTCTCTCGTCCTCAGGGCTTCTAAGGTTAGTCGTACGTGTTCAGCATGCTCCTCCTCGGTCTTGGAATAAACCAGGATGTCATCTATGAACACTACCACGAACTTGTCCAGAAATGGCTTGAACACCATGTTCATTATGTCTATAAATGCAGCTGGGGAATTCGTGAGACCAAATGACATCACCAAGAACTCGTAATGACCATATCGAGTCCTAAAAGTCGTTTTCGGTATATCTTCCTTCCTCACCTTCAATTGATGATACCCGTTTCTCAAATTGATTTTCGAGAAGTACTTCGCACCCTTCAGTTGATCAAACAAGTCATTGATCCTAGGTAAAGGATACCTATTCTTGATCGTAACTTTATTCAACTCCCTATAATCAATGCAAAGACGCATCGACCCATCCTTCTTCTTCAAGAATAAAACAGGCGCTCCCCACGGTGAAACGCTTGGTTGAATATACTTCTTGTCCAGTAATTCCTGTAGTTGAACCATCAGTTTCTTCATCTCGACTGGAGCCATTCGGTACGGAGCCTTCAAAATTGGAGCAGTTTCCGGCGCTAAATCGATCACGAACTCTATCTCCCTATCAGGCAGAAGTCCTTGTAATTCGCTCAGAAAAACGTCCACAAACTCCTTAACTACTGATATTTCCTCTACCTTCGGGCTTCATTACGCGTATCTACTATGTAGGCTAGATATCCTACACAGCCTTGCGTCAGAAGTTTCTTGGCTTGCATAACCGTCAGACAACTCACTTGCCTAGGCGATTTGCTACCATAGAACACTAACTTCGACGGAGTCGTAAGGTTTACCGACTTCTTCTGACAGTTGATTATCGCCCCATGGTTGAACAACCAATCCATACCCAGTATAACGTCGAATTCCTCAAGTTTAATCGGAATCAAATCTACTCTAAGTTCCTGACCCTTAATGTCCAATCTACAGTTCTTATAAACGCTCCTAACAGGAATAACCTCCCTATTCGCAATCTCTATGTTCAAAGGGTAAACTAACTCCTTTACAGGTAAGTCTAGGGTTTTAGCAAAATCATCAGATATGAATGAACAAGTAGCACCCGAATCAAATAATACATATGTATTTATACTATTGACCGAAATAATACCTGACACCACGTCTTTTGATTGCATAGCATCTTGCACCGTCATATTGAATGTCCGTGCAGTGGGTCGAACAGCTTGCAATGGTGCAGCCATAGTAACGGAACTGCCGCTTCCATTCCCTCCGTTCCCTATTGACCCTGCTATCAGCTTCTTCGAGCAGTTGCGAGCCATGTAATCTTTGGATCCACATGTAAAGCAAGCTCCCTTCTTCGGGTTTGGGCAATTAGGCGCGATGTGGCCTTCCTGACCATAGTTGAAGCACACCCGCTTCCCCTTCATGCACACGCTAGTGTGATTCTTACCGCATGTAGCACATGCTTCGAACTTCCTCTTCTGCTGGCTTCCTTGCTGACTCCCAGCAGAGGTATTATCAGGACACTTCCTCTTCTGGTTCACAGCGCTGCTACCCCCAGTTTTGGTTTCTACATCATTCTTCTTCTTCCTATCTTGGTTGAACTTCGTCACCGCTTCGCTTCCTCCCTCAGCAAGTCTGGCTTTCTCCAGCACCGCTACAAAGGTATTCAGCTGGAACATGGAAACCTTACTGTAGAGCCAGGGCTTTAGTCCCCGCTCAAACCTTTTCACCTTTCTAGCGTCAGTACTGACCTGGTGAGTAGCGAACCTGGCCAACTCGTTAAACTTAGCGGTATACTCGGACACCGTCATCCCTCCTTGCTTAAGTTCTAGGAATTGGACCTCCATCTGGTCCTGCGAACTCACTAGAAAGTACATCTCGTAGAACATTTCCTTGAAACGTTCCCACGTGATGACTTCCTCTCCCTCTCGGGTCTTGTTAGCCTGCCACAAAAAGCTAGCATCTGACTTCAACATGAAAGCCGCGAATGCTGTCTTCTGGTCTTCACCTACTCTGGCAACTTCAAATACCTTCTCCATTTCCATAACCCATGTCTGAGCTTCGATAGGGTTAGTCGATCCTTTGAACTCAGGCGGCCCTACTGCCTTGAATTCCTTGAACGTAGTTCCCTGCACTTGCGGCTGATTCGCAAGAGCTCCTGTCAACAGGTTCACCAACTGCTGAACCGAGTTGGGATTTGTCCCATCGTTATTGTTGTTGTTCGTCGAACCTTCGGGGTTTTGACACGTTACTCTTCTTCTAGGAGGCATTTTCTGTTAAGAAAATATTATTATTAGACCCTTTATTCAATTATTAAGTACTCCAGTTCATACTTAAACGTTCTAGACAATTCAGTTCACATAGAACACCAAGCACGTCAATAAACTTCTTTTATTCATTAGTCGTTGTTTAAAATATCAATCAGATAGCTTTTCTGCCATATACATCATCCTTCCTGAACTGAAAAAGTTGCAATATTACATTCTTAACTTATCCCATTCTTATCTCAATTATGGAATTTACTTTATTTACTACAAAAGCAACACATAAACAAAAGCTCTACTACTACTGCTACTGCTACTACTACTATTACTGCTACTGCTGCTACTGCCTAGGCATATTAATACGTCGCACAGCCTCTCTGCGTTCCTCTTCCATTACCCGAAATGTCATTCTTCGGTCCACCACATACCACGGTAAACCTTGGAACTGAGCTGGGTAGTAGAAAATACGGTCCTGAGTTCTCTCTATCGCTATATGAAAAGCATATTCCGTTTCCCTCAGCTTGGCCCTCTTGGCTTCACACCTTCAGCTCGATTGACTCGTTGATTAGCTCTCATGCTTGACTCCTCAGCTCTGGCACGCTTCCTCGACTCCTCCTGGATGTCTTGCTTCAGCTTCGCCAGTTCAAATTGAGCAGCATCTCTCTCAACCTCCATATGTATCAGGTTCCATTGTGCATCTCCTAGGTCACTTGCTATTTCCTCGATCGTCTCGTCTCGCTGCTGGATAGTCTCTTCGAGATCTCCTACGCATCCATGAAGCTCCACATTGCTATCGTAGACTGCCTCGTACATCTCAGCACTAATAGAGTGAGGTGGGAATTCCTCTTCGGGATCCTCTTCCTCCTCTTCAGACTCGTCCTCGTCCTCATCCTCTGGAATAGGTGTCAGCTCACGCTCCCGACCAGCTACAGTGACCACTGGAGGTGGATCCCTCCTAACCAGCTGGTCCCAGACAACATGTATATCACGGGGCTCCTCATCTCTAGGTACCTGAGGTACATCCTCTCTAGCCTGACTAGGTTCTCCAACGTTCAACATCCTGACAAAAGAATTTTAAAGTTCATTATTACGTGATAACGAATCATCACTCTTCGAATGCTAAAGTGTAAACACATAGGCACATAAGGTAGTTTATTATCTTTACCTAGCATCACTATCTTTTCTATCTTACCATAAGGCTACTACCTAAGGTTTTTCCCCACCTAAGGTTTCATAACCTATAGCTTTGATACCAACCTGTGACACCCCCAAATTCGGGTACTTCGTTTTCACATGATTTGGTGATCACTTTCTAATATAACATACATCTACCCAATGAATAATGCAAAATAAGCTACAACTTAAATTAAAATAAATAAATCTCCCTTCCAACAAGGGTTATAATTTTTTTTAAAATAATCCCGGGTTACTCTAAACCTGACATAAAATAATAAAGTGCGGAAACATAACATTCCTGTCTCATTACAATCATTTCAAAATAATTAAAATAAGTCTTCACTTGCTTTGCTTTCCTTTGCGCTTACTTGTAGACGGAGCATCAGCATTATCAACCTTTACTGAAATTGTTATTTAATGCAAGAGTGAGCAAACCACAGCTCACTAGAGTTTAACAATAATATAGACATGAAAGGATATATTTAAAAGAATCTGAACAACTTAGCTTGCTTCAATAATAAAGAATTGAATAATAATTCTCTATCAACATTAAATTTCGAATATAGAATTTATCTGAGGGTCACAAGACCTTTGAACTATTCTTGTCCTAGGTTATAAATATTTCTATTTAAACCTTTAACAGTCAATAAGACTATGAACCTTAACTCGTACTTAGGGGGATCAGCCCTTCGTACCATGTATTGTGCACAAACATCTTAACGCTATGCGTAGTAACCTCCCCTAGTAAATAGGGTTGTTCAACTCAGCAATTTGAATTCGAGTCCGCACCAAAGAAAGTTTGGTTTGGATAATCTTACAAAGGTAATTTAGAATTTATGTTCATCAACTAAGGATTAGTTGAATCGACTTTCAATAATTCATAAATAAAAGAGTTATGAATTAACATATGCTTTAGAAGTAAACTTAAAGCATTTAAAATAATAAACTAGATCTTACTTGAACAATAAGTTAAGATCATTTTAATTAAATAAACAATTGTCCAATACAGAAATGGAAAGGACATTCTCAACAATGAATATATGAATTCAAAGAAATTGCATAGAATTAACGAGTTTAGGGTTTAGAAGACTTGCCTCAAGCGCAAGCTACTTAACTCAATTCACGTACTTTAATACTTCCTACACATATATATTTAATCACAATAACCTAAATTAGTTAATACCTAACTAATTCACATAAGTGGTTAACTATCATGGTTAACTCAATAAATAATAATTAACCATCACATAGTTAATTACATCACATAGGCATGCTCACATAATTAAATTAATTATGTATTTAGCTTAATTATAATTAAATAATTATAATTTTAATCACTTAATCAAATTATAATTACTTAAATTATAATTACCTTTTAAATTATAAACAATTTATAATTTATACTCAATTAAACTATATCATGCATTATAATTACACAATTAATAACAAATCATGAATTATCAATTTATAATCCATAATTAAACATGCATTTATTAAATTATAATTACATAGATTATAATTTAAATTAATATCTAATTGATTAAAATAAATCAACTACTACTCATCATAATTTAACAAAATTAAACTTTGAATTTAAATATTTACTCTTAATTATAATTATTCAAATTATAATTGAGTAACTTTTTTTTACAATTAAACAAGTATAATTTATACTTCTACATTAAGGTTTTCAAAACTTTCTTTTTCTCAATTTATGAAATTATCAATTTTATGTTAACACATGTTAAAGCAACTGGATACATGCTCATTATCTTAGCAATAATGTAATGGAAACATAAAAACACATTGCACACTTGATTAAAACTCATTGCCACTGCACTGTGCACGACGCAGCTGCGCAGGGTAAGGATCTGGGAAGGACAAGCGGCGCAACTGCGCTGCTCCTGGCCTTGCTGTCGGCGCAGCTGCGCAGCAACTCGGCCAGACGCAGACAGCCACGTTACTCTGCTTCACTGAACCCATACAAGCCAACAAATGGATATTTACAGTAACTTAAACATTGTAAATCATACCTATGCAATTATACATATATATAACATGCTTCCACAATACAAAACCATTTAAACAATGATAATCATAAGTTTTAAAAAATCCAATTTGGCCATTTTCATGAAAACTCATATATTTTCCAAAATAAGTCACTGTAATCAAATTCTTAAGCAATTCAACTTATAACACATGCTTTCTTCTCATGATTTAAGGTAGTATCATAGAAAATTTTTAAACAACATACTAACATATACCAATTTCTCAATGTAAAATCACCCATAATATATAAACTCATGAAATTCCATGTGAACTCATATAAACATGAATTTTCTGTTAAAATATATTTCTACAGTAATTTAATTTCTGAAAATCATTGGTAACCATATAATTCACCATGAACAACGCCACCTATATATATATCATCCATGTTTATGCTATTACATGAAAACTCAGTTTTCACAGAGAATAAAACATGAAACTTAAATCGAGTTTTGAAAATATGAAAGTAGAGATTATGGATTACCTTTCGGTGATAGGAGAAGAAAACAAATATTCACTCTAGCCTCCACAAGCTTCTTCTTCCTTCTCTTCTTCTCCAACTCTTCTTTGCTTTCTCTTTTTCCTCTGCTCTTTTCTTTCTTCTTTGCTCTTAGTTTAGACTTAGGATTAATCTAACGTAGTATAGAACTAATGTAATATAATATAATACACGTACTAACTAATACTAATTAGCCTAATTAATTTAGCAGTTACATAAGTTTCAAAATTCAAAAAGCCTTAAGGCTTTGTTTGGCCAAAACAACATTATTTTAAAAAAAAACAAGTTATTATTACTAAGGCCATGTTTGGTAAAATAGATTTAAAACAAATGCAAAGCCTTGTTTATTTAAACTCATTTAAAATGCTTTTTTTTTTATTTTAACAAATCATTTTAACACATACTTTAATGCCACATTTTAATTAATTAAATATTAAACACTAATTTAATCAATTAAAATCTAACATCAATAGATCACATAAAATTTGTCACATAATTATAATTACTCGCTAATTATAATTCATGTAACACTAACACAATAAATCATCTAATTTAATTCTCTCAATTAAATTAGAACTATAATATAAAATATACATCAATTAAATAAACATTACACATTCATTTAATTAATATATAACACTTAATTAAATTGCTTCCATAAATCACATAATTTATTTATTTAACTCAATAAATAAATCACGTAAAGTATTTATTTAACTCAATAAATATTTAAAATTTAATATAAAATCTCAATTGTTACATTCCTACATTTCAAAGAGTTGAATGGTGAGGAAAGTAGTACTAATAGATATCAGATATCTACGGAGCTCTTCCAATCTAGAATGATCGATGGTAATACAATAAAGACACATGTCCTTAAGATGATCAATCTGATTGAACAAATAGGACAACTAGGTTTTGTCATGGATGGAAAATTGAGCCAAGGTTTGATCCTGCACTAAATCTCGGACTCCTTCTCATAATTGTTGTGAGTTTGTAGATGTACAAGTTAGATGTAAGGCTCACTGATTTGCTTAAACATGTTGAAAACTGTTGAGAGTCACTTTCTAACCAAGAAATACCAAGTCTTACTGATAAGGACCAAATGATCTTCTGAAAAAGAAGAACGATTCAAAGAAGGTAAATAGAAAGGCAAATACAAAGGATAATAAGAACAAAACTGATACGGATAGCAAAGGAGTTTACTTCCACTACAATAAGCCTGGACACTAGAATAGAAACTGCGAGAGTATCTTGCAGAGGCTAACCAGAAGAAGCTTAGTGAAGCTTCGGTTACACATACAGTTTTGTTCATGATTGAAATAAATCTTTCAGTAAGTAAAGTTTCTACTTGGGTATAGGATACCGGCAATGGTTTTCATAAATATAGATTTATGAAGGGACCAAACAGAAGTAGAAAGCTAAACATGGGGAAGTTTTCCTACATGTGGGAATGGAGCAAAGGTTGGTCCATTAACTGCAGGAACTTATTGTTTAGCACCACCTACGGACAAGTCCATTAGTTCAAATAATTAACAATTTATTGAATAGACTTTACATACTTGGCTTACATGAAAATAATTTTAAATTGAACAAACTAGTAAAAGAAAAGGAGATGATCATTCAAAGAGTTGAATATTTATATTTGGTGAAATACAAGTCTGAATCATTTGAAAGGTTTAAAAAATTCAGAAGTAAAACTAATTGGCTAAGTATTATTATTCTTCGATTGGATCGAGGAATAAACACTTGTGCAATAAGTTTTAAGATCATCTTAAATGGTTTTCTCATAATGGACGCTTCCTGATATATAATAATTGATTGGTGTATCTAAAAGGAAAAATCGTACCTAATTGGACATGGTGCGGTCCATAATGATTTTACCAACATTCCAGTATCCTTCTAGGGTAATGCCCTGGAAACGGCTGCATATCTACAAAATAAGGTAACCTCAAAATCTGTCCCCAAGACTTCATAAGAGTTATGGACATGGAGGATTCCTAATCTTTGGTATGTTAAGAAAAAGGATTGTCCAACTTATATGAAAAGGTTTCAAAAGGATAAGCTTAAGACAAAATTTGACAAGTACAGATTTGTAGGACATCCTAAAGTAAGTTTAAGGTATATGTTCTATAATCCTACTTAGCAAAAGGTGTTTGTTGCAAAACACGCTGCCTTCTAAGATAAAAGTGTTTATCATTGAAGGGCTAGTGGGAGGATAATTGATCTTGAAGGAGTTCAAGAATCACAAATCATTATTAGTTAGAAGGATGAACCTATAGATAGACTTATTGTACCACAATCGAATAGTAAATCTAGAATAATACTGAAGATACCTGGGAGGTATGGATTCATCATAGATGATGATGATGAGGTACACATCATAGAAGATGATGATCTAGTTATATATGATATGGCTAAGAGTTGAAGACACTCAGAGAAATGGTAGATGACCATAAAATTCAAAATGGATCTTTGAAGCAATGCTCAAGACAATTCAAATTTTACTTGCGATTGTAGCTTATTATTACTAAATTTGGCAAATGGACGTGGAGACGCCCTTCCTTAAATATATATATTATTAGAGAATAATATATGTATGATACAGCCAGATGGATTTGTTTCAATGGTTGAAGCAAATCATGTATATGAGCTACAACAATCCATTTATGGATTGAAGCAAACTTCTCAAAGATGGAACATTTATTTTGATGAGACAATCAAAAGAATTTAATTTTATCAAAAACGAGAATGAACCTAGTGTATACAAAAGGGTCAGTGGGAGCGCTGTGACATTACTAGTATTATATGTTGATATACTACTGATAAGGAATGACATACCAATGCTATAATCAGTAAAGATAAAGTTGTTTAAACATTACTCTATGAATGATTTGGGTAGAACATCCTAAATTGGGGATATAAATCTATATAGATTGATTTAAAAAGATGTTCGGCTTAACCCAAGGAATGTATATTCATTTGATGCAAAAGGCGTTTAGCATGACAAACTCCAAAAGATGTCTCATGATGATGAATCATGGAGTGTATCTCTCTAAAATTGTCCTCAATAAAAGAGAGATTGCATGAGTTACTATTATGTATGCAACGAAACGTACGAGACTTGATGTTGATCAATCATATTCTGGAGAAGATCATTGTAAGACAGTGATAAACATCTTTAAGTACTTAACCGACAATAAGGACGTAATCATGATTCATGATGGGCTGAATTAAACTAGAGGACTAAACAGACTCAAGTTTACAGACTGACCAAGACGATAACAAATCCACTTTAGGGTAAGTCGTTACCTTGAAAGGTGGTGTAGTGAATTGGAAAAGTTCCAAACAGCAAATAGTTGTTGGTTTAGTGATAAAGACAAAGTATATAGCTGTAAATGAAGCTACAAGTTGATGTTTCAGATGAAACGTTAATAACAGAACTAGGAATACTTCTTAAGTCTCATCTTGGATCCAAACATGTGTTGTGACACTTTCATTTGATTAAAAGAATCATTGAAAGAGGAGAAGTCACTATAGAGATAGTGAACTCTCAAAAACGACATTGTATATCCATTTACTAAAGCTAATCCAACAATAGGATAATCGTCACTTAGAGAAGAAGGGTATTAGATACCATGGCGATTGGCTTTAGTGTAAGTGGGAGATTGAAAGTAGTATGCACACAAGCCAATCATGTTTGATGATAAAGCATATACTTTGTAAAAATCTTATTCATTTATTAATAAAAATATTATTTAATTAAAGACATTTATTTATCTACATGGTGCTATTTTTATAATATGTGATTGGGAGCTGTCGTCTAGCACTCCAAAATTAACCTTACTCCTATTCTACTAACTCAAGAATTAGTGTAGTAACAAACAAGGATCGATCCCACAGAGAGTGTTTTATTTTATATTTATCCAATTATTTTATAATGAATTGGGGGTTTTGGTTTGAAAAGTTGAATTATCGAAAGTGAATTTAAAAGAAGTATCATTGAATAAAAAGCTTCAATTCTTCAGTTTAGTATCGCTTTTTCACAATTATTGAATAACCAAGTTTTTACAATATTTATCCTTCAATGAGATTAACAATCCTAGATAACCGCGATCGCTAGTTATCTGAAATTCTCCTTATGTGTAAATCTAATGTGACGATCACCAACAAAAGATCCTAACTATCATATAACCTATAACTATTAGTCTAAATTTAGTATGATAGAAGCATGAAGAATGAGAATTAGATTGTTTAAAGAAACAATTACACAATTAGGAATTATTTAACTTATCTTATGAAGATCTTAATAATATCCAAAAGTTTGACCACAATCGAATATCATTAATTGATACTTAAGATCAGACATCCATCGTTTGCTTAATATATATCTTAATCTAGCAGATGATATCAATTTACTAATTTAATCCTGCAAAAACTAAATTAGTTAGTTGAATAGCATACAAGAAAGTTTATGTAGATAATCAGAATAAACCTCACATACGAAGGAATAAATAAAGTAAACTTGCTGAAACCGTTAATTATGAATAAGGTTCAACATCTCTTTAGAATTGAATTGAGTAGTTTAGCTTGACATGCTTTGATTCTCCAAAACTAGGGTTTAAATGAATGTAGAAGATGATATCTGATGATATAAGATTATCCCCTTTATATTGGGTCTGACATATCTTTATAAAGTCTAAAACAATCCTTGAAAACCTAAAAGTTCGCAATCCAAATCGTATTAGAAGTCTGCCTAAAACTTTCCAAAACTAGAAATTACTGTTTTCTTGCCGACAATCTCGTCGGGGCGCATTTTCCTTCATAAAAACTCGTCGGGGTGAAGTTTGGCAGAGAAAAACTCGTCGGGGCGAGTTTTCCTTCATAAAAACTCGTTGGGGCGAGTTTCCATTTTCTGCTGCGACATCCTTTGGTAAAATGAGCATAACTTTTGATCCAGTAAGAGTTACGGGACTTGCTATCTATGTAAGAACCCGAACTTTCGTGAAATTATTAAAATGAGAATTTAATAAATAAAATTTTTAAGGCATGTATTGGGTTCGAATATATATGTGTGTTACATAGGGTAATATGAACTATGTAATATGTAATTTTTGTGATTTATAAATATATTATTATTATATATTTATTATAAATTGTAGAGATGAATTAGCAAGAAGATGGATAAGATTTATCTATCGGTATTAAATAATTTATATAATTATTTATCATGGTAAGATTGGTGACATTAAATATCTTTGATAATCACCATTTTCTAGAGTATATGTACGTTGTTGAAGAGAGAGAGAATAGGACCAATATATCTTCAGATAAACATTGGTTAGTGAATTATTAGTTGATTTAATATACCGCGAGAAGTGAAGATTAACGAAATATACATATGTGTTATATATATATTTTGAATTATGTGGAAGGAATTAGATATATATATATATATATATATATATATATATATATATATGAGAACCTTATAGGAGAATAGAGTTTGAACTTATAGTTTAAACTTTGAATCATTGAAGGAGGTAATAAAAGATGTTGGTTAACCGATGTAGCAAGATAGCACATTAAAAAATATGTTCAAGTATTTAAGAATTGAGATTATGGTTCTGCTATAGCAGAACTTGTCTGCCTATGAAATTGAGGTGGCGCAGCTGCGCCACTTCCAAGCCTTATACCAGCGCAGCTACGCCGGTCTGTAGAAAATTCTGAGAGTTGTGTAATCTGAACTTTAGGATATGTATATTAATAATTAAAATGTTATCATAATTGACACTTAAATTGTCCATGAATGGATTAAGTTAGCAAAACATGATTTGAATAAGAAATTTATTAACCTAGAATAATTGTGGGTTAATCAAATTATATTATAGAATAATATATAGCCTTGTGTGGCAGTGGTGAGATAGTAAGTTGAATAAATAAGTTAATTCACTCAAGTAAAATGGTGAATTAAGGATTATGTGTTGCATAAAGAAAATGGAATGAATATGTTAATTTGATATTTTAAATATATTACATAGTATTGTAATATATAAAAGGGTTAGTATTTGAAAGTTAAGTGAAGAGTACTAATATAATTATAAATAGATATTGGTTAGAGATTTATGCATTAAGTTATGGCTAACTGAAAATGTGTTGGGATAATTTATGGAAGAAATGGAAGTAAAGAATTATAGTATAATAATTAGTTGTGTACATACTAATTATTCTAAGGAAATGGTTATCTTAAATAAAAGTGTAATGAGTATAAAATTCATACAGCCTAGTATAGTAGTTCTACATATTACAAGTGTGCAATTATTTAAGGTAAGCTAAATAATTTAGCATTACGGTAAAGTGTGTCACAAATTTTATATTAAATCGATATTAAAATAACGTGAAATTGGGGAAAGGCCAAACGTGACCCAGACCCCTAATATTTTATTGTTGATATTATGAGCTTGAGTTATATAACTCCGGTAAATGAGATAAATGAGCCTTGTGTGGCCTGAGTATTAAAGTTAAACCAGACTAAAGGTTTAACTAGATTTATTAAAAGAGAATTAATAGAAAGATAATAAATGATTGATAATAATCATTGTGAGATTAAAGTGTGATTGGGAATAATGGGTTGAGAGTACCCAACTGTTGTATATTTAGCCCAATTAAAATATTATTTGGACTAGCTTAGTGTGCATGGGATATAAGATTATATTGGTGTATATTTAAAATATAAGTATACTTCCTATATGTGGGCAGGTACATATATATGTGTATATATGTGCCCATAACATTATGTATTGTGGTAATGTTAAGTCATTATAATTGATTTAATAAGCCCAAAAGGAATTAACCTTAGTAGAATGAGACCCATTTTATTGATAACTTAGAGGGTAATAAGCCTTGTCCCAAAATCAGTGTCACACTTATTATAACAGCCGTGATAGGCCATTGGCCTATGCTACTTCAATTGCTGGAAAATGAAAAAGGCTATAAAGCTTGCAATCATGGTGATGATGAAGGGAGTGATGGAGGATAAGGGAGTAGGTAACCAACTCTCCATTACCCTTTGGCTTCTCCTTCTCCCTGTTAGTTCAAAACATTGTGTAAATGTTATGTCTGTGTATTGAAATCTTTATAAATAGAGCCTCCTTCTTCTCCTTCACGTTGGTTGAGTTGTCTGAGTAATTGGCTATGGAAGGTTAGTATAATTGGAGAGCAATCAGAGGTTTGGAGAGCTATAGTTACCAAATTGGAGCAATCAAGAGGTAATAATTCTAATATATATGCTCTTGATTCTTAAGTTTTGAATTTCTTAGAAATGTATGAAATACTTACTAAGTGAGTCAAAGATTGATGACCAAAACTTGTTGCAATCTGTGAATTGTTGTAAGATGTTTCTAACAAAGTTAAATACGAAAACAATGGAAGTTAAACAGATCAATTTGATTTAGAAATGAATCCGTAGTGATGAAATTAGCTAAACTTGTCCAAACATGAAAATATAGTATGAACATGAGTTTTGGATTAATATTTGGGTTAGTTAATGTTTCTGTTAATTGTTGATTCTTTGGTATGTTGTAGTTATATGAATTTTGAATCCATAGAATCGAAAACGGACTAATTTGGATGTGTATAACTCGCGTTATGACGATTGAAAAGTGAAATGGTCTAAAAATTCGCGAAGAACCAAGTTCGGAACTTCCTTCTGCCTCTTGTGGTGCAGCTGCGCTGCCCCCAAGGCCATTTGGGGCGCAGCTGCGCCGGGCATGGTCAGACAAAAAAACAAACAAACAAATAATATTTTGATCTGCTGTAGTAAATTAGGCATAACTTCTTCATAAGAATTCCAATTGAGGTGGTTCAAGATGATTCGGAAAGATAACGAGTAGACCTACAACTTTCATTCTTTAAGTTTTTTGATTTGAAGTCGTTTAGAGGGGTAAAAATGTCCTACTTTGTGATTGCTCCGTATTCGAAGTAATCGGAGGGCGTCGGAAATGCACATAACCAATTGTAGTGCTCCCAACGACAAAATATGTTATTCTAAGTGATAAAACCTAAAAATGCATGAAAATAGACATGTCATATAACTAAGATTACTTTAATCATAATGGAATCCTTTAACATAATTTTCTAAAAGAAAACTTGAAGTTTTGAAAATGAAACTTAACCAACTTTGTGTCTTTTAAGTTTTGACTTTGGAAACATATGTATATAACCTAGTTATGTGTGCAATGGGAAAGGAATATGGTTTCAATATATGTTGCATATAAAAGGTTGTCAAGCTTGGTTTAGTATATGTACATGGTTGAGTCATTCGAGCATGTTTTAAAAGTAAGTCTTCAAGTGATGAACGATGCTAGTCATATGTAGATGAAATGAATATTTACAAGCATGATGATAATTATATTCTAAACTTGTAGGATGACATGCTAGTACTATTTATGTCATTAAACATGGCCTATAAGTACACTTATCTAGTTTGATACAATAAAAGTCATTAGAGCATGATTTTTAAAGTAAGTTGTTAACATGTAAGCATGCGTATCAAAAGTTGATAACATCGTTATATGGATTGATGAGTACGTAGTTAGACCCTTGTTGCATGAAATCGCTTAGCCGTGAAATAAATGGCAATAAAGCTATAAAGTGTAACAACAAACTTGAAGTAAACACAAGGGGCACCAAACTTGGATCAAAACCTCTTAACATGTGTATGTGTTATGTGATGGCATATTAAGTAATGAGGTGATAAACGACACTAGCTATGTGTAAATGATGTGAATTCTTGCGAGCGTACATATTATGAATTATATGACCTTCTCATATGAATAGATGGATGACATAGTTGGCCTCATGATTTCATGAACTTAGTTGGCCTTAACTTCGTGGAAATTTCCAACTAGAGACATATTGTGTAAAGGTGGACTTGAAATTACCCTAAGAAAAATCTAAGACCTCTTAGGATGAATGTTGCTATGTGTTAATACTCTTGCATGCTAGAAAACCAAAACGGAACCAGAAATCAAAAGCCAAAACTGGTCTGGACATGGAGCTGGGCAGCTGCGCAGCTGCGCCCCTCCCAGGTCTAAATGTGGCGCAGCTGTGCCACAGGGCAATTTTTGTCAGATTATTTTAAATATAATCTGATCATGGAAGTATGCTTACATTATCATCATAAGTTATGAAACAGAGTCTGAATGATATGTTGAGTGTTCATTGATGTAATGATAGGAAACCCGAAATTTGCTAAATTTTCCTAAGGTTTGAGAAACACAAATATAATGTGAATTGTGTATCTAGGAGTTTTGAAATGTGTATGTCGAATAGTTAAGTGCGTGATAAAAGTATGTGAATGTTGATAATAAGAATGGTTAAGGTATACCTATACGTACCTAGCTATATTAAGAGGATGATAAGAAAGTGAAACAAAGGTTCTAAGAACCAAGATAGAAAACAATGTAATACTTATTATTATATTGAGAATGTATGAATGTATGACTGATGGGTATAAATCCATGATTATATAACTGTGTAGGATTACACGAAGTGCAGATATCTTTAAGTAGTTAAGTCGTAGTTGTTAAACTACGAATCAGGCAAGTCTTTCAGTTCCTATTTGATATATGAATTCTATAACTGTTAATTGAGTTATATTATGTTATGAGAATGTTGATGTATATATGTGAAATGTATATGAGATATGTATGAGATTGAAAGTTGATCTTTGATGATATGCTTGTGAAGTTAATCTCTATGCCTGTTATGTGAGAAGTAACATGCGTAGTAAATATTAATTGATTATGAATGCATGAACTGAGTATGTTATTATATGCTATGTGATGCATAAAAACTGTTAGAATTGCTGAGCTGTCGAGCTCACTCTTGTAAATAACCATTTTTGCAGGTTACGGACTCACGGTAAAGATTACGTGCTTCTTGATCGATAAAGTTAAATAGTATCGCAACGAAGATTATTATTTAGATTATTGCTTGAACCATGTTTAGGTTCTAGGAGTTGTACATGATAGTAATTATGATGTTTAATACTTGTCGTGTTGTAAAGATGTACTAGTTGATACATAGAAGATATCGAATTAAAATGTAAACGTTTATACAGTAATTCGAATAGAATGAATCGTAATATATTTGATTCAAGGATATGTAATTGATTCAAGTTATGAAATCAATAAAAGACTTTATTCAAAGGATATTGAAAAGTTTAAATTATTCCGCATTTTTACAACATCAAATATGATGTAAGACAGGAATGGTAAATTACCAAAATTGAATACTCATAAAAGTTCGAGGTCATTACACAGATCCTAGAAACGAAAGGAAATTATATTCTAATTTGTAATAAAGCGAATTTATATTCATTAAGTTATGAATAAAAGATGTAAATATTTGATTAGTAGTATCGTGACTGCACCGGATTTGAGGTAATAAAAGGGACCCGGATTTGGGGGCGTCACAGGTTGGTATCAAAGCAGTAGGTTATAAACCTTAGGTAAGAGTACCTTAGACTATAACTTGAGAAAGGGAAAGATAAAGATTAAAATATATACGTGAAGATTCAAAGAAGAATCTTGAAGTATCTAGAGAATGAGAATCAGGAGTTTCCCAACTACGGTAATAAAAATGTTAAGACGGTGTCTATAAGATGAATATGACATAGATAATAAGAATGAACTCGAATGGAGTTTGGTTGATAATAGGAAAAGAACCCTAAGATAAATCGATGATCACGACGTGATCGGATTGAGCTATGAAATGATAAATAGCCTGTAACGACTAAGTGTGTATAGCTTGATGCTATGAGAGAAGGTACTATGAAATGGTAGGAGATGAACTCATGAGGAGTTGTATGTGATGAAATATAGAAATTTCGTAACAAGCAAAGAACAAGTTAAGATTAAGATAGAGTTAAGTGTTAGATTTCCATTGAGGACTCATGTGATGGCTTAGTTGTACAAACCTTTGTATGGGCAGAGGTTTGTGCTTGCGCTGAGTGCATCACATTGATAATCGTTGGAATGTTGGTGTTGCGCTATCATTATACATATGGCGGAAAGGTGATTCATTTCTCATGTTTATTTTGATAGATAGAGATTTCTAAGATTACATCTAGATATTACTAAGATTAGGTGCGAGTTCTTAAGACTCATGCTTATGTTAAGTTTGTGACTCATAATCATATGAATTTTTGAGCCCCTAAGCGTATGGACAGTCCCTGATTGGTTCTTGGACTACGTATTGCTAGGACAAGTTTCTAAAATCATATTATTGTGGTAAGTTCCAAAACCTCCATGGTATGGTAAGTTCGATTAGCTATACTGGGAATAGATATATTATATTAAGAGTTTTGGTATAGTAAGCATTGATGGTATTGAAGATTGATAGAATGATGAAGTAATGGAGTAAGAGATTGGAATTGATAGAGAAATTTGGATTTTTCTAAATCTTCTAGCTACGCTAGATTTTCAAAATTTATTGACTTCGTACTAGTGTTTGCACTTCTATTTTTTTGAGAAAATATTGGGTCAGATGACTGAACCAATGAGTTTTAAAAACGATACTGTTTTTCGTATGTCTATGCTATTTGTTTCGGTTAAGACAAAAATGATTTGAAAATCTTTCAAAATGTATTTTGACCATATGCATCATTGATATGGTGTAGAATGGAAAACGATGGAGTCTTCAATGCAATCAAACCTAGTTTTTGGAGCGACCGTAAGATCGTCCGTGCGTTATGGAATGATGTAGTAAGATAAAGTCATAAAATGACAGAATCTTCAATGTACGACTGAGATGGTACGGTATCATGATGTCATAAAAGAATTTTTGGTTTTCGTTTGAACTATCAATTAAGCGGGTTGGATTCGATTGATGTCCGGATTGTTGATAAGAGTCTAAGCTATTTGATTCGGCTAGACGACTGTTAAAGAATAGTTATGGAATTCAAGCATTCTTGTGTATTTATGCCAAACCAGATTGCTCTGGTGCGGGTTAAATGTTGAAAAGCTGAGGTGAACAACCCTATAAAGGGGACATGTTTTCGGGGACAATGGTTCTGAACGTAACGTATATAGTCGTTACAAAACACTACGTTGTGGCTCAACGTAGTGGTACGATAGGCAGGCCACCTAGTGTACGCGTGGAGGGTGTTTTCAGTCTTTGTGATTGATAAACACTCTGGTTTGCAGTGTGAAGAATTGTATTGAAGCATTAGTAAACCCGGAGAAAAGTTCACGGTCTTGTGACACCTCAGCATAATTTGGAATCTGAGTTATTCGTACTACTTCCCGATTATTGAAAAATCGTGAAAGATTCTTATTCTTCTGAAGGATGAATGTAGTAGTAGAATGTTCCTTAGAAAGGAGAAAATGACAGAATGCGATGGAGAAGGTTATAATAATAAAACTTCTGAAAAGAGAATGAATAAAATTATTCAAAAGAATATGTAATATTCAGAATAGCACCGAGTAGAGGAGGTTTCGGTGATTCCGAGGACGGAATCCTTATAAGGGGGAGAGGATGTAAGAACCCAAATTTTTAAGAAATTATTAAAATGAGAATTTAATAAATAAAATTCCTAAGGCATGTATTGGGTTCGAATATATATGTGTGTTATGAGGTAGGAAGTATTGTGTTACATAGGATAATATGAACTATGTAATATGTGATTTTTGTGATTTATAAATATATTATTATTATATATTTGTTATAAATTGTAGAGATGAATTAGCAAGAAGATGGATAAGATTTATCTATCGGTATTAAATAATTTATATAATTATTTATCATGGTAAGATTAGCGACATTAAATATCTTTGATAATAACCATTTTCTGGAGTATATGTACGTTGTTGAAGAGATAGAGAATAGGACCAATATATCTTCAGATAGACATTGGTTAGTGAATTATTAGTTGATTTAATATACCGCGAGAAGTGAAGATTAACGAAATATACATATGTGTTATACATATATCTTGAATTATGTGGAAGGAATTATATATATATATATATATATATATATATATATATATATATATATGAGAACCTTATAGGGGAATAGAGTTTGAACTTATAGTTTAAACTTTGAATCATTGAAGGAGGTAATAAAAGATGTTGGTTAACCGATGTAACAAGATAGCAAATTAAAAAGCATGTTCAAGTATTTAAGAATTGAGATTATGGTTCTGCTATAGCAAAAATTGTCTGCCTATGAACTTGAGGTGGCGCAACTGCGCCACTTCCAAGCCTTATACCAGCGCAGCTGCGCTGGTCTGTAGAAAATTTTGAGAGTTGTGTAATCTGAACTTGAGGATATGTCTATTAGTAATTAAAATGTTGTCATAATTGACACTTAAATTTCCCATGAATGGATTAAGTTAGCAAAACATGATTTGAATAAGAAATTGTGACACCCCCAAATCCGGGTACTTCGTTTCCACATGATTTGGTTTTCACTTTCTATTTAAAACATATATCTATCCAATAATAAAGAATTGCAAAACCAATTACAACCTTCATAAAACTTAAACAAAATCTTCCTAGACAAAGGATTACAACTTGTCCAAATAAAATCTCAGGGTTAACTAAACCTTAACATCAAACAAAGTAAATGCGGAAATAAAACATTGTCAACTAAATCTTATTACAATATAAACTTGAAACCACAAGCCTTCACTTGCTCATCTTTCCTTTTCCTTTACTTGTTGACAGAATGTCAACATTCTCGGCCTTAACTGCAAGGGTTTGTAAAAATATGCAAGAGTGAGCAAACAAAAGCTCACATATAATACAACAGTGATATGGCATAGTGAATATTTTCAAAAGAGTTTGAATCACCTTACTTTCATAAAAAATAAAGAATTGAATAATAATTCTTCCATCATCTTTAAAGTTTGAGTATAGACATTATCTGAGGGTCATACGACCTTGAACTATGTCCTAGGTTATAAATATTTCTATTTAAACCTTTAACAGTCATTAAGACTATGGACCTTCAACTCGTACTCAGGGAGATCAGCCCTTCGACCATGTATTATGCACAACCATCTTAACGCTTTCGTATAAATGTCCCCTAATAGATAGGGTTGTTTATTCTCAGTATTTGAATACAAGTCCGCACCAAAAAAAATTTGGTTTGGATAGATAAAGAAACTTTGGAGTTTCAACTATCATCAACTAGAAGTAGTTGAATCGACTCACAGTGCTTTAACAGTTCAATAATATAAAAATAATGAACCAATTGTAAGATATAGAAATAATCTACATAATAAGTAGGCATGCTTTAGAAATAACTTAAAGCAATTGAAAGAATAAGTAGATCTTGCTTAAACAATTAAGTCAAGATCACAACACTATGACAATAATTGCATTATGAACATTGGAATACGATATAACTTGCACAATACATAACAAGTTAAGAATTGGAAATAAACTTGCATGACATCTTGAGCAAGGGTTAGAGAACTTGCACAATAAAAAGATGCATTGATAAAGCTTGCATAGCGTACAAGAATAGTTTAGAGAGCTTGTACAAAGTAAATGTCGAGTTTAGAAATAGAAACTTGCTTAACGTATAAGAATAAGGATTAGGGAACTTGCCCCTAGCACAAGCTACACTTTAATAACTACAATGACTTCCACAATTACCCTACACATATACATTACGTTCAAAACATCTATTAGTACCCAACTACAATGTTTAAACCGTTGAACTTCTTACTCAAGTCCAACTCACAACGTTGTTTACAACATAGGTTGCTAACTAGCCACATACGTGAGTATAAACTCACGACATACATTCATAAACATATAACGCTTTAAATCGTGTGGTGTACCTTATGAAAGTAACACACTTAAACACATGTAACACATTAATATAAAACTTCAATCTATCGTAAACACATTAAAAGCATGTTATCTTATTACCTATTACATTTATTAAGTCATAGAAATAAGTTAGCTAAACAAACGGGGCATGAAAACTCAACAAGCAAAAACCAAACTTCTTGGGTAGCTTGTTAACCCACTGGGGCGGGTCCCCCAAGGGCAATATCCCCGCTGGGGTGGGTCTTTCCTCTGGTGGAAGTGCTGGTTTGCGAATTGGTAGAGAAATAAGCCAATTTAGCTTATTTCTTCACACCGAATTCGACTTTTCCCAACATGATTAACATGAAATTGCTAACAAAAATATTTTAAACTCTTTAACATGATTATAACATGAAAAATCCATACAACACATAATCAAACCAATGTTTTTCATGATTTTTAAAGAAAACTACGATATAAAGCATTCTTGACGAAAATTGTTATTACGAATTCATTTATCCATCAATTCAAGTAATTCCAATTGTAATAACTCATATTCTTAACATACTAACATAATCCATTATCAATTTAAACAATAACCCACAATCAAACATCAATTTGATAGTTTCAAAAGCCATTTTTCAAAAAATTGGTTTATAGTAAATCATATGAACATAATTCTTCTTGTTTTTCAAAATTACATGGATTAAATTGTTAAAACAACTATATAACTCCTATCACATCATGCTATAACATATATTACACATAGCTTCATGCTTACATCAATTTCTTTGATACTTTCAGAACTATTTTCAAAATAACTTCATAATAGAGTACTATGAACATGATTTCATAGTGTTCATCATATCCTTGTGAATTGAAACACTTAAACAACTATAAAAATCACATGTAAGCATATACATAAATATATATGTACACATCCCATACACATATCAAAATCAAGAATTTTCACAAAGAGATTTTTACAGAGAATTCTAAAACTATGAAATTATAGAAGAACATGATTACAACTTATGGAGTTCTAAGATTATACCTTTTCTAGTTTGAATTAAGAGAAGAGATGGAGATGATGATGGAGTATAGCTCTCCTCTTGCTTTCTCAAAGTTTCTTCTTCTTCCTCTTCTCTAATAATTCTCTCTAACCCTTTCTCTCTGTTTCTTTCTTTCTTTGTAAAACTAACGTACTTACTTATCTAACATATATTGTATAATATACATATACATATATAATATATATGTAACCTATAAGTAATAAGTATAATACTAATTACCATAATAAATATTACTAATTACATAGGTTATAACAATTTGAAAAGTGAGGCCTTGTTTGGCAACTTAATTATTTTAAAACAAATCCTTTTGTTAACTAAAGTCATATTTGGTAAAATAAGCTTAAAAAATTATTTTTCATTCTTTTAATAAATCTTTACTCCATAGATTAAATACTACACTTATTTAATTAAATTACAATATTCTAATTCAATTAAATAAAAGTTAACATTCATATAATACTCAATTGTCACACTTAAAATTACATTCATGTAACACTTAGTAAATTACAACAAATACTTAGCACATAATTTTAAATCTGATTTAATTATTCTCAACTAAATTAGAATTATACTACACCATTACTAACATATCAATTTAATTAAATATTACTCTTAATTAAATCAGTTCACACAATCACATAATTTATTTATTTAACTCAATAAATAAATCACATAAAATATTTATTCACTCAATAAATATTAAAATTTAACATATAAAATCTCAATCGTTACAATCTTCCCTCCTTAAAAGGATTCTGTCCCCAGAATCGCAACATAAAAAAAATTCTCATAAAAACAATTCTCATATGTTAGCTTTACCTGGATGGTAAAGTATTTCGCAGTCGTAGTCTTTGATCAGTTCTAACCATCTCCTTTGGCGCATGTTCAAATCCTTCTGGGTAAAGATATACTTCAGACTCTTGTGATCTGTGTATATTTCACACTTCTCTCCATATAGGTAGTGTCTCCAAATCTTTAGAGCAAAAACTACTGCCACCAATTCTAAGTCATGAGTCGGATACCCCTTCTCGTAATCCTTTAGCTGACGTGACACATAGGCAATGACCTTGCCGCTTTGTATCAACACGCAGCCTAAACACTTATGTGAGGCATCACTATATACCACGAAATTCCTCGTACTATCCGGTAAAGACAACACCGGTGCAATACTTAACCTCTTCTTCAATTCCTGGAAACTTTTCTCACACTTTTTTGTCCAACCAAACTTAACTGTTT
The DNA here is from genome assembly GCA_020205555.1 of Panax stipuleanatus. NCBI lineage: Eukaryota > Viridiplantae > Streptophyta > Magnoliopsida > Apiales > Araliaceae > Panax > Panax stipuleanatus. The sequence continues at coordinate 144,749,846 of CM035124.1, forward strand.
TATGAGTCAAATTCGTTAACGGAGTGGCGATCTTGGAAAAATCTTAGATAAATCTTCTGTAATAACCTGCCAATCCTAAGAAACTCCTCACTTCAGACGACGTTTTCGGCTGATTCCAATTCATTACCGCTTCAACCTTCGACGGATCCACCGAAATACCATCCTTGTCCATCATGTGGCCAAGAAATTGCATACGATCCAACCAAAATTCGCACTTCGAGAATTTCGCATAAAGTTTTTCTCGTCTCAGTTATTCTAAGGTTAGCCTTAAGTGTTCAGTGTGTTCCTCCTCAGTCTTGGAATAAACCAGAATATCATCTACGAACACCACTACAAACTTGTCCAGGAATGGCTTAAACACCCTATTCATTAAGTCCATAAATGTAGCTGGGGCATTTGTTAGACCAAATGACATCACCAAGAACTCGTAATGACCATATCGAGTCCTAAAAGCTGTTTTCGGTATATCTTCCTTTCTCACCTTTAATTGATGATACCCGCTTCTTAAATTGATTTTCGAGAAGTATTTAGCACCCTTCAGTTGGTTAAACAAGTTATCGATCCTAGGTAAGGTTTACCTATTCTTGATCATAACTTTGTTCAATTCTCTATAGTCAATGCAAAGACGCATCGATCCATCCTTCTTATTCACGAACAACACTGGCGCTCCCCACGGAGAAACGCTAGGTTGAATATATTTCTTGTCTAGCAATTCTTGAAGTTGAACCATCAGTTCCTTCATCTCGACTGAAGCCATTCGGTACGGGGCTTTCAAAATTAGAGCAGTTCCCGGAGCTAAGTCGATCACGAACTCTGTCTCTTTATCTGGCGGAAGTCCTGGCAAATCGCTCAAAAAAACGTCCACAAACTCCTTAACCACTGGTATCTTTTCTATCTTCGGGCTCTCCTTATGCATATCTTCTATGTAGGCTAAATATCCTACATAGCCTTGACTCAAAAGTTTCTTGGCTTGCATCACCGTTAGATAGCTCGCCTGTCTAGGCATTTTACTACCATAGAACACTACCTTTGATGGAGTCGTAAGGTTTATCGACTTCTTCTGACAGTTGATTATCGCCCCATGGTTGAACAACCAGTCCATCCCCAATATGACATTGAATTCTCCAAGTTTTATAAGAATTAAATCTACCCTCAGCTCCTGACCCTTAATGTCCAACCTACAGTTCTTGTATACAAACCTAACAGGAATGACTTCCCTATTCGTAATTTCTATGTTCAAGGGGTAAGCTAACTCCTCTACAGGTAAGTCTAGGGTTTTAGCAAAATCATCAGATATCAATGAACAAGTAGCACCCTAATCAAATAATATATATGCATTTATATTATTGATCGAAATAATACCTGCCACCACATTCTTTGATTGCACGGCGTACTTTACCGTCATATTGAACGAGCGGGCAGTGGGTCAAACGGCTTGCAGTGGTGACGGTCTGGTAATAGTCAGAGTGTTGCCACTGCCATTTCCTCCATTCTCTGTTGGCCCTGTCGCTGGCTTCTTAGGGCAGTTGCGAGCTATGTGATCCTTGGATCCACATGTATAGCAAGCTCCCTTCTTTGGGTTTGGGCAATTCAGCTCAATGTGGCCTTCCTGACCACAGCTGAAGCATACCCGCTTCCCTCTCATACACACTCCAGTGTGATTCTTCCTGCATGTCACACATACTTCAATCTTCTTCTGTTGGTTTCCCTATTAACTTCCAATAGAGGTGTTATCGTTCCACTTCCTTTTCTGGTTGATAGCCCCTCTACCACCAGCCTTATTTTCTGTCTCATTCATCTTCTTCTTATCTTGATTAAACTTGGTCACCGCGTCGCTTCCACCTTCAGCGAGTATGGCCTTTTCCAGCATAGCAGCAAACGTATTCAGCTGGAACATAGAGACCTTGCTGTAGAGCCAGGGTTTCAGTCCTCACTCAAACCTCCTCGCCTTCCTAGCGTCCGTGCTGACTTGGTATATAGCGAACCTGGCCAGTTCATTGAACTTAGCGACACCCCCAAATCTGGGTACTTCGTTTTCACATGATTTGGTGTTCACTTTATATTTAAAACATATATCTACCCAATAATAAAGAATTGTAAAACCAATTACAACCTTCATAAAACTTAAATAAAATCTTCCTTGACGAAGGATTACAACTTGTCCAAATAAAATCCCAGGGTTAACTAAACCTTAATATCAAACAAAGTAAATGCGAAAATAAAACATTGTCAACTAAATCTTATTACAATATAAACTTGAAACCACAAGCCTTCACTTGCTCATCTTTCCTTTTCCTTTACTTGTTGACAGAATGTCAACATTCTCGGCCTTAACTGCAAGGTTTGTAAAAATATGCAAGAGTGAGCAAATAAAAGCTCACATATAATACAACAGTGATATGGCATAGTGAATATTTTCAAAAGAGTTTGAATCACCTTACTTTCATCAAAATAAAGAATTGAATAATAATTCTTCCATCATCTTTAAAGTTTGAGTATAGACATTATCTGAGGGACATACGACCTTGAATTATGTCCTAGGTTATAAATATTTCTATTTAAACCTTTAACAGTTATTAAGACTATGGACCTTCAACTCGTACTCAGGGAGATCAGCCCTTCGACCATGTATTGTGCACAACCATCTTAACGCTTTCGTATAAATGTCCCCTAATAGATAGGGTTGTTTATTCTCAGTATTTGAATACAAGTCCGCACCAAAAAAAGTTTGGTTTGGATAGATAAAGAAACTTTGGAGTTTCAACTATCATCAACTAGAAGTAGTTGAATCGACTCACAGTGCTTTAACAGTTCAATAATATAAAAATAATGAACCAATTGTAAGATATAGAAATAATCTACATAATAAGTAGGCATGCTTTAGAAATAACTTAAAGCAATTGAAAGAATAAGTAGATCTTGCTTGAAAAATTAAGTCAAGATCATAACACTATGACAATAATTGCATTATGAACATTGGAATACGATATAACTTGTATAATACATAACAAGTTAAGAATTGGAAATAAACTTGCATGACATCTTGAGCAAGGGTTAGAGAACTTGCACAATAAAAAGATGCATTGATAAAGCTTGCATAGCGTACAAGAATAGTTTAGAAAGCTTGTACAAAGTAAATGTCGAGTTTAGAAATAGAAACTTGCTTAACGTATCAGAATAAGGATTATGGAACTTGCCCCTAGCACAAGCTACACTTTAATAACTACAATGACTTCCACAATTACCCTACACATATACATTACGTTCAAAACATCTATTAGTACCCAACTACAATGTTTAAACCGTTGAAATTCTTACTCAAGTCCAACTCACAACGTTGTTTACAACATAGGTTGCTAACTAGCCACATACGTGAGTATAAACTCACGACATACATTCATAAGCTTAGAACGCTTTAAATCGTGTGGTGTGCCTTATGAAAGTAACACACTCAAACACATGTAACACATTCATATAAAACTTCAATCTATCTTAAACACATCAAAAGCATGTTATCTTATTACCTATTACATTTATCAAGTCATAGAAATAAGTTAGCTAAACAAACGGGGCATGAAAACTCAACAAGCAAAAACCAAACTTCTTGGGTAGCTTGTTAACCCGCTGGGGCGGGTCCCCCAAGGGCAATAGCCCCGCTGGGGCGGGTCTTTCCTCTGGTGGAAGTGCTGGTTCGCGAATTGACAGAGAAATAAGCCAATTTAGCTTATTTCTTCACACCGAATTCGACTTTTCCCAACATGATTAACATGAAACTTGCTAACAACAATATTTTAAACTCTTTAACAAGATTATAACATGAAAAATCCATACAGCACATGATTAAACCAATGTTTTTCATGATTTTCGAAGAAAACTACGATATTGAGCATTCTTGACGAAAATTGCTATTACGAATTCGTTTTTCAATCAATTCAAGTAATTCCAATTGTAATAACTCCTATTCTTAACATACTAACATAATCCATTATCAATTTAAACAATAACCCACAATCAAACATCAATTTGATAGTTTCAAAAGCCATTTTTCAAAAAATTGGTTTACAATAAATCATATAAACATAATTCTTCTTGTTTATCAAAATTACATGGATTGAATTGTTAAAACAACTATATAACTCCTATCAAATCATGCTATAACACATATTACACATAGCTTCATGCTTACATCAATTTCTTTGACAATTTAAGAACTATTTTCAAAATAACTTCATAATAGAGTACTATGAACATGATTTCATAGTGTTCATCATATCCTTGTGAATTGAAACACTTAAACAACTATAAAAATCACATGTAAGCATATATATATAAATACATATGTACACATCCCATACACATATCAAAATCAAGAATTTTCACAAAGAGATTTTTATAGAGAATTCTAAAACTATGAAATTATAGAAGAACATGATTACAACTTATGGAGTTCTAAGATTATACCTTTTCTAGTTTGAATTAAGAGAAGAGATGGAGATGATGATGGAGTATAGCTCTCCTCTTGCTTTCTCAAAGTTTCTTCTTCTTCCTATTCTTTAATAATTCTCTCTAACCCTTTCTCTATGTTTCTTTCTTTCTTTGTAAAACTAACGTACTTACTTATCTAACATATATTGTATAATATATATATATATATATATATATATATATACATATATAATATATATGTAACCTATAAGTAATAAGTATAATACTAATTACCATAATAAATATTACTAATTACATAGGTTATAAGAATTTGAAAAGTGAGGCCTTGTTTGGCAACTCAATTATTTTAAAACAAATCTTTTTGTTAACTAAAGTCATATTTGGTAAAATAAGCTTAAAAAATCCTTTTCCATTCTTTTAACAAATCTTTACTCTATAGATTAAATACTACACTTATTTAATTAAATTACAACATTCTAATTCAATTAAATAAAAGCTAACATTCATCTAATACTCAATTGTCACACTTAAAATTACATTCATGTAGCACTTAGTAAATTACAATAAATACTTAGCACATAATTTTAAATCTAATTTAATTATTCTCAACTAAATTAGAATTATGCTACACCATTACTAACATATCAATTTAATTAAATATTACTCTTAATTAAATCAGTTCACACAATCACATAATTTATTTATTTAACTCAATAAATAAATCACATAAAATATTTATTCACTCAATAAATATTAAAATTTAACATATAAAATCTCAATCGTTACAATCTTCCCTTCTTAAAAGGATTCTGTCCCCAGAATCACAACATAAAAAAAATTCTCATAAAAAAAATTCTCATCTGTTACATTCTTCCCCTCTTAAAAGGATTCTGTCCCCAGAATCGATATATAAGGGGTTACAAAAATCAATGAAGCAAATAATCACGGATAAAATTTTATCATAACATCTTCGAGTTCCCACGTGGCTTCTTCAGCACTGTGGTTCCTCTAGATTATCTTAACAAAAGGTATCACTTTATTCCTAAGTACTTGTTACTTTTTGCCAACTATTTGAACAGGAACCTCTTCATAAGTTAAGTCTTTATCAAATTGTAAAGGCTCGTATTCTATTACATGTTTATAGTCGTGTTTGTAAGGTCGTAACATAGAAATGTAAAAGACGTTATGTATATTCTCAAGCTCCGAAGGTAATGCTACCTCGTAAGCAACCTCGCCCACTTTTCGTAGTACCTCAAAAGGTCCAATAAATCGGGGACTCAGCTTCCCCTTTTTACCAAATCAAATCTTCTCCTTCTAGGGAGATACTTTTAGGAAAACGAAGCTCCTTGGTAAAAATTCTCGGTTCTATCGATGTTGATCGACATATTTCTTTTGTCTGTCTTGAGCAGCAACCAATCTTGTTCTGATCAGCTTCACGATTTTGACAATTTATTGCACCAATTCCGGTCCCAATAACTGACATTCACCGACTTCATCCCAGCACAAAGAAGTTCTGCATTTCCTGCCATATAATGCTTTGTAAGGCGGCATGTCGATACTCGCGTGGTAACTATTATTGTAGGCGAACTCCACCAACGGTAGATGATCATCCCAGCTTCCCTTGAAATCCATCACGCAAGCTCTCAGCATATCCTCAAGCGTCTGTATTGTTCTCTTGCTCTGGCCATTGGTCTGAGGATGGTATGTTGTACTCATTCGCAATTGCGTTCCCAGACACTCTTGCAAATGCTTCCAAAAATTTGACGTAAACCGCGGATCTCTGTCGGACACAATTAACACCGGAACACTGTGTCGAGAAACAATTTCCTTAACGTATAGCTTCGCCAATTGTTCTAAGTTGTACTTAATCCTGATTGGTAGAAAGTGGGCTGACTTCATCAGTCGATCCATAATGACCCTTATTGCATCGAAACCCTTCTGAGTCTCTGGAAGACCAACCACAAAATCCATCGTGATATGCTCCCACTTCCACTATGGAATTTCCAACGGTTGTAGCAATCCGCTAGGTCTCTGGTGTTCTGCCTTGACCTTCTGGCAAGTTAGACATTTCGCAACGCATTCCGCAACATCCCTCTTCATATTCGGCCACCAGAATTGGTGCCTAAGATCATGGTACATCTTCGTACTCCCAGGGTGAATTGAATATTTTGCACTGTGAGCTTTGCTCAAGATCTCCTTCTTAACTTCTGGTACTGGCGGAACCCAGATTCTACCTTCAAATCGTAGCAGTCCCTCACTGTCAATTCTGAATTTAAACTCTTCACCATTGGTTAATCTCTTCCGAATCTTCTCGCATTCTTCGTCATGAAGTTAAGTTTCTTTCACCTTGTCTACTAGAGTAGAACCAGTAGTTACTTGAAATAACTTCTCATCCGATTCCTTTGGAAACTTAACTTCCAACTCTAATCTAGCCATCTGTTCTATCAACTGATCCTGATCAGTTAACATATTCAGCTTCTCCCGACATTTCCTGCTCAAAGCGTCGGCGACAACGTTAGCTTTATCCGGATGGTAAAGTATTTCGCAGTCGTAGTCTTTGATCAGTTCTAACCATCTCATTTGGCGCATATTCAAATCCTTCTGGGTAAAGATATACTTCAGACTCTTGTGATCTGTGTATATTTCACACTTCTCTCCATATAGGTAGTGTCTCCAAATTTTTAGAGCAAAAACTACTGCCACCAATTCTAAGTCATGAGTCGGATACCCCTTCTAGTAATCCTTCAGCTGACGTGACGCATAGGCAATGACCTTTCCGCTTTGCATCAACACGCAGCCTAAACCCTTATGTGAGGTATCACTATATACCACGAAATTTCCCGTACTATCCGGTAAAGACAACACCGGTGCAGTACTTAACCTCTTCTTCAATTCCTGGAAACTTTCCTCACACTTTTTTGTCCAAACAAACTTAAATGTTTTACGAGTCAAATTCGTTAACGGAGTGGCGATCTTGGAAAAATCTTAGATAAATCTTCTGTAATAACCTGCCAATCCTAAGAAACTCCTCACTTCAGACGACGTTTTTTGCTGATTCCAATTCATTACCGCTTCAACCTTCAATGGATCCGCCGAAATACCATCCTTGTCCATCATGTGGCCAAGAAATTGCACACGATCCAACCAAAATTCGCACTTCGAGAATTTCGCATGAAGTTTTTCTCGTCTCAGCTATTCTAAGGTTAGCCTTAAGTGTTCAGTGTGTTCCTCCTCAGTCTTGGAATAAACCAGGATATCATCTACGAACACAACTTCAAACTTGTCCAGGAATGGCTTAAACACCCTATTCATTAAGTCCATAAATGCAGCTGGGGCATTCGTTAGACCAAATGACATCACCAAGAACTCGTAATGACCATATCGAGTTCTAAAAGCTGTTTTCGGTATATCTTCCTTTCTCACCTTTAATTGATGATATCCGCTTCTTAAATCGATTTTTGAAAAGTATTTAGCACCCTTCAGTTGGTTAAATAAGTTATCGATCCTAGGTAAGGGATACCTATTCTTGATCGTAACTTTGTTTAATTCTCTATAGTCAATGCAAAGACGCATCGATCCATCCTTCTTATTCACGAACAACACTGGCGCTTCCCACGGCGAAACGCTAGGTTGAATATATTTCTTGTCTAGCAATTCTTAAAGTTGAACCATCAGTTCCTTCATCTCGACTGAAGCCATTCGGTACGGAGCTTTCAAAATTGGAGTAGTTCCCAGAGCTAAGTCGATCACGAACTCTATCTCTTTATCTGGCGGAAGTCCTGGCAAATATCTCAAAAAAAGTCCACAAACTCCTTAACCACTGGTATCTTTTCTATCTTCGGGCTCTCCTTATGCATATCTACTATGTAGGCTAGATATCCTACATAGCCTTGCGTCAAAAGTTTCTTGTCTTGCATCACCGTCAAACAGCTCGCCTATCTAGGCGATTTACTACCATAGAACACTACCTTTGATGGAGTCGTAAGGTTTACCGACTTCTTCTGACAGTCGATTACCGCCCCATGGTTGAACAACCAATACATCCCCAATATGACATTAAATTCTCCAAGTTTTATCGGAATCAAATCTACCCTTAGCTCCTGACCCTTAATGTCCAACCTACAGTTCTTGTATACAAACCTAACAGGAATGACTTCCCTATTTGTAATTTCTATGTTCAAGGGGTAAGCTAACTCCTCTACAGGTAAGTCTAGGGTTTTAGCAAAATTATCATATATGAATGAACAAGTAGCACCCTAATCAAATAATACATATCTATATTAATAAAACAGGACCAATTTTGAATCCTTTTCACTTCAAAACTTGACAAAGCACAATAATGGTTCAGATTTATCTGAATTGATCCAAAGGCTCACCGTTCACTTCACACAACAAAAATCCCGCTCAATCTCCTCTTCCTCTTTCTCAACCCACCCAATCTCTGTCTTCCTCTTTCTCCCTATTCTCCCTCCCGTCTCTTTTCTTCCTAATTTTTACAAACAATCTTTGCACTCCGTTTTGATCCTCCTGCCGGCGTGCAGCGCAGACCATCTCCCTATTCTCTCTCTGTAGTTGGTTTTTGTATGAAGGTGAATAGGCGATTAGCGAAGAAGGGTTTCCAAGGCTTACATTATTCTCGGATGAGATAGCTCGGGAAGAAAAGGCTCATGTGTTTGCAATTCGAATCGATTGGTCCGAGTCCCGAAGCGTGCGGGAGGCATTTGAAGGTGTTCTCTCTCTGGGCTTTGTGGAGGTTTTGGTCTATAACGCCTACCACTCCCTCATTTCATATTCATCATCTTCTACAAATGTTCCGTTGTTCAAGTACTTCACCGACATTCCCCTCGATTCGTTCCAGAAATCCCTCGCAGTTTCCTCCTTAGGCGCTTTCCTTTGCGCCCAACAGGTAAGCTACTTCTTAATTCTTCCAAGTAATTAATAGAGACGTAGTTAAATATTGGGTTTGGGTTTGAATTACCTACTGAAGGTATTGCCGGGAATAGTGGAGAGGGGAAGAGGGACGATTCTATTCACCGGATGTTCTGCTTCTCTAAATGGCATACCTGGTTTCTCTGATATATGTATGTATTATTAGCTTCATTACTGATGATTATGATTCGATTAATACTCCCAGCCTGTTTACATTGTGGGAAGTTTGCTTTGAGGGGATTATCACAATGCCTTGCGAGGGAGTTTCACCCTCTGGGAGTTCACGTTGGCATCCTCTCCCCACCCAGGTTATTTAATTTAATTACCCACTACCCATCTTTGGCTTTTTCCCCCATTCCTTGACCTTTTTTTTCTTTATTTTTTATCCCAATTCTAATATACTCCCTTAGGGTTCTAAAATTATAGATGTTTTTTGATTTTTTTTCTGTATGTTATAAAGCTAATATAAATTTAAATGAAAGGAAGATAGGCAGCCGTCCATTTTGGGCTCGAACTGAATCTGGGATATTTAGAGCTGTTTTAAAAGCTGATCTCAGTTTTAAGGAACCACCTTGGCCTTCTCTATCTTCTGAGGCAAAAGACTTTGTCAAACGTCAATTGAATAAAGATCCAAGAAAAAGAATGACTGCTGCTCAGGCCTTGAGTGAGTGTCCCATGTTTCAGTAGTCAAGTCCTTTAGTATTCTGCTGTTAATGTTCCTTGGATGATATAAGAAGTTTTATTCTACAGGTCATTCATGGATCAGAAATAGTAATGACATTAAAGTGTCACTGGACATACTGATATTCAAACTCATGAAGGCTTATATGCGTTCATCTCCTCTTCGTAAAGCTGCTTTACGGGTGTGTCACCTTACATCAAAATAAATAATTTTTTATTGGTCTGTCAGGATGATTTGAAGTAGGTGGTTGGAAGAAAAATAGTTTTGAGAAGTTGCTTATTTATATTTACTTCTGTCTAAATTTTTATATCTGCTATTTTGAATCTGTAGAATCAATTAACATTTGAGGTCCACCTCATGCATTTCAGTTTTGATTTGGGACTGGAATTGGATATTTGTAGAATATACGTTTTCTTAACATTCATTGGCGTTCGTATGGAACCTATTCATGAATATTTTAAACCAAAGGGGTAAGGTCTGTTGAGCTCGAGTAATATTAGTACTCTGATGGAAATTGATTCTGAAGTCTGAAAGTTTTTGGAAATCTGGAATTGTTATCCCATCAATTATGCAATATTTTTGCATTTGTTTATGCAAACAATAGAAACATAGCCAAAACAGATACTATTTACTTCAAGAATAACCTATATTCAAAAGTGACATGTTGAAGATACTTTTGCTTTGCACTATACATTTTTTTCTTTTACTAATTGTCAGATGTAGGAATGGTGAACCTTCCTTCTCATCTATTAATTCTGTTGGTTAAAAGGGAGAAAACTATAACTTATCCAAAATGGACAAAAATGGGAGAAAACTACTACATATGAAAAACAACATGGGTTGTACTGGGCACCTACTTCTGTAGACATAGTTATGACTTCCTTATGGTTCAGTCAATATATTGGGTGCTACAAGAGACAATTTAATCCTCATTTGGATAGGACATCATTGTTGAGTTGCTTCCTTGAAGACTAGGATAAATTTGTAGAGATGTCACCAGGTCTTACTTTTTAGAGGATGCTTCAAGATTGCATTGTGCTTAAGATATTGCTGTATGGTCATGAAATAGTAGCAGCCTATGGTTGGTTATTGATTCGGTTTCCTTAAAAAGTGTGAGAACAGTCATGCTTCAGTAATTCTGTGTCACACAGTTCCGCTTATTTAATTTCATTAGTTCTTTTCGCAGTATAATTCTTGGTTTGTTTCTTTGTTTCCCACTTTGATGATTTATCTTCTCTGTACACATTCTAATAGTTCCTCCCCCCCCCCCCCCCCCCAATTGTTTGTCAAAATCTGGCTGGCTCTATCTAAAACGCTGACTATAGATGAGCTATTTTATTTGAAGGGGCAATTTGCATTGTTGGAACCAAACAAAAATGGGTCCATATGCTTGGAAAACATCAAACAGGTTGGTTTCATGCAAGATTATTTAATTTCTTTGAAATATTTGATTTCAATGTTCCTTTCATTTATAAGTCAGATTCTTTTATCAACGGGTACAGAATCTAAGTTTTAAATGAAAGGAAGATAGGCAGGCAGTCATCTTTCTCTACCATTTTTAGGCCACGAGCGTGCGGTAAAATTGGACAGGTATTTTAGAACAAACAAAAATTAGAATCAATTTTGCCATCCTTTTCTCTTGACAAAGGTGATTCTCAAAAGGGATGGATATTTGTATACATGCATGTGTTTTTATTTTACATCTATAATAATAAAATAGAACCAATTTTGAATCCTTAAATTGACAAAGCATAATAAGGGCTCACATTTACTCTCATTTCTTTCAACTTAATTTAATGGCTCACAATTCATCACACAAAAAATATCCCGCTCAAATCATGGCAGGAGAGAGAGAGAGAGGGAAATAAGATTGTAATTTTGTAATCTTTTGGGTGTGAATTCTCTGAAGAAGCAAAGTCTTCTCTTTTATACCGTTCAATCTCTCTCTTCTCTTTCCTTTCTCAACCATGGAGATTGACGAATCTAGGGCTTGACACCACTCAAAGCTCACCAAAATGTATGTTCTTTACTGTTTTTGCCCTTTACTTGAGACTCTGTCTTTTTCGTTGGTTGATTTTTTTAAAACCTCAGTTTAATCTGGTCTTCTAGGTAAACTTCTGAGTTTTGATTGACCTTTTTGTTGAGTTGAACATTTGTTTTTTTTTAATTTTGATCAGTGGGTATCCTTGCTGTTTGAGTAATCAAGATGGGTTTTTTACTATTTGGGTTTATGTTTTATTTGACTCTGAGGGATCCCACAGAGCCCAGGATTGTTTCCTTCAAAAACCTCCCCACCAAACTTTGATCCCCCAACTTAAAGCATGTCTTAGATCCAAATTTCTATTGTTCTCCACCAACACTTGGACCTACACCAAACAAACGCAACATGATTTTGGTGTCATTTGATAAAAATGAAAATGAAGTTTTGAGCATATCACATACTAAACCGTAAGAGATTCTTCGTAGGCCAAACGGGTCATTGGTGGAGTTTGGCTGACAACATGAATATGAGACCCCAGTATGATTGTTGTGTGAAAGATTCAACTTTTCCAAACTTAATCCAGCAATACTCTCAAGAATTGAACCAGAAAACATGTTAGTCCCAAGATCAAACTCTTTAAGACCATGAAAAGAAGCTAAAATTTCCGGAATATTACCCAAGAACATGTTATGCCCAAAATCAAGAAACTGTAAATTGCTACAAGTAGCATTATACAATGCAGGTTCAGTAAAATATCCAGAAAGAAAATTATCATGAACCCATTTTAAAATAATAATAATAATAATAATAGTAATTATTATTATTACTATTTCTTTCCCTTTCCCTTGTACTCTCCTCCACCTCCAAATCCATTCCTTCTCTACATACTATAAGATACTTCTCTACATACTCCTCCTATATCAACACCCGAAAGGAATTGAAGATTCTTTCACTATTCTATTTCTCTTTTAATCCAGTTTCGTTCCCAACAAGAAAAAGTTGTAAGCAAGAAGAGCTGGTAAAGTGGTATCCATGGATTACTACCAGCAACAACCCTCCACTTTTTCCTCATCGTCTATCCTCCAATCCCTCCCTCTTCACGTGGTATGCAAAACCCTTACTTTCAGTGATTGTACTATTAGGGGTTGATTTATGTTCTTATTTGTGGGTTTGTCCTTTAAATCACCTTTTATTTGTTGTGGGTTATTCCGAGCTTTATAGTGTCTTCGGTTCTGTTAGCTTTTATTGCGATGCTGCTTGTGGAATTGTGTTGGGGCTTGAAATTCTGTAGTCCTTTGATAATTCTGCAGTCCTGACTCTAATTTCTTCTACTTGGCGCAACTCTACATGTTCTAATTGACACTAATCAAATACAACATAACTTTAACATCATTGAACCATTTCATAATTATTAGAGGAACTTAAATTTCTTTTGTGCAATCAAAAGATAGTAATTTACGAAATATCTTAACAAATTAGCAGTAACTTTACAAAACCCATTTACCCCAAAAGAAGAAGATAAAATAGTAATTTGACTAAAACAAATCTGGCAGGATAATGTAAACCTATTCAATGTTTCAAATATTTTTTAAATGAACCTAAACGTTAATGGGTTGTAGAGAAAGCTGAGATAAAGAAGAAAAAATAGTGGAAATCTTGCAACAAATGGGAGATACAAAAACACAAAAGCTTTCATTTTTCCGGTAGTTTCAGAGCTTCATTTGTTCCAGGTTTGAAAAAGGACATTTTTACAATGCTATTGTATTTCATGATGTTGGGCTGGGGTTTGTTTTTTTGTTTTTTGGTGCGAGGGTTGGCCTTTGTTGAACTTCACTTGAAAAAAAAATGTGTATATCCTTTTTCTTCTTCTAATGTGTATATCTCTTTATTATGAAATTATTTCACTAGAGAAATTAAAATGTGTATAATGTATATATAATGTCGAGATCTGGTGTATTAAATTGTGTACATCCTTGATCTTCATTTCGCTCAGATCTGGATGAAAAGATTTTCATCAATCTCATTTTCAGCTCCATTCCCGACAACAGATAGTCCACTTTGTTTCTGAAGTCAATTTAAAGCTATTTCAGCTTCCACGGTGCTCTCCCTCTCTCTATAATTGTCACATATTGAATTCTTTTTTACTATTTTTTGTATTAATTTGTTTGGGTAATTATCACATTTCAGTTGGTTGACGTAGTTGGTAATCCAAATTTGGTTGAATAGAATGAAATTGAACTAATACCGAAGACAAAAACAACTATATACTATTGAAAAGAGGTTTTAGGGGAATGTATGGCTTTGTTTGTCATTTGTTTTAGTGATTTAGTTGAATGTGGGAAGGTGGAAATTCTATTGTTGGTAAATGTTCATAACCCTTCAAGTGATTTGCAGAGATGCGTACTGGGTGTGGGTTAATTAATGCAATTGGCAAAGTCTGGGCTAAGATTTACAGTTGTTTAATCTTTCAACACTTTTTGAGTTTCTTTTTTCTTTTTTCTTAAAGGTGCTTCTGGCAAGTATTTTTTTTTTCTTTTTTCTTTTTTTCTTTTTTTATTTTATGTTTTGATTTACCAAAACTGAATTAGTTTGACGACACCTAATTTCTTGCATGCAAACGGTTTTGGTTGGAGTTAGGAATTTAGGGCTTCTTTGTTTCAAATGTAAAAATGCAAATTATTTAATCCAAAATATGAACATTTCTATTTCTTTTTGTAAAACAACTCACGTAGCAGAGGTAAAGCTTGATGCTTTTAAAGTTTTGGGTTTATTGGTTCCAAACCCTGTACTTGGGTTTACTTTAGAGGTTTTGTATGGAACTCAGAATAGTGAGGAATAAAAAATGAGATTTCGAATACGTAAGAGCTTAGTTATGAGTACATTACACTTTATTTTAGCAGCTTACTTGATGTTAGAGTATATGCATATTGGATTTACTATCATTAGGATCATTTTCCTTTTTTTGCCATTCTTTTCTTTTTCCCAATTCCTTTTCCTTTTGGAGCGGAGTTAGTTTATATTTTAATTTATTTCTCTTATAGGATCAAGGTAAAGTCGGTGTTCTTCTCAATTGCTTTCAAGCTCCCCTAAATCTGTCTTTGAGCTTTCCTCGCCTTCAGGTATATCCCAATTCTCTCTACAATTTCTCCGTCGAATCTCAAATTCGCAATTTTTGTTATTGTGGGTTTATTTTAGGTTTTGCACTTCTCTGAATAACTAATTTGAAAATTTCTTTTTTTTTGTTCTTGAATCATTTTGTATTTGATGGACCTATGTAGTTTCCGTCTGTCATATAGTTCCTTTGAATCAAAATTCAGTTTTCCCTTCTATTTTTGGTTTTAAAAATGGAAGTCGTTAATGTTGCATAGCCCCTATATCTTCCATGAAGCTACTGGCATACTGTCCTCTCCAATTCAACCTTTATAATTGAGCCTCAGATTTTGAACTTTTACTTATATTTTCAGCTTCTGCTCTTCCATATCTTTTAAAACCGCTAGCATAAATGGTTGAAATCATTGAATAGTGTGAACTTGAGA
This sequence comes from Panax stipuleanatus, assembly GCA_020205555.1. Lineage (NCBI taxonomy): Eukaryota > Viridiplantae > Streptophyta > Magnoliopsida > Apiales > Araliaceae > Panax > Panax stipuleanatus. Next base: position 144,765,420 of record CM035124.1, read on the forward strand.
CTTAATATATGACAAAAGAAAGAGTATTATATGGAAATGAAATCTGATAATCAAGCCGAGATTTTAGATGATTGGTTGTAGTGAGAATGAGTAAGTGGTAGTGCCTGTGGGATGCCATGTGAAGAACATTAAATATAAATTCTCCAACCCCAACCCTCCCCCCAAAATTATATATATATATATATATATATATATGTATGTATATTAAAAAAAATTAAGTTTTTAAAAAGGAAAGTACTAGACGTCTGTTTGTGGATATTGTTTCAGTTTTTTTCTTTTGTTATCGTATTGTTGTTCTCCAGTTTTAGTTTTAGTTTCAGTTTTTAGGTTGCTTCTAAGGTAAAGTGAATTTAAGATGAAACGATTTGGGTTTATTGTTTAAAGAGTGGTAGAATTTGATTTAATATACATCAATACTATCTTCCGTGTAATAATTTGTCTTAGGTTGCAGGATATATTTTTGGATCAGGCATTTTTACTATTTTTTTAATTTTCTCATTCACGTGTATTTTTAACATAGTTTTATTTAATGATTTTGACCCTTAGGATTTTCAAAGTTGGAGGTCAAAGCTAGATACTCAAGTAAAGGTGTACTATGATGTAAGTTTTATTTTTGGGTATCCATTTTTATAGATGATTTATAGGCACTTTTATGGGTATCCATTTTTTTATTATGAATGTTAGGATGGAATGGATGTTGAGTTGGTTATTATTGAGTGTTCATTTTGTGAATTTTGTAGGCTAATTTAGGTTGTCTTTTTCCTTAATTTTGGTTCTGGGAATTGGATGGGTATGTTCATTATCCATGGTTATGATAATTTTGGGTATGTTTCGTCTTTTGTAAAGTTAATTAATTATACATGGTTATGATGATTTTAGGTATGGAATGATGGTTTGGATATATATTGATGATTGTAAGTTTCGTAGACAGATTTAGATTTTTTTGGATATCTATTTTCAAAGGAAACTCTGTCGAAATTTTGAGAAACAGACTTTAGCAGTGAAATAGATGTAAAGAGTAGAGACAACTTCACATTTTGGTTTGATTGCTTGGATCAATTAGGATTTTCATGTAAAGTATTAGTGCTTCTTTGAGCATAGTCTATTGATGTGATAATGGATTAAGTTTTGGTTCATCCTATATTTTTGCTTTAAGTGAACTAAATTTACTTGGACATGTTGAGCTTTGATGGAGGGTCTGAGGCTATATACTTGATCAAAATTTTAGCTTTTAGTAAAATAGTCATACAAAGGCGTACAAAGGCTATATAATTATCATTATTTTCTGTTATGTTATTTCAATTGTTGTTTAGATTCATGGCTTTAGTGGTATTGAAACTGAGAGAACATCTGCATTTTGTTTCTATTGCAGGTCTTTTGATGACTTTAATTGGTTCTCTTTTTTAGTGTAGTTATGGTACACCACTCCTCCTATGTTTTTAGTTTATGCTTGGGAATTGCTACAGAGGAGGAACGAAAAATTAGATAAATACTCTTTGCAACCTAAAATGTTGGGCAAAGTTGTTTGATTTTCTGTTTTCTATGGTAAGAAATTCCTTTCTGAGCTACCAATATTCTTCAGAGATGTTTTGGATAGTTGAGGATCAAGTTCTTTTAAATAGTTACTTGAAAATTTTGGCTTAACACAAAAGGACACATGTTTTGTCTTTTGTAAAATTAATTAATTATACATAGTTACGATGATTTGGGTATGAAATGATGGTTATTTTGGTGGTTTGGATATATAATGATGATTGTAAGTTTTGTAAACAGGTTTAGATTTTTCTAGATATCTATTTTTAAAGGAAATTATGTCGATTTTTTTTTGAAATTAGTAGCGACTAGCTTTATGTTTTAGTGGTTGAATATGTGTTGATGATTATTATGTCTGATTGTAAGTTATTTTAGGTTGCAAATAGTCTTTAGGTAATGTAGTATTTTTCGTTATGCCGTGCCTTCAGGCACGGGCAAATACTAGTGCATTTATATTATTAATCGAAATAATTCCTGCCACCACATCCTTTGGTTGCACGGCGTCCTTCACCGTCATGTTGAACGAACGGGCAGTGTGTCGAACGGCTTGCAGTGGTGACGGTCTGGTAATAGTCAGAGTGTTACTACTGCCATTTCCTCCACTCCCTGTTGACCCTGTCGCTGGCTTCTTAGGGCAGTTGCGAACCATGTGATCCTTGGATACGCATGTATAGCAAGCTCCCTTCTTCGGGTTTGGGTAATTCGGCTCAATGTGGCCTTCCTGACCACAGTTGAAGCATACCCGCTTCCCTCTCATACACACTCCAGTGTGATTCTTCCTGCATGTCACACATACTTCAATTTTCTTCTGTTGGTTTCCCTGTTGACTTCCAGCAAAGGTGTTATCATTCCACTTCCTTTTCTGGTTGATAGCCTCGCTACCACCAGCCTTGTTTTCTGTCTCATTCTTCTTCTTCTTCTTGTCTTGATTGAACTTGGTTACCGCGTCGCTTCCACCTTCAGCGAGTATGGCCTTTTCCAGCACAGCAGCAAATGTATTCAGCTGGAACATAGAGACCTTGCTGTAGAGCCAGGGTTTCAGTCCCCACTCAAACCTCCTCGCCTTCCTAGCGTCCGTCCTGACTTGGTATATAGCGAACCTGGCCAGTTCATTGAACTTAGCGATGTACTCAGACACCGTCATCCCCCCTGCTTAAGCTCTAAGAATTGGACCTCCATCTGGTCCTGCGAACTCATAGGGAGGTACATTTCAAAGAACATCTCTTTGAGACGTACCCACGGTATGACTCCTTCACCTTCTCTGGTCTTATTAGCCTGCCACCAGAAGCTAGCATCTGACTTCAACATGAAAGTCGCGAATGCCATTTTTTGGTCTTCACTGACTCTAGCTACGTCGAATACCTTCTCCATTTCCATAACCCACGTCTATGCATCTATCGGGTTTGTCGATCCCTTGAATTCAGGTGGCCCTACTTCTTTAAATTCCTTAAATATAGTACCCTGCACTTGCGGCTGATTCGCTATCGCTCCTGTCAGCAGGTTCACTAACTGCTAAACCGAGTTAGGGTTTGTTCCATCATTGTTGTTCGTCGAACCCTCGGGGTTTTGACATGTTGGTCTTCTTCTAGGAGGCATTTTTTGTTGAGGAAATATTATTATTAGCTTCTTTATTCAATTCTTAAGTATTCAAGTTCAGCTTAAATATTTAAATAACTCAGTTCATATATGAACACATAGCACATCCATAAACTTCTTTTATTCATTACTCGTAGTTTTAAAACATAGGATAGATAGCATTTCTGCTGTTTACATCATCTTTCCTGAACTGGAACAAGTTACAGGACTACATCATCACTTTATCCCATTATTATCACAAACTATGGGATTTACATTTGTTTTATTACAAAAAGAAACACATAATTTAAAAGCTCTAATGTCTAGGCATATTAAGATGTCGCACAGCCTCTCTTCGTTCTTCCTCCATCACCCGAAACGCTGTCCTTCGGTCCACCACATACCACGGTAAACCTTGGAACTGAGCTAGGTAATAGAAGATACGATCCTGGGCCCTATCTATGGCCGTATGGAAAGTGTATTCTGTTTCCCTTAGCTTGGCTCTCTTGGTTTTAGCTTCATTCTCAGCTCGATCGGCTCATTGAGTAGCCCTCAAGCTTGTTTCCTCAGCTCGGGCACGCTTTGTTGACTCTTCCTGGATGTCTTGTTTTAGCTTCGCTATCTTGACTTGGGCCTCGTCTCGCTCATTCTCTACGTGGATTAGCTTCCACTGCACTTCTCCTATATCACTAGCTATCTCTTCAATAGTCTCGTCCCGCTGCTGGATGGTTTCTTCGAGCTCTCCAACTCGACCCTGAAGCTCCACGTTACTGTCGTAGACCACCTCGTACATCTCAGCACTAATAGAGTGAGGTAGAAATTCCTCTTCGGGATCCTCTTCCTCCTCTTCCTCCTCTTCAGACTCGTCCTCGTCCTCTTCCTCTAGAATATGTGTCAGTTCACGCTCCTGACCAGCTACGGTGATCACTGGAGATGGCTCTCTCCTAACCAGCTGCTCCCAGACAACATGGATGTCTCGGGGCTCCTCCTCTCTAGGCACTTGAGGTATATCCTTTCTAGCCTGACTGGATTCTCCAATGGTCGTCATCCTGACAAAAGAATTTTAAAGTTTATTATTACGTGATATCGAGTCGTCACTCTTCGAATACCTAAACGTAAACACATAGCACATAAGGTAGTTTATTATCTTTACCAATCACCGCTATCTTTTTGATCTTACTATAAGGCTACTACCTAAGGTTTCTTACCCCACCTAAGGTTTATAACCTACTGCTTTGATACCAACCTGTGACACCCCCAAATCTGGGTACTTCGTTTTCACATGATTTGGTGTTCACTTTCTATTTAAAACATATATCTACTCAATAATAAAGAATTGCAAAACCAATTACAACCTTCATAAAACTTAAATAAAATCTTCCTTGACAAAGGATTACAACTTGTCCAAATAAAATCCCAGGGTTAACTAAACCTTAACATCAAACAAAGTAAATGCGAAAATAAAACATTGTCAACTAAATCTTATTACAATATAAACTTAAAACCACAAGCCTTCACTTGCTCATCTTTCCTTTTCCTTTACTTGTTGACGAAATGTCAACATTCTCGGCCTTAACTGCAAGGGTTTGTAAAAATATGCAAGAGTGAGCAAACAAAAGCTCACTTGAAATACAACAGTGATATGACATAGTGAATATTTTCAAAAGAGTTTGAATCACCTTACTTTCATCAAAATAAAGAATTGAATAATAATTCTTCCATCATCTTTAAAGTTTGAGTATAGACGTTATCGGAGGGTCATACGACCTTGAACTATGTCCTAGGTTATAAATATTTCTATTTAAACCTTTAACAGTCATTAAGACTATGGACCTTCAACTCGTACTCAGGGGGATCAGCCCTTCGACCATGTATTGTGCACAACCATCTTAACGCTTTCGCATAAATGTCCCCTAATAGATAGGGTTGTTTATTCTCAGTATTTGAATACAAGTCTGCACCAAAAAAAGTTTGGTTTGGATAGATAAAGAAACTTTGGAGTTTCAACTATCATCAACTAGAAGTAGTTGAATCGACTCACAGTGCTTTAACAGTTCAATAATATAAAAATAATGAACCAATTATAAGATATAGAAATAATCTACATAATAAGTAGGCATGCTTTAGAAATAACTTAAAGCAATTGAAAGAATAAGTAGATCTTGCTTGAACAATTAAGTCAAGATCACAACACTATGACAATAATTGCATTATGAACATTGAAATACGATATAACTTGAACAATACATAACAAGTTAAGAATCGAAAATAAACTTGCATGACATCTTGAGCAAGGGTTAGAGAACTTGCACAATAAAAAGATGCATTGATAAAGCTTTCATAGCGTACAAGAATAGTTTAGAAAGCTTGTACAAAGTAAATGTCGAGTTTAGAAATAGAAACTTGCTTAACGTATAAGAATAAGGATTAGGGAACTTGCCTCAAGCGCAAGCTACACTTTAATAACTACAATCACTTCCACAATTTCCCTACACATATACATTACGTTCAAAACATCTATTAGTACCCAACTACAACGTTTAAACCGTTGAACTTCTTACTCAAGTCCAACTCACAACGTTGTTTACAACATAGGTTGCTAACTAGCCACATACGTGAGTATAAACTCACGACATACATTCATAAGCTTAGAACGCTTTAAATCGTGTGGTGTGCCTTATGAAAGTAACACACTCAAACACATGTAACACATTCATATAAAACTTCAATCTATCTTAAACACATCAAAAGCATGTTATCTTATTACCTATTACATTTATCAAGTCATAGAAATAAGTTAGCTAAACAAACGGGGCATGAAAACTCAACAAGCAAAAACCAAACTTCCCGGGGCAGCTTGTTAACCCGCTGGGGCAGGTCCCCCAAGGGAAATAGCCTCACTGGGGTGGGTCTTTCCTCTGGTGGAAGTGCTGGTTCGCGAATTGGCAGAGAAATAAACCAATTTAGCTTATTTCTTCACACCGAATTCGACTTTTCCCAACATGATTAACATGAAATTTGCTAACAATATTTTAAACTCTTTAACATGATTATAACATGAAAAATCCATACAACACATGATCAAACCAATGTTTTTCATGATTTTCGAAGAAAACTACGATATTAAGCATTCTTGACGAAAATTGCTATTACGAATTCGTTTTTCAATCAATTCAAGTAATTCCAATTGTAATAACTCCTATTCTTAACATACTAACATAATCCATTATCAATTTAAACAATAACCCACAATCAAACATCAATTTGATAGTTTCAAAAGCCATTTTTCAAAAAATTAGTTATAGTAAATCATATGAACACAATTCTTCTTGTTTATCAAAATTACATGGATTGAATTGTTAAAACAACTATATAACTCCTATCACATCATGCTATAACATATATTACACATAGCTTCATGCTTACATCAATTTCTTTGATAATTTAAGAACTATTTTCAAAATAACTTCATAATAGAGTACTATGAACATGATTTCATAGTGTTCATCATATCTTTGTGAATTGAAACACTTAAACAACTATAAAAATCACATGTAAGCATATATATATATATATAAATATATATGTACACATCCCATACACATATCAAAATCAAGAATTTTCACAAAGAGATTTTTACAGAGAATTCTAAAACTATGAAATTATAGAAGAACATGATTACAACTTATGGAGTTCTAAGATTATACCTTTTCTAGTTTGAATTAAGAGAAGAGATGGGGATGATGATGGAGTATAGCTCTCCTCTTGCTTTCTCAAAGTTTCTTCTTCTTCATCTTCTCTGATAATTCTCTCTAACCCTTTCTCTCTGTTTCTTTCTTTCTTTGTAAAACTAACGTACTTACTTATCTAACATATATTGTATAATATACATATACATATATAATATATATGTAACTTATAAGTAATAAGTATAATACTAATTGCCATAATAAATATTACTAATTACATAGGTTATAAGAATTTGAAAAGTGAGGCCTTGTTTGGCAACTCAATTATTTTAAAACAAATCCTTTTGTTAACTAAAGTCATATTTGGTAAAATAAGCTTAAAAAATCCTTTTCCATTCTTTTAATAAATCTTTACTCCATAGATTAAATACTACACTTATTTAATTAAATTATAACATTCTAATTCAATTAAATAAGAGCTAACATTCGTATAATACCCAATTGTCACACTTGAAATTACATTCATGTAACACTTAGTAAATTACAACAAATACTTAGCACATAATTTTAAATCTAGTTTAATTATTCTCAACTAAATTAGAATTATGCTACATCATTACTAACATATCAATTTAATTAAATATTACTCTTAATTAAATCAGTTCACACAATCACATAATTTATTTATTTAACTCAATAAATAAATCACATAAAATATTTATTCACACAATAAATATTAAAATTTAACATATAAAATCTCAATCGTTACAGAAATTAATTAATCTAGAATAAATGTGGGTTAATCAAATTATATTATAGAATAATATATAGCCTTGTGTGGCAGTGGTGAGATAGTAAGTTGAATAAAGAAGTTAATTCACCTAAGTAAAATGGTGAATTAAGGATTATGTGTTGCATAAAGAAAATAGAAGGAATATGTTAATTTGATATTTTAAATATATTACATAGTATTGTATTATATAAAAGGGTTAGTATTTGAAAGATAATTGAAGAGTACCAATATAAATGTTGGTTAGAGATTTATGCATTAAGTTATGGCTAACTGAAAATGTGTTGGGACAATTTATGGAAGAAAAGGAAGTAAAGAATTATAGTATAATAATTAGTCGGGTACATACTAATTATTCTAAGAAAATGGTTATCTTAAATAAAAGTGTAATGAGTATAAAATTCATATAGCCTAGTATAGTAGTTCTACATATTACAAGTGTGCAATTATTTAAGGTAAGCTAAATAATTTAGCATTACGGTAAAGTGTGTCACAAATTTTATATTAAATCGATATTAAAATAACGTGGAATTGGGGAAAGGCCAAACGTGACCTAGACCCCTAATATTTTATTGTTAATATTATGAGCTTGAGTTATATAACTCCGGTAAATGAGATAAATGAGCATTGTGTGGCCTGAGTATTAAAGTTAAACCAGACTGAAGGTTTAACTAGATTTATTAAAAGAGAATTAATGAAAAGATAATAGGTGATTGATAATAATCATTGTGAGATTAAAGTGTGATGGGGAATAATGGGTTGAGAGTACCCAACTGTTGTATATTTAGCCCAATTAAAATATTATTTGGACTAGCTTAGTGTGCATGGGATATAAGATTATATTGGTGTATATTTAAAATACAAGTATACTTCCTATATGTGGGCAGGTACATATATATGTGTATATATGTGCCCATAACATTATGTATTGTGGTAATGTTAAGTCATTATAATTGATTTAATAAGCCCAAAAGGAATTAGCCTTAGTAGAATGAGACCCATTTTATTGATAACTTAGAGGGTAATAAGCCTTGTCCCAAAATCAGTGTCACACTTATTATAACAGCCGTGATAGGCCATTGGCCTATGCTACTTCAATTGCTGGAAAATGAAAAAGGCTATAAAGCTTGCAATCATGGTGATGATGAAGGGAGTGATGGAGGATAAGGGAGTAGGTAACCAACTCTCCATTACCCTTTGGCTTCTCCTTCTCCCTGTTAGTTCAAAACATTGTGTAAATGTTATGTCTGTGTATTGAAATCTTTATAAATAGAGCCTCCTTCTTCTCCTTCACGTTGGTTGAGTTGTCTGAGTAATTGGCTATGGAAGGTTAGTATAATTGGAGAGCAATCAGAGGTTTGGAGAGCTATAGTTAGCAAATTAGAGCAATCAAGAGGTAATAATTCTAATATATATGCTCTTGATTCTTAAGTTTTGAATTTCTTAGAAATGTAAGAAATACTTGCTAAGTAAGTCAAATATTGATGACCAAAACTTGTTGCAATTTATGAATTATTGTAAGATGTTCCTAACACAGTTAAATACGAAAACAATGGAAGTTAAACGGATCAATTTGGTTTAGAAACGAATCCGTAGTGATAAAATTAGCTAAACTTGTCCAAACATGAAAATATAGTATGAACATGAGTTTTGGATTAATATTTGGGTTAGTTAATGTTTATGTTAATTGTTGATTCTTTGGTATGTTGTAGTTCTATGAATTACGAATCCATAGAATCGAAAACGGACTAATTTGGATGTGTATAACTCGCGTTATGACGATCGGAAAGTGAAATGGTCTGAAAATTCGAGAAGAACCAAGTCTGGAACTTCCTTCTGCCTCTTGTGGTGCAGCTGCGCGGCCCCCAAGGCCATTTGGGGCGCAGTTGCGTCGGGCATAGTCAGACAAAAAAAAATAAGCAAACACTATTTTGATCTGCTGTAGTAAATTAGGCATAACTTCTTCATAAGAACTCCGATTGAGGTGGTTCAGGATGATTCGAAAAGATAACGAGTAGACCTACAACTTTCATTCTTTAAGTTTTTTGATTTGAATGATGTGTTGAGTGTTCATTGATGTAATGATAGGAAACCCGGAATTTGCTAAATTTTCCTAAGGTTTGAGAAACACAAATATAATGTGAATTGTGTATCTAGGAGTTTTGAAATGTGTATATCGAATAGTTAAGTGCGTGATAAAAGTATGTGAATGTTGATATTAAGAATGGTTAAGGTATATCTATACATACCTAGCTATATTAAGAGGATGATAAGAAAGTGAAACGAAGGTTCTAAGAACCAAGATAGAAAATAATGTAATACTTATTATTATATTGAGAATGTATGAATGTATGACTGATGGGTATAAATCCATGATTATATAACTGTGTAGGATTACACGAAGTGCATATATCTTTAAGCAGTTAAGTCGTAGTTGTTAAACTACGAATCAGGCAAGTCTTTCAGTTCCTATTTGATATATGAATTCTATAACTGTTAATTGAGTTATATTATGTTATGTAAATGTTGATGTATATATGTGAAATGTATATGAGATATGTATGAGATTGAAAGTTGATCTTTGATGATATGCTTGTGAAGTTAATCTCTATGCCTGTTATGTGAGAAGTAACATGCGTAGTAAATATTAATTGATTATGAATACATGAACTAAGTATATTATTATATGCTATGTGATGCATGAAAACTGTTAGAATTGCTGAGCTGTCGAGCTCACTCTTGCAAATAACCATTTTTGCAAGTTACGAACTCACGGTAAAGATTATGTGCTTCTTGATTGATAAAGTTAAATAGTATCGCAACGAAGATTACTATTTAGATTATTGCTTGAACCATATTTAGGTTCTAGGAGTTGTACATGATAGTAATTACGATGTTTAATACTTGTCGTGTTGTAAAGATGTACTAGTTGATACATTGAAGATATCGAATTAAAATGTAAACGTTTATATAGTAATTCGAATAGAATGAATCGTAATATAATTGATTCAAGGATATGTAATTGATTCAAGTTATGAAATCAAAAAAAGACTTTATTCAAATGATATTGAAAAGTTTAAATTATTCCGCATTTTTACAACATCGAACATGATGTAAGACAGGAATGGTAAATGACCAAGATTGAATACTCATAAAAGTTCGAGGCCATTACACAGATCCTAGAAACGAAAGGAAATTATATTCTAATTTGTAATAAAGTGAAGTTATATTCATTAAGTTATGAATAAAAGATGTAAATATTTGACTAGTAGTATTGTGACTGCACCGGATCCGAGGTAATAAAAGGGACCCAGATTTGGGGGCGTCACAATCTATCAAATCAAAAATCTTGACGAGATCTACAACTTTTATTCTTTGAGCATTGACATATTCTAATCGGATAAAGGTTAAAATCGGCCCCAAATGACTGCTATATAACTTATAACTTCCAAACTTTGAGATTTCAACTTTCGCTTGGTAAAAAGGTCATAACATTTTCATATGAACTCCGATTGGGACGATTCAAGATGTTACAGAAAGCTAAGGAATAGCTCTACAATAAAATTTAAGTCTCAATCCAAGACCATGAATCTAACTTAGCATTCAAACCCCAACAATCTTCATATTTTTCTCGTCTACGCTCCATTTTGACTTGAAACCAATAAACAAACCTATTAAGCCTTTGTTAACAACTAAACATGCAATAGACTACGCATAAAGGAATCAAAATAAATGAATATCACCCATAGTTTTAAGAAATGCTTTTAGAATCATGATGATGATCATGCTAATTAGATCTAAATTCTTAGCTTAAAAACTAAAATAGTTCCCAATCGATGGATTACTAAAAAGGGGATTAGTAAATTCAGATAGATTGGTACATATATTGCTTGCTCATTGGATGAGGATGATTGATCTCATAATCATTTGAGTGGAGACACTAAAGCAAGTATGTAGGTGCTTATTGGAGAATAAGTACACTAAACGTGAGTCGCTAAGGAATACCTAATGGAGTTTTACTTGACTGTCAATAGAAATTCCTAATGCGATAGTAGTACATGTGATCCTCAGACTTGAGATCATCATAGTATCTTGATCGCTAAGGGGGCTTATCTTTATTGTAGAATAAATGTTATTTATTTAAATGAATTATTAGTTTAATTTATTTATTTAAATAAGATTAGAATTTTTCTAATTGATTTATTCACAACCGATTTAATATGGAGAACCTAAAGGGTCACACCATAAAAGGAAGCATGTTTATTTAAGAATCAAATGGCATAATCGTAATAATGAATTAAGTGTATTTAATTTAATCTATGGAGATAGAATAAATTAAATAGCTTAATATTTATTATTTAATATTTTAGAAATATTAAATATAAATTAATAAGAGGAGTCTTATTATTATTATTATTATTATTATTATTATTATTTAACTCCTAAAGGAGTTTAGAAATTAATTAATAAGATACTCTCTCTCTCTCATATATATTCCTAATAAGATTAGGAGGCTAATTAATTAAAAGAGGTTAATTATTCCCAATAGGATTGGGAAGCCTAATTAATTAAAAGGGTTTAATTAATTAATACGAAATCTTAATCCTAAATAGTTTAGGTGGGTTGCCTACATCTATAAATAAGAAAGTCTTATTATGGAACAAGGTAAGACACTTTATTTCAAGAGTTGGGATAGCACTCATTTTCTAGAGAGAAGGAAACTAGGGTTTAGCCAAACACCCTTCTTCTTGAATTCTTATTCTTTCTTGGTGGATCATCTCTAGAGGCCAAACACTTGGGTGGCCAACGTTGATCAAAAGAAGGAATCAACCTGGTGGATTCAAGTAGAAAGAGAAAAGGATTTGGAGTGGAACTCGTACCTGAGGAAGCTAGAATCTTCAAGGGTATGAATCTTAATCTCTTTCTATTTCGTTTAATTAATAATTGTGCATAAAGGATGATCCGGGTATATGGTTTGTAAAATTTTATAACTCTAATTTACCATGCTTCCGCTTATTTTATGTAATTTGATTGTATCCATGAATCTTACAAACCTAACAATGATACAACGCTCCCACTAACCTTCTTGTACACACATGGTTAATCCTCATTTTTGATAAAATCAAACTCTTTGATTGTCTCATCTAAATGGATGTTCCACCTTCGAGAAGCTTGTTTCAATCCATAAATGGATCGTTGTAGCTTACAGACTTGGTTTGTTCCAACCGTTGAAACAAAACCCTCTGGCTATGTCATATGCACATCCTTCTCAAGTTTACCAGTGAGGAAGGCCGTTTTCAAGTCCATTTGCCAGATCTCGTAGTCGATATAAGCTACAGTCGCAAGAAAAATTCGAATGGACTTGAGCATAGCTACTGGCGAGAAGGTTTCATCATAGTCAACTCCTTATCTATGTTTGAAACCTTTCTCAATCAGTCGGGCCTTATACGTCTCTACCTTGCCGTCCGCTCCAGTCTTTCTTTTAAAGACTCATTTGCAGCCAATATGCTTAATGCCCTCAGGTGATGAAACCAAAGTCTATACTTGGTTTTCGTACATGGAGTCCATCTCAGATTTCATTGCTTCTTGCCATTTCTCTAAGTCTTTACTACTTATAGCATGTTCGTAATTTAATGGATCATCATCATTCATGATGCGTACCTCATCGTTATCCTCTATGACGAATCCATACCTTTCAGGAATCTTTGGTATCCTTCCAGATTTATGAATAGGGTGTTGTACAATAGGTTCTTCTACTTGGTCAGGTACCTGACTTTGATCTGTTGTAATTTGTGGGTCTTGAACTTCTCTAAGATATATCTTTCTCCCACTGACCCCTTCAAGGATAAACTTCTTTTCCAAGAAGGCAGCATGTTTCGCAACAAACACCTTTTGATCAGTATAATGATGGAAGTAATACCCTGAAGTTTCTTTAGGGTATCCCATAAATCTACATTTTTTAGATCTAGTCTGTAGCTTATCATTTTCAAACTTTTTGATATAAGCTGGACAACTTAAGTCTTAACATGCTTAAGATTTGGTTTCCTCCCTGTCCATAACTCATATAGAGTCTTTGGGACGGATTTGGTAGGTACCTTGTTAAGTAGTTATGCAGCCGCTTCTAGGGCATAGCCCTGGAAGGATACTAGAAGATTGATAAAAATCATCATGGAATGAACCATGTCTAACAATGTTCGATTTTTCCTTTCAGATACACCATTCAACTGTGGTGTTCCTGGTGGAGTCCATTGTGAGATTATACCATTTTCTTTGAGACAATTGAGAAACTTACTGCTTAAGTATTCACCACCTTGATCCGATCGAAGAATCTTAATACTCTTGCTAGTTTGGTTCGCTACTTCACTTCTAAATTCTTTTAACTTTTCAAACTATTCGTATTTATATTTCATTAAATACACATATCCATATCTTGAATGATCATCAGTGAAAGTAATGAAATAAGAATACCCTCCTCGTGCATTCGTTGTCATAGGTCCACATACATCTGTGTGTACCAACCCTGACAATTCTGTAACTCTTTCTCCTTTTCCACTAAAAGGGGATTTAGTCATTTTACCTATAAGACAAGATTCACAATTTGGATATAATTCATAATCAGACAGTTGTAAGAGCCCATCTTTATGCAACTTGGATAATCTTGTTTCATTGATATGACCGAGTCTACAGTGCCACATAAAGGTATAATTAACATCTTCTCTTTTCCTTTTATTAGTTTGTTCAATTTGAAGTATATTTTCATTCAAATCAATCATGTAAAGTCCATTCAATAAATTACCAACACAATATAAAATATTCTTATTATAAATGGAACAACTATTGTTCTTTATTATAATATTAAAACCTTCCATATCCAATATAGAAATCGAAATAATGTTTCTAATAAGTGTTGGAACATAATAACAATTATTTAAATAAATGGACTTGCCTGAAGGCAATGCTAAATAATAAGTCCTTATAACTAATGCAGCAACCTTTGCTCCATTTCTCACTCGTATGATTACTTTATCCTTGTTCAGCTTTCTACTTCAGAACAGTCCCTGCATAATATTACATATGTGAGAACTACATCCGGTATCCAATACCTAAGTAGAATTTTGACTTTGAGAAAAAATAATTTCAATCATGAACAAACCTGAAGCTTCTTCTACTTTTGTTCCGCAAGGTACTTTTCACAGTTCCTCTTCCAGTGACCCAACTTGTTGCAATGGAAGCATATTCCTTTGCTTTCTGGATCAGGTTTCTTATTATCCTTTTTCTTCTGCTTGCTCTTAGCCTTCTTGCTTTTCTTCTTTTTAGAAGATGCCTTTGGCCTCTTCTTTTTCTTAGAAGAATCATCTATTATCAAGACGTGGTCCCGCTTGGATGGAAAGTGACCTTCAACAGTTTACAACTTGTTAGGTAACTCAGGCAAGCTGACGTCCAACTTATTCATATAGAAATTCACAACAAATTATGAGAAGGTGTCCAGGAGTGACTGCAAGATCAAATCTTGACTTAACTCCCCATCTATGTTGAACCCCAACTGTTCCAGTTGTTCAATCAAATTAATCAACTTTAGATAATGTGTCTCAACAGTAGTGCCTTCGGACATGTGAGATCGGAAGAGCTACCTGAATATCTGATACCTAGCTATTCTGTTTTGCTCACCATATAATTCTTTTAGGTGCAGCAAAATAGAATAATCATCAATTTTCTCGTGCTGACGCTGTAGCTCATTACTCATGGATGCGAGCATGATGCACTGTACTATAGATGCACCATTTTGCCACTTTCTAAAAGTAGCAATCTCTTCCTCAGAAGCTGTTTCTGCAACTTTTGCAAGGACAAGTGAATCTTGGATATAAGAAAGTTTTTCAGCAGTGAGAATAATTCTCAAATTTTTTAACCAATCTGTGTAATTCGGTCTAGTCAACTTGTTAGTATCAAGTATGCTACGCAGTGATAGTGAGTGTGACATTTTTCAAATTCTGCATGTGAAACAAAACAATAGTTTAGCATACATTCATTTAATTAATTACCAAAATAAATTAGGTCTTATTTTAAATTAATGCCCCCAAATTTGGCTATCCGTTACATCGGACCTGGTGCGTCACGATACTATTTTCGTCAAATTATTTATAACTTCCATTCATAAATTATTGAATATAACTTATATTAGTTCCTTTTTATTTCCAGGATCTACATGTCGATCCCAAAACCTTAATAAGTTCTCAATCTTGGTCATTTACCATTCCTGTCTTTACATTATATCCGATGTTATACTTAATAAAAATGTGGAATAATTTAAACTTTTCTAAATCCTCTAAATAACAAATTTTATTAATTTCATAACTTTGAATCAATTTATTCATGATTTAAATCGTCGAAATTACATAATAAAACTTTACATCTTGATTCGATATTCTTTATATATCGAATAATATGACTTTACAACTCTACATAAGTTGAACATCATAAACAACTATCAAGTACATCATTTAAAACCTAAATATAGTTTAAGATCATAACTTCAGATAAATAAATCAATCTTCTTGCGATACTATTGAACTCTATCAATCAACTAGCACGTAACTTTACCATGAGTCTTTAATATGCAAAAATGGTTATTTGCAAGAGTGAGCTTGACAGCTCTGCAATTCTAATAGTTTTCATGCATCACATAGCACATAATATCATGCACAGTTTATACAATCATAATCGTTTAAATTCAACTCGCATACAGCTTCGCACAAAACAGGTATAGAGATTAACTTCTTAAACATATAATTATAGATTGACTTTCAAATTTCACACCTACTTCGTATGCATTTCATATATATAAATCAACATCCTCATAGCATAATATATATCAACCAATAGTTATCAAATCATATGGAAAATAGGAATTGAAAGACTTGCCTAGCTCGTAGATTTATCAACTATAACATAACTACTTATAGTTAGCTGCACTTCATGTATTCCTACACAATTGTGTAATCATGAATTCATACCCATCAGTCATATACATACCTACATTCTCAATGTAATAATAAATGTTACATCATTTCCTAACTTGGTTTGTAAAACCTTAATTTTGCTTTCTTATCATACCCTTAGGATAACCATGTATGTATATGTATACCTTAACCATACATACTTAATATCAACATTCATAAACCTTTATCACACACTTGACTAGCTATGTGCTCGATACACATTTAAAACTCATAGATACATAATCCACATTGTTCTTACGTTTTGCAAACCTTAGAAAAATTTATCAAATCCGGGTTTTATATCACCATTACACCAATGAACACTCAAAGCATCATTTAGACCCTGTTTTATAACTCAGGATAACAATGTAAGCATACTAACAGGTTTATATCACATTTAAAACAGTCAGGCAAAATTGCCCTGTGGCGCAGCTGCGCTGCAGTTGGCCTTGGGATGGGCGCAGCTGCGCCCTTCTCTGGCCAGTCCAAAATTTGCTTTTGATTTCTGGTTCCATTTTGGTTTTCAAGCATGCATGGATACTAATACATCTCATACACATATGGTAAGAGATCTTGCATTCTTCTAAGGCCAATTCAAGTTTTACTTCTCTCATGTTATGGCTTTCGTTTAGAATTTCTAACTTAACTAAGGCCAAACAATTTCACAAAATCACAAGGCCAACTATATTAACCATATATCCATATAAGAATGTTAGACAACTTGTAATACGCATGCTCGCATGTATTCAATTTATTTATGCATGGCTAGTTCATTACTTGAAACTTATTTAAAATCATGCTTGAATGACTTATATTGTGTCAAACTAGGTGAGTGCGCATATAGGTCATGTTTAGAAACACAAATAGGACTAGCATACCATTCTATAAGTTCATAAGGTAAGTAACACAATGCTCGTCCATTTTAGTTTCAACATTTCTAAGTTTTATTCTCAAAATCCATGTCATACTAAACTAATCATGCAAAGCAACTTCGAATCACATGTCATACTTATTTGTACATATATCTACACATGTTAACAAGGTCAGAATATAAGCACTCCATGTTTATAAAACTTAGTTTTCAAAAATTGTTCGAGTTTGCCTTTGAAATTGTTTTAAAACAAGTCAAAACAATTTAGCACTCACGAAGCAATTTGAATCGCCTTTCATGCATAATTAGGTCATGTATACGTGCTACCAAAGTCCAAACTTAGATACCATAATTTTCATCAAAGTTCGTTTTCGAAACTTTCTTTTAGATCATGTACATTAAGTATACTAACGCAACTCATACATGCAAAGGAACTCTAGACCACATGCTAAACCTAGTCTCATGCATAACTAAGCCTTACCAACATGCTAAGCTTATCAAATAATAGCAGAATATAGCATAAATTAGTATTCCTTTCTGGTGCATGATGAGTGGGTTTAATACCCACGATTCGGTATTCATTTTAGCTTGAGTTTTGGTGTTTTCAAGTATTTATCTTAGTATTTTACTCAGATGTATGTTATATTGGCAGGAAATGAAATGGAGGCGAAATGAACTTTTAAAGGACAAATTGAGCATTTATTGGACCAAAGGAATTAAACAAGCTGTTCATGCGAGAAGGAATTAGAGCTAAAAGGGCTGAAATGATGAGAATGGAATAAAGTTTGTGGGCTTTTAAACCCAATTTGGAAATTACATGCAAATATTGAATTTAATGGACATGCAAAGCAAGATAATCATGAATTATTCCATGCACATGCTGACATGCAAAGCCCAAGCAACTATGAAATAAGTAATATAGCTGGTGGGCCACGCATGCAAGATTTCATGTATTAGCTTAAAAATCCATGCAACCCACGGATTCAGCAGCTTGAAAAAGGGAGAGTAGCAGCCACGAAATCAACATGAAGCAAAAGAATTCAAGCTGTGCGGACAGAATGATATCCCGCTGGGGCGGGTGATGAAGAAGTAAACTCCCCGCTGGGGCGGGGAGGCGGAAGCTGCAGTCTCTTTTTCCTACTCGGACTCAGTTGCATGAAGGACTTTAGTTAGCTTGTGGCTGATTGGTGGGTTGCATTTATAAGTTATATCATGAGACTGACCCGGATATAAAAGGAGGCTGGTAGTGGAGATTATAAAAGGATTGTTATGATATGAAGAGGAGCAATTGGGCATGACACGTAAGCAGCACATGAGAAAGGAACCTGATACAAGTGGGTCGGCTGTTGTTCTTTCCTTTCTCGGGTCGTGGGCAATCAATTGAAGGCTGCTGGAGCAAGTGGGCTGCGTATATATGATAAAGAGATTGGACCGAACTTGAGAGGGAGAGAGCCACGGTAGCAGCTGCTGGATTCCTTTCTTACGTGATCAAGCTGCTGACTCCTAGTTCTACACGGATTTGGCTAAGTCTAGAGAAGCATCCCATGTTTGCAGCTGAGTGCATTAGGTTGTGTGTAACCGAAGAAGCAATCTCATGCGGAATTTCAAGTGGGCCAGGAGTATGTATAGCAGTAAGTAAGGGACCACAATAAAGGAGGACCATGCACTTGCCATGTAACTCACGGATGCAGACATGCAACACACGAATCCATTGACGGGCCACGGTTCAGTAGGTGGAAAGAGGAGTATGCTTGTTAACAAAGAGATTCATACAAGGAAGAGGCATAGGCTGGACAGAACATTCACCCGCTGGGGCGGGTGATTAATATAAGAACTCCTCGCCGGGGCGGGGAGGCGCGGCAGCTAGTTGGATATATTTTTTTTCCGGGTCGAATTTGGAATGCATGAGGACATGAAGCAAGCTGGGGCATGATATGATATAAAGGGGGAGTACAGCTGACATCATGTTTCTTTTTCTTATTCGGAGTGGGGCTATCAATTGCAAATGATTTATGGGCAGATAGTATAAGGGCATTATAAAAGGAGGTGACCTGATAAAAAATGGAACCGGATGACGTAAAGCAGCTAGCGAGTGGGATGACAAGTTCCATGCGAATATGATTTATATAGTGGGCCACGGATTGATAAGTGGGCTGAACATAATATATATAAAAGGAGACTTAGACAACTTGAGAAAGGACGATTTTTGTGGATCTAACCGGAAGAGAAGAGATTTGAAGCAGAGCATGATCGTATGAACACGGAGCAAATTGGAGACAGTAACGACAGGAGTTTTCTATTGCTATCTTTCTCGATTCATATTATTTTTGTATTCGTTATGATTAGTACTATGTGGATTATGGATTTTATTTCATTCATTATGAACTAATTATTTGTTTAAGCCTATGACGGATCTTATTATGTAATGGATGATTAATTATTTTTAAATCCAATTTATGGAGGTTATTCCCAGGTTATTCACTATGTGTGTAATTAATTTATATAATTGCCTGATCAACGATTATTTTGTTATTTCTTATGAACTTGTGAAGGAACATAGGAGATTAGAACTGGCCATAGTGACATATGTTTGTGAATTCCGCATAGATGGAATTCGTGATTCGTGTTTAGAATAGATATATTCCTTTACGCCATATGTAATCTGAAAGAGAACTTGGTAATAAATTCTGGTTAATTGTCATTCACATAGAAATATAGTGAGTTAGTTAATTGGGATGTCTTATTTGAATATATCATAAGTGGATACAAATAAGTACGGATATTATGCATCGGGAGGTGGTTTTATCTACATTAGTGTTTTCTCTTAATAACCTGGGGGTAATTGAAATAAACTGGGGGCAAAAGATATTATTTGAAGTGAACTAATAAGTGAAGTTGTAGGCTTAATTCTCTCAATTCTGTTAAGATCTCGATTTAGTGTGTGGTTACTTTTATTATTAATTTAGTTATAGAAGAACATATCTTTTTGCTGATAGTTTGATAAAGTTCAAATATTCTAAAATTGGTACTTGTTCGATTAAATAGTAATTATTGTCTATGTGGGTACAATCTTTGATTTATCACTATATTACTTGTTGACCACGTACACTTGCGTGTTGCGCGTAGAAAATACACAACAAGTTTTTAGCGCCGTTGCCGGGGACAGTAATTGCGTTTATTACTTACAATATCGATTTAAGTAGATCAATTTTAATTAAACATATATATATATATATTTATTCTTATTTTTGTTTGTTTGGATATTTCAGGTACTTTTGATTAGTGCATGCAAACTAGATCGAAGAAACCAGAGTTGTTGCCCTTTGAGGACAATATCGACAAACAGTTTTGGGGGTTAACTGAGTGGATTGCAAAGAATCGACAGGAATTTGAAATACCCAGAACAAACATGGTGGAACATCAACAGGAAGACAAACCAATGAAGGATTATGATATACCAAAAATCTCAGAAATCCATTCAAGTATAGCCAGGCCAGCAATTAATGCAAATAACTTTGAGATTAAGCCTGGAACAATACAAATGGTGCAGAACACATGTCAGTTTGGGGGTCTTCCGAATGATGATCCGAATGATCATATCTTTACTTTCATAGAAATCTGCGACACTTTCAAGTGCAATGGAGTGTCAGACGATGCGCTCAAGTTGAGGTTATTTCCCTTCTCGCTCAGAGACAAGGCGAAGGCTTGACTACATTCTGAATCACCGGGGTCAATTACAACATGGAATGATCTCGCACAGAAATTTTTGGCCAAGTTCTTCCCACCATCGAAGACACACAAGATAAGGTCGGAGATATCTGCATTTGCACAGTATCAAGGGGAGCCACTGTATGAAGCATGGGAAAGATACAAAGAATTGTTGAGGAAGTGCCCTCATCACAGATTTCCACCATGGATGCAGTTGAGTAATTTTTATAATGGAGTATCGAGTCAGATACGGTCTAGCATTGATGCAGCATCACAGGGAGCTTTTCTGACGAAGAAATTTGAGGACGGATGGGCATTGATAGAAACGATGGCTTCGAATGGGTACCAATGGCCGACCGAAAGATTTACTCAGCCCACAGTAGCGGGTGTTCTGCAAGTGGATAATTCGACAGCTATATTGGCACAACTGGCTTCGTTACAAAAGAGTATTGAGACCATGACAAAGGGAAACATGGAGCAGGTAGCAGTCGTATGCGAACTTTATGCAGGAGAACATCCGATCGAATAGTGTGCAATCAACCCAGCCGCAGTTAATTATGTGGGTAACTATAACAGATCAGCCAACACATACCAGAATATATATAATCAAGGGAACAGAAACTACCCAAACTTCTCATGGAGCAACACACAGAACCAATAACATGCTCCACGACAACCATACCCTCTTGGTTTTCAGAATCCGCAGCAACAGGCAGCACCACAACAGGAGGAAAAGCTAGGTTGGGAAGAAGCTATAGCCAGAGTCAGAACAAAAAATGAAATGGCGAGGAAAGAAACGAAGGCTCTTACGGTGGATATGAAGAATCTAATAATTCTGATGGGACAGATAGCGAGTGCACTGAATAATCGACCCCAAGGAGCTTTGCTAAGCAACACAGAAAAGAATCCAAGGGGAGGTCATGAGCAATGCAACGCCATTTCTCTTCGATGTGGAAAAGAGCTAAAGGAGAAAGCTGATGAAAATCGTCAGATACATAAAAAATACATGAAAAAAAATAGTTAGTGGAGCAGAATTTGGAGAAGTCAGGAACCGAAGAGCAAACTGAAACCAATAATGAACAAACAGTGGAAAGGGAAGCAGGAGAAAAACCTGCAAAAAATGAACAAGTGGTGACACCAGTAGTTTACCCTCCACCGCCATTTCCACAAAGGCTCCGTAAGCAGAAACTACAGCAACAGTTCACAAAGTTTCTAGAAGTGTTCAAGAAGCTACATATCAATATTTCGTTTGCCGAGGCACTAGAGCAAATGCCTAGTTACATGAAGTTTATGAAAGACATACTATTGAAAAAACGTCGGTTGAGCGAGTATGAAACTGTGGCATTAACGGAAGAATGTAGCGCAATTCTGCAGAGAAAGCTTCCACCGAAATTGAAGGATCTGGGGAGTTTCAACATCCCTTGCGCAATCGGGAACCAGTTTGTGGGAAAAGAATTATGTGATCTGGGAGCGAGTATCAACTTAATGCCACTGTCAATATACAAGAAGTTGGGATTGAAGGAAGCCAAGCCAACAAATATCACTCTCCAACTGGCAGATAGAACGACTACGTATCCTTTAGGCATAGTGGAGGATGTTCTGGTTAAGGTTGACAAGATGATTTTACCGGCAGATTTTGTGGTACTGGACTATGAAGAGGACAAAGACATTCCAATAATATTGGGAAGACCATTCTTGCCACCGACAAAACTGTGATTGACATACCGAACGGTGAATTAATTATGAGAGTTAATGACCAAGAAGTAAAATTTTAAGTGTTCAATCCAATAGTTTACCCAAGCAGTGTCGAAGATAGTCCTGACATCACAAAAAGAAAAGAAGATGGTCAGAATAAGTCTAGGGATAAAATTGGTGAAAGAAGTGGAATTGGTGATGACAGTCGCAGACTTAAGCAGAATCCTGAAGAAAAAGAACAAACATTGAAACAATGTTGGGCATGCGCAATGAAGATCAAGAGCATCCACAACATTCCAGCGGAGCCAGATTAACAAAACAGAAAGAGTCAGGCTAAAGACTTAAAATTAAGCGCTTGATGGGAGGCAACCCATCGATTATTTTATTTTTTATTTTTTTTATTTACATTTATATCATTTAGCTATAATAGTGTATAATATTTAGTAATTTTTCTTCATCATATATATTTAACAAAGTTAATGGTGGGTGGTGATACAGGATACTTGGACTATCAATCAAAAAGGACATCGAGGAGGAGGCCGGCCCTAGTGTTTGACTGAATAGGGAAGTCCTCTACACTTAAGTTATATATGTTTCACAATGAGGGCATTGTTTCATTTAAGTTTGGGGGTGTGTTGTGTTTTAATCATCATGAATTTGGTTAGCATGTGCATGAATGGTTAGAATAGGTATAGTTGCATAGTAGGTTCGTTAGAATTTGCATAGTAGAGTAGTTTAAGTTTTTATGCTTATCAAATATTAAAAAAAAATTCATTAAAAACCAAAAAGAGTTTGTAATTAGGATTGTATGAGTCAGTATGTTAGTGGTAAGAAATAACTTTAGCCTGTGATGAGACTGGACTTACATAAGAATACAAACATAATGAAAACCAGAATGTTGATTTGTATTCAATCCTTTGCAGGATTTCTTACCTGTTTGACATTGATGCACCGGTTAGCACAATAAGACACCAATTTAGTCAACTCAGTTCGAATAGTCACATAATTGTCGTCTTGAACTGAAATTGGGTTTTAATAAAGAAAATTTAGTGAACTTTTATTAGTGACTAAGGTTAGACTGAAACATAAGTTTGGGGGAAGATATGGGAGCTATCTGAAAGAAAAAAAATAGAAAAAGAAAAGAATTGAAAAAAAAATGTCAAAAAATTATATATATAGAAAATTATGAATAAACACCGTGACTAGTTTAGTTTCGTGGCCGGTGGTACTCGAGTAAGTACGCCCAAGGGGATGTCTTTACACGCAGCGCCCTAAAGCCATTCGGTTTCGGAGTCGTTGGTCGAAAGCTCGATACATGGGTATCACTGAAGAGCCTAAGGGAACTAAACATTGCACAGTCATGAGGAAATTTGAGATACGAAAAAAGAGCAAAATGCTTCCGTGAATAAAGAAAGATAAAAAATCTCCCATATTAACTTCCGACTTGGTTAATGTTTACTTGAATTCACTATACTTGGTTCACGCGATTTCTTGAGTTGAACTCTAATTACATTCTAAGACGCGTATTATGTTATATTTTTGATCTGTAGTTGGGTATATTGTTGTTAGGCACACACACACACACAGCTTTAGTGTTGACAGATATAGATTCATAGATTGGTTTTAATTGCGGATACGTCTCTGGTTGAATTTAATGTTTGTATCTGTTGTGGATTCTCTGAGGCATGACGAGTTAGCTTTGTATACACTGACAGTTGAATTCATGAGCATTGTATATTCTTGCATATGCATGGTTTTTGCTTGAGGACAAGCAAAGTCTCAAGTTTGGGGGTATTTGATGAGTGGGTTTTATACCCACGATTCAGTATTTATTTTAGCTTGAGTTTTGGTGTTTTCAAGTATTTATCTTAGCATTTTACTCAGATGTATGTTATATTGGTATGAAATGAAATAGAGGTGAAATGAGCTTTTAAAGGACAAAATGAGCTTTATTGGACCAAAGGAATTAAACAAGCTGTTCATGCGAGAAGGAATTAGAGCTAAAAGGGCTGAAATGATGAGAATGGAATAAAGTTTGTGGGCTTTTAAACCCAATTTGGAAATTACATGCAAATATTGAATTTAATGGACATGCAAAGCAAGATAGTCATGAATTATTCCATACACATGCTGACATGCAAAGCCCAAGCAACTATGAAATAAGCAATATAGCTGGTGGGCCACGCATGCAAGATTTCATGTAGCAACTTAAAAAGCCATGCAACCCACGGATTCAGCAGCTTGAAAAAGGGAGAGTAGCAGCCACAAAATCAACATGAAGTAAAAGAATTCAAGCTGTGCGGACAGAATGATATCCCGCTGGGGCGGGTGATGAAGAAGTAAACTCCCCGCTGGGGCGGGGAGGCGGAAGCTGCAGTCTCTTTTTCCTACTCGGACTCGGTTGCATGAAGGACTTTAGTTAGCTTGTGGCTGATTGGTGGGTTGCATTTATATGTTATATCATGAAACTGACCCAGATATAAAAGGAGGCCGGTAGTGGAGATTATAAAAGGATTGCTATGATATGAAGAGAAGCAACTGGGCATGACACGTAAGCAGCACATGAGAAAGGAACCTGATATAAGTGGGTCGGCTGTTGTTCTTTCCTTTCTCGGGTCGTGGGTAATCAATTGAAGGCTGCTGGAGCAAGTGGACTGCGCATATATGATAAAAGATTGGACCGAACTTGAGAGGGAGAGAGCCACGGTAGCAGCTGCTGGATTCCTTTCTTACGTGATCAAGCTGCTGACTCCTAGTTCTACACGAATTTGGCTAAGTCTAGAGGAGCATCCCATGTTTGCAGCTGAGTGCATTAGGTTGTGTGTAACCGAAGAAGCAAGCTCATGCGGAATTTCAAGTGGGCCAGGAGTATGTATAGCAGTAAGTAAGGGACCACAATAAAGGAGGACCGTGCATTTGCCATGTAACTCACGGATGCAGACATGCAACACACGAATCCATTGATGGGCCACGGTTCAGCAGGTGGAAAGAGGAGCATGCTTGTTAACAAAGAGATTCATGCAAGGAAGAGGCATAGGTTGGACAGAATATTCACCCGCTGGGGTGGGTGATTAATATAAGAACTCCCCGCCGGGGCAGGGAGGCGCGACAGCCAGTTGGATATATTTTTTTCTGGGTCGGATTTGGAATGCATGAAGACATGAAGCAAGCTGGGGCATGATATGATATAAAGGGGGAGTACAGCTGACATCATGTTTCTTTTTCTTATTCGGAGTGGGGCTATCAATTGCAAATGATTTGTGGGCAGATAGTACAAGGGCATTATAAAAGGAGGTGACCTGATAAAAAATGGAACCGGATGACGTAAAGCAGCTAGCGAGTGGGATGACAAGTTCCATGCGGATATGATTTATATAGTGGGCCACGGATTGATAAGTGGGATGAACATAATAAATATAAAAGGAGACTTAGACAACTTGAGAGAGGATAATTTTTGTGGATCTAACCGGAAGAGAAGAGATTTGAAGCAGAGCATGATCGGATGAACACGGAGCAAATTAGAGACAGTAACGACAGGAGTTTTCTATTGCTATCTTTCTCGATTCATATTATTTTTGTATTCGTTATGATTAGTACTCTATGGATTATGGATTTTATTTCATTCATTATGAACTAATTATTTGTTTAAGCCTATGACGGATCTTAATATGTAATGGATGATTAATTATTTTTAAATCCAGTTTATGGAGGTTATTCCCAGGTTATTCACTATGTGTGTAATTAATTTATATAATTGCCTGATCAACGATTATTCTGTTATTTCTTATGAACTTGTGAAGGAACATAGGAGATTAGAACTGGCCATAGTGACATATGTTTTTGAATTCCGCATAGATGGAATTCGTGATTCGTGTTTAGGATAGATATATTCCTTTACTCCATATGTAATCTGAAAGAGAACTTGGTAATAAATTCTGGTTAATTGTCATTCACATAGAAATATAGTGAGTTAGTTAATTGGGATGTCTTATTTGAATCTATTATAAGTGGATACAAATAAGTACGGATATTATGCATCGGGAGGTGGTTTTATCTACATTAGTGTTTTCGATTAATAACCTGGGGGTAATTGAAATAAACTGGGTGCAAAAGATATTATCTGAAGTGAACTAGTAAGTGAAGTTGTAGGCTTAATTCTCTCAATTCTGTTAAGATCTCGATTTAGTGTGTGGTTACTTTTATTATTAATTTAGTTATAGAAGAACATATCTTTTTGCTAATAGTTTGATAAAGTTGAAATATTCTAAAATTGGTACTTGTTTGATTAAATAGTAATTATTGTCTCTGTGGGTACGATCTTTGATTTATCACTGTATTACTTGTTGACCATGTACACTTGTGTGTTGCGCGTATAAAATACCCAACAGTGCGCGGTGCAGCTGCGCTGTTCTGTGCTGTGGGATAGGCACTGCTGCGCTGCTCCAAAACAGCCTCAGACACAGCATCCGACGCAGCTGCGCCGGATTGAACTGCAAGACGGGCGCAGCTACGCCCTTCCTGGATAGTTCCAGGAATGGCTCTACTTCTGCAAAACTCAGAACCCAATCATGCAATCCTTCATATATTGTGCTTAAACTAATCCACATTGCTTCCATACATGTACATAAACTCAATTAATCATCATGATATCAATTCTTAATTTAATTCATAATGATTCATGATAATTCTAAGAATTCTCTAAGAATTTGTCAAACTTTCAATTTATGTATTCATGCATTCACCATCCTATACTTGATTCAAGATTACAGAAACTTAAAGACTGAAAGTTAAGTACCTTTGATGATTTATTTAACAGGATGCTTCTCCCTTTTTACTGCCTTGAGGAATTGCAAGAGACTCCCCACACTTCCTTAACTAACAACCTCACTGATACTCTCTATATGGCTAATAATTCCAGTAAAAAGACTTAGCAGCCTAGTTATTTGAAGAGGCGAGCTCCCATTTATAGAGAAGCTATTGTCCAATTGTGGAATTTGCACAATGAATTAAACTAACAGGAGAAGGAAGAAGGTGATGGTTAATAAGGATTTGGTCAAAAGCTTATACTGCTTTCCTATTCATACCACTACCCCCTCCATCATCACCATCATTTGATTTCTCTGAGTTTAAGAAATGGGAGGTAGGCTAGGCCAATGGCCTATTACGTTTGATAATGCAATGGGACTATGAAATTGTGACAACTCTATTGCCCTCTTTTTTTTACCAGCAAAATGGGTCTCTTATACTAAGATTAATTCCTTTTTGGGTTTACAAGTGAAATTTCAATAAGTTAATATTATTATCTTGTGATAAGTTATGGGAGCATATACACATAATAATTCATGTACACCCACATATAAACAAGTATACTCATACTTTAAATATACATCAATACATATATTCATGTACCTCAAGTATACTAGGTTAGTCCAAATAATATTTTAATTGGGCTAAATATAATTCAGTTGGGTACTCTCAACACAATATCTCTATAACACTTATTATTCTAATCACACAGAAATACCACCATGACTAATTAATATTAATAATTTATTTTCTTACCATTAATTCTCTTTTAATAATTCCTGTTAAACCTTCAGTTTGGTTTAACTTTAATATTCATGCCACACAAGGCTCATTTATCCAAGCTTACTAGAGTTATATAACTCAAGCTTATAATATAATCTCATCAGTAAAATAACAGGGGTCTAGGCTATGTTTAGCTTTTCCCCAATTCCACTTCATTTAATATAAAGTTTATGTGACACATGGACTTTACTTTAATACTAAATTATTTAGCTACCTTAAATAATTATACACTTATAATATGTATAACTATTACACTAGGCTTTATGAACTTACACTTATAATATCTTTATTTAAAATAACCACTATCCTTAGAATAATTAATATCTACTCCATTAATTATTTAAATTATACAATTATACGTATAATTATTCGATTGTCCCAAGATAACTTCTTCAATCCTTACATTTAGCCATATCTTAAATGCTAATATAATACCTCCATCTCCAACCAATAGTTATTTATAATTATATTGGTTCTATTCTTTTATTAATCACTTATCTTTCAAATATTAACCCTTTTATATATTAGAATACTATGTAATATATTAGAATTCCAATTTTAATTAAAATATTAATTTCATTTTCTTTATGCAACACATAAACATTAATTCACCATTTCACTTAAGTGGATTAACCTATTTATTCAACTTACTTTTACACCACTCCTACACAAAGCTTTAATGTTCAAATTATATTATTCCATAATATAACTTCTCAATTTAATTTTAATTAACCAACCTTTATTCTTGTTTAGTAAATCTCCATGATTAACTTTTATTCAAATCATGCCTTACTATCTCTATCCATTCATGGACAGTTTGAACGCTAATTATGACAACATATTAATCACTAATATACATATCCTAAAGTTTAGATTTACACAACTCATCAAGATTTGACCGCAGACCGGCGCAGCTGCGCTGGTCTTAGGCTTGAAAGTGGCGCAGCTGCGCCACCTCAAGTTTAGACGCAAACAAGTTTTGCTATAGCAGAACCAGAATCTAAATTCCTAAATACTTTGAACATGCTTGTTAATTGCTAACTTATTATACCAGTTAACCAACATCAATCTTAACCTTCTTCAATGATTTAGAGATTAAACTTCAAGTTCAAACTCTATTTCCTTTAATAATTAGTCAACTATAAAATTTCATATATATATATATCAAATTTCTTTCTACCAAACCACATATATAACACATATATATTCTTATTCAAACCCGACATATCTTATAATAAAAATTCTATTCACTAAATTCTTATTTTTAATAATTTCTGTAAAATCAGGTTATTACATTCTCCTCCCCTTATAAGGATTTCGTCCCCGAAATCACCGAAAACTTCTCTACTCGATTCTGTTTTGAAGATTACATATTCCTTAGATAACTGCATCTCTTCTATTTCGAAATTTTTATTACTTAATCGGAATTATTATAGCTTGCTCAATTCAATCATTATTATATTCCACCTCTTTCTTCTTTCTAAGGAATATTCTCCTTACCATATTCACCCTTCAAAAGAATAAGAATCTTCCACAATCATTCAATAATTGAGAAGTAGTATGAATGACTCAGGAATTTAACAGATTTCAAATTATACTGAGGGGGCACAAGACCTTGATCTCATCTCTAGGCTTACTAGTGCTTCAATAAAATCTTTCACACTACAAACCCTTTACACAGAATGTTTATCAATCACAAAGACTGTAAACACCATGTATAGGTACTCTAGGTGATCAACCTATTATACCACTACGTTGTGCATAAACGTAGCATATCGTAACAACTATATGCGCTACATTCGGAACCATTGTCTTCAAAAATATGTCCCCTTTATAGGGTTGTTCACCTATGACTTTCAACATCTGAATCCGCGCCAGAGCAATCTGGTTTGGCATAAATACTGAAGAACGCTTGAATTCCATAAATACTTTTCAATTGTCATCTAGCCGAATGAAATAGCTTAGACTTTTATCAATAATTCGGACATCAATTGAAATAATTTAGTCAACTGAATTAACCTTTTTATAGTTTAAAAGAAAACCAAAAATCATTTTGTGACGTCATAATACCGTACCAACTTAGTAGTACGTTGATAATTCTGTCATTTTATGACTTTGCCATACTACATCATACCATAATGGGCTGACGATCTTACGATCACTTTCGACACTAGTTTCGATTGCATTGATGACTCCATCGTTTACCATTTTCTACACCATATTAAATGATGCCTATGGTCAAAAATACATTTTGCAAAATTTTCAAATCATTTTTTTTCTTAGTAAAAAAAAATAGCATAGACATACGAATAACGGTATTGTTTTTAAAACTCATTGGTTCAGCCATCTGATTTAATGTTTCTCAAGAAAGCAGAAGTGCAAACATTAGCACGAAGTCAATAAATTTTGAAAATCTAGCATAGCTAGAAGATTTAGAAAAATCCATATTTCTCCATCAACTTCAATCTTTTACTCCATTGCTCCATCATTCTATCGATCTTCAATACCATCAATGCTTACTATACCAAAACTCTTAATTCTTGATATATAGTATATCTATTCCCAGTATAGTTCATTAAACTTACCACACCCTGGGAAGTTCAGGAACTTGTCACAGAAATATGAGTTTAAGAGTTTGTCCTAGCAATACATAGTCCAAGAACCAATCAAGGACTATCCATACGCTTAGGGGCTCAAAAACATATATACAACTATGAGTCACAAACGTACCATAAGTAGGAGTTTTAAGAACTCGCGCCTAATCTTAATATTCTTTAACTTAATATTAATAGTTTCTAACTATCAGATATAAATATGAGAAAAGAATCTTCTTTCCTCTATATGTATATTGATAGCTCGACTCCAATATTTCAATGATTATCAGTATAATAGGCTAAGTGGTCGTCGAACCAAACACAATCCCCTGCCCATACAAAGAATTGGTACACTCGGCCTCTAATTAATATAGAAAGTTAAGCGGTCTGTTAAACCAAGGATAAATCCCTTGCCCATACAAGAAATTGCTCAACTCAACCACTAAATCAATATAAGAGGCTAATTGGTTCTTAAACCAAACACAAATTCCCCGCCCATACAAGGAATCGTACACTCAACTATTATCATGAGTCCTCAATTGAAATCCCACCTAGCTCCATTTTACTCTTATCTTGCTCTTTGCTCAATACGAATTTTTCATAACTCATCATTTACAACTCCTCATGAGTTTATCCCGTATCATTTCATGGTACATCCTCTTTATAGCATCAAGCTATAATTACTCAGTTATTACAGACCTTTTATTATTTCATAACACAATCAGATCATGTCGTGATCTTATTCTAACATCGGTTTACCTTATGACTCTTTCCCATTTTTGATTGTATTAATCTTTTGCGACATTCTTTCTTTAATCAAAGTCTTTTGATCATTCAACTCATGTGTTCCCTGATCTTCTGGCTCTTCAAGTTCTTCTTTGAACCTATTTATCTCATTTTATATGAATTTTCTGAATTCATTAACTAGACTCCTTTTGAGTTTATTCCCATTATATTTATTATCTTCATCAAATAGACATCTTCTATTTATTAACACTTAACAGCTTCATTACTGGAGTCAGGTGACTCCTGATTCTTATCTTCTAGTTACTTCAAGATTCTTCTTTGAATCATTTATATTTTAATCCCTTCTTTATAAAATTCAAAATTTTATTTTTTATCACTTAAACTCTATCCGAGTTTATTCTTCATTATCTTTACTCTCCCTCTCTAAGGTTATAGCCTAAGGTACTCTTACCTAAGGTTTATAACATACAGCTTTGATACCAACCTGTAACGCCCCCAAATCTGGGTATCCGTTACCTTGGACCTGGTGCGTCACGATACTATTTTTGTCAAATTATTTATAAATTTGATTCATAAATTAATGAATACAACTTATATTAATTCCTTTTTATTTCCAGGATCTACATGCCGATCCCAAAACTTTAATAAGTTCTCAATCTTGGTCAATTACCATTCCTGTCTTTACATCATATCCGATGTTATACTTAATAAAAATGCAGAATAATTTAAACTTTTATATATCCTATGAATAACAACTTTTATTAATTTCATAACGTTAAATCAATTTATTCATGATTCAAATCGTCGAAATTACATAATAAAAATTTACATCTTGATTCGATATTCTTTATATATCGAATAATACGACTTTACAACTCTACATAAGTTGAACATCATAAACAAGTATCAAGTACATCATTTAAAACCTAAATATGGTTTAAGATCATAACTTCAGATAAATAAATCAATCTTCTTGCGATACTATTGAACTCTATCAATCAAGTGGCACGTAACTTTACCGTGAGTCTTTAATCTGCAAAAATAGTTATTTGCAAGAGTGAGCTTGACGGCTAAGCAATTCTAACAGTTTTCATGCATCACATAGCACATAATATCATGCGCACTTTATACAATCATAATCGTTTAAATTCATCTCGCATACAGCTTCGCACATAACATGTATAGAGATTAACTTCTTAAACGTATAATCATATATTGACTTTCAAATTTCACACCTACCTCGTATGCATTTCATATATATAAATCAACATCCTTATAGCATAATATAATTCAACCAACAGTTATCAAATTATATAGAAAATAGGAATTGTGTAATCATGAATTCATACCCATCAGTCATATACATACCTACATTCTCAATGTAATAATAAATGTTACATCATTTCTTAACTTGGTTTGTAAAACCTTGATTTTACTTTCTTATCATGCCTTTAGGATAACCATGTACGTATAGGTATACCTTAACCATACATACTTAATATCAACATTCATAAACCTTTATCACACACTTGACTAGCTATGTGCTCGATACACATTTAAAACTCATAGATACATAATCCACATTGTTCTTACGTTTTGCAAACCTTAGAAAAATTTATCAAATCCGGGTTTTATATCACCATTACACCAATGAACACTAAAAGCATCATTTAGACCCTGTTTTATAACTCAGGATAACAATGTAAGCATACTAACAGGTTTATATCACATTTAAAACAGTCAGGCAAAATTGCCATGTGGCGCAGCTGCGCTGCAGTTGGCCTTGGGATGGGCGCAGCTGCGCCCTTCTCTGGCCAGTCCAAAATTTGCTTTTGATTTATGGTTCCATTTTGGTTTTCAAGCATGCATGGATACTAATACATCTCATACACATATGGTAAGAGATCTTGCATTCTTCTAAGGCTAATTCAAGTTTTACTTCTCTCATGTTATGGCTTTCGTTTAGAATTTCTAACTTAACTAAGGCCAAACAATTTCACGAAATCATGAGGCCAACTATATTAACCATATATCCATATAAGGATTTTAGACAACTTGTAATATGCATGCTAGCATGTATTCAATTTATTTATGCATGGCTAGTTCATTACTTGAAACTTATTTAAAATCATGCTTGAATGACTTATATTGTGTCAAACTAGGTGAGTGCATATATAGATCATGTTTAGAAACACAAATAGTACTAGCATACCATTCTATAAGTTCATAAGGTATGTAACACAATGCTCGTCCATTTTAGTTTCAACATTTCTAAGTTTTATTCTCAAAATCTATGTCATACTAAACTAATAATGCAAGGCAACTTCGAATCACATGTCATACTTATTTGTACATGTATCTACACATGTTAATAAGGTCAGAATATAACCACTCCATGTTTATAAAACATAGGTTTTAAAAATTGTCCGAGTTTGCCTTTGAAATTATTTTAAACCAAGTCAAAACAATTTAGCACTCACGAAGCAATTTGAATAGCCTTTCAAGCATAATTAGGTCATGTATACGTGCTAACAAAGTCCGAACTTAGATACCATAATTTTCATCAAAGTTCATTTTCGAAACTCTAAGTTTTCTTTTAGATCATGTAAATTAAGTATACTAACGCAACTCATACATGTAAAGGAACTCTAGATCACATGGTAAACCTAGTCTCATGCCTAACTAAGCTTTACCAACACGCTAAGCTTATCAAATAATAGCATAATATAGCATAAATCAGTATTCCTTTCTGGTTCACGGCGCAGCTGTGCTGTTCTGTACTGTGGGATCGGCGCAGCTGCGCTGCTCCAAAACAGCCTCAGACACAGCATCCGGCGCAGCTACGCTGGATTGAACTGTAGGACGGGCGCAACTGCGCTCTTCCTGGATAGTTCCAAGAACAGCTCTGCTTCTGCAAAACTCAGAACCTAATCATGCAATCATTCATATATCATGCTTAAACTAATTCACATTGCTTCCATACATGTACATAAACTCAATTAATCATCATAATATCAATTCGCAATTTAATTCATAATGATTCATGATAATTCTTTGAATTCTCTAAGAATTTGTCAAACTTTTAATTTATGTATTCATGCATTCACCATCCTATACTTGATTCAAGATTACAGAAACTTAAAGACTGAAAGTTAAGTACCTTTGATGATTTATTTAACAGGATGCTTCTCCTTTTTTACTGCCTTAAGGAATTATAAGAGACTCCCCACACTTCCTTAACAAACAACCTCACTGATACTCTCTATATGGCTAACAATTCCAGTAAAAAGACTTAGCAGCCTCATTATTTGAAGGGGGGAGCTCCCATTTATAGAGAAGCTGTAGTCCAATTGTGGAATTTGCACAATGAATTAAACAAACAGGAGAAGGAAAAAGATGATGGTTAATAAGGATTTGGTGAAAAGCTTATACTGCTTTCCTATTCATACCACTCCCCCCCTCCATCATCACCGTCATTTGATTTCTATGAGTTTAAGAAATGGGAGGTAGGCTAGGCTATTGGCCTATTACTCCTGATAATGAAATTGGACTATGAAATTGGGACAACTCTATTGCCCTCTCTTTTTACCAGCAAAATGGGTCTCTTATACTAAGTTTAATTCCTTTTTGGGTTTACAAGTGAAATTTCAATGAGTTAATATTATTATCTTGTGATAAGTTATGGGAGCATATACACATAATAATTCATGTACACCCACATATAAACAAGTATACTCATACTTTAAATATACATCAATACATATATTCATGTACCTCAAGTATACTAGGTTCGTCCAAATAATATTTTAATTGGGTTAAATATAATTCAGTTGGGTACTCTTAACACAATATCTCTATAACACTTATTATTCTAATCACACAGAAATACCACCATGACTAATTAATATCAATCATTTATTTCCTTACCATTAATTCTCTTTTAATAATTCATGTTAAACCTTCAGTTTGGTTTAACTTTAATATTCATGCCACACAAGGCTCATTTACCCAAGCTTACTAGAGTTATATAACTCAAGTTTATAATATAATCTCAGCAGTAAAATAACAGGGGTCTAGGCCATGTTTGGCTTTTCTCCAATTCTACTTCATTTAATATAATGTTTGTGTGACACATGCACTTTACTTTAATACTAAATTATTTAGCTACCTTAAATAATTATACACTTATAATATGTATAACTATTACACTAGGCTTTATGAACATACACTTATAATATCTTTATTTAAAATAACCACTACCCTTAGAATAATTAATATCTACTCCATTAATTATTTAAATTATACAATTATAGGTATAGTTATTCGATTGTCCCAAGACAACTTCTTCAATCTTTACATTTAACCATATCTTAAATGCTAATATAATACCTCCATCTCCAACCAATATTTATTTATAATTATATTGGTTCTATTCTTTTATTAATCACTTATCTTTCAAATATTAACCCTTTTATATATTAGAATACTATGTAATATATTAGAATTC
Organism: Panax stipuleanatus; assembly: GCA_020205555.1. Lineage (NCBI taxonomy): Eukaryota > Viridiplantae > Streptophyta > Magnoliopsida > Apiales > Araliaceae > Panax > Panax stipuleanatus. The sequence goes on from CM035124.1 coordinate 144,801,714, forward strand.
CAATTTTAATTAAAATATTCATTTCCTTTTCTTTATGCAACATATAAATAATAATTCACCATTTCACTTAAGTGGATTAACCTATTTAATCAACTTACTATTACACCACTGCCACACAAGGCTTTAATGTTCAAATTATATTATTCCATAATATAACTTCTCAATTTTATTTTAATTAACCAACCTTTATTCTTGTTTAGTAAATCTCCATGATTAACTTTCATTCAAATCATGCCTTGCTATCTCTATCCATTCATGGACAGTTTGAACGCCAATTATGACAACATATTAATCACTAATATACATATCCTAAAGTTCAGACATACACAACTCATCAAGATTTGACCGCAGACCGGCGCAGCTGCGCTGGTCTTAGGCTTGGAAGTGGCACAGCTGCACCACCTCAAGTTTAGAAGCAGACAAATTTTGCTACAACAGAACAAGGATCTAAATTCCTAAATACTTTGAACATGCTTTTTAATTGCTAACTTGTTATACCAGTTAACCAACATCAATCTCGACATTCTTCAATGATTTAGGGATTAAATTTCAAGTTCAAACTCTATTTCCTTTAATAATTTGTCAACTATAAAATTTAATATATATATATATATATATCAAATTTCATTCCACCAAACCATATATATAACACATATATACTCTTATTCAAACCCGATATATCTTATAATAAGAATTCTATTCACTAAATTCTTATTTTTAATAATTTCTAAAAAATCAGGTTATTACAGGTATCTCCCACTATTTTCATCAAACTATATTACCCTCATAATATATAGTTCGACAAAACAATTTAAAGATTTGCTAGTGAGAATAAGGATCCCATTTCAAATATATATAACATTGTGGTGACACAACAAACGATATATAAATTAATAGGTAGACAACTATTGTCAATTACATCATCAGTAACTCTTTTTATGCCTCTTTAGATTATTTTGATCAAGTGGTGACACATCCGAACCAAAATTATCTAAGTTTAGTCCAACCTAGCACTTTCATATATTCAAATAGAAAAATACCATCCTTGTAGTGACACAACAAAACAGTATTGTTCAATTTCATTATAAGCATCAAATGTGATAAATTAACATCTTAAATATTTAATACTTGCCTTGTGGTGACACAACAAATTCATATTAAATATTTAATACTCTATTAAATTTGTCATGCTAAAAGGCGACGTTCGATATTCCAAATATCTTTGAACACTTGGGACTTAATATAAATTCTTTGAGTGGAATGTTATTAATTGTCTCATCTTGTTTAGCGTGCATGCACACACACACACACATATATATACATATATATATATATATATAAAAAAATTATGCATCATATTAATTGACATGTGAAGCATGTTGCATAATATATAATATATATAGTATAAACATGCATATAGAATACTATATTCTACCCGGATTGATTATGGACTTTTATTCTAGTTTGGTTAACTAGAGCCACCAAGTGAACCAAAAGGTTAAACCTAAGGGTGCAAGAATTAAATTTAAATATAACTATTACATTTAAATCTCGGGCTCCATTACAAACAAGTCTTCATACGCTCCTTGCTCCTTGGTCTCCAATTCTTCAAGATAATTCTAATTAATCCTATTACATAAACTATTTACATAGAAACCTTGATCAGCAGTTATGGGGATGTACATTGGAGGGAGATAGAATTTACATCAAGAAAAATTAGAAAAGACGGGTACGCAGACCCCATTTAATAAAACATATACATTCAAGCATTCAACTAAAATAAAATCCAATCTCATTGGTCAATAGTCCATAATCAACCCCATTTATTATCATACATATCATCATATGCATCAATAAATAACATTCATCTCATAAATAATAAATCCATTCCATATATGCATCAATATCATTTAATGGGCAATTAAAATTGTATGTAATCAAATAAAATAAACTCTTTTATTTCATTTTAAAAATTACACAAAAATTAAAAATCAGAATTTTTTGCTGGTCCGGCGTGCCTCGTGCCGACCTTATAGAAAAATTTCAAATTTCTGCATATCCGGCACGCCGCCCTTGGCGAGGACTGCGCCGCGACAAAATCTGGAATTTCTTATTCACGATTTTGGCATTTTTCTTCCAAAATTTTGATCCTATACAACAAATTATGCCCAATAAATTATTCTAAACACATACCCATACATATATGGAATCAAAACAATTAATAAAACGCATAAAGGTTTGGCTCTGATTTCATTGTTGGGTTTGTAAGATCAAATTAGCATGCAACAATTACATACATAGCAGCGAAAGTGTAAAAATAGAGTTTTAAAATATTACAAAATCATAAACCCGGATCATCCTTTATGCGTAATTATTAATTTAAATGAAATAGATGAAGAACGAATCATACCCTTGAAGATTCGTGCTTTCTCAGGTACAAGTTCAACTCCAATCCTTTCCTTGTTTGACTTGAATCTACCAGGTGTGATTCCTTCCTTTGATCAACGTCAGCCACCCAAGAGTTTGGCCTCTAGATGTGATCCACCAAAGATGAAACAAGTATTAAGAAGGTGGGTTATTGGTAAAACCCTAGTTTTCTCTCTCTCTAGAAAAGGTATGCTCTCCCAACTATTGAAAAAGCATTAGTCCCTAATCAAAATAAGACTCCTCTTATTTATAGATGTAGGTAACCCTCTTAACTATTTTAGGATTAGGGTTTCATATTAATTAATTAAACTCTTTTAATTAATTAGGCTTCATAATCTTATTAGGAGCAATTAATTAAACTCCTTTAATTAATTTACCTCCTAATCTTATTAGGAATATAGGAGAGTACTTTTATTAATTAATTTCCAAACTCTTTTAGGAATTAAACTAATAATAATAGTAATAATAATAATAAGACTCCTCTTATTAATTTATATTTAATATTTTTAAAATATTAAATAATAAATATTAAGCTATTTAATTTATTCTATCACCATAGATTAAATTAAATACACTTAACTTATTATTACGATTATGTCATTTGTTTCTTAAATAAATATTCATCCTTTTATGGTGTGACCCTTTAGGTTCTCCATATTAAACCGGCTGTGAATAAATTAATTAGAACAATTCTAATTTTATTTAAATAAATAAATTAACTATTAATTTATTTAAATAAATATTTATTCTACAATAAGGGTAATCCCCCTTAGCGCTTAACGACTGTTTAGATAATTTAAATTTCAACATTAATCATAAAAGAACATTTGAGTAAATAGTTATCGTACAATTCATTCCTTCTACCGTACAACGTCCCAATTAAATATAAGACATGAATTTACTATCAAGTCTTATTTTATTTAATTATATGTATTCCGATCCTAAATGCACAAACTCCGATAATGCAAATTAGAAACTACTTTCTAATTTCATTCTGCCTTGGCCAAGGACTACTGAGTTGTTATTTATCGAATCACATAAGACATTCACTTCTTTTACTAGAAGTGGTAGATCCTTTACCGATCATTCAATATCTTCATGTATTATTAATTATACCCAAACATACCCTTTGATATACCCTTAGGGTCTTAAGGGACATGTCAAAGTATAACTCATCATACATAAGATACCATGATGATCTCAAGTCTAAAGATTACTTGTACTACTATCACTAAAGGAATTTCTATTGATAGACGAGTAAAACTCCATTAGGTATTCCTTAGCGAGCCACGTTCAGTGTACTTATTCTCCAATAAAAACCTACATACTTGCTTTAGTGTCTCCACACAAATGATCATGAGATTGATCATTCTCTTCCAAAGAGCAAGCAACATATGTACCAATCTATCCAAATTCACTAATCCCCTATTTAGTAATTCATCGATTGGGAACTGTTTTAGTTTTAAGCTGTCTAAGAATTTAGATCTTATTAGCATGATCATCATCATGATTTTAAAAACATTTCTTAAAACTATGGGTTTATCACATTTAAATATAACAGCATTATGTAGATAATATAAACTCCTTTAAATAAATAATTCTTTTATTAATAAATGAATAAGATTGTTACAAAGTATATGCTTTATCATCATACATGATTGGCTTGTGTGCATATTATTTTCACAAAGAGCATGACCTAGTGTTAAAGAAAGTCATTCCAGGCCAAGACACGACCAAAGGGAAGTTCGCCCCAAGTTGGGAAGGACCCTTCATCATCAATGTAGTTTTATCAAGTTGAGCCCTAAGATTGTAAGAAATGGACGGTGAGGAATTCCCTGTAGCTAATCAATTCTGATTTGGTAAAACAGTACTAGGTCTGAGAACCCTCTTCAAAAAGCATTTTATAAAAAATATATTCATCATCAGGACCTCATAATTTATGCCTAAACTACGTAACACCTGATCTCCCACATCCACGGGAGTACGTAGGTAGCCATCTATGATGCGGTCTAATCCTCGAAAAATATAGCCAAATATCGTGTCTCATATCCCAGATACATGTCGACGTCGGGAAAAATCTTTGGCGATCCCCCTTTCCCTATGTATTTCTACCCTTGTTTGTTTTCCATTTGTTTGATCTGAATGGTGAATTTTTAGGAAAAAACCGAAATACAATGTCGATGATTTGAAAAGTTTTATTTTATAGAGTCGCCAGTTGGTATTTTGAAATGGTTGTACCAACTCAACCGAGTTTTATTTGAAAAGTTTGCAAGTAGGCCCAATTACTTGACTCTGTTTAACTTGGCCTTGAAAATCGAGATTCATAGAGTTTGGGGCTTGAATAAGCCAGGGGGAAAGGTGTTAGGCACCTCCCGACTTATGTAAAACACGATTACCGCATCTTTTTAATTTTCCTAATTTATTTACAGTGTGTGTGTGTGTGTGTGTGTGTGTGTGTTTAATTGGGCCTAAAGTGCTTTTATTTGAAAGTAGTGTTGTGCTTCGTTGGACCAATATACGAAGGGTTTGATTTAATGAAAAGTCCATTTTTAGAGAAGATATGAAAGTGATGTTTTGAAAGATGGTTTTCAAACCCTTTCACTAACATAGGAATTGAAGTCTTTTGATACTTCCATTTTTATTCTGCATTCGGCTGATTTTGATTTTTTATTATCGGAATGCGAAGCATCCTCGACCAAATAATATATATACAAGTGTCGGGCTCCTTATGGACATGAAAGCCATCGAAGTGACCCGAATACTACAAACCACAATTTACTATGTTGAGACCTTAAACCCGGATAACCATTTTAAGGTCCATTTGATTTACATTTACAAGAAGACAAGCAGGCTGTATTTACAATGCAAAGTTGTCCATCGTGGGAATCGAATCTAGATCCATATGATTAATCGTAGATCCCGTGATTTCTAGGCTCACAAAATATTATCAAAAACCCCGTACAACATAGATATTGAAATAAAATGCAAATTAAAATTTAGACGTCGCAAGACAAAGGATTCATTACTTAAATCCTTGCATGCGCTTAGCCAAAGCTTCCCGTTCCCTCTAGATAAGGATCTAGGTTCGCGTAGTCGCTTTAATATTTACAAAACTAGAAAGAAAGCTAGATTTAAATAAATCTTAGCCATTCTAGCTCTACGATTCCAATTTGATAGCTTTTGAACAGGTTGAAAGTTAGAGATTGCTAGATTTAGATGAATCTAGTCTACAAACTTTATATCAATACAAAATTATATCAAATGAATAATTAAAACAGATATTTAATCACATTAAATAAATAATATATATACTTATATATATATATATATATATATATATATATTAAAGCTGAAAAGAGCCACAGATTTCTAATCCAGGCTTGACTGATAAATGTAAATATATATATATATATATATATATATATATATATGTGTGTGCTTATATTGAAGCTAAAAAGGCCACAGATTAGCAATTCAGGCCAAACGAGTTGGTATATATATATATATATATATATATATATATATATATATATATATATATATATAATCCTTCAGAAGTGAACTGGAGGGAGCTAACTAAGAGCGAGCCGGCTATAGCGACGGTTTTTTTCCGTCGCTATAGCGGGCTAGCTCCTAGTCTGCACCTTCTAGTTTGCTGAAGAAGCGGACTGTATATATATATATATATATATATATATATATATATATATATATATATATATGAAAGTAGAAAAAACCACAGATTTATAATCCAGGCATGACTGAATTAAATGTAAATATATATATATATATATATATTAAAGCTGAAAAGGTCACGGATTAGCAATCCAGGCCAAACAAGTTAGTATAACTATATATATATATATATATATATATATATATAAGGAGCATTTCAAGAGCATAACTCTTAAAAGACATAACAAGCGTAACACCTTTAGCGACGGACCAAACCGTCGCACGTCCGTCGCCGTAAGTCCGTTCGACGCCATAGGTCTTATCCGACGGACAATATATAGCGACGGACGGACCTATGGCAACGCATTTAGCGACAATTTGGTCCGTCGCTAAAGGAGAGTTATGCTCTTTAAGGAGTTATGCTCTTTAAGAGTTATGCTCTTGATCCTTGCTCTCTATATATATATATATATATATATATATATATATATTAAAGCGATAAAAGCCACAAATTTGAAGTCCAGGATGCAAAAGCAATTAAAATATATATATATATATATATATATATATGCTTATATATACATAAAAGTAAGCCAAAAAGGCCACATATTTGAAATCCAAGCCAAACCAGAAGCTATAAATATATATATACGCTCATATATATATGATAAAGTAGTAAAAAGCTTCAAATCATAAGAAATCTTACAGTGTGTAGCGCTAAAGGCTTTAAACCACTTGGAGGGCTTGAAAATCAGTTTTAACTTGTTAAAATTTGATATGTTAGTATATATACGTATACAAACGTATTGGAAGAATAAAATTGATGTTTGGAGCACTGTAGGTAGGGTTAAGAGCTAAAATGGGCGGAATTTCCTTTTTTTTCTTCTTTGCTCTTCTCTTTTTTGGTTGATGGGGGGTCTTATTTAAAGACCCCGATGGTCGCGGGTCTACCTACGGCTGTTTGTGGTGGGCCTGGCTTGGTGGGTCCCACTGTCTAAAGTACGTTTACTCCGACCAACGCGCAGTCTGCTTGAACCTTCATAACTTTTGATCCGGGAGTCCTATGGGGACGTGCCATATCATTTCGAAAAGCTCTTTCCGAGAGCTACGCAATGACATGGGACTTGACCTTTCTAAATCCAGGAAAATTAGTCCATGATCGGATCTTCAAGTCTTCGCAGTCTGTCCGTTGAGCTGTCTTGTGTTATTTTTGCTCGGGATTGATGTTATGGTTTTACATGACCTTCGTTGTAGTATTTTGACTTGATTTGATGTTAATTTGGAAAAATTACTCTTTTGTCCTTCCGAGTTGGTTCTGGGCTTGACGTAGCTATAATTGTCTTTCTCGGGATTATCTTCGAGATTCGACTGCTGCGACTTTTGTCTGTCTTCAGGGTTATCTCTAAAGTTGACTTGATGATTTCTCGGGGCTGTCTCTGGGGTTCTTGTTTGATGTTGTAATCCTCCGGAGTTGTTCTCCAGAGTAAAAAGAGACATTTTTGCCCTTTTATATGGTTATTAACAGGAAAACAAAATTTCGAGTGTCTATAGATTCCCCTCTTTATCATGTTTATGCAATGTATTAGAATGAACATGATAAAGATTTACTAGACACTTGAAATATGACATGATATATATTTAATTATGTAAATCGCAATACAATGAATGTTAAAATGTTTTTGCAAATTGCATTTTGCACTTTGTAAATCACATTACAAATCGCATCGCATATCGCATATCGCATCGCAAATCGCTTACCTTTATCGGTCATGGATGATGCCTGTGTTGGGGCTGATTTCAATGATTGACTTTCATCAGTGCTGCTGATGTATATGCTGGTGTTAACTCCAACGGTTTGATTTCTATCGGCGTTGCCGATACTTGTTTGATGAAGATAAACTGAAATATTTTCTACATTTTTGTTGGGGATGATGTTCTGAAATCATCGGATCTTCCCGATGTTTACATTAGTAGTTTACAATGGTGTCTACCCTGTTGGTAGTTGACAACGATGCCTACCCTGTTGGTAGTTGACAACGGTGCCTACACTAATGGTAGTTGACAACGGTGCATACCCTTGCTGGTAGTTGACAACAGTGCCTACCCTGATGGTAGGGACAATGGTTGATCACCGGACTGTCTTGATGCTTACTCGAACGGTAGTTTTCAAAGCTTTATCTCACCGAACTGTTTCGATGCCTACTCGAACGGTAGTTTTCAACAACAAAATTTTTCCTCGAGTCTAGGTATTTAATGTGTCTGCATATTTAAATCTATTGGGTATGCATGCTTAATGGAGATGTACGCTGATATAGCGCTTGTTGCACATGTGCAGACCAGGCATGATGTGATGATCTTAATTTATCCTATGTTGATGTATATGCTTAATTAAATTGATGTAGAACCATACCTCACCCTTTCTGAGGCGATTTGGATTTTCTTTTCAAGCATGGATTTTGATAGGCTTAGCAGCTTTAACTCCCGTATGGCTTCCTTTGGCATTCGCGTGGCAGATTCAGATGTTCCCCTTTCATACGACGTCTTGGTGGGGATCTCGTAGAGGCTGCTATATTTTTTCTTGATCTGGATCTGGTGCTGGTCTATCTGGCAGTCCAGACACTGATGGCTTTATTAGGAGATATCCCGATATCTTCGCTAAAGTAGTGTTTAACGACTTACATCACTGGATCCTTCCCCGATGCTACGCTAGCTTGACGCCAATAGTATAACTATTGATTATAAAAAGGGGTAAGCTGTTTACTTGTGAGCCTGCTGGATTAGATATTGGCTTGATTGATGACCCGGGTGTTGCTGACGTCCTGGATGATGTGGCTTGTTCTTTCACTGCCCAAATTTGAACTTCGGTATAGAGGCGTCGACTTGTGAGGACTTGGCTCAGGTTGATATCTTTGATGATGTAGTTTCATTTGCCAGCCCTTTTGTCATCGGGAATCTGTTTTTTTGAGTTAAGGACTCTCTTGAGAATTTTTTCCTTTCTTTTGTCGGGGCAAGCTTATGTTGCCGTGATTTCGTTTAGGAATTCTCCTTTTGCTTTTGATGAGAGGCTTAATCCCGCCTTAGATCCCTTTAATTTCTTGGAATTAAAAAATGCCCCAGCTCTTGCGTACGTTGTTACATGGGATTCATATAAGAAACTCTCTTTGTTGACCAAGTCGACAGTGAGCAATATCATGCACACTAAATGAATAGTTAAATGCGGAAAATCTTAATGGCTTGGGCCATCAAGGTTAGTATAATCTTGTGAATGATGCATTTGAAGTTTTCCGAAATTGAATGTCTAAATTCACTAAGCTTTTATCTTATCGCTAAATATCTTGAAATTGAGTATGAAAATGAATTTTTCTTAAGAAAATCAAAATTTTCATTTAACAAGTTATGACATCGCACGAAAATTTTTAGGCATCCATGGTCATTGTTCATAGGTAGGATCAGATTCAGCAGACTTATCTCCCTTCATTAGAGATACTTCATCTTCGCTCTAGACGTTATTCTTCGCAGAATTGACTTCATATGACACATGCACTATGAGTGATGCAACTCTTAGCAGGGGTTTCCTTTCCATGACTTTGCAAATTTTCCTTAATTATCTTTTTCTCTTCTTTTTATTCTCGCCTAACTTGTCTCGTTTTCTTAGACTATTCAGAGTTACCCGTTTAACGAGTTTTAGACCAATGACTCCCAAATCGAACGATTTTAGGGCACTAGGTGTAAAGACACCCCTTCGGGTTTACTTGCTCGAGTAACAAAGGCCACACTTTGAGATAAGTCAGGTGGTCACTCTATTTGTTTCATGCATGATGTTGTGCAAGGTCTATTTTATTGGGCTTAAATTACCCATTTAGCTAGTGTTGGGTCGATGACTCCCAAACCAGACGACTTTAGGGAACAAGGTGTGAAGACACCCCTCAAGCATAATTGCTCCAGTAACCTAGACCACGATTCAGATCTGCTCAGGTCTCGCCTTCTTCTTCTTTATATTGCTCATTTTCTTAGGCATTGAGTTACCCATGTAACGAGCGTTGGATCGGTGACTCCTAAACCAGATGGGTTTAGGGCACCAAATGTAAAGACACCCCTCAGGCTTAATAACTCAAGTAACCCAGGATACGATTCGAGACATTAGGCTGGATACTAATTGTCATCGCTGTCGCCATAATTTTATACCCCACAACTAAGAGTCAAGGTAATCGCAAAGTGCAGACATGCATATGAGGTCAAGTCTGTTCCAAAAAGCGCTTTAAACTAGGATGTCATGCCTAATTAAAAGGTTGAATTATCTTAATTCTCTAATCGTTCCTGTGATTCTTCCTCCACGGACGCTTATCGGAATTAATCGAATTCATAACAAGTTAAGCAAAAATCTTCTCTTTTTAAAACCTTTTTCTAAGATTCTAACACAAGATTTATCTGTACTTAACATGTATATCATTGCCAATGCATGTGATGGAGTCCGAGAGCAAATTAAAAGAGTTGAAAAAGTAATACCTTATATGTGGATTTGTTTGTATTTTAAGAAAAACATGATTAGAAAGACCAAAAGATCATATTGGATTGTTAATGAAGTGATATGAGGGTCCATGTGATGATGACGGACCATACTGAGGGTTCTGATTGGTGCATTTTCCTTTTTTAGGATGGGCGATGTATGCCCCAGGGTTAAGTTGTCGTTGTTTTCGAAATTTTCCCAGTCTTATTTGATGTAAGGGTCCCAATACCGGGTTGTCGCCAATTCTGAAATTTCACTGGGCTTGCTTGTCATCTGGGGTGATTGCTTTGTTGTATGTTTGATAGATGGGCTGATAAGACGCCGAGATCGCAAAAGTCTTTTACCTTATAACCCACATGGTGAACAGGTAGTGGATATGGGCCTTGATGTTTGGATGCCCCAATCATTGTTTATGATTTACGGGAGCAATTGACTTTGATGGTTGATATCGAAAGGCCTGCGGATTCCACTAAATTGGACTCAAGGGCTTGTGATGGTTTAAAACAGGCTTGGTTTAATCTGTAATGATTGATTCGTGGCTTTTATCATGAGAAACATGTTATCGGGTATGAGATAAACTTTGCCACGACGGTCGCCCATATACTTTTATAGGTCAAAAGAGATCAAGTCCTCTCGCACTTTAGGAATGATGAGTTGCTATAGGTTTGCATCTTATGCTGGTTGCTATTTCATCACTGTGACAAATTGTACTAATGTATCGTTGCCTCTTCCTTTTTAACACTTGCTCTACTTTTGATGAAATAACATTGAAGTTCCATTAGGTCCTCTCAACATGGGACACCAACTTTGATGGTTTTTCTTTGATGTGGACTTTGGTGTCTTGGGACTGGTTTTTTTTCTTGAAGGTTATATCACACCATAAATGACCGCCTACGTACTTCCGTGGTTGAGGGAGATAGGGTCATTCGTAGTTTTGGAGTAGCCTGAATGGTTGAAAAATGTTTATTTGGGTTTAAGCTTGGTTTGAGGGGTTTTTGGATTTATTTTTATTTGGTTTGATCGCACCATAGATGGTTGCCTACGTACTCCCGTGGTTGAGGGAGATCAGGTCTTTCGTAGTTCACGCATGGACAAGACCTGATTGGTTTGATTTTTTTGATTGATTTTGATTAAATTTTTTTTTTAATTTTTTGATTTTTTGATGATGATTTTTTTTCAATATTTACATGTATAGAAAATAAAAGGCATAACGCTAAGAAAGTGATAACGTTCCAACATCTCTTGGAACTCGCAACTTTCCTCTGGATCTACGTCTTCTTGGCTAGCTGAGGCCTGATAGTCCAGTTGTCACTAGTTATGTTGCCTTCGAGGCTCGTGATAGAGGTTACCTCCTGGTCATGAATATCTTCAATCATGGACATAACTTGATCGCCTCCTAAATTAGCATATCCGTTAAGGAGGCTCAAACTGGACTCGTCGTAAAAAGGGATGAACTCTAGATTCCTGGATGGGTTGGCTTCCCTGACAACTTCACCACTTTTTTCTTCATCTATTCCTTTATCTTTTTCATGAGCTTAAGAGGAATTGACTATGAAATCACTCTCAAACTATTGTTGTATTTCTCGTAAGGAACTTTCCTTTTTGATTTTTTCTACACTTGAAAGGATCAGTATTTCCTCCTTATCATCCAGGAGGGTAAAATCAGGAATGTGGTTGCTGGCTTTGGGCAACAAGATATTTGACGGTGGCGGATGAATTTCCTTAGAGGACTCTCTTGTATCCTCTGTCACTCCCAACATTAAGATCAATCCACCTTGTGTTTTGCCAGGATTGGTGCTCACAGCCGTCACCTCCTTTGAATTGCCTGTCTCGAGTGGACATCTTAAGCTCTTTATTTCCCTTTCGCCCTTTCTAGTCATGGGGACTTCAATATTCAGTTCTCTATTTTCAATGAGATCCTAAATTTTATGCTTTAGAGACCATCATTCCTCAGTTGCATGTCCAGGTGAGTTAGAATGGTATAGACATATTTTGGTGGAATAATAACTTTTCATCTAAAGATTTGAAGGAGGCAGCAACTCAGTAATCTTTTTTTACGCAACCAACAAGGCTAACACATTTTCCAACGAGGCCCCCAAAGGCGTGAATACCCTTCTCCTTTTACTCTCGTCGACTCTCGGTGCCATAGGATTTCGAGGGTTTGTCAGTGTTTGGAATGTTGCTTGATATTTGCTATTTGGGAATTTGCATTCCTCCGGACGCTTTTTCCTTCAGCAAGATCTTCTAGTAATTTTATCATTCCACCTTTCTCGTCCATTCAGTATGCTTTGATCTTCTTCATTTAGTTGACTGATCTTAGAGGGAGATAGGCTTACATTCTGAATAACCTCCTTTTTTCTCTTGGCTTTTTGATAGTTGAGTGAAAAGCTGCCTTGTATCCTGATGTTGGCGCACTATCAGATTAGCCAACAGAGTTACTTGATGCTGGATCGTATCCAATTTTTGCATCACTGTCATACTATCTTCTAAATTTTCCAACTCCAGGATATTTGTTCTATTCCTTTGGGGGTATTCCTCCATCCTTCGTATGTATTTACGATTTGGACACATTTTGACGCTTCCTAACCCGATCATGTTCACTTCCTCTGTATCATGCTGTAAAGGAAGGTTGGTGTTGACATTTGGATGGTCAGGTTGTTGGGCCACAACTTCACCAGTTTCGATCAGATTTGGATTTTATGCTTTAAGGACCAACAATCTTGTGTATCGTGTCCCAGAGACCCTGAATGGTAAGCACATTTCAGTCTTGGAATGTATCTTTTACTTTTTGGATCCAGAGGTGGAGCCAATTTGGTAATTTTCTTCTATTTGATGAATAACTCCAATACATTTTTCATGGAATCGTCCAGTAGAGTGAACACCCGATTTTCTATTCTTTCAAATTTTCTCTTTCTGTCCTGACATTAGTTGAATGCAGTTTGTTGTTGTAATGATAGATTGCCTTCCCTCTTCCAAGTGGGGGGACTATGGTTGGGTCTCTTAGCTTTCCCCTGTAAAACAAGGGATACTTCTTCATCGCCTTTCTTGGGTACCCTCATTGGAGCGTTCGCATAGTTGCCATATGGTATATGCTCGGCGACTGCTTCCAAGGCAGTGAGATCTTTAATCTTGTCTGCTTTCAGGCCCATCTCTGCCATTTCGTCGTGTTTGATCATGTCTGAGAATGGATTTCCTATTCCAGCTAGGATCCTCTTATAGTAAGGTGCCTCTTGGATGTCTATAAAAGTCATAACCATTTTAGTTTTTGTCATAGGCGGGCTGACCTGTGCTGCCATACGCCTCCATCTTTGGGCATATTCACGAAAAGACTCAGTACTCTACTTTTTAACTTTAGTCAGTTGGTATCGATCCAGTGCCATTTGTGATTAAAAACTGTATTGATTTAGGAATGCATGGGTTAGCTCTTCGCAACTATGGATCTTGGAATTATCAAGTCTGGCATACCAAGCTCGGGCTTCTCCAGTCAGACTCTTTTGGAATAACTGCATTCTGAGTTTTTCATCCTCTGCATAGGATCCTAACTCTCCAATGTTTACTTTCAAATGAGTATAAAGATCTCCTAACCCATCATACTTTTCAAAATCCGACACTTGGAACTTGTCTGGATAACGAGCCCTCAGAAAAATATAGAGATCTGAGTAATTGACACTTCCATAGGTTCTAGTTCCTTTTATTGAACGAATGGTTTCTTCCATTTGTTGGACTTTCCTTCGGATATCGCCAGTTTCCCTATTTTCAGTGAGATTTGTGATTTCAGGAGTTTTGTTGGTTCTTTCACTGGATCGAGGTTCATATATCTGTATTTCCCCCATTTTGTCAGTACTTTGGCTGCCACCCTGTGAGGAGGACTCTGTTTGATTAGGTGTTGCCTGGCCCTGAGTGCTTTTACTTTGTTCTTTTAGGAGGATAGCCAACTCTACTATTTGATTCTTAAGTCCCTCAAACTCCTTTCGAGATACTGAAACTGATTCGTGTTGGGCACTTTCATCCATGTTAATGGATAGGCTTTGTGCCTTCTTAGATTTTAACATGGTAATGGGACTAATCTTGCCTACAAGGAGAGTAGGTAGTTTAGTCTTCATAAGCATTAATAACATGCGTTGATGCAATGTATTAGTTTTTTATGGGGTTTTAATATTTTCCAGCAAAACAAACATTAGTTGTTTTGATGACAGGATGACATGATTTTATATCTGTACAATAATAAAATTGACGGGAAATAGAATGTACATTTACATTTTCTTTTCTTTACATTTACATAGAATCGTAATTTACATTGAATCAAACTTTACATAGAATTGAAAAGGAAATGTATGAAGAGACTCCCCTTCGCGTTTAGCTTATCAGAGGCTGACCTATCTTAGGCTACTCTCGCGGCTTTTCGGCATGAAGGTCCCCAGATCATCGCAATTTACTAGATGGGAAGTTTGTAATACCTGTGAATTTCATATATTATTAAATGAATATATTAATGGGAATGAGAATTTATTTGAATATAAATGATTTTGTGTTATGAGACGAGTTAACTCAATTATATTAAACTGAATAATTATAATAATTGAGAAAGATATGGAGTTTATAATAAACTCGATGAAATGCCTTGTGTGGCACCGTGATGGAAAATAATAATGATTATATTAATCAATGAAGGAATTATTAAGCGAACAATTAATGTTAATTGTTATTATGAAAGATGGATTATTAATGGTGATTAATAATATGTTGATTATTATTATTACAAATAAATATAATAAGAGTTATAAATATAATAAGAGTTATATTTGTTAATGGCATAATTAATCCTGTGAATATTAGTTAAGTGTTATTAATAATTACATTGATTTATGAGGGATGGATTAATTAATATTTTATTAATTGATTAATTGCCATTATAAATAATAAAACAAATAAGCAAGTTATTAATATAATAAGATTATATTAATTGTTATGTGCAAGTATATAAACATTAAACGTAGTAAGTATAAGGGATACAACTATATTATATAGTGTGGTGCAATATTTATGTGACTATACTATATATAGGGACCATGTATTAAGATTAATTAAACTATGTGAGCTACATAATTTATGCTTATGTGACAATGATGTGTGAATATACATTAAAGTGAGACATCATTAATATATGGTGAACAATTTAATAATATATGAGATAATGTAATGTGATTACATCCGATTAAATTATATCGGTAAGATAAAAATGTACATGGATTATATGTGTGCAAAATTTCACTTATTACATTAGTTGAATTACATTGTGACACCTAAACATATGTTGAATACACATGAAATACAGAAACTCAAGTATATGGTATGTATATTATAAAGTGTGGCATGTAGTTCATTTGCATAATATCAGAGTTTCATTCCTTGTCCCATAATAAGAGACTAAGTTCATTCTCACGTGAAACACTCATTAAGCTAACATCTGCTCCTCTATAGTAGCCTCATCAGAGTCCATATATATTATATGGACCTTGGCCTTGGCCTCCAGCTCCTGGACTCTGCAGTCCAACTCTAGGATCCGCTCCTCATACTAGCCTAACATCTACTCCTCTATAGTAGCCTCATCAGAGTCCTCCACTGGCTCATCCTCCATCGGCTCGTCCTCCATCGGTTCCTCCTCTGATCGGACTCTATCTCAATCTCGTCCTCATCGTCAGACTCTAACAGTGCAATAGCTTGCACTGGCATAGCCTCTAGAGGTGCCTCGTATACTACATGTATATCCCTGGGCTCCTCCTCTGCCACTCTACTAGGTACTCCCATATCTGCCATCCTACAATCACAACACAAGATAAACAAACAGCAACTCCATTAGAATGTTAAATAAAACATAAGTTCATTGTATAGAATGAAGTTACATTTCATAACATACTAAGTCTCTCAAGGAAAACTCTACATGAGTTTTATCCTTTCTAACTTCTAAGTTCTCCTAAGTTATAATCTAAGGACACTCGCTCCTAAGGTTTATAACTACAGCTTTGATATCAACCTGTTACGCCCCCAAATTCGGACCGCCACTTGGTCACTCGAATTCGGTTCGTCACGGTCTCATGGAAATACGATAATAACTAAAATCACACAATCACAGCGGAAAATCTAATCTAGAATAATTTACAATGATTTATTATAATTATTTCCCTAAGTCTCGCAACCTACAGTACTTAATAGATTACATAATAATATTAATTAACGACTTATTACATAATCTAACTTAAGCTTAAACATATTCAAATCCAGTCTTACTGCATCATCTTAATACAACATTAAAATATTTAAAACATAAAAGAGACAAGCTAGTTGGTAGCCTTGCCCTTGCCCTTATCGACGCTCGAAGGTTTGCCCTGCTCTGCCTTAACTGAAATATTTTAGGGAAAGCAAGAATGAGCACTAATTGTTCAGCAAGTAATATACAATAATGGTGAGTAATATAGTTCTCGAATCTCAAAATAGTATAACAGGATGTGATAGTTTCAAGGATAACAAGAAATATCAATAGTTCTCAATAATAGTCGCTAAGGGCAGAAAGATATCAATAAGATTCAATACTAAATCAATTCAAGATTTCAAGATAACTGAATATTGAGAAGTCACTAAGGACTATGAACTTCTACTAGAATTTAACAGTAATATACTGAAAATCCAATAAACACAAGTACAACATGTGATCAGCCTAAAGTACCCTATATTATACATAACATTTAATCGTACTCAAGTGCGCATGTCGGTCTCCCGATAACTATATTTTCCCTTCAAAGAAGGTTGTTCATCTCAGTCAAACACATGATCCCGCACCAATCAATTGGTTTGGGTCTCTTTTCAACAATATAAGTCTAGTCGAATCAAATGGCATAGATCACAATAATTATAAGTTTAATCTCAACTTTAAAGTTCGAAGAATATAAATCGATGTTTATCTTTTCCATGAAGTACATAATTCATAATATCTGGATTTCAATCTCAAAAGTTTACTTGTACGACAATAATATCGCAAGCTAAATGAATGCTCAATAAAGAGTAGAGTTAGGAACTTGCTTACAACGTTCCTCGAATAACATGAACACAAAGATAGGATACTTGCACTTTAAAAGAGTGTAAGTTAGAGAACTTGCCTTATGCGTAGTCTATCCATGATAAGTAATTCAATACTTTCGAATCCCTATCGTAATATAGTTACGTATATATATGATATCCATTAGTCATATATATAGCTTCATATCTTATCTTGGACATATGATCAACACACAAGCTAAGTCTTAGCCTAGCTACGCAGTTATATATATAGTATCATACTATTATAACCTTTATTGTCCTTTATCCCTAACGCTCTTCTTTTCAAGTTAAACATCTTCATATATTATTACTATCATGTGAGACCACAACAAATAGCAAACACACTCTATGTAGCAAGTTATAGTCTTGTTATAAGTTAACCGTCAAAATCGGGTTCAAGTATCGACATATGATATCACATATCATGTATACATATTAAAGGATACTTCTATGTTTGTATAACCTTTCTAATTCCAATCATATAGGATATAGTTTAAATTCACGGTCTCTAACGACTTAGGGTTATACAACGCAATGAATTTACATAAGTTGTCATGCTTATCATTTAGACATATAAAGTAGTCATATATTTTATTGATACGCATGTTCACATGTTTCTATGTCATAGATGCGTGAATCTAGCATTGCTACTTGTTCGTGATTTAATCGAACTCATGCTTGATTAACTTGCATTACATCTAACAAGTACGTATATGTATGATGCATTCAAAGCACATTCAATCATATTGAAAATATCAGAATGTAGAGTCCTAATATAACATGTCAAAGTCCACATTTAAAGCTTATGTTGTTGTTAGTAACGCTCACTAATGAGTTCAACATGCTCACGCTTCATTACGAATCATATAAACATAAGTTAACGGGTTATTCATGCATTTCTTAAACCATACTACTATGCTCGCAAAAATCAGAATATCAACATGGCATAGCATGTCTAAGTTTGTGTTCAAAACTCTCATTTTTTTAGGAATGTGCACTAGTAAGGTTCACATGTTCACATTTAATTATGGAACCTATATACGCGAGTTAACATGCTTCTCATACATCTTTAAAACATACTATTATGCTTGCAAGGTCAGAATATTAGCATGGCAAGTATACATATCGAGTTCGTTTCCAAAATTCAAAGTTTGTTTATAAAATGCTAAGTTTATTTCAAAACTATAAGTATGCATGCAACTATTAGTAAAACATGCTTACATTGTCTCAATATATCCATATATATGTATCACTCATGTTAGTCTAAGTTCCAAAAGCTGAGGGACGAGGACCACCAGAGGAAGCTAGCTATGCAGGAGTTAGAGGTGGAGATTGCTTACCGCAGGGAGGCAGGGATCCAGATGGGAACCTTATTCCACAGGTCGGTGGCGAGAAATGTAGATCTGGCAGGGAAGCTAGAAGAGGTCGAGAAGAGGGAGCTGAGTGAGAAGACCGAGAAGGAGGCACTCCGTACTCACCTAGAGATGGAGGTTATGGATAGGATACACTTCAAGGAGAAGTGGGAAGCGGCTAACGAGAGAGCTAACGACCTAGAGGATGAGGTCAGATGCAAGAAGAGGAAAATGAACAAGATGGGGTATGTGTTTCGTTCAGCTTTTGAGAGGGTGATTGATGGTGTGTACCACTACCCAGCAGAGTAGTGACAGACTCTACATACTTTGAGCCGAGAGTTGATGGCGTATATAGCACAGATCGAGTACAAGAGCGTCGTGGAGCGTGGGATGATGGGATGAGACCCTTAGTCAGTCTAGTAATAGTATTTACTTTATGTGATATATATACTGTGATGTAATCCCAACTTTTTGTGTAAAATATGGGATAGCTATGTAAACCCCGAGTAAGCCTTTATAAGAGGGGTAGGTATGATAGTATGGTAGTATGTTAGTATTCCCCATCTTTTGTGATATTAGGGGATATGTGATAACATTTATAGAATTATGCTAGGATAATCATGTAATGAAACGATTTGGCATATGAATATAAATGAAGTTTATTTCAGAAACGTGTTATAAATTTATTCTTTTAATATTAAAAGAAATACTTAGTAGAATAACTGAGCAATAATAAAATGAAAATTTTGTGATGCAGATCATGGCACCAAGACGTAGATTGACTGCACCCGAAGAATCAGTTAACAACGAGAGGGAACAAGTAGATCCCATTCAGAAGCTAGTTGATCTGTTAGGAGAAGCTCTTAAGGGGAGGAACAATGAACTTGTTCGCCCAAACCAGGCTGTGCCAGTAACAACCTTCAAAGACTTTAGAAGCGTAGGACCCTCAGAGTTCGAGGGTACTACTGACCCGATAATTGCGCAAACATGGATCAAGGAGATCGAGAAGGCTTTCACTATAGCTCATATGGGCGAAGACCAAAAAAACGGTATTTGCTACGTACATGATGCGAGGCAAAGAAAACTATTGGTGGGAGGAGAATTAGTAGAGAGCTAGAGAAGGGACAATAACTTGGGATAGGTTTAAGACTCTATTTTTCGAGAACTACTTCTCGAAAAGCATGAAGAACCGAATGGAGGTGAAATTTTTAGAACTAAAGCAAAATGATACGACGGTGGCGCAATACGCAGCTAAGTTTAACGAACTAGCGCGATTTGCTGAACACCAAGTTTGAGATGAGGAGAAGAAGGCGAGATGATTCGAACAAGGGCTGAAGCCGTGGCTGTTCAATAAGGTATCATTTCTTCAAATTGATTCCTTTGCGACATTCCTGTAGAAGGCAATCATTACGAAATGTGGACAGTGAGGCCTTAAGTCTGTATAACAAGGAGAAGAAAGGAAAGAATACTGGAGGAGAGAACCGTGCTGGAGGAAGCAGTAGTGGAGGAAGCAACTTGGGAAAGAGAAAGTGGGAGAATAACAACAACAACAACAAAAACAACAATCAATCGGGGAATTTTCGTGGAGGTTTCAAGAAGAAGGCTGAAGGATGCCCAAAGTGTGGGAAGAACCATCAGTGTGAGTGCTGGAAGGGACGTGGCACTTGCTACAACTACGGACAGAAAGGGCACATCTCGCCCAACTTCCAGAAATCGAAAAAGATACAAGGATGCTTTGCATGTGGCTCGACAGAGCACTAGATTAAGGACTGCCCGAAGAAGGGAAGTGGCAGAGGTAACAGTCAACAAGGGGGAGGTACCAAACTGATGATCGGCGGACCAACACAATCCAGACGCCCAACCGCCAGAACCTTTAACATGACCGTCCAGGATGCAGTGGCTGCAAAGGACGTGGTGTCAGGTATAATCCCAATCAATGATATAAATTCTTATGTATTATTTAATTAAGGTGCCAACTATTCTTTTGTATCTGAAAAATTTTCTAGTAAACTTAACACACACCGAGAACAATTAGAAAATCCCTTGAACATAGAAGTTGCGAATAAGGAAGTAATCCCTACAGAATATATTTATCGAAATTATCGCGCAAACATTAGAGAACATGAACTGAGCGTAGACTTGATTTCTATTAGATTAGGAGAATTTGACATAATACTGGGAATGGATTGGTTGTATAACCATGCTGCGATAATTGATTGTCAGAATAAATGTGTGAATCTTCAGACTCCGAGTAAGTCTAAGGTAGTATTTTATGGTAGCTCATCGCTTAAGCAATCGTGTTGCGTTACGATGATGCAGGCCAAGAAATTGTTAAGGAAAGGATGTGTGGGTTATGTAGCTTACATCGTAGATACTCAAAAAAAGGAAGTAGAAATTAAGGATATATCCGTAGTGAACGAATTCCAAGATGTATTTTCGGACAATCTGCCTGGTCTTCCGCCATACAGAGAAATTGAATTGGTAATAGACTTAGCACTGGGAATGGCACCGATTTCGAAAGCTCCATATCGTATGGCGCCAGTAGAAATAAAGGAATTAATGATACAACTGCAAGAGTTATTGGATAAGGGTTACATTCGACCAAGTGTGTCTCCTTGGGGAGCACAAATGCTATTCGTTAAGAAAAAGGACGTATCGATGAGGCTCTATATCGATTATCGAGAATTGAACAGAGTAACTATCAAGAATAGATATCCATTACCGAGGATAGACGACTTATTTGATCAACTGAAGGGAGCAAAGTGTTTCTCGAAGATCGACCTACGGATAGGATATCACCAACTGAAGGTACGGGATGAGGACATACCAAAGACTGTGTTTCGAACCCGTTATAGACATTACGAGTTTTTGGTAATGTCATTCGGATTGACTAATGCTCCGGCAACATTTATGGACTTGATGAACCGAGTTTTCAACCCATACTTGGATAAATTCATAGTAGTTTTTATCGACATTATCTTGATCTACTCGAAGACAGGAAGAACATGCCAAACATCTGAAGATTGTTTTAGAGGCACTAAGAAAGGAGATGTATGCGAAAATTTTCTAAGTGTGAATTTTGGATGGAGAAGGTTCAATTCTTAGGTCACGTGGTGGATAAGAATGAAATCTCAGTAGACCCTGCAAAGGTCGAAGCAGTGAGTAATTGGGAGCAACCGAGAACACCAAAGGAGGTGAGAAGTTTCTTAGGGTTAGCTGGGTATTATCGAAGATTCATCCAGGATTTTTCTAAGATAGCAACCCCGTTGACCAATCTGACAAGGAAGACGGTAAAGTTTGCATGGACAGACAAATGTGAAGAGAGTTTTTAGGAGTTGAAGAAGAGATTGAGCAAAGCGCCTGTGTTATCATTACCAGATGATGCGGGAAATTTTATGGTGTATAGTGATGCATCGCATAAGGGACTTGGCTGTGTGCTTATGCAGCACGACAAGGTCATTGCGTATGCATCACAACAATTAAAGGATTATGAAAAATGATACCCTACTCACGACTTAGAGTTAGTGGTAGTAGTTTTTGCGTTGAAGATTTGGAGGCATTATTTGTACGGAGAGAAATGTGAGATATACACGGACCACAAGAGTCTGAAATATATCTTCACATAGAAGGAGTTGAATATGCATCAGAGGAGGTGGTTAGAATTGATCAAGGATTATGACTGCGATATTCTTTATCACCCGGGTAAGGCAAACGTGGTTGTCGATGCTCTGAGCAAAAAGGGAAGGGAGAAACTGTTTCGTTTGACGACTCAGGAAGAATTGGTAAGAGAAATGGAGAAATTAGAGATTGAAGTGAAAGGACCAGAGAGGTCTGAAGAGAAGTTGTTCGTAATGGAAGCTTGTCCAATCTTATTGGATAGAGTAAAGGAATCACAAGAGAAGGATGAAGAGTGCGAGAAAATCCAAAAGAGGATCGCAAAAAATGAAGAAGAAAGATTCCGAATGGATAAAGACGGTATTTTGAGATTTAAAGGAAGAGTGTAGGTACCAGCGGTAACCGAGTTCAGGGAAGATATTTTGCACAAGGCACACAATACGATGTATTCCGTTCATCCGGGAGGCACGAAGATGTATCGAGATTTGAGGCAAGACTTTTGGTGGCCCAATCTGAAATGGGAAGTCGCAGAGTGCGTTAGTAGATGTTTGACTTGCCAACGCGTTAAAGTAGAGCACCAGCGGCCGAGTGGTTAATTACAACCATAGGAAATACCAGAGTGGAAATGGGAGCATATTACAATGGACTTCGTGGTAGGACTTCCAGTCACACAGAAGGGATATGATGCCATTTGGGTTATCGTAGATCGACTAACGAAGACCGTACACTTTCTACCAATCAAGATCCTCTATAGTTTGAATCAGTTAGCAAGCCTATACGTAAAGGAGATTATTTCACGACATGGAGTGCCGGTGTCAATTGTCTCTGATCGAGATCCGTGCTTCACGTCGAACTTTTGGAAAAGTTTGCAAGAGAGGATGGGAACACAGTTGAGGTTGAGTACTGCTTATCATCCTCACACAGACGGACAGAGTGAGCGAACTATACAAACGCTGGAGGATATGCTTAGGACTTGCGTGATGGACTTCAAGGGAAATTGGGACGATCACCTACCCTTAGTAGAATTCGAGTATAATAATAGTTACCATGCGAGTATCGGCATGCCACCGTACGAAGCTCTTTACGAAAGAAAGTGCAGAATGCCATTATGTTGGGACGAAGTCGGAGAACAACAAATACTCGAACCAGAGTTAGCACAACAAACCGCAGACGTGGTGACAGTGATACCAGCCAGACTAGTAGCAGCTCAAGACCGCCAGAAAAGTACGCAGATTTGCATCGACAGGGCCGAGACTTTAAAGTCGGCAGTTTCGTATTCTTGAAGGTATCTCTATGGAAGGGGAAGATCCATTTCGGCAAAAAAGGAAAGTTGAGTCCAAGATTCATAGGACCGTTCGAGATACTGAAGCGAGTGGGCGAAGTGGCATAAAAAGTTGCATTACCACCCGAGTTGGAACATATCCACAACGTGTTCCACATTTTTGTGTTGCGACCGTACAAGGCCGACTACAAGCACGTGATTTCTTATGGGCCCATTCAAGTGGAGAAGAACTTGACGTATGAAGAAATTCCTGTCCAGATATTAGATAGGAAAGAGCAAACATTAAGAAATAAAATTATTTCATCTGTAAAAGTACTTTGACGTAACCACTATGTCGAGGAGGCTATGTGGGAGTTAGAAGATAGGATGATGATGGACTATCCCCATCTATTTGGGTAACCTTGTAGCAATTCCGAGGACGGAATTTTTATAAGGGGGGGAGGATGTAATACCCGAGAATTTTCATATATTATTAAATGAATATATTAATGGGAATGAGAATTTATTTGAATATAAATAATTTTGTGTTATGAGATGAGTTAATTCAATTATATTAAACTGAATAATTAAAATAATTGAGAAAGATATGGAGTTTATAATAAACTCGATGAAATGCCTTATGTGGCATCGTGATGGAAAATAATAATGATTATATTAATCAATGAAGGAATTATTAAGCGAACAATTAATGTTAATTGTTATTATGAAAGATGGATTATTAATGGTGATTAATAATATGTTGATTATTATTATTACAAATAAATATAATAAGAGTTATATTTGTTAATGGCATAATTAATCCTGTGAATATTAGTTAAGTGTTATTAATAATTACATTGATTTATGAGGGATGGATTAATTAATATTTTATTAATTGATTAATTGCCATTATAAATAATAAAACAAATAAGCAAGTTATTAATATAATAAGATTATATTAATTGTTATGTGCAAGTATATAAATATTAAATGGAGTAAGTATAAGGGATACAACTATATTATATAGTGTGGTGCAACATTTATGTGACTATACTATATATAGGGACCATGTATTAAGATTAATTAAACTATGTGAGCTACATAATTTATGCTTATGTGACAATGATGTGTGAATATACATTAAAGTGAGACATCATGAATATATGGTTAACAATTTAATAATACATGAGATAATGTAATGTGATAACATCCGATTAAATTATATCGGTAATATAAAAATGTACATGGATTATATGTGTGCAAAATTTCACTTATTACATTAGTTGAATTACATTGTGACACCTAAACATATGTTAAATACACATGAAATACATAAACTCGAGTATATGGTATGTATATTATAAAGTGTGGCATGTAGTTCATTTGCAGAATATCAGAGTTTCATTCCTTGTCCCATAATAAGAGACTCAGTTCATTCTCACGTGAAACATTCATGAAGCTAGCCTACTCCTACATTCTCAAACTCAGCAACATAGATGGGATCATTGCAAGGGGAGTGGCCTCAATAGTGTAAGCCAACCACTAATTACCAACTTCCTTATAACTACCATGCAATCCAATCTCCTGATGGTTCAATTTATTGGATTATTGCATTATCTGTGTAATGTTATCTCTATATATATAGCTCATCCTCTTCACAAAATCAAATGCTGAGATTTTGCTTAAGTATTGAGTTGAGAGTAATACATATATTAGTATAGTAGCATTGTGAGTGGAAAGTAGCAGCAAGTTCAGATTGTTAACAGAGGTATAAAATTCTTCATTCTTATTCTTCATTTAAGATTATTGTCAAGATACTAAGTCTTGAATTGGGTATGTAATTCAGTGTTTATGTGAGCAAGTATTGTTTATTAATTGTTCTTAGTTGTTATACTAGCTAATATACATGTTTAGACTGTCATATGGCTGCTTGCAATCAAATTAGTAAAGTAATTTCATGATTTGGCTTGAAACCTGCCGAAAGTGGGAACTCTTTGGGACGAACCAGACACGGCGCAGTTGCACCAATTTAATATTGTGGTACAGCGCAGCTGCGCCGATCATTGGAAATGGTTGATTGATTTCTGCTTGTTTCTGTTAAGTGCTAACTTATAGTACTAATTTAAAATAAGCATGCTAGCATGAGTGATACATATATATAGATATATTGAGACAATGTAAGCATGTTTTACTAATAGTTGCACGCATACTTATAGTTTTGAAATAAACTTAGCATTTTATAAACAAACTTTGAATTTTGGAAATGAACTCGATATGTATACTTGTCATGCTAATATTATGACCTTGCAAGCATAATAGTATGATTTAAGATGTATGAGAAGCATGTTAACTTGCGTATATAGGTTCCATAATAAAATGTGAACATGTGAACCTTACTAGTGCGCATTCCTAATAAAAATGAGAGTTTTGAACAAAAACTTAGACATGCTATGCCATGTTGATATTCTAATTTTTGCGAGCATAGTAGTATGGTTTAAGAAATGCATGAATAACCCGTTAACTTATGTTTATATTATTCATAATGAAGCATGAGCATGTTGAACTCATTAGTGAACGTTACTAACAATAACATAAGCTTTAAATGTGGACTTTGACATGTTATATTAGGACTCTACATTCTGATATTTTTGACATGATTGAATGTGCTTTGAAGGCATCATACATATACGTACTTGTTAGATGTAATGCAAGTTAATCAAGCATGAGTTCGATTAAATCACGAACAAGTAGCAATGCTAGAATCACGCATCCATGACATAGAAACATGTGAACATGCGTATCAATAAAATATATGACAACTTTATATGTCTAAATGATAAGCATGACAACTTATGTAAATTTATGGCGTTGTATAACCCTAAGTCGTTAGAAACCGTGAATTAAAACTATATCCTATATGATTAGAATTAGAAACGTTATACAAACATAGAAGTATCCTTTAATATGTATACATGATATGTGATATCATATGTCGATACTTGAACCCGATTTTGACGGTTAACTTATAACAAGACTAAACTTGCTAAATAGAGTGTGTTTGCTATTTGTTGTGGTCTCACATGATAGTAATAATATATGAAGATGTTTAACTTGAAAAAAAGAGCGTTAGGGATAAAGGACAATAAAGGTTATAATAGTATGATACTATATATATAACTGCGTAGCTAGGCTAAGACTTAGCTTGTGTGTTGATCATATGTCCAAGATAAGATATGAAGCTATATATATGACTAATGGAAATCATATATATATGTAACTATATTACGATAGGGATTCGAAAGTGTTGAATTACTTATCGTGGATAGACTACGCATAAGGCAAGTTCTCTAACTTACACTCTTTTAAAGTGCAAGTATCCTATCTTTGTGTTTACGTTATTCGAGGAACGTTGTAAGCAAGTTCCTAACTCTACTCTTTATTGAGCATTCATTTAGCTTGCGATATTATTGTCGTACAAGTAAACTTTTGAGATTGAAATCCAGATATTATGAATTATGTACTTCATGGAAAAGATAAAAGTCGATTTATATTCTTCGAACTTTAAACTTGAGATTAAACTTATAATTGTTGTGATCTATGCTATTTGATTCGGCTAGACATATATTGTTGAAAAGCGACCCAAACCAATTGATTGGTGCGGGATCATGTGTTTAACTGAGATGAACAACCTTCTTTAAAGGGAAAATATAATTGTCGGGAGACCGACGTGCGCAGTTGAGTACGATTAAATGTTATGCATAATATAGGGTACTTTAGGCTGATCACATATTGTACTTGTGTTTATTGGATTTTCAGTATATTACTGTTATATTTTTGTAGAAGTTTATAGTCCTTAGTGACTGCTCAGTATTCAGTTATCTTGAAATCTTGAATTGATTTAGTATTGAATATTAATGATATCTTTCTGTCCTTAGCGACTATTATTGAGAACTGTTGATATTTCTTGTTATCCTTGAAACTATCACATCCTGTTATACTCTTTTGAGATTCGAGAACTATATTACTCACCCTTATTGTATATTACTTGCTGAGCAATTTGTGTTCATTCTTGCTTTTCCTAAAACATTTCAGTTAAGGCAGAGCAGGGCGAACCTTAGAGCGTCGATAAGGGCAAGGGCAAGGCTACCAACTAGCTTGTCTCTTTTATGTTTTAAATATTTTAATGTTATATTAAGATGATGTAGTAAGACTGGATTTGACTATGTTTAAGCTTAAGTTAGATTATGTAATAAGTCGTTAATTGATATTATTATGTAATCTATTAAGTATTGTAGGTTGCGAGACTTGGGGGAATAATTATAATAAATTATTGTAAATTATTCTAGATCAGATTTTTCGCTGTGATTGTGTGATTTTAGTTATTATCGTATTTCCATGAGAACGTGACGAACCGAATTCGAGTGACCAAGTGGCGGTCCGAATTTGGGGGCGTCACAAAGTTAATTCGATCTTTCAATTGGAGCGGATCTGAGTGGCGCCTTTCCTGAGCCTCGCAGGATTAGTCTCCTTTGAGTCCAGTAATTAAATGTAGATGGGTTCGCCTCCTGGTGAAGGAATCACACAACATACATTCACATATAACGTGTCTCTCCGTATAAAATGATGACATTGTGCGAAGCACTAAAATAAAGCAGTAAAACATTTATTTGCATCCATTAAATATAAAGAAAGCATCCACACGCATGCATATATACAGTGAATTTTGAAAAGATTGAAATGCGGCATAAGCTCTCTACTGTCCCCAGCAGAGTCGTTACCTGTCTACGTCGGGAAAAATCTTTAGCGATCCCCCTTTCCCTATGTGTTTCTACCCTTGTTTGTTTTCCATTTGTTTGATTTGAAGGATGAATATTTAGAAAAAGACCGACATACAATGTCGACGATTTGAAACGTTTGATTTTACAGAGTCGCCAGTTGGTATGTTTGAAATGGTTGTACCAACTCAACTGAGTTTTATTTAAAAAGTTTGCAAGTAGGCCCAATTACTGGACTCTATTTAACTTGACCTTGGAAATCGAGATTCATAGAGTTCAGATGCTTGATTAAGCGGGGGTGAAGGTGTTAGGCACCCCCGACTTCCGTAAAATATGGGTACCGCGTCTTTTCAATTTCCCTAATTTATTCTCAATGTGTGTGTGTGAGTGCTTGCAGTAATTGGGCCTACGTGCTTTATTTAGAAGTAGTGTTGTGCTTCGTTGGACCTATATACGAAGGGTTTGATTTAATGAAAAGTCCATTTTTAAAGAAGATATGAAAGTGATATTTTGAAAGATGGTTTTCAAACCCTTTCGCTAACATAGGAATTGAAGCCTTTTAATACTTCCATTTTTATTCTGCATTCGGCTCATTTTGATTTTTTATTGTCGAGATGCGAAGCATCCTCGACCAAATAATATATATACAAGTGTCGGGCTCCTTATGGGCATGAAAGCCATCGAAGTGACCCGAGCACTACAAACCACAATTTACTATGTTGAGACCTTAAATCCGGATAACAGTTTTAAGGTCTCCATGATTTACATTTACAAGAAGACAGGCATGCTCTATTTACAATGCAAAGTTATCCATCATAGGAATCGAATCTAGATCCAAATGATTAATCGTAGATCCTGTGATTCCTAGGCTCACATAATATTATCAAAAAGCCTGCACACCATAGATATTGAAATAAAATGCAAATTAAAATCTAGACGTCGCAAGACAAAGGATTCATCAGTTAAATCCTTGTATGCATGTAGCCAAAGCTTTCCGTTCCCTCTAGATACGGATCTAGGGTCGCGTAGTCGCTTTAATAATTACAAAACTAGAAAGAAAGCTAGATTTAAATAAATCTTAGCCATTCTAGCTCAACGATTTCAGTTTGACAGCTTTTGAACCGGTTGAAAGTTAGAGATGACTAGATTTAGATGAATCTAGTCCACAAACTTTACATTAGTACAAAATTATATCAAATGAATAATTAAAGCAGATATTTAATCACATTTAATAAATAATATATATATATATATATACTTATATATATATTAAAGATGAAAAGAGCCACGAACTTCCAATCCAGGCTTGACTGATAAATGTAAATATATTTATACGCTTATATATATATTGAAGCTAAAAAGGCCACAGATTAGCAATCCAGACCAAACGAGTTAGTATATATATATATATATATATATATATATATATATATTAAAGCGAGAAAAAGTCACGGATTGACAATCCAGGCTAACAAAGTTAGTATATATATATATATATATATATATATATATATATATAAGCAGAAAAAGCCACAGATTTATAATCCAAGCATGACTGAATTAAATATAAATATATATATATATATAGTTATATATAGTTATATATATATATTAAAATTAAAAAGGTCACGGATAAGCAATCCAGGCCAAACAAGTTAGTATAAATATATATATATATATATATATATACTTATATATATATATATATATATATATATATATATATTAAAGCTATAAAAGCCACATATTTGAAATCTAGGCTGCAAAAGCAATTAAAAATGTATATATATACTTATAAATACATAAAATTAAGCCAAAAAAGCCACAGATTTGAAATCCAAGCGAAACTAGAAGCTATATATATATATATATATACGCTCATATATATATGATAAAGAAGTAAAAAGCTTTAAATCATAAGAAATCTTACAGTGTGTAGCGCTAAAGGCTTTAAACCACTTGGAGGGCTTGAAAACTCAGTTTCCACATGTTAAAATTTGATATGTTAGTATATGTATGTATACAAACATATTGGAAGAATAAAATTGAAATTTGGAACACTATAGGTAGGGTTAAGAGCTGAAATGGGCGGAATTTCATTTCTTTTCTTCTTTTTTCTTCTCTTTTTTAGCTGATGGGGGGTCTTATTTATAGACCCCGATGGCCGTGGGTCTACCTACGGCTGTTTGTGGTGGGCCCGACCTAGTGGGTCCCGCTGTCTCAAAGTATGTGTACTCAAACCAACGCACAATTATCTTGAACTTTCATAACTTTTGATCCGGGAGTCCTATGGAGACGTGCCATATCATTCCGGAGAGCTCTTTCCGAGAGCTAGGCAATGACATGGGACTTGACCTTTTCTGAATCCGAGAAAATTTGTCCATGACCGGATCTTCAAGACTTCGCATTAAGTCCGTTGAGCTGTCTTGTGCTATTTTCACTCGGGATTGATGTTATGGTTTTACATGACCTTCCTTGTAGTATTTTGACTTGATTTGATGTTGAGTTGGAAAAATTACTCTTTTTCCCTTCCGGGTTGGTTCCAGGCTTGACAAGGTTACAACTGTCTTTCTCGGGGTTATCTTTGGGATTCGACTGCTGCCGACTTTTGTTTATCTTCAGGGTTATCTCTGAAGTTGGCTTCATGATTTCCCGGGGATATCTCTAGGGTTCTAGTTTGATATTGTAATCCTCCAGGGTTGTTCTCTAGAGTGGAAAGAGCGCTTTTACCCTCGTGTATGGTTATTTATAGGAAAATAAAATTTTGAGTGTCTACAATACTAACTTCAAATAACACTAGAAAAATCAGTACACCCAAAAGCCCCAAGTCGACGACCCATGTTAGGAGGACCCGATGACATCTCGACATTGCTTCATCAAATCCAGTACAAGTCCTGGAAATGAAAACAACATTGATATGCCGAGATAACAACTCGTGGTGATAAAATTACAATCATTGCATAAGGCCAAGACATGCTCAAATGACGGAAGTGAACTAAACATGTTATTTTTCATATATAATACTATTTAATATACAAAAGTATTCCTGAATATATGACAAAAGGAAATAACATAGTCTTTGCAGAAAATCAAATCAAGGCTACAAATCCAAAGTCAGGCGGGACAACAGCTCCATGTACCCGGTCGTCTCTACAGTCAAAGGAGCAGCGCTAAACATGTTGTTTTTCATATATACTACTATTTAATATACAAAAGTATTCCTGAATATATGACAAAAGGAAATAACATAGTCTGTGCAGGAAATCAAATCAAGGCTACAAATCCAAAGTTAGGCGGGACAACAGCTCCGTGTACCCTATCGTCTCTAAAGTCAAAGGAGCATCCCTGAGTTCCTGCTCCACCGCATCGATACGTCTTAAAAGCTCAAATGCGGACCTGACAGTCCCTTCCTGGTTCTCTACCACAACCCTAGCCTGGTCTGCAAAATCGTCCACAAAAAACCTGAGGGCATCCCTCTCAGCTAAAGTCGTTTCCCTAGCATTAAAAGATGCATCTCTCTCAGCACAGGCGATATCCCTACCCACCAGAGAAGTCAATATCAATGCCCAAGCTTGATCCCGCTTGAATGTTAAAAGATGCACATGGCGGTCTAATACCTCCCTCGATGTCGGAGCATAAAAAAGAGCAGAACTAGGAGTCGCACTAACCAAGGCCTCCATCAAACCAACATACAACTCCTCCTCAATCAGAGATATCGGGCCCTCCATCGGCTAATCCTTGTCACTAGATAGGGCTCTCACCTCGATATGATCATCAACATCTGGCCCCAAGTCTACCTCTAGACAGGCCAGGTACTCTGTCAATCGTCTGGGATGGCTGTCCCTAAACTCATCCGTCTGTCTGTGAGACCAGAATCCATAGATATACGCTAAGTCTGCCTTAGTAGCAGAGCAAATAGGGAAATGATAATCTGCAGCCCCCTTGAACAGAAAAACATCTTAATACTGGTCAAACTGGCCTATCACCACCAAGGGGTGATACGTGTTCACGCCCCTTATTCTAGCCAGAGGGAGAAAGTCAAACTCAGCTACATGGGTGACAAAACTCAAAAAGGAGCAGTATCCCGAATAAATTATGATCTCAAAAGGCCTCAATAGCATCCAAGAACTCAGCCCAAGATGTGACATCAACACACAAAGAAGGGCAGAAGGAGTAAAAAAGTGTTATGCTATGGCCAAAGCAAAACCTATGTCGACGAAATCGGCCAATCGGTCTCAAGTGGGTCATGAACCAGAAATACAAAAGAATTGAACTGCCTCTGAACTCCATGTCCCTAAAAGTCTGAAAATAGGAGGCCGATATCAGTTTCTTTGCTAGTATCAACGGGAGGATGGTAAAGTCATCACGAAGAGCCCTAACGACCATCGACATCCTGACATCCATGTGGTTGGCATATAAGGGCATGCACAAGTGGGCTAAAACACACATCATCAACGCGTCCACTTGGGTCGTCTACCATCTATTCGCAGAGATAGCAAAATCCCCCTGGTAAATGGGACAGTTGTCAGCAGAATAGAAGCAATCACATAATGTGACCACCGCCAACCTCTGCCAACACAGCTGACCTCCTCAAGCCGGTCGTGGTCATAAACTAGTGGCATATATGACCCACTGCTACTCTAGCACATGGGTATCCATCGACAGACCTGAGATATGGCAATACTCCTCCAGTATAAGAGTCAACTTATCCAATCCGAACTTGAAGACGTTTTTCTCGGGGATCCAGTGTCTCAACATCCCATCCATAAATCCATCAGGCACCTGAAAGGACAAATAAGACATAGAATGACCCAATATCAGATCAACTGTAATACTGTCAAGAGTCGGCAAACTATCATACCAACATCTCAAATGGAAGGCCACCCGACTCGGCGGAGAATGATCTATACGAGTGACTGACGATGGCGCCATCTGTAAAAATAGTATCACAAAGACCATACAAGGGTCAATTCTAACTAACAATTTATAAGCACAAAATGACAAAAATATGAAGCTTACATCATAATAAGCAATAATACAATATATGCGATAAACAAATGGAAAGACATCATCATATATATACCTCTACAAAATATATCAAGTTTCTTTTTATACATCAACAACATGATATATGTGAAAATAAAATAAAAAGTACAGGGGAATGGGGCATGTCGCCCAGCAACTAAAAAAAACCTAGTAAATAAAATCTACATCATCTATAATAGTGTCGACATCATCAAATTGGTCAACTTGGGCCAATTCCTCCAGAGTCAGAGTATCCCCACTAAAATATATATCTAGGCAGTAGAATGACGGGTCTCTTCCAGCAAAACTAGCAGCACCCGAACCGGCAGACAAATCAACACCTAACCTAAAAGGATGAAAAGTATAAGCCTCAGATGGATCCCTACCCAGATGGCAAATGAAGAGGAATAATTGGTCCACCTGATGTGTCAAATCTGTAATCTAAGCTAGATGAATTGGCTCCCTTACACAATCCATCCAGTCAGTCATCATCAGGACCCAGGAATGATGTCCCCCAAGAAATGAGTAGCTCGGGTCTGCACGCCAATAGTATGAGGCACCCACCAAAGAAAAAAAGCAGTTGAAGTACTAGGGCCATCCGACAGTAGGAACCCATCATGACCCTCCAAAGGAATCTTTGAGATCGGCTGAGCCAAGGGACAAAACCGCTGAGAAGGGGAAAAAAGGGGATACGAATCTCCCCTAAGACACACTGGAAGGTATGCTCCCCAAGATAGAGCTCCCAACCTCCGTCAAATAACAAAGGAACTCGACGAATGGATAGAGCATACTCAGGCCCCATAAAAAGCCTCAATCAGACCCCTACACTAGATACTACGAGGTATATGGGACCCACATCATGTCTGAGGCAGACAACAACTCCAACTAGAGGCGGCAGTGGGCAAAACCATCAAAAACAAAGACCTCCTTCAAAGTGGAATGATACCACCAGCGACCCCGTGAATAAGTATCTAGACCAAGGTAGTGACGGGACGAAGGCAAGGAAGCCCCTTGTAAGCCCAAAACTAAAAATCCAAAATCAAACTACATCCGTCAAGGAAGGGATAACCCAAATTAAAAGAATTAAAGATGGCCAGGAAACTCACCAACAGAAAAGGGTAAAAATCGAGCAAAGCATCAGTCACGCCCTCCGAACGTAATCGCATCCCGTGAAGGAAGTAGGAAAATGTGAAAGACCCCTAGTCGTAATCTCCTATGCAGTCCATGTCGCGGAGAGCACCAACCAGACTTAATGAGATGGTAGAGGATTTGTTTATAAGAAATAGCCCCTCATGATTGTAAAGAATAGGCGCCTCAGAATGAGGTCTCGCTCCACCAAGTTATTTGGGAAATGGATGGATAAAGTGGCCCAAGTAGCATCGGCACTCAGGGCACCTAAATGAATGCTACGGGCCTTGAAGCCCTGCTCTTGAGAAGAAAGTCCAAGTAGAGCGCGAATAGCAGCAGTAGTGATGTCGGCCTCCAAAGGCACCCTGGCTCCAGAAACTCCATGCAAGTGATATATCGCCAATCTATAGGCATCATCACCACCTCGTAATCAAGAAGATGAAGAGACTATCTTTGATGAAACCATCTCTCTAAAAAAGCAGGAAGATAGCCCCACAAACAACAGCGAGGAACAATAGTAAGAAAGGACGTTAAACCCCAAGAATCTACCCGAGCCCGGTAGTCAGAACGAAGGGACTAATATAAAGAAGAAGCACTAAACCAGTTTCTCCCTTGGCTGGGTAAACTTCGGGACCTGTAGTACACTACACTTAAGAACCAACTCTTGCTAAGAACGGGAAGGCAAGATAACTCAATATAGATATCTCCTATATCTCGTTAGTGTGCAAGTGAACTGACGGATGACGGCTCAAATCAACACACAAAAGGTCAGAAAATGGCCACTTGAATACCTGGAAAGACA
This sequence comes from Panax stipuleanatus, assembly GCA_020205555.1. NCBI lineage: Eukaryota > Viridiplantae > Streptophyta > Magnoliopsida > Apiales > Araliaceae > Panax > Panax stipuleanatus. The sequence continues at coordinate 144,837,376 of CM035124.1, forward strand.
CGACGCGAAGTAGACAGGGGAGGGAACTCAAGATCGAGAAGATCATCATCCACATCGGGCATACAGTCCTATCAACTCCAATAGGTCGAATCAAAGTCTCTGTAAGACGGTAAACCTAAAGAGTCACTCTCTAAGCAGGAACAGTCGAAGAGGTCATATGAGGACGAACTCCAAAAAAAGCCCTATGGGAGACAGAATTACTGGGTCTATCTAAATCCATACCTAGACAATGACGTCATAACACTCAAAATTAGACGAGGTATGCCCCTTATCTTGTCATATTTAAATCTACATCTGCACTAGCCTAGAGACAATAGACTCCTAGGAATGGAATTTAAGTCATGATATCATGCATATCCTACACGTGCCTCAACATAAGTCTACATCATTTCTATGTATATCCTAGCATAATTAAACATGCATATACATTCTTGTCATTCGGTTTGCAAAAAAATTTTGCCAGAGTCTCCCCTATAATATGGACTATCCTCATGCACGTATGCATGCATAAAATGGCCATTTATAGGCACCCCGAGCACCACCCATCAACAATATATAAATTTTAGCATATAAACAATCTTAAATCATTGACAAATCCATGCAAAGGCAACCAAAGACACGATAGGATTAAGACTCGCTCTTATCCAATGAAACAATAGTCTAACTCATCATAATGTGTTCCAAAAAATGATTTCTAGATATGAATTTTTTTTACATTCGGGCGTTCCATGCGAATAAAATATAAACATGCATTGAGTCAAAACATTTTTATCAAATCATCTATTCATACATTTTTGATACATTGGGTCTAAACAAGCTAGCAATGAAAACATAACAAACTATTGACAAGAACGCGAAAAAAAGGAGTGTATACGTTACCCTTAGTGTGTTGATCGAGTGTACGGTGACGGAATCCATAGAATTAAGCCTCACGAAAGTAGATTTAAGAAGAAATTTTGGAAATACTAGAGAAAATGCAAGAAAACTCAAGAGAAATGAGAGAAAATGAGAGAGGTTGAGGGTATTAACCCATCCACGTCTGGCCATAGATGTACCTGCGGCTAAGCCGCAGGTGCACATGTGGCTGCACTAGATAGGTCCCATGCCTTTTCTTCTGATAAAATTAAGGTTAAAACATTTTTCCTGGGTCCAGAAGAGTGTATTTGCAAAGGAAGGTGCACTTTCGGCTCATAAATTACCAATTTTCAGACAATGAAACCCCTGAAAACCCTAAAAATTGTATAAAATCAAGAAAACCCAGTAAGCCCTGCATAAAAGCGATCGAGAACCAAGAACTAAAAATCACCCTTTTTATAATTAACGATCAACCCGTTAGAGTCAATACCCGGTAAAGGCATCAGCAGAAATCCCCGATGGTAATCAACCAGTTGAAGTCAATACCCGGCGAAGGCATCGACAACAATCCCTGATGGTAGTCAACCCATTGGAGTCAATACCTGGTGAAGGCATCGATAGCAATCCTCGATGATAATAAATCTGTTGGAGTCAATACCCATCGAAGGAATTAACAGTAATCCTCGATGGTAATCAATCTGTAGGAGTTAATACCCGACAAAGGCATCGACAACAATCCCCGATGGTAATCAACCCGTTGGAGTCAATACTCGTCGAAGGCATCGGCAGCAATCCCCGATGGTAATCAAACCATTGGAGTTAACACCCGTCGAAGGATTCGGCAACAATCCCTGATGGTAATCAACCCATTAGAGTCAATACCCGACGAAGGTATCGATAGCAATCCCCGATAGTAATCAACCCGTTAGAGTCAATACCTACTAAGGCATCGACAGCAATCCCCGATGGTAATCAACCCATTGGAGTCAATACCCGGTGAAGGCATCGGCAAAAATCCCTGATGGTAATAAACCAGTTGGAGTCAATACCCGGCAAAGGCATCAACAAGCAATCCTCGATGGTAATCAACCATTTGGAGTCAGTACCTGACGAAAGGCATCGGCAGCAATCCCAGATGGTAATTAACCCGTTAGAGTCAATACCCGGCATAGTCATTGGCAGCGATCTCTAATGGTAATCAACCCGTTGGAGTCATTACTCGGCAAAAGCATCGACAACAATCCCCGATAGTAATCAATATATTGGAGTCAATACCCGACCAAGGCATTGGTAGTAATCCTCGATGGTATCAACCCGTTGGAGTCAATTCCTGATGAAGACATCAACAGCAGTCCAATTGGTTGGATTTAATACTCGACGAAGGCATTAGAGACAGTACTCGGTAGCAGGCAATGCAACAATCATCCTCTCTGGAAGACGAGAATCATTAAAATCTAGCACTCATATCATCACTGCGTGTTTGGCAAAGTACATTTTATCATTGGACTATACCATGTCATGCATCAGGTGTCTATCTATGTCATGTTCATTTCATTGCATTGTATAAACATAATAGAGGGGTATCTATAGATACCTGAAATTTCTCTTTTCGTATACTAACCCTGCTGGAGGGCAAAAGAGTAATTTCACGCAAGAGACAACCACGCAGGAGGGCAAAAGATTGTATCCCAGAGATAACCACACAGAAGGGAAAAAGTATAATTTTTCCCCAACAACAACATAATACAAGAAAGGATCGCAGCAATGTGCAGTTCAGAGCTATGTGCAGGGACTTATGATCGTAGCAATGTGCAGTTCAGAGCTCTGAACTATTTGTTATTGGGTTTGTATGTAACGCAATCATGCAATCAAATCACATAAATAGGGCGGAAGCGTAAAAACTAGGTTTTCAAAATTTATACAAACCCATAACCATGATCATGCTTTGTGCTTGTTATCAATAACAGAAAAGAGAGAACATGGAATTATACCTTTGAAGATCTAAGCTTCCTCAGGTACAAGTTCTACTCCTTTGATTCCTTTGATTCCTCTGATAGTGGCTCATTCCCTTGATCAATGTCAGCCACCCAAATGTTTGGCCTCTAACGGTGATCCACCAAGGAAGATGAAGAACTCAAGAAGATGGGTTATTGGCTTAACCCTTGTTTCTATCTCTATAGAATATGTGTACTCCCAACTCTTGGAAAATTTTCACGTCCCTTATTTCTGATATAAGACTCTCTTATATAGATATTAGGTTAACCCTCCTAATCCAATTAGAATAGGGTTTTATTTAACTAATTTATATCCTAATCTTTATTAGGATTGAGAGAGAGTACTGATATTATATTAATTCCTAAACTCCTTTAGAATTAAAATAATAATAATAATATTATTATTAATAAGACTCCTCTTATTAATTTATATTTAATATTTCAAAAATATTAAATAATAAACATTAAGCTATTCAATATATTCTATCATCATAGATTAAATTAATTATACTTAATGCATTATTACTATCATGCCATTTTCTTCTTAAATAATTCTTCTTCCTTTTATGGTGTGACCCTTTAGGTTCTCCATATTAAACCGGTTGTGAATAAATCAATTAGAACAATTCTAATCTTATTTAAATAAACAAATTAAACTAATATTCTATTTAAATAAATAACATTTATTCTACAATAGGGATAAGCCTCCCTAGCGATCAACGACTTTCCAGATAATATAGATTTAACATTAATCATAAAAGAACCTGTGAGTTAATAGTTACCGTACAATTCAATCCTTCCACCATACAATGTCCCAATTAAATATAAGACATGGATTTACTGTCAAGTCTTAATTTATTTAATCATATGTATTTCGATTAGAAAATGCACAACTCCAAATAATGCAAATTAGAAACCTCTTTCTAATTTCATTCTACCTTGGCCAAGGATTCCTGGGTTGTCATTTAACGAATCACATAGGACATATCTCCTCTTTTACTAGAGGTGGTAGATTCTTTATTGATCATTCATTATCTCCATATGTAACTCATTACACCCAAGCATACCCTATATATGCCTTAAAAGGCCTTAAGGAATTAGTCAAAGTATAATTTGTTACATACAAGATACTATGATGATCTCAAGTCCAAGGATCACATGTACTACTATCACATTAGGAATTCCTATTGACAGGCGAGTAAAACTCCATTAGGTATTCCATAGCGAGTCACGTTCAGTGAACTTATTCTCCAATAAGCACCTACATACTTGCTTTAGTGTCTCCACACAAATGACCGTGAGATCAGTCATCCTCATCCAATGAGCAAGCAACATATGTACCAATCTATCTGGATTTATTAATCCCCTTTTTAGTAATCCCACGATTGGGAACTATTTTAGTTTTAAAGCTTTCTAAGAATTTAGATCTCATTAGCATGATCAACATCATGATTCTAAAAGCATTGCTTAAAACTATGGGTTATTTACATATTATAAAAACAGCACCATGTAGATAATTAAATGCCTTTAATAAATAAATATTTTATTAATAAATAAATAAGATTGTTTACAAAGTATGTGCTTTATCATCATACATGATTGACTTGTATGCACACTACTATCAATCTCCCACTTGCACTAAAGCCAATCGCCATGGTATCTCATACCCATCTTCTCTAAGTGACGATCAAACTGCTGTTGTGTTAAAGCTTTAGTAAATGGATCTGCAATGTTGTCTTGAGAGTCTACACGCTCCAAGGTGACGTCTCCTCTTTCAATGATCTCCCTGATCAAGTGAAATTGCCGCAACACGTGTTTAGATTTCTGATGAGACCTGGGTTCCTTAGCCTGTGCAACCGCTCCGGTGTTGTCACAGTATACGGGAACTGCTTCTCCAATGCTAGGAACCACACCAAGTTCAGTTATGAACTTCTTCATCCAAATAACTTCCTTTGCAGCTTCACTTGCAGCTATATACTCTGCCTCTGTCACTGAATCAGCAACCGTTTGCTGCTTGGAACTCTTCCAACTCACTGCACCTCCGTTCAAGGTAAACACATACCCTGAAATAGATTTACTATCATCTTGGTCTGTTTGAAAACTTGAGTCCGTGAATCCCTCGAGTTTTAATTCAGACCCACCGTAGACAAGAAAAATATCTTTAGTCCTTCTCAAGTACTTTAGGATATTTTTCACTGCCTTCCAGTGCTCTTCTCCTGGATTCGACTGGTATCTGCTTGTTACACTAAGTGCGTGAGCAACATCCGGTCTAGTACATATCATACCGTACATGATAGATCCTATTACAGAAGCATAAGGAATCTTACTCATACGGTTTCTCTCCTCAGGTGTCTTTGGGGCCTGTTTCTTAGAGAGATTTATTCCATGGCTCATCGGCATGAGAACTCTTTTGGAATCTTCCATGCTAAACCTCTTTAGCATCGTATCAATGTACGTTCCTTGGGATAAGCCGAGCATCCTTTTAGATCTATCTCTATAGATCTTTATCCCCAAAATATAGGATGCTTCACCCAAGTCCTTCATGGAGATGTTTTTAGATAACTAGATTTTAATGGATTGTAACATAGGAATGTCATTCCCTATCAGTAATATATCATCAACATATAATACAAGGAATGATACTGCGCTCCCACTAACCTTCTTGTATACACATGGTTCATCCTCATTTTTGATAAAATCAAACTCTTTGATTGTCTCATCAAAACGAATGTTCCATCTACGAGAAGCTTGCTTCAACCTATAAATGGATCGTTGTAGCTTACAGACTTGATTTGTTCCAACTTTTGAAGTAAATCCCTCTGGCTGTGTCATATACACATCCTCCTCAAGTTTCCCATTGAGGAAGGCCGTTTTCACGTCCATCTGCCAAATCTCATAGTCGTTGTAAGCTGCAATCGCAAGCAAAATCCGAATGGACTTGAGCATGGCTACTGGTGAGAAGGTTTCATCATAGTCAACTCCTTGTCTTTGTTTGAAATCCTTTTGCAACCAGTCGGGCCTTATAGGTCTCTACCTTTCCGTCTGCTCCAGTCTTTTTCTTAAAAACCCATTTACACCCAATAGGTTTAATACCTTCAGGTGGTGAAACCAAAGACCATACTTTGTTTTCATACATGGAGTCCATTTCGGATTTCATGGCTTCAAGCCATTTCCCTGAGTCTTTATTACTCATAGCCTATTCATAATTCAATGGATCATCATCATTCATGATGTGTACCTCATCGTCATCCTCTATAACGAATCCATACCTCTCAGGTATCTTCGGTACTCTTCCAGATTTACGAACAGGGTGTGGTACAGTAGGTTCTTCTACTTGGTTAGGTACCTGACTTTGGTCCGTGGTAACTTGTGGTTCTTGAACTTCTTCAAGATATATCTTGCTCTCACTGACCCCTTCATGGATAAACTCTTTCTCCAAGAAGGTAGCATGTTTCGCAACAAACACCTTTTGATCAGTTGGATGATAGAAATAATACCCTACGATTTCTTTAGGGTATCCCACAAATCTACACTTATCGGATTTAGTCTGTAGCTTATCATTTTCAAACTTTTTGACATAAGCTGGACAACCCCAAGTCTTAACATGCTTAAGATTTGGTTTCCTCCCTTTCCATATCTCATATGGAGTCTTTGGGGCGGATTTGGTAGGTACCTTGTTAAGTAGGTATGCAGCCGTTTCTAGGGCATATCCCCAGTAAGAAATTGGAAGGTCGGTAAAACTCATCATGGATCGAACCATGTCCAACAGTGTTTGATTTCTCCTTTCAGATACTCCATTTAACTGTGGTGTACCTGGAGGAGTCCATTGTGAGATTATACTATTTTCTCTAAGACAATTGAGAAACTCACTGCTTAAGTATTCTCCACCTCGATCTGATCGAAGTATCTTAATACTCTTGCCCGTTTGTTTCTCTACTTCACTTCTGAACTCTTTAAACTTTTCAAATGATTCTGATTTGTATTTCATTAAATACACATATCCAAATCTTGAGTGATCATCAGTGAAAGTAATAAAATAAGAATACCCACCTCGTGCACTTGTTGTCATAGGTCCACAAACGGCTGTGTGAATCAATGCCAACAACTCTGTAACTCTCTCCCCTTTTCCACTAAAAGGAGATTTAGTCATTTTACCCATGAGACAAGATTCACAAGTTGGATATGATTTATAATCAGATAGCTCGAGGAGCCCATCTTTATGCAACTTGGATAATCTTGTTTCATTGATATGACCGAGTCTACAGTGTCACATATAGGTATAATTAATATCATCTCTTTTACTTTTCTTAATTTGTTCAATTTGAAATATATTTTCTTGCAAGTCAAGTGTATAAAGTCCATTTCGCAAATTTTCAATACCATATAAAACATCGTCTTTATAAATAGAACAACCATTGTTCTTTATAATAACGTCAAAACCTTCCATATCCAATACAGAAATTGAAATAATGTTTTTAATAATATTCGGAACATAATAACAATTATTAAGATAAATGGATTTGCCCGAAGGCATTGCTAAACAATAAGTTCCTACAGCTTAATGCAGCAACTTTTGCTCCATTTCCCACTCGTAGGATCACCTCATCTTTGTTCAGCTTTCTACTTCTGACCAGTCCCTGCACAGTATTACATATGTGAGAACCACAGCCGGTATCCAATACCCAAGTAGAATTATGACTTTCAGAAAAATTAATTTCAATCATAAACAAACCTTGATTGGAAGTCGAAGCTTCTCCAAGCTTATTCTCTGCTAGAAACTTCTTGCAGTTCCTCTTCCAATGTCCCGGCTCATTGCAATGAAAGCACATTCCTTTAGCTGGTTCAGGTTTCTTTTGCTCCTTTTCTTTCCCTTTTCCCTTAGCCTTCTTAGATTTCTTCTTTTCAGAAGACACCTTGGGCCTCTTCCTTTTATTGGAAGAATCCACCATCAAGACATGGTTCTTCTTGGATGAGAAGTGACCTTCTGCAGTTTTCAGCATGTTAAGCAGCTCAGGTAAGCTGACATCTAGCTTATTCATGTGAAAATTAATCACAAACTGCGAGAAGGTCTCAGGGAGTGACTGCAAGACCAAGTCTTGACTCAACTCCCCATCCATGACGAACCCAAGCTATCCAAGGCGTTCAATCAAATTGATTACCTTCAGAACATGAGTCTCGATGGTAGTGCCCTCGGTCATCCGAGATCGGAAGAGCTCCTTAGATATCTCATATCTAGTAGTCCTACTCTGTTCACCATACAACTCCTTGAGGTGAAGCAGCATAGCAGGAGCATCTATTTTTTCGTGCTGACGTTGAAGCTCGTTATTCATGGATGCGAGCATGATGCATTGAGCCACAGATGCATCATCTTGCCACTTATTGAAAGTGGCAATCTCTTCCTCAGAGGCTGTTTCTGAAACAGATTCAGGGATAGTGGAATTTAGGACATAAGAAATCTTTTCAGCAGTGAGAACAATTCTCAGATTTCTTAGCCAGTCCTCATAATTCGGGCCGGTAAGCTTATTTGCATCAAGTATGCTTCGTAGTGAGATTAGTGATTTTGACATTTTTAAAATTCTGCATGTGAAAATACAACATTTTAGCAAACATTCATTTTATTAACTTTGCATACCAAAATAAATTTAGGTCTTTATTTTAAATTGGTATCTCCCACTATTTTCATCAAACTATATTACCCTCACTCATATAGTTCGGCAACATCTAATTAAAGATTTGCTAGTGAGATTAAGGATCCCATTTCAAATGTATATAACCTTGTGGATAGCACAACAAGCGATATACAAATAAATAGGTAGACAACTCTTGTCAATTACATCACTATGTAACTCCTTTTATTTTGCCTCTTAAATCATAATGGTCATGTGTGTGCACATCCGAACTAAAATGATTTAAGTTAAGTTCAGCCTAGCACTTCCATAAATTCAAAAAGAAAAATTTTTGTCCTTGTGGATAGCACAACAAGACTAGATCGTTCAATTTTCTTGATAAACATCAAACGTGATTAATTAACATCTTAAATATTCAATACTCGCCTTGTGGATAGCACAACAAACTCATATTAAATATTTAATACTCTATTAACTAATCATGCTAGAAGGCGACGTTCGATATTCCAAATATTATTTGAACACTTCAGACTTAATATTATTTCTTTGAGGGGTTTGTTATTATTTGTCTCATCTTTTAAGCGCGCATGCACATATATATATAAAATACGCGTCAATTTATTAAACATGCGAAGCATGTTTGTATAAAATATAATATATATAATATTTAGTATGCGATATAGAATACTATATTCTAACCGGATTGATTATGGACTTTTATTCTAGTTTGGTTCACTAGAGCCACCAAGTGAACCAAAAGGTCAAACCTAGGAGTGCAAGAATTTAAATTTTAAATGTAACTATTACATTTAAACCCGGGCTCCATACAAACGGGTCTTCACGCGCTCCTTGCTCCTTGGTCTCCAATTTCTTCAAAATAATTCTAACTATCTCTATTACATTAACTATTTTAAAATTAAATAGAAACCTTGATCAGCAGTCAAGGGGAAGTACATAGAAAAGAGATATAATTTACATCGAGAATAAAACTAGAGAAGACGAGGTACGCAGACCCCATTTTATAAAACCCATACATTCAAGCATTCATCCAAAATAAAATCCAATCACATTGGTCATAGTCCATAATCAACCCCATTTATTATCATACACATCAACATATGCATCAATAAATATCCATTCATCTCATGAATAACAATGCTATTCCATATATGGATCGATGTTATTTAATAGATAAAAGTTTTGCTAAATTTTATTTTTGAAACAAAATAAACTCTTTTATTTTAATCAAAAATAAATCCAAATTAAACTCCTTTATATTTAGCATTCTGAAATCATATTTCAAATAAAATAAACTTCTTTATTTTAAAACTTTATCAATTAAATAAACAGTTTACTTAATTAATTAAAATCAATTTTCAGGGTCTGTCCAGGTACCGGCGCAGCTGCGCCAGTAATGAACTGGGCATCTGCGCAGGTAGACGGAAGCAGCAGTTTTTGCAGACCGGCGCAGCTGCGCCAGTAATGAACTGGGAGGCTGCGCAGCTGCGCTGTTCGCCGCAGAAACTTGCAGAAAACGATTTTTGTCCAGAAAAACGATTCAATTCTCACATCAATTCATACATGGAATTATAAAATTGATAATTAGCACAAAGTTAGGCTCTGATACCACTGTTGGGTTTGTATGTAACGCAATCATGCAATCAAATTACATAAATAGGGCGAAAGCGTAAAAACTAGGTTTTCAAAATTTATACAAACCCATAACCATGATCATGCTTTGTGCTTGTTATCAATAACAGAAAAGAGAGAACATGGAATTATACCTTTGAAGATCTAAGCTTCCTCAGGTACAAGTTCTATTCCTTTGATTCCTCTGATAGTGGCTCATTCCCTTGATCAATGTCAGCCACCCAAATGTTTGGCCTCTAACGGTGATCCACCAAGGAAGATGAAGAACTCAAGAAGATGGGTTATTGGCTTAACCCTTGTTTCTATCTCTATAGAATATGTGTACTCCCAACTCTTGGAAAATTTTCACGTCCCTTATTTCTGATATAAGACTCTCTTATATAGATATTAGGTTAACCCTCCTAATCCAATTAGAATAGGATTTTATTTAATTAATTTATATCCTAATCTTTATTAGGATTGAGAGAGAGTACTGATATTATATTAATTCCTAAACTCCTTTAGAATTAAAATAATAATAATAATATTATTATTAATAAGACTCCTCTTATTAATTTATATTTAATATTTCTAAAATACTAAATAATAAACATTAATCTATTCAATTTATTCTATCATCATAGATTAAATTAATTATACTTAATGCATTATTACTATCATGCCATTTTCTTCTTAAATAATTCTTCTTCTTTTATGGTGTGACCCTTTAGGTTCTCCATATTAAACCGGTTGTGAATAAATCAATTAGAACAATTCTAATCTTATTTAAATAAACAAATTAAACTAATAATCTATTTACATAAATAACATTTATTCTACAATAGGGATAAGCCTCCCTAGCGATCAACGACTTTCCAGATAATATAGATTTAACATTAATCATAAAAGAACCTGTGAGTTAATAGTTACCGTACAATTCAATCCTTCCACCATACAATGTCCCAATTAAATATAAGACATGGATTTACTGTCAAGTCTTAATTTATTTAATCATATGTATTTCGATTAGAAAATGCACAACTCCAAATAATGCAAATTAGAAACCTCTTTCTAATTTCATTCTACCTTGGCCAAGGATTCCTGGGTTGTCATTTAACGAATCACATAGGACATATCTCCTCTTTTACTAGAGGTGGTAGATTCTTTATTGATAATTCATTATCTCCATATGTAACTCATTACACCCAAGCATACCCTATATATGCCTTAAAAGGCCTTAAGGAATTAGTCAAAGTATAATTTGTTACATACAAGATACTATGATGATCTCAAGTCCAAGGATCACATGTACTACTATCACATTAGGAATTCCTATTGACAGGCGAGTAAAACTCCATTAGGTATTCCATAGCGAGTCACGTTCAGTGAACTTATTCTCTAATAAGCACCTACATACTTGATTTAGTGTCTCCACACAAATGACCATGAGATCAGTCATCCTCATCCAATGAGCAAGCAACATATGTACCAATCTATCCGGATTTACGAATCCCCTTTTTAGTAATCTCACGATTGGGAACTATTTTAGTTTTAAAGCTTTCTAAGAATTTAGATCTCATTAGCATGATCAACATCATGATTCTAAAAGCATTGCTTAAAACTATGGGTTATTTACATATTATAAAAACAGCACCATGTAGATAATTAAATGCCTTTAATAAATAAATATTTTATTAATAAATAAATAAGATTGTTTACAAAGTATGTGCTTTATCATCATACATGATTGGCTTGTATGCACACTACTATCATTTGTATCAAGTTCTTAACCTCCCAGATGAAGATACTCTCTGGATCCCTACTGCATGGAATCAGGGTACACTAGCTGTCATCTTCTGTGATAAGGAGTCATCCCTCACACCCTTAGTACTGCCAGGGAAAGGGGTCTAAGAAATATAAAATCCTGTGAAGGTGGCCGCACCCGAGCCTTTAATCTTTCCCTTCAGACCTTAATATCCAATTATCAGTCTGAAGAGGGTCCTATGGAACTACGGGAACGACGAAGGTTCCACTTCAAACAACATTGCCATCGTACCAAAAGATAATCCATTATACCTGCCTCAGCGGGTGATCAAACCAGTCATCAAAGCCAAAGTAAAGGTGGCCGATGAGAAAATCGAAGAGTTCCTCAACAAAATGGGACACAATGAAATCAAGGTAGTGCAAGGCTTGAAGGACGCACCCAAGAAAATGTCTATCATAGACTTGGTCTTGTCATCGGTGGATCATCGTGACATTCTAGTGAAAGTGCTGGAAGAAGCCCATCTGCCACATACCGTGGATGCTGGGAAATTCTATCATATGGTAGAACACATTTTCAACAGCAATGTGATTTCTTTCACTGACGATGATATCCCTGCAGAAGGAATGGGCCATCATAAGTCCCTACACATAGCTCTAAACTATTTATATCATGTTGATGTTCAACAGCAATGTGATTTCTTTCATTGACTTATGTTGATACCATGATAATGCCGGCTTTGAATTGTTTGACAACTTCTTCTTTGACTTTTAGACTCCGTTCGGGTTTCAATCGCCTGAGCTTCTGCTTGACTGTCTTGAATCCATCTTTGATGGGGAGTCAATGGATGACAATGTCAGTAGACAAGCCAACCATATCTTCATGCGATCATAAAAACACATCCTGGAACTATGTTAAGATTTCAATCAGGTTAGTTTTTTGGTCTGGGGTGAGGTCTAGATCTATCTAGATTTCTTTGAGATTTTTTGAGGTTCCGACATTGACAGTGGTGGTTTGGTCAAGGTTTGGTTTGGGTTTGTCTTTGACACATTCTTTGATCTCCTCGGGCACCTCATAGTCATCTACCTCCTCTTGATCGATTCTCCATCAAGTCGAAGTTCAGTTCTACATCAAAGTCGTAGTCACTGTAACAGGTTGGCATCTCATCAGCAGGGACAAACAAATCCAATTCTGGAGTCCTGAAAATAAAATGCTTTCACTTTAATATATGAAAATGTTTAAACATACAAAGCAATTAGCAAAGCATGACAAAAGTTACTGATATAGTTGTGCAACCAAAATAAGCAATAAATGAAACCATTTTACAGGGCAGATGGACTCTCTGCCCTTTTACGCTTTTGAATGAGGCAAGGGACTGCTGCTCCAGTTGTCCACTATCAGGCTCTTATAAATAGTAAGGATAAATAAGTTGTGCTCATCTGTCTTATCTCTGATGACGACTGAGACATCCTTCAGATCAGTGTTGGTATTCTTATTTGAACTGCCTCCCTTCCCCTTCTTGATGCGAGGAATTTGGATCTGATCCTTTTCGTCACTGTCTGGGATATCATCATTCATACCCTCATAGTGCATCAAAAAATACATTATAGCAAATGGGTCTCATCCTTCGTGTAGGAACTTTTCCTTTCCCTTTTTGTTCTCCCTATCAGGCTTTGGGGATTTTCTTTCACTTATCGGTATAACTGGAGGAAACAACATAGCTGACATAATAGCAGTAATCTTTCTCATTGGCTTCACAAATCCGTCATCAGTGAGGTTTGGCAGTAGAATCGTGGAAGCATGAACTTTTGGATGCATTGTGTGGGTTTCGGTGGTTTGACTCGGATGAATAGCCTAATTCGGCTTTCCCCGACTGGCTCAGTATCTGCATTGAAGTTTTGATACCTTGTTGATTCTTTCCTAACCCTTATCCAAGGCAAAAGCCCAAATATACCATCTCCTGGCCCACTGTCATCACTTCCGGAGAGACCTTTGGTTTCAAAGCTGGTGCCCTAACTGGTAGGTATTGAATATTGCTCACCTCCAATGCTTGAAAACTTACAGGTTCAATCCCTTCATCCAAACTGATCACCGGCATATCTCCCTGTATGCAGATAGGGTATTCTAGTTTGGCATTTACTGTAATCAGATTGCCATTAATAATGTACTTGAGCTCTTGATGTAGGGTGGATGGAACTGCTCCTGCCATGTGGATCCACGGCCTTCCAAGTAATAATTTGTATCCGGTGGTAATGTTAAGTACCTGGAAGGATACATAGAAAGTGTGGGGACCTATTTACAGTGGTAGCTCAATCTCTCCCACAGCCTCTCAGCAAGATCAATCGAAAGCCCGGATAACCACATGACTGGTTCTGATCCGGTTTGGGTTGATCTTAATTTTTTCCAAGGTGTCGTAGGGACAGATGTTTAGGGACGATCCTCCATCTATAATCACACCTCCGATCACATACCTTGATGACATCAATGCAATATGGAGTGACTTGCGATGACCCATCCCCTCTACTGCTATATCATCGTCAGTGAAAGATATCACATTATTGTTGAAGATGTGTTCTATCACATGACAGAATTTCTCAACATCCACTCTTCTTGGCAGATGGGCTTCTTCCAGTACTTTCACCAGAATGTTGCGATGATCCACCGAGGATAAAACCAAGTCCAGGATGGATATCTGTTTGGGTGCCTCTTTCAATCTTTGCACCACCTTGATCTCGTTATACCCCATTTTGATGAGGGATTCTTTAATTTTCTCTACAGCCACTTTCTCTTTAGCCTTGGTGACTGAACCAATCACCAGCTGAGGCAGGTACAATGGATTCTCCTTGGATATGTTGGAAATATTGTTCGAGGTGGAACGTTCATCATTCCCATAGTTCCATGGGACTCTCTTCAGACTGATTATTGGATATTGGGGTCTGAAAGGCAAGATTAAAGGCTCAGGTGCGGCTACCTTCACAGGATTCTGTGATTCTTGGACCCCTTTCCATGGCAGTATTAAGGGTGTCACAACTAGCTCCTTCTTATATAAAATAACAGCCACAATTCCCTAATTCTATATCGTAGGAATAAATAGTGTTTCCTCATCAGGAAGGCTATAATCTTGATTCCCCTTTATCAGCTCACCATTTTCATTTTAGAGTTTATGCCCTAGAGGCCAATTCTTTGATGTAATTGCTTAACATTTTTAATATTATATTTGATTGAATAAATGAATTATTTTATTATGGTTTTATTTACTGCGTTATATAAATGTTAGCATAATAAAAGTCCTTAGAATAGTGATACAAATTATATAGCTTCAAGTATGTGACTTGAACATGAGATCATATAATTACAATTAGTATCATTGCTCTTAAATGTCCCTAGTCGAGTATCATTGTTAATGGGACAACAATGATACATTGAGACTAGTATGTGGATTGACTGATGGCCAACTCTCATTGGTCATAAATATATGAGATATTGAGTCAATGCATAGCTATATGTTAGAGAACAACGTACTAGACAGACCAGCCATGAGAATTCTACGTGGAGCATTATGCAAAGTGTCATAAGCAATTCTCATAGTGACAATGATATAATGATCCTCTGACCTGAAATCACTATATAACTACACGGGAATTTATGTACTTTGATATCATCAAAGGTCACCTTTAATAGGGTGGACAATAAAGGTGATTATTGGGTACAACATGAATTGTGTGAGGAATATGAGTGATCTAGATGGAATTTAACCATCCTATATATTAGGGGTGATATCCATAGGCCTCTTGATTGAGTAGGACTATGAAATGCATGGCCATGTTCAAATAGTGATTTATTTCATATAGTCTACTCATTGATCAAGAAAACTTAGATTAAATTATGAAGAGTATGACACATTCCATGACTCGAGTTTAATCTAGGATGTCAAGGTTAAAAGGATTAAATTACATTGAAACATTGGTCACGAAAAGGTTGCATCGAATCACCGATCTTATTATTATTTGGGTAGCAGTGATGCATTACTAGATGCCGCTCACTATTTATAATTTTATAATATGATTTTAAAATTATTGCCAACATAATAATAACCTATAGGGTCACACACTTAGAACATAATTAAAAGGAATTAATTTAAATTGTAAGGATTTAAATATGTCAATATGATTGATAGTATTTAAAAATATAAATTTAAATTAATAGGATAATTTGTATATATGTGTAACGACCATGAATTTTAAACTCCTTATTTATTAAATATGTGATTTAATTTTAACGAGTTAATTTTTGTGAGTTTATTTAAACCTTATGTGGGGATGACAATTGTGAAAGTATTAAACGAAGTCACTAATGAGTTATTTAAATTAGTGGACTAACCTTAAGGATTTAATATCAGAGAATATATGAGATTATTAATAATTAAATATTCAATTTATTTGAATATAGTGGTAAGATTTGAACCTATTGATTAATTTCAATTATGATTAATTAATCGATAATGTGTTGTTTAATTATTATTATGAATAAATAATAATTAATGAGTAAGAGAACTGATAATATAATATTATTAAATTTTAGTGATTTATTATTTTTATACAAGCATGCGATACTAAACCTTTACTATATGGTAGCTATCTATATTATGTATAATATAATGTGACATATTAATGTGGTGAATATTGCATGTATGGACTATATAGTAAGATGAGGTAAATTGAAGGTATGTGACACTATGTGGACATTCATGTATACCCTATTGGCATATAATAAGATCAAGTATTAATTTATAATGATTTTATTGAGTTATTATAATTATATTATAATGAGTAATGATAATACCCAATTAAATTATAGTTGGTATTAAGGAAAATGTGCATGGATTATATGATTGGTGTATATGTACGTACTCAATGCATTGTATTATTAGTTGCACAATTGAAATGACATTATAACACTAATTAAATATATAATCTATATATACATGGAATGAAGTGTGTGTATATTATATAACTTAAGTATACTTATAATGTGTGTAGATGTATTTATATAACCAAAGTGTATATTATGTATATATGATATAGACCAAGTGTTGTATTATATTTTACAATGCTGAGTTCTTTCCTTGTCCCATATATGTGCCCATCTCATTCTTCCCACGTGAAGAGCTAGCTAGCTACCCTATAGCTTTTCTCAATTTCAACAAAAATAGCCAATGATTTCAAGGGGAATGGGCAACACAGTGTTTCTCAACTACCATTCATTAACCAATACACAATCATGTAATCCATTGTTTTGATTTGGTGAGCAAAATCAAGAGCCGGATATACAAATTGCCTATAAATAAGCTCATCCTCTTCTCATTTTCAATTGCTGAGAATTATATTGCTAGAGAGTGAGTTATTGTGAATTATCAGTGAGGGAGATTTTGATATAGCAGCAAGTATATAGTTCATATTAACAGAGGTATACTCCTATTCTTGTTCTTCAAATTCTGTAAAATGCTAAGTTCTTTAATCTTTGACTAAGCATAAATTGTATGATAAGTGATTGGGAAATGCTTAGTAGTAAGTATATTAGTTTACAAGTATTATAGAATTGTTTTATGGCTGGAATGGAACTGAATTCGTATGAATTTCTATGTTGAGTTTTTGGTTACTGTCGAAAATAGCCTGCTCAAGCACTGGCCGGACACCGGCGCAGCTGCGCCGGGTTTATACCTGGTGCCTGCGCAGCTGCGCAGGTCCCTGTTGCCAGTTTTTGTTTCCGGCTTCCTGTTAAGGCCTATTATGTGATAACTTGTTGCTATGGTTTAAGGCAAGTATGAAAATTAGTATCACTTCTATAACCATGTTTCTTGATACTACATGTATAATGTTAACCATGGTAGTATGTACTCCATGAAAGGAAAACTTGTGATTTGTAATGAAACTTATAGATTTAATTATGAATTTAGACACATACGGGGCATGTATATATTCTGATATTCTAAACATGATCGTATAGGTTATATTAACTTGAAATGCATATTTAAAATGTTAAACACGTTAGCATACGAGATTGATGGATTCAAAGGTTTTTGAAATGAGAAACTTAAGACTTTTCAAAGTGAACTTGACCAAGACTTTTATCTTGTAGATTCTAACCATTTGAATATGTTTATAGGGCGTTGATATGTGTTTCAAATGCATATAAACTATATGTCGAGATGCCTTGTATATACTAAGTGTACTTTTCAATGAAAACTTAAAGTATGAAAACTAAATAGCATCGATTACCATGAAAATGATATTATGATCATGCGAGCAAGAGTATTAACGTTCATTATACCTATAAGCATATTAATATAGACCTCGTTTGGTCAAAGCGTGAATTTCGCATATGCACGTATTCATAAGAAATGAATTTCTGAAGCATGAACTACGTGATTAAAGTATATGTGTGTAGTATACTCAAGCATGCATATTAAATATTATTTAGCCTTGTTATGTGATGACATGGCTCTAGTAACCAATTTTGAAGCATGAACGTGTATTCCTTAAAGTATGTAAATGGTCGGCATAAAGACATATGATTTTAAATTGGATTAGGATGAGCATGCTAGGTTTTCAAACTTAAAATTATAATCATAAAGCATGTGTGTTGATTAAAAATAAGTAACTTGAAGTACTATGTGTTCAAGCCTATATTGATGCATAGAAACTAGATAATCTAAAGTTATTAAATCTATGACATGATTAGATTGGCTTACGTGAATTATAGATAGATTTATATGATAAGCAGATTCTTGTAAGTGTAGACTCGTATTAGTTTACACATGCTAATTGGAATACCGACTTGTTAATGTTAGGTTATTTCAACAAGATTTAATTAAAGCTAGAACTTAATTGTAGCTGAGCAATCAGGCAAGTCTCCGAACTTCACTCTTTGGTTGTGCAAGTTCTTTAATTCTTATTGTGCAAGTTCCTATCCTTCTCATATTGCATTGAGCAGGTTATTATTGTATTGACAGTTAATTATTTAAAGCTTGAACTTTATTTCCAAGCATGTTATTAGGTGGTTTAATTACTTTAAAATTATTCCACATCGATATTATTGTTATTCGCACTTGGTGCACTTGAGTTCGTAAAGTCTTGGACTTGTACCTTATTTAAAAGTTCTATAATTCTTGAACTGCGTCAGATAGAATCTGAACCCTTGTTCGGTCAAACAATTGTATGAAGTTTTATAAAAGCTATCCAGACCAATTGATGGTATGGATTCTTAGACTGAAAAGAACACCCCTTATATATAGGGGAGTACCCCAAGTATCTAATATAAGATACAAACAGCAGAGTTGAATGTTATGCATATACATGGCGTACGCGAGGCTGATCCCCTCAAGTACTTATTCTGTAGCCAGTAACCAAAGGGTCAATCAGCTATTGATTTCCCTTGGAGTTTTATAGTTTAAAAGTCTGCTTGACTATCAATTATTCTAAAAGCAATTATTATTCTTGCTTCCGATATTCATATTGTTGAATTTATTGTCAGATATATTCCTTTCATCATGATATATCCTTTATTGTTGTATTTAAACTTGCTGAGCAAACTTATTTCTCATTCTTGCTATATCATGACTCATATTGCAATTAAGCCCGAGACTTCAGGGAAGGACAAGGGGAAGATGTAGGATTAGTTTGCAAGGAGCAGACTTTATCTTTATGTTTAATTAATTTACTGTTATGTAATATGAACCCTAATGACTATTCTAGGGTATGTTTGTATGTTGTATTTAAGGTTATCGAATCTTGGGACTAGTAACACCTTTTGAATGAACGACGTACGTTTATTATATTCTGCATTTTAGTTATCGTATGTTGTTTAGAGGTGGATGTTTAGTATTGTTTCGTGACGACCGGACCGGGGTCAGAGGACCCAGATTTGGGGCTGTCACAGGTTGGTATCAAAGCTTTAGGTTATAAACGATAGGAATGCGAAACCTAAGTTATAACCTTAGTAGAAAACTCAAGTAGAGTATGTAAGTGGTGGGTTGAGGATATCGATCGAGTCTTATTGTGATACTGAAGTTGTTTATTTAAATCAGCTATGATTGATAGACATCCTAAACTTCTTAATGCTAACATAAATAGCATATCACATAAAGTCTAATGTTTTTTTCCTTTCCTCAGGATCATACCGCCTAGGAGACTACCACGGAACCAGAGGGAGGAAGGATCCGTTAATAATGGCGGAGGGGAAAATGTCGACCCTATGCAGAACTTCATTAACTTGTTAACTGAGGTAATGCAGAACATATCCCAGCCAGCAGCAGGGCAGCCAGGACATCACTTGGCGAGCTTTAAGGATTTTAAGTTGGTAGGACCTCTGAAATTTCGAGGAACCTTAGACCCAATTGAAGCCCAAACCTGGATAGAAGAGATAGAGAAAGTGTTTGAGGTCGCACTGAGTGGCCGAAGCACAGAAGATGAGTTTTGCCACTTTCATGATGATGGGCGAGGCTAACTATTAGTGGAAGGCCAATAAGGGACGAGCAGGCGAAGGAGTTATTCCTTAGGATAAATTTAAGGAGCTATTTCTAGAGAATTACTTCTCGGAGAATACGTAACAAGATATGGAAGTTAAGTTTATGGAGTTGAAGCAAGGTAGTATGTCTGTCGCAGAGTACGCAGGCAAGATTTAACGAGTTGCCCCGATTCGCTTCACATCAAGTAGACACGGAAGCCAGGAAGGCAAGAAGGTTCGAATTAGGACTAAAACCATAGGGTGCAGAAAGCAGTCGCGGTATTGAAGATTAAGACTTACTCAGAATTATTGGAAATGGCTATCAATACCGAAGGAGGCAATGAAGCCATTGCTCGATTTAAACAAGAAAAGAAGAACGGACATGAAGGACCGAAAGGGGGAAGTAGCGGAGGCAGCAACCCCAACAAGCGTAAATGGACGGAGAGCTAATCCTCTGGGGGTAACAAGTCCGGGGGAGAGGCCAAGAAAAGTGTAAAGTGCAACAACTGTGGGAGGAATCACTCGGGGGAGTGCATGAAGGGAAAGAGTGTTTGTTACCGTTGTGGACAACCGGGGCACATGGCTCCTCAGTGTCCGAATAAGCAGAAAGGAGGGTGTTTCTCGTGTGGAGCCCTAAACCATCAAATTAAGGACTGCCCGAAGAGAAAGGGCGATGCAACTAGCGGCAATCGCAACAACAACAACAACGGACTAAGCATCGGAGGGCTAGCCAGTCAAGCCAACAGACCAACGGCACGCACATTCAACATGACCGTTCAGGATGCGGTGGAGTCTAAAGACGTGGTGTCAGGTATCATCCCGATCAATGATATTGATGCTTATGTGTTATTTGATTCGGGTGCTACCTGCTCTTTTGTTTCCGAAGAATTTGCAAAACGGTTAGACTTACCCCGTGAAAGATTAGAACACCCTATGAACGTAGAAGTAGTGAACAAGGAAATTATCCCCGTAGAATACATTCATAGGAACTGTTATACTGAATTGCGAGGATTTAAGCTCAACATGGATTTGATACCGATTCATTTGGGGGAGTTTGATGTAATTCTTGGAATGGATTGGTTATCGAATCACAGAGCAGTTATCGACTGTAAGAAGAAGTGCGTACACTTTAAGACTCCGAATAAGTCAAAGGTGGTATTTTATGGTAGTAAATCGCTGAGACAATCTCGTTGTCTGACGATGATGCAAGCGCAGAGATTGCTTAGGAAGGGTTGTGTAGGTTATCTGGCTCACGTGGTTGATACTCGACGAGTCGAGGGTGAACTAGGTCAGATACCTATTGTAAGGGATTTCGTTGATGTCTTCCCAGACGAGATTCCGGGATTGCCACCGGATAGAGAAATTGAGTTTGTTATTGATTTGGCACCGGGGATAGCACCGGTATACAAAGCGCCGTATCGTATGGCACCGGTAGAGATGAAAGAACTAATGGCTCAATTACAAGAGTTGTTGGATAAGGGATACATTAGACCGAGCGTATCACCGTAGGGAGCACCAGTCTTATTCGTAAAGAAGAAAGATGGATCGCTCAGACTTTGTATCGACTACTGTGAGTTGAACAAGGTCACCATTAAGAACAAGTACCCATTGCCTAGGATCGACGATTTGTTTGATCAGTTGAAGGGGGCGAAGTACTTTTCAAAGATTGACTTGAGGACCGATTATCATCAACTGAAGGTGAGGCCGGAGGATATTCCAAAGACGGCATTCAGAACTCAGTATGGACACTTTGAGTTTCTGGTAATGTCATTCGGATTGACGAACGCACCGGCAGCATTTATGGACTTGATGAACAGAGTGTTCAAACAGTATTTGGATAAGTTTGTTGTCGTATTCATCGATGACATTCTGGTGTATTCAGGAGACGGAGGAAGAGCACGCCGAGCATCTTCGAATAGTGTTGGAGACATTAAGAAGAGAGAAGTTGTATGCAAAACTCTCTAAGTGTGAATTTTGGTTGCAGAGAGTGCAATTTTTGGGGCACGTTATCGACAAGAATGGTGTTTCGGTGGATCCAGTAAAAGTAGAAGCGGTTATCAATTGGGAGCAGCCAAAGACGCCAACAAAAATCAGGAGTTTCTTAGGATTAGCGGGATACTATCGGAGATTCATCCAGGATTTTTCAAAATTAGCATCGCCATTGACCAATCTTACTAGAAAGACAGTTAAGTTCGTTTGGACGGAGAAGTGTGAAGAGAGCTTCCTAGAATTGAAGAAAAGGCTTAGTCAAGCACCTGTGTTAGCTTTATCGGATAACACGGGAGGATTTGTAGTGTATAGCGATGCATCAAACAAGGGTCTTGGCTGTGTACTAATGCAACATGGCAGGGTCATTGTGTACGCTTCACGTCAGTTGAAAGATTATGAGAAGGGTTATCCGACTCATGACCTGGAATTAGCAGCAGTAGTTTTTGCCTTGAAGATTTGGAGGCATTATTTATATGGCGAGAAATGTGAAATATACACAGATCACAAGAGTCTGAAGTATATCTTCACGCAGAAGGAGCTAAACATGAGGCAGCGCCAATGGCTAGAATTGATCAAATATTATGATTGTGAGATTCTGTACCATCCAGGCAAAGCAAATGTAGTGGCAGATGCCTTGAGAAGAAAAGGCAAAGAGAAGTTATTGAAGTTAACCTCTCAAGAAGAGTTAGTGAAAGATTTTGAACGACTAGATTTGGAGGTTACGTATCCGATGGAGACCAACGAGAAATTATTTACAGTGACAGTGAGCCCGACTTTATTAGATAAGGTTAAGGAGGCACAAGAGAAGGACGAAGATTGTAATATTATCAAGAAGCGGATTGTTGAAGGTGATGATTTGAAATTCAAGATTGATAGCACTGGACTGCTAAGGTTTGAAGGACGAATTTGGGTACCAGTTCGTATCGGAACTAAGAGAAGAAATTTTGCAAGAAGCGCACAGTACGAGATACTCGATACATCCAGGAAGCACGAAGATGTACCAATATTTGCGTCATCATTTTTGGTGGCCAAACATGAAAAGGGAGGTTACAGAATGCGTAAGTAGGTGTTTAACTTGTCAGAAAGTCAAGGCAGAGCACCAACGACCAAGCGGGTTATTACAACCGTTAGAGATTCCAGAATGGAAATGGGAACACATCACGATGGACTTTGTGGTAGGATTTCCGGCAACGCAGAAAGGGCACGACGCCATATGGGTAATTGTAGATCGTCTTACGAAGTCAGCTCACTTTTTTTCGATTAGGATTAAGTATAGTTTGGATCAGTTAGCCAGATTATATGTCAAGGAAATTATCTCGAGACATGGGGTGCCGGTATCTATAGTATCTGATAGAGATTCGCGTTTCACGTCAAATTTCTGGAAGAGTCTTCAAGAGAGATTGGGGACACAGTTACGAATGAGTACCGCGTATCATCCACAGACCGATGGGCAAAGCGAGAGAATGATCCAAACACTTGAAGACATGCTCCAAGCTTGTGTGATGGACTTCAAGGGTAGTTGGGAGGATCACCTTCCACTAGTAGAATTCGCGTACAACAATAGTTATCACGCTAGTATCGGAATGCCACCGTATGAAGCGCTATATGGGAGAAAGTGTCGAACACCGTTGTGTTGGGACGAAGTTGAAGAACGTCGACTGTTGGGACCAGAATTGGTACTAGCAGACTGTAGAGATTATCAAGGTGATAAGAGCACGGCTTGTAGCAGCTCAAGATCGCCAGAAGAAGTATGCAGATTTGCATCGCAAGAAGAAAGAATTTGAATTAGGAAGCTATGCTTTTTCTGAAAGTATCTCCCTGGAAGGGGAAGATTCGTTTTGGGAAAAAGGGCAAGTTGAGCCCTAGGTTCATAGGACCGTTCGAGATTCTGAGGCGAGTCGGTGAAGTGGCGTACGAGGTGGCGTTACCTCCTGAACTTGAGCACATTCATAATGTGTTTCATGTATCAGTGTTGCGGTCAGTATAAACCAGACTACAAGCACGTTATCTCCTATGAACCTATCCAAGTCGAGAAAGACTTATCATACGAGGAAGTTCCTTGTTCAGATACTAGACAGGAAGGAACAAAAGCTGAGGAATAAGATCATTCATTCCGTTAAGATTCTTTGGAGGAATCACGCAGTTGAAGAAGCTACATGGGAGCTAGAAGAGAAAATGAGAGCAAATTATCCGTTTTTATTTGAGTAACCTTATTTTTACAATTCCGAGGACGGAATTTTTATAAGGGGGGAGGGATGTAACGACCATGAATTTTAAACTCCTTATTTATTAAATATGTGATTTAATTTTAACGAGTTAATTTTTGTGAGTTTATTTAAACCTTATGTGGGGGTGAGAATTGTGAAAGGATTAAAGGAAGTCACTAATGAGTTATTTAAATTAGTGGACTAACCTTAAGGATTTAATATCAGAGAATGTATAAGATTATTAATAATTAAATATTCAATTTATTTGAATATAGTGGCAAGATTTGAACCTATTGATTAATTTCAATTATGATTAATTAATCGATAATGTGTTGTTTAATTATTATTATGAATAAATAATAATTAATGAGTAAGAGAACTGATAATATAATATTATTATATTTAAGTGATTTATTATTTTTATACAAGCATGCGATACTAAACCTTTACAATATGGTAGCTATCTATATTATGTATAATACAATGTGACATATTAATGTGGTGAATATTGCATGTATGGACTATATAGTAAGATGAGGTAAATTGAAGGTATGCGACACTATGTGGACATTCATGTATACCCTATTGTCATATAATAAGATCAAGTATTAATTTATAATGATTTTATTGAGTTATTATAATTATATTATAATGATTATAATAATGAGTAATGATAATACCCAATTAAATTATAGTTGGTATTAAGGAAAATGTGCATGGATTATATGATTGGTGTATATGTACGTACTCAATGCATTGTATTATTAGTTGCACAATTGAAATGACATTATAACACTAATTAAATATATAATCTATATATACATGGAATGAAGTGTGTGTATATTATATAACTTAAGTATACTTATAATGTGTGTAGATGTATATATATAACCAAAGTGTATATTATGTATATATGATATAGACCAAGTGTTGTATTATATTTTGCAATGCTGAGTTCTTTCCTTGTCCCATATATGTGCCCATCTCATTCTTCCCACGTGAAGAGCTAGCTAGCTACCCTATAACTCTTCTCAATTTCAACAAAAATAGCCAATGATTTCAAGGGGAATGGGCAACACAGTGTTTCTCAACTACCATTCATTAACCAATACACAATCATGTAATCCATTGTTTTGATTTGGTGAGCAAAATCAAGAGCCAGATATACAAATTGCCTATAAATAAGCTCATCCTCTTCTCATTTTCAATTGCTGAGAATTATATTGCTAGAGAGTGAGTTATTGTGAATTATCAGTGAGGGAGATTTTGATATAGCAGGAAGTATATCATATTAACAGAGGTATACTCCCATTCTTGTTCTTCAAATTCTGTAAAATGCTAAGTTCTTTAATCTTTGACTAAGCATGAATTGTATGATAAGTGATTGGGAAATGCTTAGTAGTAAGTATATTAGTTTACAAGTATTATAGAATTGTTTTATGGCTGGAATGGAACTGAATTCGTCTGAATTTCTGTGTTGAGTTTTTGGTTACTGCTGAAAACAGCCTGCTCAAGCACTGGTCAGACACCGGCGCAGCTGCGCTGGGTTTATACCTGGTGCCTGCGCAGCTGCGCAGGTCCCTTTTGCCAGTTTTTGTTTCCGGCTTCCTGTTAAGGCCTGTTATGTGATAACTTATTGCTATGGTTTAAGGCAAGCATGAAAATTAGTATCACTTCTATAACCATGTTTCTTGATACAACATGTATAATCTTAACCATGTTAGTATGTACTCCATAAAAGGAAAACTTATGATTTGTAATGAAACTTATAGATTTAATTATGAATTTAGACACATATGGGCATGTATATATTATGATATTCTAAACATGATCGTATAGGTTATATTAACTTGAAATGCATGTTTAAAATGTTAAACACGTTAGCATACGAGATTGATGGATTTAAAGGTTTTTGAAATGAGAAACTTAAGACTTTTCAAAGTGAACTTGACCAAGACTTTTATCTTGTAGATTCTGACCATTTGAATATGTTTATAGGGCGTTGATATGTGTTTCAAATGCATATAAACTATATGTCGAGATGCTTTGTATATACTAAGTGTACTTTTCAATGAAAACTTAAAGTATGAAAACTAAATAGCGTCGATTACCATGAAAATGATATTATGATCATGCGAGCATGAGTATTAACGTTCATTATACCTATAACCATATTAACATAGACCTCGTTTTGTCAAAGCTTGAATTTCGCATATGCACGTATTCATAAGAAATGAATTTCTGAAGCATGAACTACGTGATTAAAGTATATGTGTGTAGTATACTCAGGCATGCATATTAAATATTATTTAGCCTTGTTATGTGATGACATGACTCTAGTAACCAATTTTGAAGCATGAACGTGTATTGCTTAAAGTATGTAAATGGTCAGCATAAAGACATATGATTTTAAATTGGATTAGAATGAGCATGCTAGGTTTTCAAACTTGAAATTATAATCATAAAGCATGTGTCTTGATTAAAAATAAGTAACTTGAAGTACTATGTGTTCAAGCCTATATTGATGCATAGAAACTAGATAATCTAAAGTTATTAAATCTATGACATGATTAGATTGACTTACGTGAATTATGGATAGATTTATATGTTAAGCAGATTCTTGTAAGTGTAGACTCGTATTAGTTTACACATGCTAATTGGAATACCGACTTGTTAATGTTAGGTTATTTCAACAAGATTTAATTAAAGCTAGAACTTAATTGTAGCTGAGCAATCAGGCAAGTCTCCGAACTTCACTCTTTGGTTGTGCAAGTTCTTTAATTCTTATTGTGCAAGTTCCTATCCTTCTCATATTGCATTGAGCAGGTTATTATTGTATTGACAGTTAATTATTTAAAGCTTGAACTTTATTTCCAAGCATGCTATTAAGTGGTTTAATTACTTTAAAATAATTCACATCGCTATTATTGTTATTCGCACTTGGTGCACTTGAGTTTGTACAGTCTTGGACTTGTACCTTATTTAAAAGTTCTATAATTCTTGAACTGCATCAGATAGAGTCTGAACCCTTGTTCGGTCAAACAATTGTATGAAGTTTTATAAAAGCTATCCAGACCAATTGATGGTATGGATTCTTAGACAGAAAAGAACACCCCTTATATATAGGGGAGTACCCCAGGTATCTAATATAAGATACAAACAGCAGAGTTGAATGTTATGCATATACATGGCATACGCGAGGCTGATCCCCTCAAGTACTTATTCTGTAGCTAGTAACCAAAGGGTCAATCAGCTATTGATTTCCGTTGGAGTTTTATAGTTCAAAAGTCTACTTGACTATCAGTTATTCTAAAAGTAATTATTATTCTTGCTTCCGATATTCATATTGTTGAATTCATTGTCAGATATATTCCTTTCATCATGATATATCCTTTATTGTTGTATTTAAACTTGCTGAGCAAACTTGTTGCTCGTTCTTGCTATATCATGACTCATATTGCAGTTAAGCCCGAGACTTCAGGGAAGGACAAGGGGAAGATGTAGGATTAGTTTGAAAGGAGCAGACTTTATCTTTATGTTTAATTAATTTACTAGTTATGTAATATGAACCCTAATGACTATTCTAGGGTATGTTTGTATGTTGTATTTAAGGTTATCGAATCTTGGGACTAGTAACACCTTTTGAATGAACGACGTACATTTATTATATTCCGCATTTTAGTTATCGTATGTTGTTTAGAGGTGGATGTTTAGTATTGTTTCGTGACGACCGGACCGGGGTCAGAGGACCCGGATTTGGGGCTGTCACAATATGTATATTAATTAAGTATAACTTAATTAAGATATAATATATATATATATATATATATATATAAATTTGGATTTTACTTTTCTAATTGGATTAGATTTTTGATTAATTCCTTTTAACTGCTATATATATGATATATCAGCCGTTTTAGGGGTAAGATTAATAAAAACCTAAACCCTAGCCGCTCTTAGAGAGAGACTAGAGAGAAAAATACGAGAAAGTCCAGATCCTTGGCGGCTAGTATCGCAGTTCTCTTTACTGCAGATCGTGTGACGATTCGCGGGGCGTTCGTGTGGATACCGTAGAGGCGCAGTTCTGTTGGATTGCGTTGAAGATTCAAAGTTTTTCCAGAATTTCCATCGTCTCCATTCAAGCTTGGATAATCGATAAAACAAATCTAAACCTCTGAATTAACATGTTTTTCGCATGGATCCTATTTTAGGATTTCAAAAAATTTTAAATTTCGCTGCGTGTATGTGCCAAAATTCATACATTTCAATCTTATTCTGAATCAGGTGACGAAGTCCCCAATAATCTTTGGTGTCATGACCGGGAGCATTGGAATGGTACTGACAAATCCTGTCAGGCATGAATTTTCTAGATTGAGGGTACACTGGGGGTAACAAATCTGTAACCATCCCCTCATTGATCAGCATTTGGAGGATTTCCTTCATCGGCAGGTTTAAATTAGTGAAATTCCTCTAAAAGGCGAATTCCCTATCAGCTTGGAACTTTTCTTCTTTGGCCACCTTGTTGGCCAAGGGTTCATGCTCATGAAACCGGTAATGATCCCTCATAGCAATGGGACTAATTTTCGGTGTAGGAGGACTTGCTTCAGACTGGTTGGACTAGTTTATCAGCTTCCTAGTTATTTGATGTTGATACACAATCAGATCCTCTAACTGTCTAATCTGTTCCTTGATAGACTTGATTTCCTGTTCTATCAGGAACTGCCTTTCTGAGAACTCCCAACTGTCTGGGCTATTAGTGCTGGATTGAGTTGCCTCTCCGACGTACCAGAGGTATTTGGATCCTTCTCCACTCCCCGTGCTAATCATATTGACACTATCCTCATTGTGCTAAGGGAGGGGATTATCCTGCACATGAGGTTATTCTGGTTTGGTCACCACAATCTCTCCTTTGTCTATCAAGTCTTGGATCTTGTGCTTGAGAGCCCAACAGTCTTGTGTATTATGGCCCGGGGACCCGGAATGGTATGTGCACTTTTTACTTGGTTGGTGGAAGGAGTTGAACAATCTTCTTCTGTGCTGTCAACAGTTTCAACAAATTTTCTAGTGAATCCCCTAAAGGGGTGAACATTCTCCGATGTCTAGCCTCCAAAATTTTTTAAATGGAGGATTAGAAGGTTAGGCTGGAGCTCGAAAAAGGGAATAGTTCCTCCTTTGAATGGGCATGTTGCTCGACTCGCTCCTCTGATTCTGTCCTTGCAATACTAAGGACACTTCTTCTTCTTTCTTCTTGTGTACTCTCTAAGGATTACTCTCATAACTCCCGGATTGGATATGCTCGGCATAAGCTTCCAAGGTAGTAAGATCCTTTATCTTCCCAGATTTCAGCCCCATTTTAGCCATTTCTCCGTGCTTGATCATCTCCGAGAATGGTTTTCCTATGCCTACTAGGACCCTTTCATAATACTACGGAGCTTCTTGAATGTCAATGAAGGTCATGACTATCTCAGACTCAGTCATAGGTGGGGTGACTTGTGCTGCCACCTGCCTCCATCGTTGAGCATACTATCTAAATATCTCAGCGCTTATCTTTTTGATTTTGGTTATTTGATATCTGTCTGGCGCTATCTGGGATTGAAAGTTATATTGATTAAGGAAGGCATGTGCCAACTCTTCCCAGCTGTGAATCTTGGAGTTGTCTAGTCGGGCATACCAAGCTCCAGCCTCTCCGGTTAATCTCTTCTGGAATAATTGCATTCTGAGTTTCTCATCCTCTGCATAGGATCTGAGCTCTGCAATGAATACCTTTAAATGGGTGTAGGGGTCTCCCAATCCATCGTATTTCTCAAAATCAGGGATTTGAAATTTTTCAGGGTAACAAGCCCCGGGGAATATACATAAGTCTGAATAGTTGACACTGCCAAATGCCCTTGTTCCTTTTATGGACCGAATGGTTTCTTCCATCTATTGTACTTTCTTCAGAATATCGCCAGCTTCCTGCTCTTTGTTAAGGTTGGTGTTTTCAGGGGTTTTGTTGGCCATATCCTGGTTCTGGGGATCAAGGAATCTGAGTGTCTTTCTTCTCGGTATCTTGACTGCCACCAAGTGTAGATGGTTCTGTATAACCGATTGTTTGTTTCCCTTGAAGACCTTTGTTTTGTTCTTTCAAGAAAATAGCCAATTCTGTTATCTGGTTCTTCAATCCTTCAAACTCTTCCCTTGAAATAGGGGTGGATTCTGGTTGAGCACTTGAAGTCATGTCTGAAGATGGCCTTAGTGCTTGCTTAGATTTTGACCTAGTAACGGGACCAATTTTTACCTACAAAAAACATAGGTGTGTCAATTTCTTGATGTAGGTATCAGTTGAATGCATACTATGCAATGTGTTTATTTTTGAGGTTTTTTAATCTTATCCTATAAAATAAAGGTCAATTATTTTGATGACAGGATAGTATGACATGATTTATATGACATGAATGTATATTTACATTGAATCTTGAAATTTACTTTGAAATTAGAAAATATTACATTGAATTGAAAGAGGAAGGCATGAAGAAGCTTCTCTTCGGATTTGGTTAATCAGAGGCTGACCTATCTTAGGCTACTCTCGTAGCTTTTTGGCATGAAGGTCCCCAGATCATCGCAATCTATTAGAGGGGAAATTAATATGATCTTTTAATTGGAGCGGATCTGAGTGGTGCCTTTCCTGAGCCTCGCAGAATTAGTCTTCTTTGAGACTAGTAATCAAACACCGACGGGTTTGCCTCCTGATGGAGGAATCACACAACATACATTCACATGCATCGTGTCTCACCATATGAAATGATGACATTGTGCGAAGCACTAACATAAAGCAGTAAAGCATTCATTCACATCCATTCAATGTAAAACGCAGCATCCACACACACGTAGATATAAAAGGAAATTTTGAAAAGATTCGAACGCGGCCTAAGCCCTTTATTGTCCCCCGCAGAGTCGCAACCTATCGACGTCGGGAAAAAATCATATCGCGTTAGACCGAACCTATCTCTCTTCCTAAGTCTTTTAGTTTCTACCCTTATTACCTTATCTATTTTATGAAGAGTGAAGTTTTTTAGGAAAAGGCCAACATGTATCATGTTGATGATTTGAATGGTTTACAGAGTTGCCAGTTGGTAGATTTAAAATGGTTGTACCAACTCAACCAAGTTTTGTTTGCAAGTAGGCCCAATTGCTAGACACTGTCAAAACTTGATCATTGAAATCGAAGTTCTAAGTTCGGGGGCTTGGTTAAGTAGGGGGAAGGTGTTAGGCACCCCCCAACTCCCGTGAAAACATGGTACCGCATATTTTTAATATTTCTTTTTTTATTTGCAATGTGTGTGTGAATGCTGGAAGAAATTGGGCCTATGTTTGTTTGATTTGAAGGTATGGACGTGCTTCGTTGAACCTATATACGAAGGATTTGATTTGATTTGCAAAAGTCCTTTTTTAGACAAGTTATTAAAATAATGTTTTGAAAGCAAGTTTTCAAACCCTATCGCTCACGTAGGAATTAAAGCATGTTGATACTTCTATTTTTTATCTTTTCAGCCTTTTAGCTCAATTTGGATGGTGATTTTCGGGCTGCTAAGCATCCTCGACCACAGAATATATACAAGTGTCGGTCTTCTCATGGGCATGACAGCCATCGGAGTGACTCTAGCACGACAAGCCATTATTTCATTATGTTTGAGACCTTAAACCCAGATAACCGTTTTAAAGGTCTTTCGAATGTACATTTTTATAAAAAAACTGGCAGGGTATATTTGTAATGTGGAGTTTGTCCATCGTGGGAATCAGATTCTGATCAGTTTGATCATAAATCCCACGATTCCTAGGCTCACATAAGGAGGCCAAGAGAACCTGCACAACATAGATATTTACAAAAAATGTATATTTACATCTAAACGTCGTAAAAACCAATGATTCATCAGTCAAATCTTGGCCTGCGCGTAGCCAAAGCTTCTCGTTCCTAATAGATAGCGATCTAAGGGTCGCGAGGTTGCTTTAATAATGAATAAAACTAGAAAGAAAGCCAGATTCAAATAAATCTCAGCTATTCTAGCTTCTTAGTTCCAGTTGGACCTATTTTGAACCATTTGAAAGATAGAAAGGGCTAGATTTAAAGAAATCTAACTTGCCAAATGAATATCAGTGTCAATTCATATCAAATGAATATTTAAAGCAGAAATTTAATCACAATGAATAAAGAATATATATATATATATATATATATAATTATATATATACGAAAGTTATAAAGGGCGATGAGTTTTGACTCTCAGGCCCGTGCTGGAATGTAAATATATATATATATATATATATATATATATATATATAAAAGCTGTGAAAGGCGACGGATTTGCCATCCTATGCCCGGACAGAAATTGAAATATATATATATATATATATATATATATTTATAAAAGCTGTAAAAAGCCACGAAGTATTCCAGGCTTGACATAATTGAAATATATATATATATATATATATGTATAAAAGCTGTAAAGGGCTACAGATTTCTAATCCTATGCCCGAACTGGAATGGAAATATATGCTTAAGTCCATTTCTAGCTATTCAAATTACCTCCACAGAACTGGCATTATCAATACAGAGGTGAAAAGAGAAAAGATGCAACTCAATAATGAGATACACCAGATAGTTGTAAACTATGTCCAAGTTGATTATTATGCAATATATATTCATATGCCTAGTACTACATTATGCAGATGAGATGACCAACACCTTTTAATTGAAATACTACCCCCTCCAAAAAAAATATAGTAGTAACATCTAACTAACAAATGTCCAACATTGTTATAAATTGCTGGCAAAGCTCTGGATAGTAGTATCCCTAAGACCTAACAGAAGGGTTAAAACATTTCTGAATATTGGCATCCTATGGATGTTTAGACATCCATAATATTTTGTTCAACTTGGAAATATCACTAAATACATTACCAGCATAGTAGGACTTTTCAAGACCTCCTCACAAGTTTAGAAGAATTTAAACACCTAATTGGAATCTCATAGATCGAATCCTATCTTATTAGACATCTCAAACAGTAATAGATGAACTCATTTCAACAAGAACACGAATGTAAGAATTGTGATCAGAAGTGTTTTTAAAGCCAAGAATAAAATCAGAGAAGAACCTTAAAATGGCAGCCAGATGTTGCGAGTCATTTGAAGCATAAGTCGCTTCAAGAAATAATGAAGGCTGGACAGTATTTACCTGCAATCAAGATTATATTATTAAGAGAACTTAAAAAGTATTAAAACTAGTAAAAAAATACTTGTTCGTAACCACACGAATACAAATACATAAAAAAAACCCAGTAACTCTTTAAACGAAATAATAACAAACAAGAAATTGAAATTACCGTTGCAGCAATTGATTACAATAATAAGGAGGAAAGTGTTGTCTTCCAATTAACCATTCCATTCATCACCACAAATTCTGAGTAAAATGATTTCTTAGACCAAGCACTAAAATAAACTGAAGAAAAGACCTGTGCGACAGCCATTGCACTAATCACAATCCCACAAATTGTTGCTGCAGCACCAAGGCCCATTGAGTAGTCATCAGCTATCGGAACAATAATATATGTATTGACCATATAAAGAAATGTATTAGCAAGGTTCAAGAGAAGAGACATAAAATGATATCTTTCGTCATCAACATGTTCCTCAGCAAAAGCTACTGATCTTAAAGAGCATAAATAAATATGGCATAAATTGATAAGTAGCCCCCCTGGCATAAAGTAATATAAAGTAATGCTTTCTTATAAGCATATCAGAGTCAGAGAGATTAAGAGCTATCATTAATATTTTGAAATTACCTCCAACCACCCTTCTATTTTATCTTCATTAACCACAGCTAATCACATGAATAGATTCTTTTAGCAGTGCTGCTGGGCTCGAGAAACGTGGAACGCCACCTTCGACCATCAAAGTCGAAGTCACAAAAATCACCGACTGTCCAAACTTATTTTCAGAATTCATTTGAGACATCAATAGCTCTTTATCATCATCATCAAATCCTATTGCAGAGATATATTTCATATTGTTGAGGGAGAAGTAAGATAATAAGGAAAATCTGGTTTCAATATATATTACATTGATCCATCCCCTCCCTAAACCCTGCAACCATACAAAAACCACAAAATAATGCAAAACCTGTCTTGTCAAATTTACTACACCAGAAAAACTTATAAACTTCCTGGACAGGCCATCAATGTCCATAGGCACCAGTTTTGAAAAGCATTACTAAAATAACCTTTGAATGGATACTGTACAAAAATTTTAAAGACCAATGAAACAGTTGTGGGCAAGATCCTTCAACTACTTGTGACGCCCCCAAATCTAGGTCCCGAGAACCTCGGACCTGGTACGTTACAATACATTATTTCTATAACTATTACGGAAGATATAAACATAAATTATTTATACAATAACTTATTACAACATAATCCCCAAGGTCTGTAACCTTAACTTAATACATGCCTTCATTATCCTATACGACATACCATGTCATTTGCATTCAATACTATTACAAGTTTAACCTGCATCCAAATCCAATTCTGGAGTTTGTCTTTATCTTTGCCTGTATTCGAAGTTTCGTCTAAATCTGAAATGTTTATCATGATATAGCTAGGGTGAGCATAAAGTTTGCCCAGCAAGTTTAAGTTCAATAAAGGATATATCATGATTGAAAGAATTGAACAATAAGTTGGCTAACATTTAACAATATAACAATTGTGAAGTAGCATGAATAAATTTTCATAGTTGGACGAACAATGAACATGAATAAATCAACTGAAGCAGATGGTAATGAAGGTGATCAGCCTTTCATACCTAATGAACATATGCAACATGCACAACGTGCGAATCAATAATCAATGGATGTGATATAATCAGCAATGATTAACCACAAGTATACTTTACAAAAATACAACTCGATTTCAAGTTAGAGAACTTGCCTGTACCGTCGATTACTACCACGCAATATAATTTAATCGCTTTATTGTAAAGAC
The DNA here is from genome assembly GCA_020205555.1 of Panax stipuleanatus. Lineage (NCBI taxonomy): Eukaryota > Viridiplantae > Streptophyta > Magnoliopsida > Apiales > Araliaceae > Panax > Panax stipuleanatus. The sequence goes on from CM035124.1 coordinate 144,872,960, forward strand.
CTATCAGTTATAAGATTGATCTTTCAATTAGCATAACATACCTTATAAGTAAACTATCTAACATTTAAACACATAGTCAAATATTACATAACCTTAACACTATACATATACACAAGTCTAAACCTAGCACAAATCGAGTCTTTAATAATATTCAATATAGTATACTCATTGGTTTTCCACAAACAACTAACAAATTAGTTTTCGTCTAGTCTACACTATTTTCACTGTGAGTTAGATCGGTTACTAATTCGTAGATCCCTTCCCCATATAAAGGAGTCGTTTAGCCCAGCTACTATACATCAACCATTAAAGGGTACGACTGTACTACCTTAGACTTAACAATACTGTATCAGATAACTTGTGAATTAACACTTAGTCTTTCATTTTATAAGTCTTTCATTATAATCTAGTAAGTCAAATACCTAATATATAAATAATATTGATATCCAAATTAGAATAATATCATCACAATTATAAAATAACCTAAACACATTACCACATAAGCCTATCAGTCAATAAAATACATAAGACCTAGTATCAAGTCAAACTTTTACAGTCTGAGTCGAGTTCGGTACTACTTCGACCTTCCGATTGCCTAATCAGACAACTATCGAGCCTAATTCCAATAACACTCTACTTAAATTCTTTAGTATTATCATAGATAATTTATTAATCAGTCAAAATATTTTTCACAAGCTCATAATAATTTTCCAATAATTATTACCATTTAAAATGATTTTTAATTCATTAATATCATATTTATATGATTTAAATACCACTTAATTCCATTATTATTAATATTTATTTACTATCAAATATTAATGAAATACATGTCATAATATTATAAATTATTTATAATTTCACAAAGTATTTTTAATACCTTAATATCACATTTAATTAATTTTAAAATATTTAAAACTATTATTAAATAACTGTTATTAATATTAAAATATTAATGTATTTCATAACAAAATATTAAAAGTTAGATTTTATAACTTAAAATATTTTTTATAACCATTAAATCATTTTATATGATTTTTTAAACATTAAATCTATTTTTTCATAATTTATTTAGGGTTTTAGAAATGGGTTTTGTACCGGGCTCAAGGTCAATAAAGAATTCAACTTCACGTTCTGGGGGTAGACCTGGAAGTTCTTTGGGAAATACATCAGGAAACTCATTAACAACAGAAATATTATTCAAATCTGACGTATTCTAGTTTAGATCAGTGACATGAGCTAAGAAAGCTTGACATCCATTTTTCAATAAACGAAAAGCTTTATGACTTGAAATGACATTGACTGATTTTAGTGGTTTGGTGGTTTGAATTCGCACAACAGGTTGGTTAAGAATATGAAAACTAACAATCCTTACGAAAATAATCAATTTTGGCATGATAAGTGGTTAACCAATCAATTCCTAAAATCATGTCAAATGCAAGTATTTTCAAAGATATGAGATCAACAAGTAGGGTGAGGTTGCTAATTTGAATCAATCAAGATTTATAAACTATAGATGTAACGAAGGTCTCTCCCAACGGAGTCTCAACAGATAAGTCAAGGTCTAATTTCTCAGGTGTTAAGTTCAAACGTTGAGCACATGTAGGTGATATAAAAGAATGGGTAGCACCGGTATCTAACAAAGTATAAACTTTGCAAGAGTTTATGATTAGCTTACCCGTGATCACCTCGTTTGGGTTCCTCGCGTTTTGGGCAGTCACGACAAATGCTCTTCCAGAAACCACCGACTTTGACTTGTCCGGAACCGCCTTTGGAATCACCACCCCCGCTGGACTTGGTTTCGCTATAGGACAATCTCGAGCTATATGTCCTTCCTTTCCACAGTTATAGCATGCCTTGAATTGTTGTGGGCAGTTTGGGCTGATGTGTCCCTTTTTCCAGCATTTATAGCATACGACCGGTGGTCGTTCTCCTCCCCTAAAAACAGTTGATGCTGGTGCTGCTGTCGACGTCTTCACTTTCTCATTGTTGTACCTTCTCTTTTTAAAATCTCCCCCCGACTCGCTTCTTCTACTATCATGGCCACGATTACCACCAGAGTGGTTACCGCTTCTGTCATAATACTTTCCTCCCCTCTGGTTGTCATTGCTCCTATGACTGCTGCCACCGGTATGACCTTGGTTGTGGTCCCTTGGTTGAAAATATTCATTATCTCGTTCTAATAACTGAGCCCTGTTTACTACATCTGAATATAAAGAAAATTTGTGAGAAATGAGGTATTGACGTATTTCAGGTTTCAAACCTCTCAGAAACATCCGCGTCATACGTTCCTCATTCTCCACCAAATGAGGTACAAACATGTACAACTCTGCAAACTTAGCCTCGTACTGGGACACGGTCAAGTTATTTTATTCTAGTCTGATAAACTCTACCTCCTTCATATGACGAATACTTTCAGGAAAGTACTTGTCATTGAACAGTTTCTGGAATGCTTCCCAAGACATCTTGAGTGCGGCAGGCTGGGTACGCTTCACAGACTCCCACCAGTAATCTGCCTCTCCACGAACATAAAGGTGGCGAATAGAACCTTCTATTCCTCCGTGCATCCCAAGACATCAAATATCTTGATAATTTGCTTAACCCACGTCTCTGCCTTGATTAGATCTGGCTTTCCTTGAAACTCTGGTGGTCCCAACTCTTTAAACTGCTTGGCAGTGACAATCCGCGTGTTGTTATTATTTCCATCTGTATTTTGCACACGAGTCTCCCTCATCTGGTTTTGCTTGAACTGCAAAAAGCTTCTAAACATCTCATCGTTTATCGTCTGATCAGTGTTATTTTCAGGAAGAACATTGCCTTCCTGTTGCACGTTCTCCTGGTTGGTGATTACAGGTGTCTCCACGGTCTCATTCACTCAATTGTTAACATTCTCAGCTGCCATTCTCAAATACTGCCATAAAACAAGGGTTAATTAAACAAATTAACATATCACATATTAATCCTATGATCCGAATGACCAATTAAATACCACATAAGCTTAGGTAGGACACACTAGTGAAGGATTAACTCGTCTCTCCCCTCCTAGTTCTATTCTCCGATCTCCGCCAGAGACCATATCCCTAAGCTCTGATACCAAATGTGATGCCCCCAGAATAGGTCCAATCCAACCAACCCATTCTGGATCACCAAATACATGGTACAGAATCCAAATACAACTTTTATATCACACGGTCGTGCAAAATATGACCACACAACTGTGAGTGTCAATACAAATATGTAGAAAATATAAACATTCAAACTAAGTCCTCATTATAATTATTATCACACTATTTTATAAAAATAGTGAGGACTACTACTGCTCTAACTTGGACCATCACTCTGTTCCCCGACTAGTCCCTGCGATATTCTGATTTCCTAAAGAGGACAATAGATGAAAAGGGTGAGCTCAACTAGCCCAGTAAAGAATATTATGACTAAGATAAAAAAGAACAATTTATCGTTAGTCTTCAACAAATCAGATAAAATACTATGAACCACAAGTTTTAGATCAACAACTGCAACGAAAATAACAATGCATCAGAAAAATTAAGTAGGAAATAATGTCTACTATCTTCTATGATTTGAAAGTCCATAATCAATATTTTGTCCCTGTAACGTCCATCAATATATATCTTGAATCAAATATTCATCTTTGCACTACGGGCCAAAGATATTCATCAGGTAATCATTCATCTTTGCACTCCAGGCCAAAGATATTCATCAAATAATCATCCATCTTTGCACTACAGGCCAAAGATATTCAGTTATATCATCATTTAGGACTGAGGATTATGAAAAACATTTTAAAGAACGAATCCAGTGAGATAAAGGACAAAAATTAGGGATTCGTAATTTAGTTTATCCAAGTTCAAGAATACTCCATAATAATTAATTGTGGAGCAAAATTCAAGAATGAAGATCAAAACTTGGATCCAATCAAAGATAGGAACCATAATAGCCAACTTGGACAAAGAAAAGAAAATTTAATTTTTCTGTGAATAGTACTGTATTCGTGAATAGTATCGTATACGTGAATAGTGTCGTATACGTAAATAGTAACCCCGACATGAAAAAGGTAGAGATTTCATAAGAAAAATCTTACTTCGTGAATAGTACCGTATTCGTGAATAGTGCCGTATACGTGAATAGTAACCCCGACGGAAAAGGTAAAAATTTCATAATAAAATTCATACCAATATTTTGATGAAATGATATTGAAAGCAATAACATCATTTACGAAAAAAAATAACATCCCTTACCTCAAAAGAACAGTACTTCTGACTGGAATATCGGATATAGTACTGAAGAAACCTTGCACTGAATAGCAACACTCAAAGTATCGAAATACTCACAAAAATACGCTTGATATTATAGAGAAAGGAACTTATGATTCTGGTATGATTTTCAAATTCTAATTCAGCATCCTATTTATAGGAAAATGTTTAGAACGCCAAAGCAGAAAATTTAATAAAATAATATTATTTTAAAACAAATTTTCTACGCACACCACTGACCAAAATATTAGCTCACCAAGTGGGGCCCACCCATTAAAAAAATGTTTTTTGTGAAAAAAATATTTATAACCCCAAAAATCACTTATTCCGGAGCTTCAATAATTCATAATAAATAGCCCTTTTATCAGAAAAATATGAATCTTATGTCCATTCCATAGGAAATTTAATCCTCTACAACTTTATAGAAGAAATTGTTTCCAAATTCCAAATATAAATTGTCCGAAATCCACATACGGATGATTTTCCACACCTTCATTCTAACAAAATACTGATAAAATACATCAGCACTAATTCCTTCTTTTATATCCACAAAAATAAATATTTCCTTATCATATAAATCAATAATTAATTATTCACAAATAATATTACAGAACTACAATATTGACAACCAGGTCATTCCCAGGAAAGAGGGGGCCTTCCGATAAGGATTTCTCCTTACTGGCGCACAATTAAATAACCCCTCCTAGACAGAACTTCCTTAGACATTGCCAATAATGTTATCTAATAATATTATTCAAATAATATGAATTATTGATCTGATAATAAAAAATACTGTGCAGTGACAATTATTGAATTAACAATAATATAAAAATAATGTGCAATACCGTGTGCTACTATGCAACAACACGTATTACTTTACTTTATCCATCGGGTATTCTAACAGTGTTAACGGTATTAACTACGCCGTTATTTATAAAAAACTTATTCTTATCATTTTCTTCATCCGACAGTTTTTCGTTATGGGGCCCACAATTGGCTGCGCCGTCGTACGAATATTCCCCGACAGCAAGAATATTCCACGACCAAACGAATATTCTCCGATAATAATGAATATTTTATAACCACTTGCTTATTTAAAATATTTGCGCATTTTACCCATAACATTCCACATTATCAAATTAACCCCTGACTATTTCAAAATAATATATAGAGAAATTCAATTTTTTTATTCATAAAAGTTGGGGTCTTACACCTGTTGTAGTTAGCCACATATTGAATCGAAGCTGGGTTGATTGCACACTGTTTTGTCGGATGTTCACCTGCACAAAGTTCATATATGACTGCTACCTGCTACACGTTTCCCATCGACATGGTGTCTATCTTCTTTGATAACGCAGCTAGCTGTGCAGATATGGCTGTTATAGAATCCACTTGCAGAACACCTGCTGCTGTGGGTTGAGTCAATCTCTCAATCGGCCACTGATAACCATTTGATGCCATTGTGTCTATCAATGCCCATGCCTCCTCAAATTTCTTCGTCATAAAAGCTCCACCTGAGGCTGCATCGATGCTATTCTGTATATGACTAGATAGCCCATTGTAAAAGTTACTAAGCTGCATCCATTGTGGGAATCCGTGATGTTGGCACTTTCTCAGTAGCTTCTTGTATCTTTCCCATGCTTTATAAAGTGGTTCCCCTTGCATCTGTGCAAATGAGGATATCTCCGTTCTCATCTTATGTGTCTTCGATGGCGGGAAGAACTTGGGCAAAAAATTTTGTGCCAGATCATTCCATGTGGTGATTGACCCCAGTGGTAGAGAATGGAGCCAACCCTTGGCCTTGTCTCTGAGTGTGAACGGAAATAGTCTCAACCTGATTGCATCATCTGACACCCCGTTGCATTTGAAGGTGTCGCAGATCTCTATAAAACTGAAGATGTGTTCAGTTGGGTCGTCATTTGGAAGAACCCCAAACTGGCAATTATTCTGCACCATCTGTATTGTCCCAGGCTTGATCTTAAAATTGTTTGCACTGATTGCCGGCCTGGATATACTCGAGTGAATTTCCAAAATCTTTAGTGTAACATAATCCCTCAATGGTTTGTCTTCCTGTTCAGCCATGTTTGTTCTGGGTGTTTCAAATTATACTCGATTCTTTGCAATCCACTTAGTTAATTTCTGAAACCGTTTTTCGATGGCGTCCTCGTAAGGCAACAAACCTGGCTTCTTCGACCTAGTTTGCATGCACTACTCGAATATACCTGAAATAACCAAACAAACAAAAATAAGAATAAATTTATATTTATATGTTTAACTAAAATTGATCTAATTAAACTGATATTGTAAGTAATAAACGCAAATACTGTCCCCAGCAACGGCGCCAAAAACTTGTTGGGTATTTTCTATACGCTGTTACACGCAAGTGTACGTGATCAACAAGTAATATACTAATAAGTTCAGATATCGTACCCACAGAGACAATAATTCCTATTTATTCAAACAAATACCAGTTTTATACTATTTCAGCTCTATCAAACTAACGATTAAAAGATGATTTTCTAACTAAATTACCACTTAAACCAATGTTAACACTAACTCAAGATTTTACCAAGTTTTAGAGAATTAAGCCTACAACTTCACTTATTATTTCACTTCAGATAATATCCTTTTCTCCATTTTATATCAATTACTCCAGATTATTAATCAAAAACACTAAAGTAGATATAACTATCTCTCAATGCACTATACCCATACTCACTCGCATCCACATATGATAGAATTAAGCAAGACACCCTAAATAACTAATTCACTATATCTCTATGTGAATTACAATTAAAGAAGTTTTAAAATCAAGTTCTTATCATATTACATATGACGCGTAGATATCTCTATCTTATACGTGAATTATGAAGTCCAACTACGCAAAAATTGTAAACATATGTCACTATGGCTAGTTCCAATCCCATATGTCATCTCTCGATTTCATATGGGATAATGGATAATTGTTGATCAGGAAATTATATAAATTAAGCACAACTCATAGCAAATAATCCAGAAATAATATCCATAAACTTGAATTAAAGACTATTTAATCATCCATTACATAAGAAGATCTGTCCTAGGCTTAAATAGAAAATTAGTTCATCATAGATGAATCAACATCCATAATCCTACTTAATAAAAACCATCCTGAATACAAAGATATAAAGAAAGAGGAAATAAACTACGAAGTATATCACCGCTCGTCTCCAAAATCTCGCGTTCTTCGTGATCCTAGAAAGCTTCAAATCTCCGCTCCAAGTAGCTATCCAAAGCTAGGGCTTGTACGTGGCTAAGTATCTCTATCATATGCTCCTCATAACCCTTATATACCATCATACTCGCAGCCCACAACACGGCCAATCTTATTACACAAATCCTACTCGAGCAAGGAGAAGTCTGGTGCCTTCGCACCTCCCAACCCCAACGGGGGTTTCCTTTAGCAAAGCCCAGCTCCAGCGGGGCCACGTACTGTCCAGCCGGTTTGAAATGGCACGGAGCCGCCCCAGCGGGGATCTGCTTCTTTAGGCACCCGCTCCAGCGGGTTGCCATGACACGTGTGCTGGAAATTCGCCTTTCATGCTGCGTTTACATCCATTTCGTTTCCTACACACAATAATACAAATTCGAGTAAAAATGATAAGAAAAATACTTGAAAACGCCAAGAATCAAGGTATAATGAATACCAATTCGTAGGTGTTAAACCCACTCATCATCAATCTCATGGACTTTATACACCATTTCCTATACCTGATGAACCTTGGATTGATTTATCAATGGATCTTGTGTTAGGTTTTCCTAGGTCTAAGCATGGTAATTATTCTATATTTGTGATTGTGGATAGATTTTCAAAGATAACACATTTTATTCTATATCACAAAACTGATGATGCATCCCATATAGTTGAGTTATTCTTTAGAGAAATTATATGTTTGTATGGTATGCCTAGAACCATTGTTTGTTATCGATCTGCTAAGTTCTTAAGCTATTTTTGGAAAAATTTATGGTACAAATTGGGAACTAAACTGTTATTTTCTACTATTTATCATCCACAAACTGATGGTCAAACTGAAATAGTAAATAGAACTTTGTCTACTTTGTTAAGGGCTATCATTAAAAAGAATATCAGACATTGGGAAGAATGTTTACCACATAATGAGTTTGCTTATAATCGTTCAGTTCATTCTACTACTAAATTTTCTCCATTTGAAATTTTTTATAGTTTTAATCCTTTAACTCTATTAGATTTGTTGCCATTATCTGTTTCTAAATTTACTAATATGGATGGAAAGAAAAAGTTTGAATTTGTTAAGCAGATACATAAGAAGGTGAGACTTAACATTGAATGGAGGACAGAGCAATATGCTAAGCAGACCAATAAGGGTCGACGTCAAGTCATATTTGAACCAGAAGATTAGGTATGGTTGCATATACGGAAAGAACGTTTTCCAGCTCAAAGACTTTCAAAATTGCTTTCAAGGGGAGATGGTCCATTTCAAGTTCTGGAGTGCATTAATGACAATGCTTTCAAACTGGATTTACCGGGTGAGTATAATGTGAGTGCAACATTTAATGTTTCTGACCTAAGTCCGTTTGATGTAGGTGATGATTTGAGGGCAAATCCTTTTCAAGAGGAGAGGAATGATGAGGACATGCCTAGTATGGATTCAAATGAAGTTCATAGATCGGATCCGGTGCAAGTTCCCGTTGGACCCGTGACGAGAGGTCAAGCTAAACGTTTCAAGGAAGGTTTACATGGCCTTATTTGAGACGTCTGGAATGACAATGGTGCGGGATCGAAGACTTTGAATGAAGAGTCCAAGTTCATTAATATGGTCCAAGTGAAGATATCAAGTCAGTAAGATCAAATCAAGACATGCATGTTAAGTCAAAGAATCAAAATTCGGCGCAGCCTGACCAGCGCGGTCTTGCCACTCTGCAGACTTAGGAAAAAAGGGTGCTCGCCCAGGCGAGTTTAGCAAGCCTAGAGAGCTCGCCCCGGCGAGTTCGCCTTTGTACTTTTCCACCCCGACGCATTCTGAGCTCGCCCCAGCCCAGACCTTTCTATATGAGCAAAACTTCTAGTGCGGTCGCGCCTCTCCTTAGTACATTTCCAGCGCAGCCGCGCCACAGGAAAATTTTTGTTTGCACATTTTTAGCATACTTGGACGCAAAATTTCCTTATTAATTAGCTATTTTCAGTATCTTTTCAGACTTATATTGTAATTAGGATACTTTTGGATTAGAGTTGGATTCCAAAGTGATTGTAACTCCTTATAAGGATTCTAGGGTTTCAATTACTAATATAAATAGGATTATGGATGTAATTTACAAAATATTCAATATTATTCAGATTTATTCAATTCTTAAGAGTTTATTCTCTAGTATTGGTTCTTTGAAGAATTCCTAAGTTATATTCTTAGTTTTTCTTTGAGATTCAATTTGACTTATCATATAACAATATATATATATATATATATATATATTTGTGTGTGGCGTCTTCTATCACATCAAGCGTCGATTGTACCGAGGTTCTTGTTTCGATATAAACACGGGGTTTAGGTGTCGTTGGTGTTCCATTCAACGCAAACTTCATTGCTTGATCGATTGTACCAAGGTTCTCATCTCTTTATAAGCATTGGGTTGAGGTTTCGAGAGAGTTCCACCCTTATAACTTTGCTAAAAACGATATGGACGACGACCATTTCACGCAAGCGTACCATGGAGTCTATCACTTAGTGACTCGAAGGAACCTTAGTGGTTGAATTGTAAAATGGTTTGTTTGGTCTATATCCTTAGTAGAGATACTACTCGTTGAGTAAAAGAGTGGAGTAGGTGTTGTTTAGTCTCTGAATCACTTAAAATCTCTTGTCTTTTACTTTACGTCATTTACATTATGCAAACTATAACTGTCATATCTGTTATGTGTTTGCCTATCCATAGAACTTGTTTTAGAATTGAGATTTCTTAGTAAATCTTCAAGGAGATTTTTCAAACTTATATTCCATTGTGCATATATAATCTTGATTAATTAATTATTTGAGAATACTCAAATATGTAATCGAAAAAGTTTTAAAGATCTATTCAACCCCCCCCCCCTTATAAATCACTATTGTGCCTCTGAGAAATAACAAAATAGTGTCATATTAATTAGTACACAATATATTGAACATAATTAACTAATTAATATGATATTATTTATTATTATATTTGTTACTTTTAAAATTTTAGTATTTTATATTTTAGTATTTCATAAATTAACTTAAAAATAAAATATATCTTTAAGTTTTTGATATATTGGAGGAAACTAATAATTTGTATGCTTTTATAATTTACTTTATGATAATGACAGTTGGGTATGAAAGTTCATAAGGATCAAAAAACTAATATGCTTGATCTAATTACGTCCAGCCCGCCACCAAAAAAAGTCAAATCCCCTGCCGCTACAAGCTCTAGCGGCAGGTAAGTTCAAGCCAATTTTAGGACATTTTGGTAAACTGGATTGCCGCTAGAAGGGATATTACTGCCGCTAGAAGCTATAGCAGCAGAGAGGAAATTGATTCTAATCTGAGCCTTTTATTATCACAATCAACGGCTAGGATCATGATTGCTAAAATAGTGTCCATAGCAACCGGTTGTTATGGATAAAGACCTTATATATATATATATATATATATATATATATATATATATATATATATATATATATATACTATATATCAGGTCGGTTCTCTAACGGACCAGTCCGTTGATGGACCAGTTATGGCGACGATTTTTTTGAGTTATGACTACGGTTCATATCATTGCCATATCATGGATCGACTATGACGACGGTTCATACCGTCACCATAGCTGGTCCGTCAACAGACGCATATATATATATATATATATATATATATATATATATATATATATATATATATTATCGGCGTATATGAGCGAAATAATTTTTGAAGGTGTAAATACACAAGTACCTCAATATTTAAGAGAATAAGTTGTCTCTTTAATATCTACTCTATTTGTTTCACAATATAGGATCATTGACTTTTAAAAATTAATTTAAAACAATTTTAGATTCAAAATTGATACGATGCATTTAAAATTACAAAAAAAAATCTTATAATTATTAATAATTTTTATAATAATGTATAATATTCATAATCGTACACACTAAAATTAAATGAAATTATATCAATTTTATTTTTAAAAATATCTTTGATTGAATTTTAAAAAATGGTTAATGGTCTTATATTTAGGAATGCGAGTATAGTAGTAAGTTCATTTTATATTAGTAACATAAGCGCTAATAGAGTTCAACAAACCAATTCTGTCACACAATTCCTTCATTATTTATTCATAATGTTGACCTTAAGTGAATCAATTTGGACTTGCTTAAAAAGTGAAGACAAATATTTGAATTTTCTGCTTGAAATTTTCCTCACTTCATTGATTAAACAAAAAGTTCAAAAGCTGGAATTTATTCTTGAAATTGAAAATTTCCACACACATACATACATACACGGACCGGCTAGTTTGAACCGGGAAAAGAGCAACCACACTTGAGTGAAATTACCCCATTAATTAATCTTGTTCTGAGCGAGAATTCCATTAATCCTAAACTTCAGTTCCTGTTTTCCCAAAAACCCAAATCAATAACTTGTCTGAAATGGCCTATAAACCTTAAGATCAGTAACAACTCCAGCAAATGAACCGGCAGCAGCCGCAATAGAAATAATGAGGCAAGCTGCACTCAATATTTGCAGTGAAATCCATCTAGTGCTCCATTTTGGCATCTTTTGTTGAACTATGTACATTTCCACTGGAAAATAAACTGTAAGTGGCCAAAACCCGAAAGCGCCAAGAATCCCCACTACGTCGTTAAAGAATGGCATAAGCATAGATATAATAGTTGTTAGGATCACAAATATTGTCCTCCAAACCAACCGAAAAAGATTGAGCTTGTAGGGCTTGATGCCCCCTGGCAATGGGATGTCATATTCCTTGTGTATGAAATCACTTTTTGGGAAAAAATTTGCAGCATTTTTCTCGACAAAGGCGAAAAGGGGTTGGCAGAAAACTTGGTATGCACCAACTAGGTGGATTACTATGGCCGCGTTCGCGATATCAAGAAGCCAAAAGGGGTTGTAGAATCCGAATCCTGTTAGGAGGTTTCCTGGGGCTAAGTCTCCGAATGCTGCATAACCAAAGCAACCACAGAGCATGTAGAAAACTGTTGTTACTGCAACGCTTATTAGTGTAGCTCGTTTGATGGTTTTGGATTCTGATGGAGGGGATTTGACTGTGTCCTGTTAATTTACATGTTAGATCCAACGAGATCAGTAGAAATTGCGATTTTGGATGAATTTTGGACTTGAAGCTAAGTTAATAACCAAAAAAATCATTGAACCCTTTTCAAGTTATTAAATAACGGACAAACTATTTTATTTTTTTTATTCACAAAAACCATTGAACATTTTAACATCTGTCAAAAATACCCCTATATTTGACCATACAAGCTGACATTGCTGTAGACATGTTATCTATGATGTGGTCAAATTTTGGGTATTTTTAAACATTATTTAAAGTTAAATCGTCTTGACAAGAGTTCCAGGGTCTTTTTCGGACATTAAATCTTTAATTTACCTGAATTTCGATAAGGATGAGGGAGTAAGAATAGGCAAAAGCTATAGCTCCTAGTGCTTGGAAGCTCCTCCAAATCTTTTGAGTTTGAGTGACAGTCCCAATGCTAATTCCAGTAAGGCTTCCCCTGATTTTCCCAGTTTCTGGTAATTATGAAACAAAGAAAAGATTAGAACTAATTCGACTCTTAAAATTGTTCTTTAATTAAGATTAAGTTAGAAGACAGAAAGAAAGAAAGAAACTAAAAACATGAATCTTTTTTTTTATCTACCTGCAACTTTGGCAACTCCAAGTGCAAGACCAATTGAAGAGTAAGTGAAGGACATAATTGCAGCAACTATTGAAAGCCAAGATATTTGATCAAAATCTGGGATTTGAGAGAAAAGTATTTCCATGGCACCAAAAGCAATCATATAGGGGTTGCTTGAAATTCTGCAAGGATTCTTGCCATGACTCTCATGGAAGCAATTTGACCTCTTGATTGCCCTGTTTCATAACAATCAAGCAAAAAAACCTATTAAGCCAAAACAGAAAAATAAGGAACCGATATTTCCAGGTTGAAATATGATATTTCACATTAGCCTCTCTCATATGAACGTGGGTCTCACTCAATGTTCGTGCGAAAGGAATCATGGAAAATATCAACTTCCAAAAAAAACGAACAAAGTAGTGTTTTTTTTCCCAAAAAAATCACACTTACATCATGCTTATAGATGCTGCAATGGTGTACCCAATAGCAACCCCAAAGAGGTTCAAGTATTGAATTGCCCCACAAATTTTAACCTTGAAACCACCTGAAAAGTGTAAAAAAAAAACCACAGAAATAGAAATCAAAACACTTGAAGTTTGAGGTGAAAAGGTAAACAACTAGTCAATTTAGCTCAAAAAGTTGAAATTTGAAAATAATAATAATTATTAAAAAAGACTTATAATTACCAAGGTTGGCTTGGACAGCCTCCATGTAAGTATAGTTTCTCTTTCCATTTACAGGGTCACCAGAACGGTAACAAGCAGCCAGAAGGCAAGAAGTATAGTAAGTCACAAAAGAGAACAAGAATAAAACAGTTGGACCAGCAATCCAACCAAGCTGAGCAGTGGCCCAAGCCAAGGACAAAACTCCAGAACCAATAACAGCTGTTATTATGTGAGCACTTGCTGTCCAAACAGTCCCTAATGAAACAAACCAAAAACAATATCATAAATAACATAATAAAACATCAAAACTTTACAATAAAACTAAGGACTTCAAAAATAAATTCTACAAAAATACTCTGATGCAATTTTTTTTATAGAATTCTTATTTTCTATGGAAAAAAAAAAGTTGCATATGGGAAGAAGAACTAAGGGCACCTTACCCGAGGATTTTTATCAGGTGCCCTTAGTTTTACGTTTATCCATAATATTGATTTTTAATAAAGATTTTGAGGATACCAGTTCTCTTGAGGCGGCCATCGTCGTCGAAACATTTTGAGCTGCCATGCGGTGGCGCCGCTAGCTCGAAGCTGCTATGGTTCTTTGTGGCAGAGTTCTCAACCATCTTTTTTTCAGATTCAAAAAAGAGTGAAAAATGGTTGTGTTAGATAATATGGAGGAGTTAATAGCTGTAGCTACTGGATTTTATTGAATGAAGCTTGATATTTTGACTAGCTAGATATGTTTTCAGTGCAACTGTTTTTACCAGTACTTTAAGTACTGATATTGAAATGGATACACTTTTTTCAAGAGTCGTACAGAATCCCCAAATGGATGATAAAGGTCTGTTTGGCAAGAAATTAACAGAGGGAGTGGGGGCAGAGTTAAGAGGGATTTGGAGAATCTCTCTCCGTCTCTCTCTGTGAATTAATCAGGGGGATGCTCTGAGAGGAGAGGAAAGAGGGAATATAAATAAGTGGTCTCTGGAGGCAGAGAAAAAGTGTACTACTATACAGATAGGGCACGTGTTAAAAATACACTAATGTTCAGACGCGTTAGTCAACGACCGACTGCAAATTTAGTGCAATTATAACTGATACTGCGCTTTAAAGAATTTCCCACCCATGGTCAATTGGTCATAAATAGAGGATTGATTTTTAAGAGATCTTTCTTATTGTTTTTTAAATAATATTACTATCACATAATTTTAGATCACATAATATTTATATACACATATATATATTGTAGATCTTACATGATATGCAAGATCCACAAATATACATGTATATGTGAGCTTTATACGACCTAAATTATATGATAGTAGCATTACTCTTGTTTTTATTTTCAAAAATGATATTCTTACGTGTGTAAATATAAAAATATCAAAAATTAAGTGTAAAATTAATGCTCCTGAAGTGAGAGTTAGAAGAGAGACTACCATATACTACCATTCTCTTAAAGTGTTTATTTCATCAATTAGAGTTTGGAGCCTTCAATACATTTGAGAGTTTCAACTGTACCAAACGCACTTCAGAAACTTGTTTGACAAAAATTTATTTAATTTTCAAATACAATGTTTGGAATCCAAACGTAATGTAATAAAAATATTGTGATGCGTTTGAATATCCAAATGCTCTAAAATCACTAAAAGTCGAACACCTAAAACGATCCTAATGTCTCTTATTGCATATCATTTAAATTTTTAATGAATGAACTTAGTTAGACGAACATAACAACTAATATATATATAAAGTACGGATCTAAATCATTCCTTTTAAATAATATTTTCTTTTAAATAGCACTCATTTATTAAAATTAAGTAGTTTTGGAGATTCTTTTAAAAAATAAGTGGGATCGCGAGTGATATTTTTGTAAATAAAAGGAAAGCAAGTGAGGACCACTCTATTTTAATATTATTTTGTTCTTTAAAAGAATCTCTAAAACGATGTAGTTTTAATAAAAGAGTGTTATTTAAGATAGAGTGATATTTAAGAAGAATGTTTTAGATCTGTTCTGTATATATATATATATATATATATATATATATATATATATATATATATATATATATATATATATATATATACAAAATCAAAACTTACACGCAGTGGTAGTTATAAAAAAAAAACTTGCACGCAGTGGTAGTTAACCGAAAAGACAAAAAATATAATCGAAACTCAATTAATGTAAATAAATGCTATTTAAGAAAAGTGTTTTAGATCCGTTCTCTCTCTCTCTCTCTCTCTCTCTCTATATATATATATATATATATATATCTTTTGTCGTACAAACTTTTTTATTTCCTTTATCTTAATTCAAAATCAAAACTTACACACAGTGGTAGTTGACCGAAAAGACAGAAAATGTAATCGAAACTCAATTAATGTATAGGAGTGTTATTTAAGATAGAGTATTTATTTAAGAAAAGTGTTTTAGATCCGTTCTATATATATATATATATATATATATATATATATATATATATATATATATAACAAGGGTATACTCCTTGATCCTACATACCTTGCTCACCACCTTTAGCGACGGATATATCCGGCGACGGTTCGGTCCGTCGTGTATATCAGAGAATCGTCGTCTTAACTTTTAGTGATGCATCAAACCGTCGCAATAACATATAAATCGTTTATCTGTTCTATAGCGATAGACCGAACCGTCGTCCGGTCCGTCGCTAAAGGTGGTGAGTATGGTATGTAAAATAAAGGAGTATGCCCTTAAAATGGACTGTATATATTGTTGGGTTTGTACGAAATCGTGGTGCAATCAAATTGCAAAAATTAACAGAAGCATGGTATATCAGAGTTTAAAATTTTCTACAAAACAATTATCCGGATCATCCTTTATGCAAATTATTAATTTAAAACGATAAATAAGAAGTTATGAAATCATACCCTTATAGAACGAATCTTCCACAGGTACGAGTTCAACTCCTGGTTCTTCGTGATCTTCTTGAATTTTTAGGTTAGATTCCTTCTTTTGATCAACGTTAGTCACCCAAGTGTTTGGCCTCTAGAGGTGATCCACCAAAGAATAAGAATTATCAAGAAGGAGGGTGGTTGGCTAAACCCTAATTTTCTATCCTCTATAGAAAAGAAGTACTCTTCAACTATTGAAATAGCATCAACTGATATCTATTATAAGACTCCTCTTATATATATATTGGTCAACCCTTCTAATCCTATTAGACATGGGGTTTCATTTAATTAATTAAACTTTTTTAATTAATTTAGGCTTCCCACTACTTTGGGAATAATTAATTAAATTCATTTATTTAATTTGCCTCCTAATCTTATTAGGAATAAATGAGAGTACTAATATTAAATTAATTTCTAAACTCCTTTAAAAATTAAAATAATAATAATTGTAATAATATTAATAAGACTCCTCTTATTAATTTATATTTAATATTTTTAAAATATTAAATAATAAACATTAAGCTATTTAATTTATTCTATCACCATAGATTAAATTAATTACACTTAATACATTATTATGATTATGTCATTACCTTCTTAAATAATTATTCTTCCTTTTATGGTGTGACCCTTTAGGTTCTCCATATTAAACCGGTTGTGAATAAATCAATTAGAACAATTCTAATCTTATTTAAATAAATAAATTAAATTAATAATCTATTTAAATAAATAATATTTATTCTACAATAGGGATAAGCCTCCCTAGAGACCAACGACTTTTCAGATAATATAGATTTCAACATTAATCATAAAAGAACCTGTAAGTAAATAGTTACCGTACAATTCAATCCTTCCACCATGCAATGTCCCAATTAAATATAAGACATGGATTTACTGTCAAGTCTTATTTTATTTAATTATATGTATTTCGATTAGAAAATGCACAACTCCAAATAATGCAAATTAGAAACTCCTTTCTAATTTCATTCTGCATTGGCCAAGGACTACTGGGTTGTCATTTAACGAATCACATAGGACATATCTTTTCTTTTACTAGAAATGATAGATTCTTTATTAATCATTCATTATCTCCATATGTAACTCATTATACCCAAGCATACCCTTTTATATACCCTAAGGGTCTTTAAGGAATAAGTCAAAGTATAATTCATTACACACAAGATATTATGATGATCTCAAGTCCAAGGATCCCTTGTACTACTATCACATTAGGAATTCCTATTGACAGGCAAGTAAAACTCCATTAGGTATTCCATAGCGAGTCACGTTCAGTGAATTTATTCTCCAATAAGCACCTACATACTTGCTTTAGTGTCTCCACATAAATGATCATGAGATCAATCATCCTCATCCAATAAGCAAGCAACATATGTACCAATTTATCCGTATTTACTAATGTCCTTTTTAGTAATTCCACGATTGAGAACTATTTTAGTTTTTAAGCTTTCTAAGAATTTAGATCTCATTAGCATGATCAACATCATGATTCTAAAAGTATTGCTTAAAACTATATGTTATTTACATATTATAAAAAACAGCATCATGTAAATAATTAAATGCATTTAATAAATGAATATTTTTATTAATAAATAAATAAGATCGTTTACAAAGTATATGCTTTATCATCATACATGATTGGCTTGTATGCATACTACTTTCAATCTCCCACTTGCACTAAAGCCAATCGCCTTGGTATCTCATATCCATCTTCTCTAAGTGATGATCAAACTGCTGTTGTGTTAAAGCTTTAGTAAACGGATCTGCAATGTTGTCTTGAGAGTCTACACGCCCTAAGGTGACGTCTCCTCTTTCAATGATTTCTTTAATCAAAGTGTCGCAACACATGTTTAGATTTAAGATGAGACTTAGGAACTATTCCTAGTTCTATAATGAACTTTTCATCCGAAACTTCAACTTGCAGCTTCACTTACAGTTATATACTTTGTCTTTGTCACTAAACCAGCAACCTTTTGCTGTTTAGAATCTTTCCAACTCACTGCACCACTTTTCAAGGTAACGACTGATCCTAAAATAAATTTTTTATCATCTTCGTCAATTTGAAAACTTGAGTCTATTTAGTCCTATAGTTTAATTCAGACCCATCATGTGTTATTGTGGCATCCCAGATTTTTAAAATTTTTTAAATGAGAATTTAATAAATAAAATTCTTATTATCTGATGTTTTGAGTTTGAGTATGTGAATACGTGTCATATATGGTGAAATATGTGAATTTATGTGAAGATAATTTGAATGTTAATTTTAATATTTATTGGAGTAAATAAATATTCTAATTGAATTATTTATTGAGTTAAATAAATAATTATGTGATTATTATGGAGTAATGTAATTAAGTGTAGTATATTAATTAAATGAATATTTAGTATTTAATTTAATTGATATAATAATTTTATGTTATAGTTCTAATTTAATTGAAATAATTAAATTAGATGAGTAATGTGATGAGTGTTACATGTAATTATAATTAGTAATTAATTATAATTATGTGACAATTTTATGTGCTTAATTGATGTTAGACTTTTAATTAATTAAATTAGAATGTTAGGATTTAATTGATTAAAGTATAACATTAACAATATGTGTTTAAGGATTTATTAAAAGAATAAAAAGAGTTTTTAAAATCGTTTTCCCAAACAAGGCCCTTGCATTATTTTAAATCAGTATTGCCAAACGGGGCCTTAACTATTAAAACCTGTTTTTAAAAATACTTGTTTTGCCAAACAAGCCTTAATGCTTTTAAAATTCAAATTTGTAACTTATATATTAATTGTAATTATTATAGTTAATAAGGGTTATTATGTTTATATTTATGATTGTATTATATGTATATAGATATATGTATATTACAATAAACGTTAGATTAAAACAAGAGTTAGAGAAAATAGACAGTGTTAGAAACAAAAAGAAATACAGAGAAAAGATAGAGAGAAAAGAAGGAAGAAGAAGAGAGAAGAAGAAGAGGAAAGGAGGAAGGCCTTGAGAGGGTCATTGCTAAATCTCACCATCTTCTTCCTCACTAAGCATTAAGGGGCACGTGAAGTGCAGATATTTGTAAGTTGTTAAACTGTTATTGGTATATAACGATCAACGCAAGTCTTTCGGTTCCTATTTTCTATGTGAACTTGATGATATTATGAACTGTTTTAAATTGTATTGCAAAGAGTATGCTATGTTGTATATGTTGCAAGCATGAAATGTTAAAGTCAATTTATGACTACATTGATTGATTTAATAATGTTGATTGAGAAAGGAACTCAATCTTTATATTTGTTATGTGATTAAAGCATGTATGCCATGTTACTTTAATGTTGAGCATGTTAATTATGTGCTATGTGATGCATGAAAACTGTTAGATCTTGCTGAGCTGTCGAGCTCACTCTTTCAAATAACCATTTTTGCAGGTCAAGGATGCAAGGTAAAGATACGTGTTAAGTGATTTATAGAGATCAATGTTCAAGAATATTAATTTTGTTAAATTTTAAATTAGTAGTTGATGTTTTCATTGTAACTTAATTGTTAAGTTGTAAGTTATGCTATCCAACGTATAATGAATATTGCTTAGTGATGTAAGACTTTGTATAGTCCTTTCGTTGTAGCGATTCATGTAATAGAATTGAATCAAATATTTGTAATGTTAAGCTTGCGATTCAGGGCAATATAGAAAGAAAGTTTAATTTTTTTTAAATATTCCGCATTTTTAGTGATTTTAATATCGAATAATGATGTAAAGATAGATTAAAGATGTATTGCTAACGATCGAGGATGAGAATTATATTGTATGAATTTTGGGGTCGTTACAGTTGGTATCAAAGCTGATAGGTTATACACCTTAGGCTATGACCTTAGAGAATAAGAAGTTAAGTTACGTATAACGAAAAGGTGATTCCTTTCACATACGTAGAAGTGTAGGATGTGTGAAGTCCTAGTAATGTTATAAGGATAAGGTGAGAATAACGAGGAATAAAACTCGAATAAAATATTGAGCTATATGAATGGAATTAGAAATTTTTAAAAGAAGAGTTAATAAATAAATAAGAAGATTCAAAGAAGAACCTTGAAGAGATATGAAGATAAGAACCAGGAGTTGTCTAACTCCGGTAATCGAGATCACGAATAACAATGAATAGACGGAGTCTATAAGATTAAAAGCATAATGAAGTCATGATATAACATGATGAAAGGTAAAGATAAGAAGTTTTCAAACAAAACGATAATGAGATATGGAAGAATTATAAGTGAGATGACTATAGAATAAGATCACAATGTGATCTTTTGAAGTTGTAAAAGACAGATGGTATGTAATGATTGAGTAGTTATAGTTTGATGCTATAACGAGAATGTACTATGATATAGTACGAGATTAACTCACGAGGAGTTATAAATGATGGGATACAGGAAGTCTGTATCGAGTATAGAATGAGATGTTATAAGTAAGATAGAGTTCAGTGGGATTTCAATTGAGGACTCATGTGGTGGCTGAGTTGTACAAACTTCTGTATGGGTAGGGTTTTGTGCTTACACTTGGTTTATCATACTAATAATCGTTGGAAGGTTGGTGCCGCGCTATCGATATATATATATAAATGACGAGAAGGTGATTCTTTTCTCATATTACATTTGATAGTTAGAGTCAATAGAGATTAGATTAGATGATATTAAGATTACATTAGATGATCTTAAGGTTAGGCGAGTTCTTAAAACTAATACTTATGGTAAGATCGTGACTCATAATCGTATGTATGTTTTGTACCCCTAAGCGTATGGACAATCTCTGATCAGTTCTTTGACTACGTATTGCTAGGACAAGTTCTTAAACTCATATTATTGTGGCAAGTTCCTGAACTTCCAAAGTGTGGTAAGTTCGATGAACTATACTGGGTATAGAAAGTTTATAATATAGAAAGCATTGATATTGTTAAGGTTGATAGAATGATTAAGTAATGATGGAGTAAAGAGTTATATTGATAGAGAAAGTTTTATATTCTAAATCTCCTAGCTTTGCTAGATTTTCAAAATTTATTGACTTCGTGCTGATGTTGCACTCCTATTTTCTTGAAAAGCATTGGATCAAATGATGGAACCAATGAATTTTTTTAAAATAGTGTTATTATTCACATGTCTATGCTAATTGCTTCAGCTAGACAAAAATAATTTCAAAATTTCAAAATATATTTTATGTGTTCTATGCATCATTTGATATGGTGTAGAGACAAAAATCGAGGAAGTTATCAATGCAGTTAAACCTAGTGTTGGATGTGATCGTATGATCGTCAGCCCACTATGGTATGATGTAGTATGACGACGTCATGTAATGACGAAATCCTCTACGTATCAGTAATACGATACGGTATCAGGATATTGTGAAAAGATTTATTATTATTTTAGTTTCCTTAAACTATATATAAAAAAAAGAAGAAGATTTATTTACTTTTAGTTTCCTTAAACGAAGAAAAAAAATGTATATATATATTTATTGTATTGAGTTGGTTAAAATATATATACATATATATGTATTTTGATTGATGTTCGAATTATTGTTAGAAGTCTATGCTATTTGTTTCAGCTAGACGAATATTGGAAGATGTTCATGAAATTCAAGTGTTCTTTGTCAAACTATACCAAACCAAATTATTTTGGTGTGGATTCAAATGTTAAGAAGCTGAGGTGAACAACCCTATAAAAGGGGGACATGTTATCGGAGACTATAGTTCCGAGTGTAACGCATATAGTCGTTATAATGTACTACGTTTGGGCCCGACGTAGGGGTACGATAGGCTGGCCACCTAGAGTACCGATGCGGTTTTATAGTGTGAAGTACCGGGGGTGAAGCACTAATAAACCTAAAAATAAGTTCAAGGTCTTGCGACCACTCAGCATGATTTGGAATCTTTTAAATTCCTTAGTTATTTATATTGCTTACCAATTATTGAGCAATTGTGGAAGATTCTTATTATTCTGAAAGAAGTAGTTGTTGAACGCCTTAATCCAGTGAGTAGAGATTAACGTAAAATCTATTTTAATAGAATGTTATATATAGATTGATAGACTTAAATTTCGAGGACGAAATTATTAGAAGAATGGGTGAATGTGATAACCCGAATAATTATAGATGGTGAAGTACGAAATATATTAATTCGACGAGTAAAGTATGTAGTAATGATCCTTAGAAAGGAAATGAACGAGTTAGAGAATATATAATATTTGAAACATAATTGTGGGTTATGAAATAAAACCTAAAATTTGTTGAAGAAGTGAATGTAGTAGAAAATATAAAACTTATATTAATGTAATGTGTTAAAGTTATTCAACGATAAATATTTTTAAAGAAATTTGATGAAAACCCGAGTAAGGTAGGGTTTCGGTGATTCCGAGGACGGAATCCTTATAAGGAGGGAAGTATGTGACATCCCAGATTTTTAAATTTTTTTAAATGAGAATTTAATAAATAAAATTCTTATTATCTGATGTTTTGAGTTTGAGTATATGAATACGTGTCATATATGGTGAAATATGTGAATTTATGTGAAGATAATTTGAATGTTAATTTTAATATTTATTGGAGTAAATAAATATTCTAATTAAATTATTTATTAAGTTAAATAAATAATTATGTGATTATTATGGAGTAATGTAATTAAGTGTAGTATATTAATTAAATGAATATTTAGTATTTAATTTAATTGATATAATAATTTTATGTTATAGTTCTAATTTAATTGAGATAATTAAATTAGATGAGTAATGTGATGAGTGTTACATGTAATTATAATTAGTAATTAATTATAATTATGTGACAATTTTATGTGCTTAATTGATGTTAGACTTTTAATTAATTAAATTAGAATGTTAGGATTTAATTGATTAAAGTATAACATTAACAAGATGTGTTAAAGGATTTATTAAAAGAATAAAAAGAGTTTTTAAAACCGTTTTCTCAAACAAGGCCCTTGCATTATTTTAAATCAGTATTGCCAAACGGAGCCTTAACTATTAAAACCTGTTTTTAAAAATACTTATTTTGCCAAACAAGCCTTAATGCTTTTAAAATTCAAATTTATAACTTATATATTAATTGTAATTATTATAGTTAATAAGGGTTATTATGTTTATATTTATGATTGTATTATATGTATATAGATATATGTATATTACAACAAACGTTAGATTAAAACAAGAGTTAGAGAAAATAGACAGTGTTAGAAACAAAAAGAAATACAGAGAAAAGATAGAGAGAAAAGAAGGAGGAAGAAGAGAGAAGAAGAAGAGGAAAGGAGGAAGGTCTTGAGAGGGTCATTGCTAAATCTCACCATCTTCTTCCTCACTAAGCATTAAGGGGCACGTGAAGTGCAGATATCTGTAAGCTGTTAAACTGTTATTGGTAAATAACGATCAAGGCAAGTCTTTCGGTTCCTATTTTCTATGTGAACTTGATGATATTATGAACTGTTTTAAATTGTATTGCAAAGAGTATGCTATGTTGTATATGTTGCAAGCATGAAATGTTAAAGTCAATTTATGACTACATTGATTGATTTAATAATGTTGATTGATTAAGGAACTCAATCTTTATATTTGTTATGTGATTAAAGAATGTATGCCATGTTACTTTAATATTGAGCATGTTAATTATGTGCTATGTGATGCATGAAAACTGTTAGATCTTGCTAGGCTGTCGAGCTCACTCTTTCAAATAACCATTTTTGCAGGTCAAGGATGCAAGGTAAAGATACGTGTTAAGTGATTTATAGATATCAATGTTCAAGAATATTAATTTTGTTAAATTTTAAATTGTAGTTGATGTTTTCATTGTAACTTAATTGTTAAGTTGTAAGTTATGCTATCCGACGTATAATGGATATTGCTTAGTGATGTAAGACTTTGTATAGTCCTTTCGTTGTAGTGATTCATGTAATAGAAATGAATCAAATATTTGTAATGTTAAGGTTGTGATTCAGGGCAATATAGAAAGAAAGTTTAATTTTTTTTTAAATATTCCGCATTTTTAGTGATTTTAATATCGAATAATGATGTAAAGATAGATTAAAGATGTATTGCTAACGATCGAGGATGAGAATTATATTGTATGAATTTTGGGGTCGTTACAGTTATGATGACATCATTAGTGTTAGTTAAGTACTTTAAGATGTTTATCACTGTCTTACAGTGATCTTCTCTAGAATATGACTGATCAACATCAAGTCTCGTATATTTCATTGCATTCATGATAGTAACTCATGCGATCTCTCTTTTATTGAGGACAATTTTCGAGAGATACACTCCATGGCTTATCATCATGAGACACTTTTGGAGTTTGCTATGCTAAACGCCTTTAGCATCTAATGAATATACGTTTCTTGGGTTAAGCCGAACATCCTTTTAAATCTATCTATACAGATTTATATCCCCAATGTAGGATTTTCTACCCAAATCATTCATGGAGAATTGTTTAAACAACTTTATTTTGATCAATTGTGGCATAGGAATGTTATTCCCTATCAGTAATATATCATCAACATATAATTCAAGGAATGAAACATCGCTCCCACTAACCTTCTTGTACACACATGGTGTTGGGTTTGCTAGAAACATAAGCATGCAATAGAATTACATAAACGCAGCGGAAGGGATGAAAAATCAATTTTTAAAATTTTCTTACAAACCCTTAACCATGATCTTTCTTGTGCATCAATTATCAGTCAATACATAGAAGGAGATGATGGAATTATTCCTTTTGAAGATCCAAGCTTTCTCAGGTACAAGTTCTACTCCTTCGATTCCTTTGATTCCTCTGTAGTGGCTCCTTCCCTTGATCAATGTCAGCCACTCAAATGTTTGGCCTCTAACGGTGATCCACCAAGGAAGATGAAGAACTCAGGAAGATGGGTTATTGACTTAACCCTTGTTTCTATCTCTATAGAATATGTGTACTCCCAACCCTTGAAAAAATTCGCGTACCTTATTTCTGATATAAGACACTCTTATATAGATATTAGGTTAACCCTCCTAATCCAATTAGAATAGGGTTTTATTTAATTAATTAAACACTTTTAATTAATTTATATCCTAATCTTATTAGGATTGAGAGAGAGTACTGATATTATATTAATTCCTAAACTCCTTTAGAATTAAAATAATAATAATAATAATATTAATAAGACTCCTCTTATTAATTTATATTTAATATTTCTAAAATATTAAATAATAAACATTAAGCTATTTAATTTATTCTATCACCATAGATTAAATTAATTACACTTAATGCATTATTACTATCATGTCATTTTCTTCTTAAATAGTTCTTCTTCCTTTTATGGTGTGACCCTTTAGGTTCTCCATATTAAACCGGTTGTGAATAAATCAATTAGAACAATTCTAATCTTATTTAAATAAATAAATTAAACTAATAATGTATTTAAATAAATAACATTTATTCTACAATAGGGATAAGCCTCCCTAGCGATCAACGACTTTTTAGATAATATAGATTTCAACATTAATCATAAAAGAACCTGTGAGTTAATAGTTACCGTACAATTCAATCCTTCCACCATACAATGTCTCAATTAAATATAAGACATGGATTTACTGTCAAGTCTTAATTTATTTAATCATATGTATTTCGATTAGAAAATGCACAACTCCAAATAATGCAAATTAGAAACCTCTTTCTAATTTCATTCTACCTTGGCCAATGATTCTTGGGTTGTCATTTAACGAATCATATAGGACATATCTCCTCTTTTACTAGAGGTGATAGATTCTTTATTGATCATTCATTATCTCCATATGTAACTCATTATACCCAAAGCATACCCTATATATGCCTTAAAAGGCCTTAAGGAATAAGTCAAAGTATAATTTGTTACATACAAGATACTATGATGATCTCAAGTCCAAGGATCACTTGTACTACTATCACATTAGGAATTCCTATTGACAGGCGAGTAAAACTCCATTAGGTATTCCATAGCGAGTCACGTTCAGTGAACTTATTCTCCAATAAGCACCTACATACTTGCTTTAGTGTCTCCACACAAATGACCATGAGATCAGTCATCCTCATCCAATGAGGAAGCAACATATGTACCAATCTATTCAGATTTACTAATCTCCATTTTAGTAATCCCACAACTGGGAACTATTTTAGTTTTTAAGCTTTCTAAGAATTTAGATCTCATTAGCATGATCTCATCATGATTCTAAAAGCATTGCTTAAAACTATGGGTTATTTACATATTATAAAAATAGCACCATGTAGATAATTAAATGCCTTAAATTAATATTTTATTAATAAATAAATAAAATTATTTACAAAGTATGTGCTTTATCATCATACATGATTGGCTTGTATGCACACTACTATCAGCATGGTTCATCCTCGTTTTTGATAAAATCAAGCTCTTTGATTGGCTCATCAATACGGATGTTTCATCAACGAGAAGCTTGCTTCAATCCATAAATGGATTGTTGTAGCTCATTTACATGATTTGCTTCAACCATTAAAACAAATCCATCTGGTTGTATCATACATATATTCTTCCTTTAATAATGTATATTTGAGGAAGGGCGTCTCCACATCTAGTTTGCCAGATTTAGTAATAATAAGCTGCAAACGCAAGTAAAATTCAATTGGACTTGAGCTGCTTAAAGGATCCATTTTAAATTTTATGGTCATCTATCATTTTCCTGAGTCTTTATTACTCATAAATATTCGTAATTCAATGGATAATCATCATCCATGATGTGTACCTTATCATCATCCTCTATGACGAATCCATACCTCTCAAGTATCTTTGGTATTCTTCCAGATTTACGAATAGGGTATTGTGCAGAAGGTATCTCTACTTGGACAAGTTCACCCAATTGATCTGTAGTGGTTTGTGGTTCTTGAATTTCTTCAAAATCTATTTTCCTCCCACTAGCTCCTTCAATGATAAACGCCTTTTCCAAGAAGGCAGCGTGTTTTGCAATAAACACCTTTTGCTCAGTAGGATTGTAGAAATAGTATCCCAAACTTTCTTTAGGATATCCCACAAACGTGCACTTGTCAGATCTTGTCCCAAGCTTATCATTTTGAAACCTTTTCACATAAGCTGGATATCCCCAAATCTTAGCATGCTTAAGACCAGGTTTCCTCCATGTCCACATCTCATATGGAGTCTTGGGGACGGATTTCGAGGGGACCTTATTTAGTAGTATGTAGCCGTTTCTAGGGCATGACCCCATAATGAAATTTGAAGATCGATAAAACTCATCATGGAACGAACCATGTCCAATAATATTCGATTTCTCATTTTAGATACTTCATTTAACTGTGGTGTACCTGGTGGAGTCCATTGTGAGATTATACCATTATTTTTGAGATAATTGAGAAACTCATCGCTTAAGTATTCTCCACAGTCGATCTGATCGAAGAATCTTAATACTCTTGCACGTTTGTTTCTCTACTTTACTTTTGAACTCTTTGAACTTTTCAAATGATTCAAATTTGTATTTTATTAAATACACATATCTAAATCTTGAGGGATCATCAGTGAAAGTAATAAAATAAGAATACCCTCCCCGTTCATTTGTTGTCATAGGTCCATAAACTTCTATGTGAACCAACGCTAACAACTCTGTAACTCTTTCTCCTTTTCCTACTGAAAGAAGATTTAGTCATTTTACCCATGAGACAAGATTCACAAGTTGGATATGATTCATAATCGGATAGCTCCAAGAGCCCATCCTTATGCAACTTGGATAATCTTGTTTCATTGATATGACCGAGTCTACAGTGTCACATATAGGTATAATTAACATCATCTCTTTTTCTTTTCTTAGTTTGTTCTATTTGAAATATATTTTCATGAAAGTCAAGTATTTCATTTCGCAAATTACCAATACCATATAAAATATTGCTTTTATAAATAGAACAACTGTTGTTCTTTATTATAATGTCTAATCCATCCATATCTAATACGAAAATAGAAATAATGTTTCTAATGATATTCGGAACAAAATAACAGTTATTTAAATAAATGGACTTGCCTGTAGGTAGTGCTAAACAATAAGTGCTTACAGCTAATGCAACAACTTTTACTCCATTTTTCACTCGTAGGATTACCGCATCCTTGTTCAGCTTTCTACTTCTGACTAGTCCCTACACAGTATTACATATGTGAGAACCACAGCTGGTATCCAATACCCAAGTAGAATTATAACTTTCAGAAAAATTAATTTCAATCATGAACAAATCCTTGATTGGAAGTCGAAGCTTTTTCAAGCTTCTTCTCTACCAAAAACTTCTTGCATTTCCTCTTACAGTGACCCAACTCGTTGCAATGGAAGCACATTCCTTTGCTAACTAGATCAGGTTTCTTTTGTTCTTTTGTGTTCACCTTACCCTTAGCCTTCTTAGGTTTCTTCTTTTCAGAAGATACCTTGGGCCTCTTCCTTTTCTTGGAAGAACCCACCTTTAAGATATGATTTTTCTTGGATGGGAAGTGACCTTCTATAGTTTTCAACATGTTAAGTACTTTAGGCAAGCTGACATCTAACTTATTCATGTGAAAATTAACAACGAATTGCGAGAAGTTCTCAGGGAGTGACTGCAAGACCAAGTCTTGACTCAACTCCCCATCCATGACGAACCCAAGTTATCCAAGGCATTCAATCAGATTGATCACCGTTAGGACATGAGTCTCTACGGCAGTGCTCTCGGTCATCCGAGATCGGAAGAAGCTCCTTAGGTATCTCATATCTAGCAGTCCTACTTTGTTCACCATACAACTCCTTGAGGTGAAGCAACATAGTAGGAGCATTTATGTTTTCATGCTGACGCTGAAGCTCGTTATTCATGGATGTGAGAATGATGCATTGAGCCACAGTTGCATCATCTTGTCACTTTACAATAGTGGCAATCTCTTCCTCAGAGGCTGATTCTGGAACAGTTCCAAGGACAGGTGAATTTAGGATATAAGAAATCTTTTCAGCGGTGAGAACTATTCTCAGAATCCTTAACCAGTCCGTGTAATTTGGTCCGGTTAGTTTGTTAGCATCAAGTATGCTCCGCAGTGAAATAAGTGATTTTGACATTTTTAAATTTCTGTATGTGAAAAGATAATATTTTAGCAAACATTCATTTAATTAATTTAATATACCAAAATATATTAGGTCTTATTTTAAATTGGTATCTCCCACTATTTTCTTCAAACTATATTACCCTCATATATATAGTTCGACAAAATCTAATTAAAGATTTGCTAGTGAGATTAAGGATCCCATTTCAAATGTATATAGCCTTGTGTGTGCACAACAATCGATATATAAATAAATAGGTAGACAACTCTTGTCAATCACATCAACATGTGACTCCTTGTATTTTGCCTCTTAAATCATAATGGTCAAGTGTGTGCACATCCAAACTAAAATGATTTAAGTTAAGTCCAACCTAGCACTCTATATATATGAAAAAGAAAAATATTGTCCTTGTGTGTGCACAACAAAATAATATTGTTCAATTAACTTTATAAGCATCAAACGTGATTAAATTAATATCTTAAATACGCAATACTCGCCTTGTGTGTGCACAACAAACTCGTATTAAATATTTAATACACTATTAATTTATCATGCTAAAAGGCGACGTTCGATATTTCAAATATCTTTGAACGCTTTGGACTTAATATAATTTCTTTGAGGGGTTTGTTATTATTTGTCTCATCTTGTTTAGCGCGCATGCACACACACACACACACACACACACACACATATATATATATATATATATAAAATACACGCCATTTTATTAAACATGCGAAGCATGCTTGCATAAAATATAATATATATAATACTTAGCATGCACATATAGAATACTATATTCTACCAGGATTGATTATGGACTTTTATTCTAATTTGGTTCACTCGAGCCACCAAGTGAACCAAAAGGTCAAACCTAAGGCTGAAAAAATTTAAATTTAAACGTAACTATTACATTTAAACCCAAGCTCCATTACAAACGGGTCTTCACGTGCTCTTTGCTCTTTGGTCTCCAATTTCTTCAATATAATTCTAACTATCTCTATTACATAAACTATTTAAATTAAATAGAAACTTTGATCAGCAGTCAAGGGGAGGTACATAGGATGGAGATAGAATTTTACATCAAGAAAAAAAAAAACAGAGAAGACGAGGTACGCAGACCCAATTTAATAAAACTCATTCATTCAAGCATTCAACTAAAATAAAATTCAATCACATTGGTCAATAGTCTCATAATCAATCACATTTATTATCATACATATCACTATATGCATCAATAAATAAATATTCATCTCATGAAATAAACATTCTATATATATATGAGTATCATTTAATGAGCAATTTTAAATTGCATGAAATTCAATTTCAAGATTAAAATAAACTCTTTATTTTAATTATAAAATTATTAAAAATATAATATATATATATATATATATATATATAATATAACGGTATCATCCATTATGTGGCAGGACTTTATGTTATCATCCATTATGACAATCTATATATTCTATATTATATATATATATATATATATATATATATATGATAACCTCCTGCAAAGTAACTTGATATCACCTTTTTTTTCTTTTTTTTAAATCGTGGCATCTGAAGCTTCCTGGTACTTAACATATATATATATATATATATATATATATATATATATATATACAGTAACGTGGAAGGAAGGCTTTTGAAAACCACTAACGTAACAATCGGTTATCCTTTTTAAAAAAATACGGATTCAACAGCGATAAAAAAAGCTATTTTCGTATTTTTTCTTCTTTCAATTTTTTTTTATACAATTAATTAAGCCTAATAAATTATTCTAAATACATATCCATATGTATATTAAATTAAAATAATTAATAATTGCATAAATGTTTGGCTTTGATTCCACTGTTGGGTTTGTACGAAATCGTGGCGCAATCAAATTGCAAAAATTAGCAGAAACATAGGTATATCAGAGTTTAAAATTTTTTAGAAAACCATTACCCGAATAATCCTTTATGCAAATTATTAATTTAAAACGATAAATAAAAAATTATGGAATCATACCCTTGTAAAACGAAGTTTCCACAGATACGAGTTCAACTCTTTGTTCTTCGTGATCTCCTTGAATTTCTGGGTTAGATTCCTTCCTTTGATCAACGTTAGCCACCCAAGAGTTTGGCCTCTAAAGGTGATCCACCGAAGAATATGAATTATCAAGAAGGAGGGTGGTTGGCTAAATCCTAGTTTTTTATCTTCTATAGAAAATGAGTACTCTCCACCAATTGGAATTGCATCAATTGATATCTATTATAAGACTCCTCTTATATATATATTGGTCAACCCTTCTAATCCTATTAGACATGAGGTTTTATTTAATTAATTAAACTCCTTTAATTAATTTAGGCTTACCACCACATTGAGAATAATTAATTAAATTTATTTAATTAATTTGCCTCCTAATCTTATTAGGAATAAATGAGAGTACTAATATTAAATTAATTCTTAAACTCCTTTAGAAATTAAAATAATAATAATTGTAATAATATTAATAAGACTCCTCTTATTAATTTATATTTAATATTTCCAAAATATTAAATAATAAATATTAAGCTATTTAATTTATTCTATCACCATAGATTAAATTAATTACACTTAATGTATTATTACGATTATGCCATTACTTTCTTAAATAATTATTCTTCCTTTTATGGTGTGACCCTTTAGGTTCTCCATATTAAACCGGTTGTGAATAAATCAATTAGAACAATTCTAATCTTATTTAAATAAATAAATTAAACTAATAATCTATTTAAATAAAAATTATTTATTCTACAATAGGGATAAGCCTCCCTAGCGACCAACGACTTTTCAGATAATATAGATTTCAATATTTATCATAAAAGAACCTGTGAGTAAATAGTTACCATACAATTCAATCCTTCCACCATACAATATCTCAATTAAATATAAAACATGAATTTCTTGTCAAGTCTTATTTTATTTAATTATATATATTTCGATTAGAAAATGCACAACTCCAAATAATGCAAATTAGAAACTCCTTTCTAATTTCATTCTGCCTTGGCCAAGGACTACTGAGTTGTCATTTAACGAATTACATAAGACATATCTCTTCTTTTACTAGAAGTGGTAGATTCTTTATTGATCATTCATTATCTCCATATGTAACTCATTATATCCAAGCATACCATTTTATATACCCTAAGGGTCTTTAAGGAATATGTGATGACCACAAAATCGGGACCAACTTAAATCAATATTAGGATTAAAATTAGTCCCGACCTTGTTCATCAGAAACTATTTTGATCCAGCCTTAAATCATACAAAGATGATATAACAGCTGGAAATGCGGAAAATTAAAAATTTTCTTTCTTCTTACGTTTCCTCGAATCGCAAGCTTTCACGATTCCCAATATTATCAGAGTAAACAGGATTTACCTGTATAATTCTATATACAAAAATCACCACAATACATTCTCATTTCAAAATAAACATTTCCTTATTTATTGTAATTATATCAAACTGTACACAACTGTTGATTTACACAATTCAAAAACTATCAGTTTCTAATTTAAGATAGTGTATTCTTCCCCACGTCGTTTATTTTTCATCATCTGGGTAGAAAATAATATCCCATTCCATCGTTAAACTGCAAAAAGATTATTTTTGCAAGATTGAACTCGACAGCTCAGCAAATCAAACAGCTTTCATGCCGCACATAGCATATAAGTTCATGCTCAACATATATCTCAATTTAAAATAATTATAAGATTTCATGCTCAGCATAAATATCAGTTATGTATGAATATAAATTCCACATACCTGATATATCACATATCACATATTGAGTTCCATAACTCAACCAAATATAGTCATAATTTGACTTTCGAGATTCATATACACATCATAAGTATTATCGCATGCTCATTGAAGTATAGTTTATAAATAATTCATATCAAATTCATACAGCAAATAGAAACTGGAAGACTTGCCTCGAGTTGTGTTTATTGCTATACATTCATCAAAAGTTCATTGTGTAACCTCTTTCATCGGTTAACATTCTGTTTGTGGAATGCCAATTGCAGCAGTGATCTTTTGTCTATTAAAGACATGAATTCCAGTCACTTGTGCATAAGAATTCGCCTGAGGACCTCTTGATTGAAGTCCAGAGAACAAAGATGGGCAATGGCTAAAGAATTTTTATATGTAGAGGAGATTTATATAGCCGTTAGGAGAGCATTCAGGCATAATTCCTTTTTTGAAATATTATTTGTTCGAAAGAATAAAACTTAGCAATCAAAGGACTTAATTAATCACTCATGCTCATGATGATGGGCAATAATAAAGAACTTTCTCTGCCCAAGATAGTGCCAGCCTTAGAAATTAAATCAATAATGAGTAGATTTAATATTTTCGGATTCCAGCAGCTTTAGCATGGTTGGTGTACTTATAATTTATGGAATATTAGTAGTATATTCAATAAGCAGTTCACGCCTATGATTCCATTAGTATTATGTTAAACATGCAACACAAGTAATGCCAGTTTCATAACTAACAAGAGTGTAAGATCAACATACTTGATGTTTCGGACATTTCATTTTATGTTCAACTGTTGGACTAGTGGAAAAGGATGAGCAATTTCGAATTAAGAGAAGAATGAAAGTAATAAAGTAAATAGGCAGCAACATAGTCATGATAAGAAATGGGTTATAAGTCTGCACTATTTTTTTAAAATACTACTTTATCGTCTCCATGTGTTTGCTCTAACCAAGTGAGAAGTGAAAGAACCATCTCAACAAAACAATTTAATTATTAATGGTCAATCCGTAAGGTAGCATTGTCAAAACTTTTCAAAAAACCCTTTTTAACTTGTTTTAAAATAACCAAACATCTAGAGTTAACCTATAAACCATATATGTATTACAATTTCGCATGAAAAATAACTACTTTTCATATTTTAGAAAAACAACTTTATTTAGACATTTATACAAATACCTTACATGCATTCAATAAAACTTCATATTTCATGAAATCAATATATATATCAACATCCTCCATAATCAATTCACCTTATTTCTTCTGAACCATTTATGGTTCCTCATCAATTAAATCTTTCCACAACTAAACACAATAATCACAACAATTACTAAACATATTTCTATTAATTTCCATGAATTTAACAAGTAAAGGTTAATTTACCTCTTATTTGATGTATTTTTGCTTCAAGCTTAGTGATGGTTGATGATTATCTTCTAATCACCCTCAATTTAGTTACTAGCTTTAGTATTTTTCTAATATGCATGGTGATCTCAACTGAAATTTAAGAAACTTGGGGTTAATAGCTTGTGAATAGGAAGAGTGAGTTGGAAACTTGTTTTAGAACGAGGGATGGAGCAAAGAATAGAGAACAGGGGTTTTTTTATACTGAAGCTTGGCTTAGGTTTATATAGAGATCATATGATTACTTCCCACTCCCTTCTCCTTGCTTACTACGCATATGGTCTTGCTTATCACGAAATAGGATAGCTGATTAGGCTAGTCTAGGCTTATATTATGAAGCCAGCTCCTGCTGCAACTCTAATGTCCCAACTTGCAATTAGAATATTTGGCCAACACATATACACCTCATGCTTATATGTAACACATGTAATACTTATATAACACATATACACCTTATACCCTCCGTACATATTGCGTAGAAAATTATTACACATGAAATATTATACCAAAAATCATTTCCATATCTAACGAAGTTATACGTTAAATAAAAATATTTTATTTAATGTATAAAAAAATATTATATTAAAATAATTTAATTCCATAAATTATTCCAATATATTTTATTTATTGCATACAACATTTCGTATTCCAGAATTATATTTTTCGTGCTAAACATTGTCTTCAACAACTTATTTATAAATATATGTTGCTTATTTAAATTTAATATACTAAGCTCACCATATTAAAATAGTTTATAAATCATTTTAATATGTACGCATTCCTTTTTCTTTTAGATAAATTGTTTTTCACAATTTATCTTTAGTCAAAATAGATATATAATAATATATCTTCTAAATTCCTTTTCCTTCTTTAAAAATTATTTTCAACAATTATAATAATAATATAAATTATTTTTCCATAAATGACCACATAGCACAACATTTATTCATTTATACAGTACTATTCCCACAATATATCACATAATAAGAATTTTATTTTATTTAATTCTTATTTTAATATTTCCCGAAAACTCTGGTCGCTACATTCTTCCCCTCTTATAAGGATTCTGTCCCCGGAATCACAATACCAAACCTCCTTATACGGTTTAAGTGATAATAGAATATATTATTTTCACATATCACAAAACATACACATATTAAAATACACATATTCATGCACCTCCAAATATTAATAGCGTTCTTGCTAAACTTGCTGCATTCTACGACCCATTCCCTTCTAAAGAACTTCATTCTTGCTAAACTCAACTGCCAGAATTGAAATCCTTCACAATTGTTCAATAACTGTGAAGCAAATTTAAATAACTCAGGAAATCAAATAATTCGCTTAAGATGAGCTTTCACGAAATTTATTTTGAAAAGGTTTTAACAGATATACATCTGCAAACCGTCTTGCTTGTTCTTGCTTATGGACACATAGGTGATCAGCCTGCTATGCCCGGTGTTAATTCTTGCTGGAACGACATTTGCATTCATCATTTGCCTTTGGCACACAAAATATTTTTCCCCAATTCAAGGATGTTTCGGAGTTCATACCAAACCAATTTAATTGGACAGTTCAAAAGCTTAATATTAGCAATAAAATATATGGGTCTAGCCGATTCAAATGGCTTTGACACTGCTTTAATTTATTTAAAATATTTAAAATCATTTTATGACACATAGTACCGCACTATTTTTAACAGCCCGTTGAGAATGCCGTCATTTTATGACTTCGTCATGCTACATCGTGCCATAGTGGGATGACGATCTATAGAACACATCCAACACTAGGTGAGATTGCATTAATGACTCCATCATTTGTCATATTTACATCATATTAATGATGCAATGTTGACTAAAACACATTTAGATATTTTTAAATTTTGTCTAGCCGAACCAATTAGCATAGACATAAGAAACAATCGAACCTTTTAAAATTTATTGGTTCAACAATTTGACCCAATATTTATATGTATATATTTTTCTTTAAAACAACAGAGAAACTATCTGCACGATGCCAATAAATTTCAAAATCTAGCATAGTTAGAGGATTTGAGAGTATCCATTTGTTCTTCATCAGCTTCAACTTTCTCCTTCACAGTTTCATCATGCAATCCTATCCCTAATACTGAAGATAATCAGTTCTAAATCTATAATATTCCTATACCGTAGTATAGTTCATCAAACTTACCACACTTTATGTGTTTAGGAACTTGCCATAAAAATATGAGTTTAAGAACTTGTCCTAGCAATATGTAGTCCAAGAACCAATCAGGGACTGTCCATACGCTTAGGGGTTCAAATCATACCTTATTATTATAAGTCACAAACTTGTAATAAGTATGAGTTTTAAGAACTCGCACCTAGTCCTATATTCTCTACTATCAAATATAAATATGAGAAAAGAATCACGTTCTCACCATACGCATACTGATAGCGCGACACCGACATTTCAATGATTATCAATGTAATAAACTAAGTGGTCATTAAACCAAGCACAAAACCCCTACATATACAAAGGTTTGTACAACTCAGCTATCACATGAGTCCTCAATTGAAATCGCACCCATTCCTATCTTGCTCTTATCTTGATCAATACAAATTTTCTTTAATTCACATTCCATCATCTTTTTAACTCTTTCTGAGTTTTATTTATATTACATTTCCTGCATAGCATTTTGCAATAGACTTTAATTTAATCCTTCGATTGATCATTTCCCTTTTTATGATTTAATAAGATCACGTAGTGATCATTCCCTATAATTTAGATCAGGTGTTCCCTGATCCTTCGGCTTTTCCAGATTCTTCTTTGAATCATTACGTATTATCTTAAAGCATTCTTTATGAATTGTTTAAGATCATTTAAACATTATTCAAGTTTTATACTTAGCATTTCCTTTCTTTCCATCTATCATGTTTACGGTTATAGCCTAGGTTACGCTTACCTAAAGATTATAACCCATAGCTCTGATACCAATTGTGATGACCCCAAAATCGGGACCAACTTAACCCAATATTAGGATTAAAATTAGTCTCGACCTTGTTCATCAGAAACTATTTTGATTCAGCCTTAAATCATACAAAGATGATATAACAGCTGGAAATGCGGATAATTAAAAGTTTTCTTTCTTCTTACGTTTTCCCGAATCGCAACCTTCACGATTCCCAATATTATCAGAGTAAACAAGATTTACATGTATAATTCTATATACAAAAATCACCACAATACATTCTCATTTCAAAATAAACATTTCCTTATTTATTGAATTATATCAAACTGTACACAACTGTTGATTTAAACAATTCAAAAACTATCAGTTTCTAATTTAAGATAGTATATTCTTCCCCACGTCGTATATTTTTCATCATCTAGGTAGCAAATAATATCCCATTCCATCGTTAACCTGCAAAAAGATTATTTTTGCAAGATTGAGCTCGACAGCTCAGCAAATCTAACAGCTTTCATGCCGCACATAGCATATAAGTTCATGCTCAACATATATCTCAATTTAAAATAATTATAAGATTTCATGCTCAGCATAAATATCAGTTCTGTATGAATATAAATTCCACATACCTGATATATCACATATCACATATTGAGTTCCATAACTCAACCAAATATAGTTATAATTTGACTTTCGAGATTCATATACACATCATAAGTATTATCGCATGCTATTGCAGTATAGTTTATAAACAATTCATATCAAATTCATATAGCAAATAGAAACTGGAAAACTTGCCTCGAGTTGCGTTTATTGCTATACATTCATCGAAAGTTCATTGTGTAATCTCTTTCATCGGTTCACATTCTGTTTGTGGAATACCAATTGCAGCAGTGATCTTTTGTCTATTAAAGACATGAATTCCAGTCACTTGTGCATGAGAATTCGCTTGAGGACCTCTTGATTGAAGTCCAGAGAACAAAGATGGGCAATGGCTAAAGAATTTTTATATGTACATGAGATTTATATAGTCCGTTAGGAGAGCATTCAGGAAGAATTCCTTTTCTGAAATATTATTTGTTTGAAAGAATAAAACTTAGCCATCAAAGGAATTAATTAATCACTCATACCCATGATGATGGGTAATAATAAAGAACTTTCTCTGCCCAAGATAGTGCCAGCCTTAGGAATTAAATCAATAATAGGTAGATTTAATATTTTCGGACTTCCAGCAGCTTTAGCATGGTTGGTGTACTTACAATTTATAGAATATTAGTAGTATATTCAATAAGCAGTTTATGCCTATGATTCCATTAGTATCATGTTAAACATGCAACACAAGTAATGCCAGTTTCATAACTAACAAGAGTGTATGATCAACATACTTGATGTTTCGGACATTTCATTTTATGTTCAACTGTTGGACTAGTGGAAAAGAATCAGCAATTTCAAATTAAGAGAAGAATGCAAGTAATAAAGCAAATAGGCAACAACTTAGTCATGATAAGAAGTGGGTTATAAGTCTGCACTATTTTTTTAAAATACTACTTTATTGTCTCCATGTGTTAGCACTAACCAAGTGAGAAGTGAAAGAACCATCTCACCAAAACAATTTAATTATTAATGGTCAATCCATAAGGTAGCATTGTCAAAACTTTTCAAAAAACCCTTTTTAACTTGTTTTAAAACATCCAAACATCTAGAGTTAACCTATAAACCATATATGTATTATAATTTGCATGAAAAATAACTACTTTTCATATTTTAGAAAAACAATTTTATTTAGGTATTTATACAAATACCTTACATGCATTCAATAAAACTTCATATTTCATGAAATCAATGTATATATCAACATCCTCCAAAATCAGTTCACCTTATTTCTTCTGAACCATTTATGGTTCCTCATCAATTAAATCTTTCCACAACCAAACACAATAATCACAACAATTACTAAACATATTTATATTAATTTCCATGAATTTAACTAGTAAAGGTTAATTTACCTCTTATTTGATGTATTTTTGCTTCAAGCTTAGTGATGGTTGATGATTATCTTATAATCACCCTCAATTCAGTTGCTAGCTTTAGTATTTTTCTAATATGCATGGTGATCTCAACCGAAATTTAAGAAACTTGGGGTTAATAGCTTGTGAATAGGAAGAGTGAGTTGGAAACTTGTTTTGGAACGAGGGAGGGAGCAAAGAATAGAGAACAGGGGTTTTTTTTATACTGAAGCTTGGATTAGGTTTATATAGAGATCATATGATTACTTCCCACTCCCTTCTCCTTGCTTACTACGCATATGGTCTTGCTTATCACGAAATAGGAGAGCTGATTAGGCTAGTCTAGGCTTATATTGTGACGCCCCCAAATCCGGACCCCCACATCGTCTCGAATTCGGTTCGTTACGTTCTACAATCTAATATAATAATATGATTAAATGTCATATCGCACAACGAAATAACACATAACATACGAATAGATTACATTTATTTAATACAACCATTCATGTCCCAAGGTTTCGCAACTTAAACATTGATTACATCTTAAACATGGCTTAAGGATACGTAATCATAACTAATACATAATACACTAGAATCTTATTACAATTATCATAAAAGTTATACACAATAACAAGCTACTCTGTAGCATTGCCCTTGCCTTTATCAGCGCCCGAAGGTCCGCCTTGCTCTGTCTTAACTGAAATGTTTTTAGGGAAAAGCAAGAATGAGCAACATGTTTGCTCAGCAAGTAATAAAGCAATAAGGGTCAATATAGTTTTAGATTCCCAAGGGTATGACAATAAATG
Organism: Panax stipuleanatus; assembly: GCA_020205555.1. Classification (NCBI taxonomy): domain Eukaryota; kingdom Viridiplantae; phylum Streptophyta; class Magnoliopsida; order Apiales; family Araliaceae; genus Panax; species Panax stipuleanatus. The sequence goes on from CM035124.1 coordinate 144,913,776, forward strand.
ATAGCTCGAGGATAACAAGAAGTATCAATAGTATTCAACAAAAGTCGCTGAGGACCGAAAGATATCAATAAGATTCAAGGTTTAACCTTTTCACAGTTCAAGAATAATGAATACTGAGCAGTCACAAAGAACTATGAACTTTTATTAGAATTAACAAAAATATACTGATAATCCAATAAAACAAGTACAACAGGTGATCAGCCTAAAGTACCCTACATTATGCATAACATTTAATCGTACTCAAGTGCGCACGTCGGTCTCCCGATAAATATAGTTTTTCCTTCAAAGAAGATTGTTCATCTTAGTCAATACAAGATTTTCGCACCAATCAATTGGTTTGGATAGTTTTCTAATCATGATATAGGTCTAGCCGAATCAAATGGCATAGACCGCTCTTTCAATGTATATAATAACAACTATAAGTTCAATACTCGATATCATAGTTCGAAGAATATAATCAACTTTATCTTAGCTATAAAGTAATGAGTCATAAGACATGAATCATAATTTCAATGGTTTACTCGTACGACAAATAATAGTACAAGTCTAAGCAATACTCAATAAGGAGTAGGGTTCGAGAACTTGCTTACAATATCCGTTGAATAAAGTAAATGCAAGGGTTTAGGATACTTGCCTTAAGCGTAGATTATCAACCTTTAGCTTATCAATACTTCGAACTCCTATCGTAATATAGTTACGTATTTATATAATACCCATTAGTCATATAGTTTAACATCATATCTTATCTCGTATATACAATCAACACATAAGTTAAGTCTTTAACCTTACTACACAGTTATACCATGCATAGTATCATACTAATTCGCAATTCTTGATTGATACAACTTTCATTGTCTTTTATCTTTAGAATTCCTCTTTTCAAGTTAAACATCTTCATATAACATCACTATCACATAAGACCACAACCAATACCAAACATACTCTATTTAGCAAGTTATATCATTGATATAAGTTAACTGACAAAATCAGAATTAAGCAAACTGTCTAGATTGGATTCCAGACTGGCGCAGCTGCACCCTAGTTAAGCCTAGGGATGGCGCAGCTGCGCTGTCCCCTGGCCAGACCAGGGTTGAGCTTTTGCTCTGCTATTTTTGTTCTATTCTTTGATATGCTAAGACATTAACACATATCATGCATACATACCAGAGTACTTTACATACATGAATGACCCTTCTAAGTTCACTTTACACATTATGGTCTTAGGTTGAGATTCTTAAGGAAGTATGGCCAAATGGGTTCATGAAGTCATTAGGCCTAACATGTCAACCTTATATCCACACCTAGAGATCACATAACCTATAATATGCATGCTCACAATAGTTTTCATTATTTATGCATGACGATCATTGTTTATTACATTAAAACATGTCTAAACTCATGCTTGACTAACTCCCATTGTAACTAACAAGTTGGGTACACATATAGGACATCTTAGTGATGTTAGAAGTACTAGCATGCATAATAGAATATCAGAATGTATTCCTTAACATGCTTATGAACATTAGTTCTTCAAAACTTTCAAGTTTCTCTTTAAAGTCGTCTTGAACTAGGCTAACATGGCTTAACACATGCAAACAGATTTTAAACTGTGTTTCATTTATAACCTACCCACATACACATGCTCATATGGTCAGAACTTTAATCATCAACATAACATGTCAAGTTCATTTTAAAACTATAAGTTTTCCTTCAAAAATGTATACTATCAAGGCCACGAACATGCATGTTGTATCAAGGAACTTATATATATATATATATATATATATATATATGAGTTAGACCAGTTTTCATGCTTGTTTTAAGTAATATCACACATTAGCACTTAACAGATTTCAGCAGGAATGAAATTCCAGAATCAGTGCCTGGCGCAAGCTGCGCTGCACCCTAGTACAAAAAGGGCGCAGCTGCGCCGTGTCTCGGCCAGAATTGAGCAGCTTTCTATTTCGGCAGTTAACAAACCTAACTACAAAAATTCCTTCACGAATCGACTTTAAACAAGCCACATTGCAATTCTAACATGTTTATAAGCTTAAATAACACAGAGCAAGTATTTCTCAATCCAATTATCGTCTAATTCAAGCATAATCAAGAATATAGAGATTTAAAGAATGAAGAACAAGGGTATACCTCTGCTATTTTGTGATATGAACTTACTGCTATAAAACTTTCTACAATGCTGATATATGAAACCTCCCTCAACTGATATCTCTCTCTCTCTCTATCTCAGTATACTAGCTCTTAGCAATATCTCAGCAAATTGTAATGTGAAGGAGGAAGTTTTATTTATAGAGTTTTGAGTGTCCAGACAATGAAATTCTCCATCAAAACAAACCATTGGAATGATGAATAGTTTGATGGTCAATGAAGAGTAGTTGGTTAGTTGTTGAATTCCATCATGATGCCCACTCCCCTTATGATCATTGCTAGTTTTGCTAATTTTGAGAACAAGTAATAGGCTTTAGCCTTTTTGTCATTCACGTGAGGAGGGAATGTGAGACTCTCATTATGGGACAAGGCTTAAAGAACTCAGCATTTTGGCAAATTGGAATGTAATAACATCATATACTATAGAGTGCACACATATACATATTATGTACACTTAGGTTAAGTTCATTTAGAATCCCAATGAAATTTCAATAAGGAAATAATATTACAATGTAGCAAGTTGGGGTACATACATATATATCAACATATAATCCATGTACATTTCATCATACCGAATATAACTTAATCGGGTATTATTTCATTACATTATCCCAACTCTATTATTATAATTATATTAATATATTGAAGTAATCATAAATCAACAATTGTTTGCTTAGTAAAATATTCATGAGGTACTTATTTAATGTTCTCACACACACCTATTGTCTCATAAGCTCATTTTCTACTCATATAATTTATTTATTCTTAATATATAGTTCTTGTATATTGTATAATCACATGTTAGTGTCACACTACACTTTCCCTTTTTAAATAGAATGTTAGTCACTATATATTGTATGATTAATATCACATAACATTGCACAACACAATTAATTGAGTAAATATAATCTTATTATATTTATAAATTATTTACTCGTTAATATTCTATTATTTACAATAACAATTAATCAATATTAATTAATTACTCATCAATAGTTATCACTCATAATATTAATTAACAATAATATTAATTAATTCATCACTCATTAATTCACTCTTTAATCAATGTTGGTAATTAACCTTTGTAACTTATGCATGAAGTATAGTTTATTTTCTAAGTCTTACTACCGGCGCAGCTGCGCTGGTTTACCATACAGAAGTGGCGCAGCTGCGCCACTCTGGGGATAATTACTTACTTTCTTGTTTTGATTAATAACATCCTTATTTTATCACATTGTCACGCTAGGCAATTCATATAAGCATTAAGTTAAGCTTCTCATGACTTTCATTCTCGTTCCACGCAAGGCATTCTACGGGTTTATCGTAATTCTCCATATTATCATAAATTCAATTTGAAGTAATTGAGTTAACTCATCCCATAACACAATATCATTTATATTCAAATAAATATTCGACTTTGATTAATTTATTCATTAATAATATTCAGAAATTCTCGGGTGTAACATATATTATGAAGCCATCTCCTGCTGCAACTCTAATGTCCTAGCTTGCAATTAGAATATTTGGCCAACACATATACACCTCATGCTTATATGTAACACATGTAATACTTATATAACACATATACACCTTATACCCTCCGTACATATTGCGTAGAAAATTATTACACATGAAATATTATACCAAATTTTTTTTTCCATATCTAACGAAGTTATACGTTAAATAAAAATATTTTATTTAATGTATAAAAAATTATTATATTAAAACAATTTAATTCCATAAATTATTCCAATATATTTTATTTATTGCATATAACATTTCGTATTCCAGAATTATATTCTTCGCGCTAAACATTGTCTTCAACAACTTATTTATAAATATATTTTGCTTATTTAAATTTAATATACTAAGCTCACCATATTAAAATAGTTTTATAAATCATTTTAATATGTACGCATTCTTTTTTCTTTTAGATAAATTGTTTTTCACAATTTATCTTTAGTCAAAATAGATATATAATAATATATCCTCCAAATTCCTTTTCCTTCCTTAAAAATTGTTTTCAACAATTATAATAATAATATATATTGTTTTTCCATAAATGACCACATAGCACAACATTTATTCATTTATACAGTACTATTCCCACAATATATCACATAATAAGAATTTTATTTTATTTAATTCTTATTTTAATATTTCCCGAAAACTCTGGTCGCTACAGAATAAGTCAAAGTATAATTCATTACACACAAGATACTATGATGATCTCAAGTCCAAGGATCACTTGTACTAATATCACATTAGGAATTCCTATTGACAGACAAGTAAAATTTCATTAGGTATTTCATAGTGAGTCACGTTCAGTGAATTTATTCTCCAATAAACACCTACATACTTGATTTAGTGTCTCCACACAAATGATCATGAGATCAATCATCCTCATCCAATGAGCAAGCAACATATGTACCAATCTATCCGAATTTACGAATTTCTTTTTTAGTAATCCCACGATTGGGAACTATTTTAGTTTTTAAGCTTTTTGAGAATTTAGATCTCATTAGCATGATCAACATCATGATTCTAAAAACATTGCTTAAAACTATGGGTTATTTACATATTATAAAAACAGCATCGTGTAGATAATTAAATGCTTTTAATAAATGAATATTTTTATTAATAAATAAATAAGATCGTTTACAAAGTATATGCTTTATCACATACATGATTGGCTTGTATGCATACTACTTTCATATATATATATATATATATATATATATATATATATATATATATATATATCTTGTCATACAAACTTTTTTATTTCCTTTATCTTAATTCAAAATCAAAACTTACACGCAGTGGTAGTTAACCGAAAAGACAGAAAATGTAATCGAAACTCAATTAATGTATAGGCAAATAAAAAAATGAACAAGAACAAAGAGGTGAATTATATAAAGAATTCCTTATATGTGTATAGTAGTGTGTATATATATATATATATATATATATATATATATACTAATAGATATGGTAGGTTTGGAAGGTAGCATGGGGATACACAAGTGGGATATATAGTAGTATATCTTTTGTCTTACAAATTTTTAACTTACATGTAGTGGTAATTAATAGAAAAGATATAATTAAAATCTCATAAATGATGTAATCGAAACTCAATTAATGTATAGGCAAATAAAAAAAAATGAACAAGAACAAAGAGGTGAATTATGTAAAGAATCCCTTATATATACTAATAGATATGGTTGGTTTGGAAGGTAGCATGGGGATACTGGATACACAAGTGGGATATATATATATATATATATATATATATATATTGTCTTACAAACTTTTTTATTTTCTTTATCTTAATTCAAAATCAAAATTTACGGTTTAATATCATGAACTTTTAAATTTTAATTTTTTTTTAGCTTTAAAGATTGTTTTCTCAATTTTTTCAATTAAGAGATTAAATTTTTAACTTTTTTCTATCTTGGAGATTGTCTTCTCAATTTTTTAATTAAGAGATTAAACTTTTTTTTTTTTGTAATTACGTCTAACTTTTAATGTCACGTCAAAAAATTAATGGCATGACAGTGACACGTGATTAAAAATTATTTTTTGTTATATTGAGTCTCATTTTAAAATTTATTCAATTATTTTTTTATACCAAAAAAGGGGGAGTGGTTAGCATGAAGTTAATTTTGGTCAATTGACCAATACAGTGTCGACACGCAGGCCAGGAGGTGATCTCTTCCACTGCGTGTCAGCACTGTATTGGTTAATTGATCAACTTACCATTAAGTTAACTTCATGGTAATCAGATCCTAAAAAAGGTAAATATAAGACCATTATTAATTTTTTAAAGCAAATTTACTGACAATTTCTCTTTTTAGTATAAAAAATTAATTATATTGATTATTGCTGATTATGAAATAAACTTAAAGTTCAGGGTATTAATCTATATTTAGGCCTTAAGTTTTTATACCAAAAAAGGTAAAATTATTATTATATTGATTATTGATGATTATGAAATAATAAGATTTTAATTAGTAATACATTTATACATTTTAAAATATTTATCATTATATTGATTATTGATAATTTTTTTAAGCTGAGTATGTAATGTATTAAATTTACTTTAAAAAATTAATAATGAGCTTATATTTACTCTTTTTGGTATAAAAAATTAATGAAATAAATATTAAAATGAGACTCAATATTACACATAAGCAGTTTTTAGTCATATTTCGCTGTCATGTTATCAATTTTTAACATGGTACTATCAATCAGGCGTAATTAGAAAAAATTAAAAGTTTAATTTCTTAATTGAAAAAATTGAGAAAACAATCCCCAAAGTAGAATAGAACTTTTAAGATTCACGTTCTCTTTTTTATTATTAAAAGAGTAAAACACACTTGTTAGCCCAAACTTTTTAAATATATTATAGTTTGCACCCCAAATTTCTAAATATATCTATTGGCACCCTAGCGTTAATTAGTGAAACAAAATCCACCCTCCGAGCATCCAACCAGTCAAAAATGACAGGTTGTTCCTGCAAACCCATTTTTAGAAGTATAAAGTTGGTACAAGAATTTGGGCTCCTACTAGGGCAGCATAGTTCGATAGTTTAAGATGCGTACTACTAATTTTAAACGATAAAAAGAAAAGAAAAAAGAAGAAGGATCATCGAGAACAAAATTAGTCGCTTTAACAATTAATAGTATCAATTGCAAATTACTTTAAACTTGTGAACAATGTTTCTTGCAATAGTATACATATGAAGATTACAAACATTAATGAAGTACTTTCACAAAATAAAAATAAGTTAATAACTCAATTTTCTTTGGAATTAAATTCGTGAAGAAAAATTAATAAACATTAAGAAGAAATAAAAACACCAAAGAATTAATGAGTTTTGTACCATCATTTTCAAATTCTCTTTTCTATAGAGGGCAAGAGTCGATGAGACAAACTCCAACCCTACAAAATGGAAATGGTGAGTGACTTATTGCTCCTTGTTTGTTTATAAAATGATCAATCTCCTTAGCTTATATATAGTAGTAGACAAATAAAAAAAATATTTATTAATTAAACAAATTTTCCATTTAAACCTAGACCTTTCAGTCAGAAAAATTCTCATCCACCCTTAGCTGAAGGAGAATAAGTTCTTTGGTATTATTCATTCACTCCCCATATATAATGGCTCATGGCTGGGAGGAGTATAGTGTACTGTTTAACAAGGGAGAGCATATAAATCAATTATTTATCAGTCAAACATGTCCTTATTGTGGGATTTTTAGAATAATCCCAAAATGGTATTAGCACTGAGGCGTTTCATGATTATAAGCTATTCATATATTGATAGGGATATGAGTATCATATTCTTTTCTTTTTCTTCTAATTTTCCCCCAACCCAAAGTTTGTGGAAAGGGAAGGTTATTACACAGAGCTCACTCTTTTGGAGAGTGAGCGAGTATCTTTGAATTTTGAAATTCTTTTTTTTTCTAAATATTTATTTGACCATTATTTCGGTATATAAGAATGATCTACAACCATGGTTGATTATTAATATTCGTCAAATTATTTGACGAATTTATAACACTCATTCATCAAATTGTTTGACAACTAGTTTATAGTGTATAGTATCATCACATATATAGGAGAATGATTAATAACTAGCATTAACCATAAACATTACTTTAGAGTATTTACTAAGCAAGCTCAAAACTCTGTTGCTTAGAGTGTTTATTGTTAACGCTAGTAAATATTAAAACTAATTATAGAAATAAACATTAAAATTGATTCCTTTTAAAAATTTATTATTTAACTAATTATAAATTCTTATATAATTAATTACTAATAAATTTCAAATTTTACATAAGTAAAAAAAAGAGTATCTATCTATACAAATCACAAATGATTTTGGAAAAAAAAATTCCCGCTCAACCTAATAAATCATCCAGACCCTCCAAAGTTTCGGATAAATCTAACCATTGAAAGTGCCGGAGGTACAGGGTTACATGATCCTAGTAATATATATACTATACTAGTATTTGGAGCGCACACGATGCTTGTGACTAATTAAATATAATTAATTACAAGTTGAAATTTATTATATAAAAAGAATATTAATTTAAATATGGACTGTCAACGTTGGTTTAAAAATTCGTGGGTCGGGTCACAACCCGGGTCTTTTAATCTCTTCTCCTAAGTTCTCTCTACTCTCACTCTTTTTACTTAAGAAAAAGGTTTTGAAGAGTTTTTTAGGAGAAAGACCAACATGTATCATGTCGACGATTTGAACGTTTTACAAAGTCGCCAGTTAGTAGATTTGAAAATGGTTGTACCAACTCAACCGAGTTTTGTTTGAAAGAGGCCCAATTGCTGGACACTGTCGAAACTTGATCTTTGAAAATAAAGTTTTGAGCTCGGGGGCTTGGTTAAGTGTGGAAAAGGTGTTAGGCACCTCACGACTCCCGTGTACATACGGTACCGCATCTTTTCAATATTTCCCTTTAAAAACTAGAATGCGTGAGTGAATGCTGTTTGAAAATTGGGCCTGTTGATTTGATTGACTGAAAGTAGTGCTTTGCTTTGTTGAACCTATACACGAAGGGTTTGATTTGATTTGAAAATCAGTCTTCGATTTGATTTGCAAAAGCATTTAATTTGATTTTCTTTGAAAAGCTTTTCTTTTGATTGATTTGAAAATGATGTTTTGAAAGCTGGTTTATCAAACCCTTACGCTGCCATAAGAATTGAAGCCTATTGATACTTCTAATTTTATCTTAATAGCCTTAAGGTTGCATGTGAATGGTGATTTATCGGGATGCAAAGCATCCTCGACCACAAAATATACAAGTGTCGGTCTCCTCATAGGTATGAAAAACATCGGAGGGACACTGACACGACAATCAATATTTTTTATTATATTGAGACCTTAAATCCGGATAACTGTTTTAATGTCTGTTTCAATGTACATTTTTTGCAGAAAAACTGGCAGGGTACATTTGTAAACCGGAGTTTGTCCATCGTGGGAATCAGATTCCGATCGTTTTGATCGTGAATCCCACTGATTCCTAGGCTCATATATGAGTAGACAAAACCTGCACAGTTCAAATTTGTACATAAATAGATATATATCCCAAAATTGCCAGAACCGAGGATTCATTCAGTAAATTCCGGTCTGCACGACCAAAGCGTCTCGTTCCCACTAGATAGTGATCTAAGGGACGCGAGGTTGCTTTTGAAGTTGAAACTAGAAAGAAAGTTAGATTTAAAGAAATCTCAGCCATTCTAGCTTCCCGGTTCAGTCTGGATGTTTTGAACCGTTTGAAAACTAGAATTGGCGAGATTTAAATAAATCTAGTCCGCTTGCAGATATGTCAGTGTCAATTCATATAAAATGAATATTTAAAGCAGCAGTTGAATAGAAAGCGAGTAAAGCAATATATATATATATATATATATATACAAATATATATAAAAGCTGTAAAGGGCGATGGGTTTTCACGCCGGTGCCTGGACTGGAATTGAAATATATATATATATAGATTGACAGAAACGTAGTTAACTAAGATTGGAAAGAGGACCAGTGATGGTGAAGGCTGCTTATATATGCATAAATATATATAATAGTAAAAAGACTACAGAATGATCCAGGCTGAACTGTAATGTAAATATACAGAAAAGTAGTCAATCAAGGACTAGGAAGATAACCCAATAATGGTGAAGTGTGCAAAAATAGTATAAAGGCCACGAAATAGTTCAGGCCAGACTGAAATATAAATTGCAGAAAAATAGTCAACCAGTGACTGGGGAGATCACCCAGTATGGCGAAGAGTGCAAAAATAATATAAAGGGCGATGGATTTTCACGCCGGTGCTCAAACTGGAATTAATATATATATATATGTTGACAGAGATGTAGTCAACCAATATTGGGAAGAGAACTCAGTTATAGTGAAAATCGCTCATATATGCGTACATATATATAAAAGCGGTAAACTACCTCGGATTTGGCATCCGGGCTTGACAAAATTGAAATGTTAGTATATATACAGTTAAATATATACAAAAAAGGGCCAAACCCGGACTGGGAAGATAACCCAGTCCGGCGAAGTTGCCAAAACGTGTGTGCTAGTGCATTGAAGCTGCTGGAGCTGACAGATCGTCAATCCGAGTTGTAGAAATACCAGAATATCAATTTATGTACAAAAATATACCAAATTTTGACGAAAACGGCCATGGAACTAAGTTTCAAGCATTTTTAGAAAATGAAACTTAACGTGCAAGTGTATAAAAGTACGAAAAAGTAATATTCACTTTCTGATCGTGAAAATACTTATAATGGATTGCTACACGGGCTTTTTGCCAAATCGTAAGCTCTATATGTGACGCTCCCAGAATAGGTCCATTCAACCCAACCCATTCTGAGTCGCCAAATACATGGTACAGAATTCAAATACAAATTTTATATCATACGGTCGTGCAAAATACGACCACACAACTGTGAGTGTCAATCCAAATATGTAGAAAATATTAAGATTCAAACTAAGTCCTCATTACAATTATTATCACACTATTTATCAGAAATAGTGAGGACTACTACTGCTCTAACTCGGACCATCACTCTGTCCCCCGACTAGTTCCCGCAACATTCTCATTTCCTGAAGAGGACAACATATGAAAAGGGTGAGCTCAACTAGCTCAGTAAAGAATATTATGACTAAGATAATGGAAAATAAATTATCGTTAGCCTTCAATAAATCAGATAAAATATAATGGACAACCAATCTTAGATCAATATTCGCAGCGGAAATAACAAATCATTAGAAGAGTTAAGCAGAGAATCAAGTCTACTATCTTCTATGATTTAAAAGTCCATCATCAATATTTTATCCCTGTAACATCAATCAATATACATCTCGAATCAAATATTCATCTTTGCACTACAGGCCAAAGATATTCATCTGTATCATCAGTGGTCATATTCATCTCAACACCTGTCATCTTTGCACTACAGGCCAAAGATATTCATCAGGTAATCATTCATCTTTGCTCTACAGGCCAAAGATATTCATCAAGTAATCATTCATCTTTGCTCTACAGGCCAAAGATATTCAGTTACATCACCTTTTAGGACTGAAAATGATGAAAAACATTTAAAAAAAACGAATCCAGTGAGATAAAAGACAAAGACTAAGGATTCGTATTTTAGTATATCCAATTCAAAAATACCTCGTAATAATCAATTATGGAGCAAAATTCAAGAATAGAGCTCAAAACTTGGATACAATCAAAGATAGTAACCTTAACAAGCAATTTGGACAAATCGAAGAAAATTTAATTTTTTCGTGAATAGTGCCGTATACGTGAATAGTAACCCCGACGGAAAAAGTAAGAATTTCAACATAAAATCCATGACAATATTTCTGTATAATGATATTGAAAAGAATAACATCATTTACGAAAGAAAATAACATCCTTTACCTCAAAAAGATGGTACCTCGGACTGGAATATCGGATATAATACCGAAAGAAACTTGCACTGAATACTAATACTCAAAGTATAGAAATACTCACAAAAATACGCTCGATATTATAGAGAGAGAAAACTTATGATTCTGGTGTGATTTTTAATTCTAACCTAAGCACCCTATTTATAGGAAAAGCTTAGGATGCCAAAGGAGACTAAATGAATAAAATAATATATTTTTTTCAAAATTTCCGCCGCCTGGCGGCAAAATTTTTTTTCCAACAAAAGTGGGGCCCGCCCATAAAAAAAATATATTTTTTGAAACTTCAATAATTCATAACAAATAGCCCCTTAGTCAGAAAAATACAAATTCTATGTCCTTCCATAGGAAATTTAATTCTCTACAACTTTGCAGAAGAAAGTTTTTCCAAATTCCAAACATAAATTATCCGAAATCCACAACCAGATGATTTCTCACACCAAAATATTGATAAAAACTCATCAGCGCCAATTCCTTCTTTAATATTCACAAAATAAATATTTTCCTTATCATATAAATCAATAATTAATTATTCACAAATAATATTATAGAACTACAATATTAACAACCAGGTCGTTCCCAGGACAGAGGGGGCCTTCCGATAAGGACTTCTCCTTACTGGCGCGCAATTAAATAACCCCTCCTAGACAGAACTTCCTTAGACATTGTCAATAATGCTATCTAATAATATTATTCAAATAATATGAATTATTGAGTTGATAACGTGAAATACTGTGCAACGACAATTATTGAATCAATACTACAAAATATCAACTGTAGCCATTATTGAATCAATCATAAAAAATAGCAACGTGGCAATTATTGAGTCAATAAAATATCAATGCAGCAATTATTGAGTCAATAATATAAAATATCAACGTAGCAATTATTGAGTCAATAATATAAAATATTGAACAGTAATTACTGTAACAATAATTGAGTAATGGCTTCTCACGAAAGATTCAATAATTCGAAATACTGTGCAATACCGTGTGCTACTATGCAACACCGTGTATCACTGTATTTTAACCACCGGATATTTCAACAGTACTAACGGTAACAACCACGCCGTTATCTTGTAAAAAAGTTATTTCTGTCGCTTTCTATATCCGACAGTTATTCCGTTGTGGGGGCCCACAAATAGCTGCGCCGTCGTACGAATATTCCCCGACAACAAGAATATTCCACGACCAAACGAATATTCCCCGACAACAAGAATATTTTATAACCACTTGCTCATTTTAAAAATATTTGTACATTTCACCCATAACTTTCATATTTATCAAAACAACACCTTACTGTTTCGAAATAATATAAAGAAAATTAAATTTTTATTCATAAAAGTTGGGGTCTTACAACCTCCCCTCCTTATGAAATTTCGTCCTCGAAATTGACGTACGTACCTGGTATGTCGAAAAGGTGAGGATACCTCGCTTTCATTTCCGATTCCAACTCCCAGGTCATTTCCTCAATTGCATGGTTTCTCCACAAAACTTTAACTTGAGGTATAATTTTCGAGCGTAGGACATGCTCTTTCCTATCCAAGATCTTGACAGGTACCTCCCCGTACGTTAAATCTTCAGCTATCTCGTCTGGTTCTAACTCAATAATGCGGTTTGGATCCTTCACATATTTACGCAACACGGATATGTGAAATACATTATGAACACGAGACATGCTTGGAGGTAAAGCGAGTCTATAGGCCACATTTCCTATTCGGTCAAGAATCTCGAATGGACCAATGAATCGTGGATTGAGCTTTCCTCTCTTCCCAAACCTCGTAACTCCCTTCCATGGAGCAATACGTAATAACACATGGTCTCCAACATTAAATTTCACGTCCTTTCGATGAAGATCCACATAACTCTTTTGTCGATCTTGTACGGTTTGTATACGTTGTCGGATTATTTGGATCTTTTCCGTAGTCATACGTACTAACTCCGGTCCCAACAATGTTGTTTCACCCACCTCGTTCCAACATACTGGAGAGCGACACTTTCTCCCATACAACGCTTCGAATGGAGCTACGCCTATACTTGCCTGATAACTGTTGTTGTAGGAGAATTCCACCAATGGTAAATACTTATCCCAACTCCCTTTGAAGTCTAGAACACAAAGTCTCAATAGATCTTCAAGAGTTTGGATAGTCCTTTCCGATTGTCCGTCTGTTTGAGGATGATAAGCCGAACTAAATCGTAAATCCGTACCCATAGCTTTCTGCAAACTGATCCAAAATCGTGAAGTAAATCTGGGGTCACGATCCGAAACTATGGATACTGGCATGCCATGCAATCTCACAATCTCATTCACGTACATATGAGCAAGACGTTCAAGGGAATAAGTCTCTCGTATCGGCAAGAAATGAGCAGACTTGGTTAATCTATCAACAATAACCCAAATCGCATCTAAGCCTTGAGAAACCTTGGGAAGACCCGTAACGAAATCCATCGTAATGTGTTCCCACTTCCATTTCGGAATCTCCAGTGGTTGCAATGGACCCTTCGGCACTTGATGCTCCGCCTTTACACGTTGACAAATTAAACATCTCGAGATGAACTCCGTGATCTCTCTCTTCATATTGCCCCACCAAAATGTATGTCGAAGATCACGATACATTTTAGTACTCCCAGGATGGATTGCAAACGGTGTGTTTTGTGCCTCCATCATGATTCTATACTTCAAGTCGGAATCGTTAGGAACACAAAGTCTGGAGTTGACTCGAAGTATTCCATCTTCATCGATTCTCGCTTCTGAAATTGCACCTTCTTGCACCTTTTTTTCATCTTCATCAGCTCCGCATCCGTAGCTTGAGCAGCTTTAACTTTATCAATCAAAGCTGGTTCTACGCGTATACTTGACATCATCGCACTCGTTCCCACATATGATCTTCTACTCAACGCGTCAGCTACCACGTTCGCTTTTCCAGGATGGTATTGGATAGTATGATCGTAATCTTTCAACAGCTCAAGCCAACGTCGTTGCCGCATGTTGAGTTCCTTCTGAGTGAAGAAATATTTAAGGCTCTTATGATCCGTATAAATCTCCACTTTCTCTCCGTACAAGTAATGTCTCCAGATCTTCAACGCGAAAACGACTGCTGCCAACTCTAGATCATGAGTAGGATAATTCCTCTCATATTCTTTGAGTTGTCGCGAGGCATAGGCTATGACTTTCCCATGTTGCATGAGAACACATCCTAACCTTTTGCCCGAAGCATCGCTGTAGATAACAAATCCATCTGAACCAGATGGTATTGTTAGAACAGGTGCCGAAATAAGTCTCCTTTTGAGCTCTTGGAAGCTCTTCTCGCATTCCTCTCTCCAAACGAATTTCGTATCTTTCCGGGTCAACTGAGTTAATGGAGTAGCGATTCGAGAAAATCCCTCTACGAACCTCCGATAATAACCAGCTAAGCCCAGAAAGCTTCGTACTTCAGTCACCGACTTAGGTTGCTCCCAGCTTTGTATTACTTCAATCTTCGCCGGGTCCACAGATACTCCACGTTTCGATACCACGTGCCCAAGGAATGCTACTTCCTCAAGCCAGAACTCGCATTTCTTCAGCTTAGCATATAGCTTGTTCACACGAAGCTTTTGAAGTACTAACTTCAAATGGTGTTCATGATCTTCACGGCTTTTAGAATAGATGAGAATGTCATCAATAAAGACAACAACGAATTGATCTAAATACTCCTTAAATACACGGTTCATCATATCCATGAAAGCAGCAGGAGCATTAGTCAATCCAAAAGACATGACTAAGAACTCATAATGCCCGTACCGTGTTCTAAAAGCAGTCTTTGGAATATCCTCAGTTTTAATCTTCAACTGATGATATCCAGAACGAAGATCGATCTTTGAAAAGAATTGCGCTCCTTGCAACTGGTCGAACAGGTCATCAATACGAGGTAACGGATACCTATTCTTAATGGTGACATGGTTCAACTCCCGATAGTCAATGCAAAGTCGCATACTCCCGTCTTTCTTCTTTACGAATAAAACAGGAGCACCCCAAGGAGACGTACTAGGACGAATAAAACCGATATCTAACAACTCTTGTAATTGGATCTTTAACTCCTGAAGTTCAATAGGAGCCATTCGATATGGGGTTTTAGAAATGGGCTTTGTACCGGGCTCAAGGTCAATAAAGAATTTAACTTCACGTTTTGGGGGTAGACCGGGAAGTTCTTCGGGAAATACATCAGGAAACTCATTAACAACGAAAATATTATTCAAATCTGATGTATTCTGATTTAGATCAGTGACATGAGCTAAGAAAGCTTGACATCCGTTTTTTAATAAACGAATAGCCTTGGGATTTGAAATGATATTGACTGATGTTAGTGGTTTGGTGGTTTGAATTCGTACAACAGGTTGATTAGGAATATGAAAACTAACAACCTTACGAAAATAATCAATTTTGGCATGGTAAGTGGTTAACCAGTCAATTCCTAAAATCACGTCAAATGCAAGTATTTTCAAAGATATAAGATCAACAGGTAAGGTAAGGGTACCAATCTGAATCAAGCAAGATTTGTAAACTGTAGATGTAACAAAGGTTTCTCCTAACGGAGTTTCAACAGATAAGTCAAAGTCTAATTTATCAGAAGTCAAGTTCAAACGTTGAGCACAAGCAGGTGAAATAAAGGAATGGGTAGCACCGATATCTAACAAGGTATAAACTTCGCAAAAATTTATGATTAACTAACCCGTGATAAATTCATTCGGGTTCCTCGCGTTTTGGGCAGTCTCGATAAACGCTCTTCATGGAACCACCGACTTTGATTTGTCTGGGACAGTCTTTGGTGTCACTATCCCAACTGGTCTTGACTTTGCTATACAGCTCATTCCACCCTCAACTGCTTCGTCACACTCCTGATCCATGATCCGAATCATTACTCTTCGATCCATATCGAATTGGGGTTGACCGCTATGCACAGGGTAATTCCAAACTCGATGTTTGATTCTCCCAATTGTTGTCCAAAAAGTAAAATCCATTTCGTCTATTTTGGCCTTCTTAGATCGGACGTCTCTTTCTAAAATATCAACTCGTCGTGCGACTTTTACCCATGCATCTTCAATTCTCACTCGTTCCGTTGCTTCTTCTTTCAGCTGATCGTTGACATTTGCATTTTCAGATTCTAGCTCTAATATCATATGTTCTGCCAGAGAGAACTTCTGTTCAAGCCTCGCATAACGAGTAGCAAAATCTTGAATTTCTATATCCCTTTCTTGAATTATTGTATCCCTTTGTTCCACGGCTGTCTGTCGTTCTTCACCCTGCTCTTCTAACTCAAAAATACGATTTTGCAGTTCTACATTTCGATCATAAAGTTCTCCTAATAAATACTCCTCCTCAGGTTCCTCTTCTTCCTCACTCTCAGCTGCTACCTCTGCGACTAGCTCGGGTGCAACTATTTCTTCACTCACCACATGGATATTTCTAATTTCTTCTTCTTATGTCATCACATTATCCTGGTTGGTGATTAAAGGTGTCTCCACGGTCTCATTCACTTCGTTGTTAACATTCTCAGCTGCCATTCTCAAATACTGCCATAAAACAAGGGTTAATCAAACAAATAACATATCACATATTAACCCTATGCTCCGACTGACCAATTAAATACCACATAAGCTTAGGTAGGACATACTAGCGAAGGATTTACTCGTCTCTCCCCTCCTAGTTCTATTCCCCGATCTCCGCCAGAGATCATATCCCTAAGCTCTGATACCAACTGAGACGCCCCCAGAATAGGTCCATTCAACCCAACCCATTCTGAGTCGCCAAATACATGGTACAGAATTCAAATACAAATTTTATATCATACGGTCGTGCAAAATACGACCACACAACTGTGAGTGTCAATCCAAATATGTAGAAAATATTAAGATTCAAACTAAGTCCTCATTACAATTATTATCACACTATTTATCAGAAATAGTGAGGACTACTACTGCTCTAACTCGGACCATCACTCTGTCCCCCGACTAGTTCCCGCAACATTCTCATTTCCTGAAGAGGACAACAGATGAAAAGGGTGAGCTCAACTAGCTCAGTAAAGAATATTATGACTAAGATAATGGAAAATAAATTATCGTTAGCCTTCAATAAATCAGATAAAATATAATGGACAACCAATCTTAGATCAATATTCGCAGCGGAAATAACAAATCATTAGAAGAGTTAAGCAGAGAATCAAGTCTACTATCTTCTATGATTTAAAAGTCCATCATCAATATTTTATCCCTGTAACATCAATCAATATACATCTCGAATCAAATATTCATCTTTGCACTACAGGCCAAAGATATTCATCTGTATCATCAGTGGTCATATTCATCTCAACACCTGTCACCTTTGCACTACAGGCCAAAGATATTCATCAGGTAATCATTCATCTTTGCTCTACAGGCCAAAGATATTCATCAAGTAATCATTCATCTTTGCTCTACAGGCCAAAGATATTCAGTTACATCACCTTTTAGGACTGAAAATGATGAAAAACATTTTAAAAAAACGAATCCAGTGAGATAAAAGACAAAGACTAAGGATTCGTATTTTAGTATATCCAATTCAAAAATACCTCGTAATAATCAATTATGGAGCAAAATTCAAGAATAGAGCTCAAAACTTGGATACAATCAAAGATAGTAACCTTAACAAGCAATTTGGACAAATCGAAGAAAATTTAATTTTTTCGTGAATAGTGCCGTATACGTGAATAGTAACCCCGACGGAAAAAGTAAGAATTTCAACATAAAATCCATGACAATATTTCTGTATAATGATATTGAAAAGAATAACATCATTTACGAAAGAAAATAACATCCTTTACCTCAAAAAGATGGTACCTCGGACTGGAATATCGGATATAATACCGAAAGAAACTTGCACTGAATACTAATACTCAAAGTATAGAAATACTCACAAAAATACGCTCGATATTATAGAGAGAGAAAACTTATGATTCTGGTGTGATTTTTAATTCTAACCTAAGCACCCTATTTATAGGAAAAGCTTAGGATGCCAAAGGAGACTAAATGAATAAAATAATATATTTTTTTCAAAATTTCCGCCGCCTGGCGGCTAAATTTTTTTTCCAACAAAAGTGGGGCCCGCCCATAATTTTTTTTTTCTTTTCGAAACTTCAATAATTCATAACAAATAGCCCCTTAGTCAGAAAAATACAAATTCTATGTCCTTCCATAGGAAATTTAATTCTCTACAACTTTGCAGAAGAAAGTTTTTCCAAATTCCAAACATAAATTATCCGAAATCCACAACCAGATGATTTCTCACACCAAAATATTGATAAAAACTCATCAGCGCCAATTCCTTCTTTAATATTCACAAAATAAATATTTTCTTATCATATAAATCAATAATTAATTATTCACAAATAATATTATAGAACTACAATATTAACAACCAGGTCGTTCCCAGGACAGAGGGGGCCTTCCGATAAGGACTTCTCCTTACTGGCGCGCAATTAAATAACCCCTCCTAGACAGAACTTCCTTAGACATTGTCAATAATGCTATCTAATAATATTATTCAAATAATATGAATTATTGAGTTGATAACGTGAAATACTGTGCAACGACAATTATTGAATCAATACTACAAAATATCAACTGTAGCCATTATTGAATCAATCATAAAAAATAGCAACGTGGCAATTATTGAGTCAATAAAATATCAATGCAGCAATTATTGAGTCAATAATATAAAATATCAACGTAGCAATTATTGAGTCAACAATATAAAATATTGAACAGTAATTACTGTAACAATAATTGAGTAATGGCTTCTCACGAAAGATTCAATAATTCGAAATACTGTGCAATACCGTGTGCTACTATGCAACACCGTGTATCACTGTATTTTAACCACCGGATATTTCAACAGTACTAACGGTAACAACCACGCCGTTATCTTGTAAAAAAGTTATTTCTGTCGCTTTCTATATCCGACAGTTATTCCGTTGTGGGGGCCCACAAATAGCTGCGCCGTCGTACGAATATTCCCCGACAACAAGAATATTCCACGACCAAACGAATATTCCCCGACAACAAGAATATTTTATAACCACTTGCTCATTTTAAAAATATTTGTACATTTCACCCATAACTTTCATATTTATCAAAACAACACCTTACTGTTTCGAAATAATATAAAGAAAATTAAATTTTTATTCATAAAAGTTGGGGTCTTACAACCTCCCCTCCTTATGAAATTTCGTCCTCGAAATTGACGTACGTACCTGGTATGTCGAAAAGGTGAGGATACCTCGCTTTCATTTCCGATTCCAACTCCCAGGTCATTTCCTCAATTGCATGGTTTCTCCACAAAACTTTAACTTGAGGTATAATTTTCGAGCGTAGGACATGCTCTTTCCTATCCAAGATCTTGACAGGTACCTCCCCGTACGTTAAATCTTCAGCTATCTCGTCTGGTTCTAACTCAATAATGCGGTTTGGATCCTTCACATATTTACGCAACACGGATATGTGAAATACATTATGAACACGAGACATGCTTGGAGGTAAAGCGAGTCTATAGGCCACATTTCCTATTCGGTCAAGAATCTCGAATGGACCAATGAATCGTGGATTGAGCTTTCCTCTCTTCCCAAACCTCGTAACTCCCTTCCATGGAGCAATACGTAATAACACATGGTCTCCAACATTAAATTTCACGTCCTTTCGATGAAGATCCACATAACTCTTTTGTCGATCTTGTGCGGTTTGTATACGTTGTCGGATTATTTGGATCTTTTCCGTAGTCATACGTACTAACTCCGGTCCCAACAATGTTGTTTCACCCACCTCGTTCCAACATACTGGAGAGCGACACTTTCTCCCATACAACGCTTCGAATGGAGCTACGCCTATACTTGCCTGATAACTGTTGTTGTAGGAGAATTCCACCAATGGTAAATACTTATCCCAACTCCCTTTGAAGTCTAGAACACAAAGTCTCAATAGATCTTCAAGAGTTTGGATAGTCCTTTCCGATTGTCCGTCTGTTTGAGGATGATAAGCCGAACTAAATCGTAAATCCGTACCCATAGCTTTCTGCAAACTGATCCAAAATCGTGAAGTAAATCTGGGGTCACGATCCGAAACTATGGATACTGGCATGCCATGCAATCTCACAATCTCATTCACGTACATATGAGCAAGACGTTCAAGGGAATAAGTCTCTCGTATCGGCAAGAAATGAGCAGACTTGGTTAATCTATCAACAATAACCCAAATCGCATCTAAGCCTTGAGAAACCTTGGGAAGACCCGTAACGAAATCCATCGTAATGTGTTCCCACTTCCATTTCGGAATCTCCAGTGGTTGCAATGGACCCTTCGGCACTTGATGCTCCGCCTTTACACGTTGACAAATTAAACATCTCGAGATGAACTCCGTGATCTCTCTCTTCATATTGCCCCACCAAAATGTATGTCGAAGATCACGATACATTTTAGTACTCCCAGGATGGATTGCAAACGGTGTGTTTTGTGCCTCCATCATGATTCTATACTTCAAGTCGGAATCGTTAGGAACACAAAGTCTGGAGTTGACTCGAAGTATTCCATCTTCATCGATTCTCGCTTCTGAAATTGCACCTTCTTGCACCTTTTTTTTCATCTTCATCAGCTCCGCATCCGTAGCTTGAGCAGCTTTAACTTTATCAATCAAAGCTGGTTCTACGCGTATACTTGACATCATCGCACTCGTTCCCACATATGATCTTCTACTCAACGCGTCAGCTACCACGTTCGCTTTTCCAGGATGGTATTGGATAGTATGATCGTAATCTTTCAACAGCTCAAGCCAACGTCGTTGCCGCATGTTGAGTTCCTTCTGAGTGAAGAAATATTTAAGGCTCTTATGATCCGTATAAATCTCCACTTTCTCTCCGTACAAGTAATGTCTCCAGATCTTCAACGCGAAAACGACTGCTGCCAACTCTAGATCATGAGTAGGATAATTCCTCTCATATTCTTTGAGTTGTCGCGAGGCATAGGCTATGACTTTCCCATGTTGCATGAGAACACATCCTAACCTTTTGCCCGAAGCATCGCTGTAGATAACAAATCCATCTGAACCAGATGGTATTGTTAGAACAGGTGCCGAAATAAGTCTCCTTTTGAGCTCTTGGAAGCTCTTCTCGCATTCCTCTCTCCAAACGAATTTCGTATCTTTCCGGGTCAACTGAGTTAATGGAGTAGCGATTCGAGAAAATCCCTCTACGAACCTCCGATAATAACCAGCTAAGCCCAGAAAGCTTCGTACTTCAGTCACCGACTTAGGTTGCTCCCAGCTTTGTATTACTTCAATCTTCGCCGGGTCCACAGATACTCCACGTTTCGATACCACGTGCCCAAGGAATGCTACTTCCTCAAGCCAGAACTCGCATTTCTTCAGCTTAGCATATAGCTTGTTCACACGAAGCTTTTGAAGTACTAACTTCAAATGGTGTTCATGATCTTCACGGCTTTTAGAATAGATGAGAATGTCATCAATAAAGACAACAACGAATTGATCTAAATACTCCTTAAATACACGGTTCATCATATCCATGAAAGCAGCAGGAGCATTAGTCAATCCAAAAGACATGACTAAGAACTCATAATGCCCGTACCGTGTTCTAAAAGCAGTCTTTGGAATATCCTCAGTTTTAATCTTCAACTGATGATATCCAGAACGAAGATCGATCTTTGAAAAGAATTGCGCTCCTTGCAACTGGTCGAACAGGTCATCAATACGAGGTAACGGATACCTATTCTTAATGGTGACATGGTTCAACTCCCGATAGTCAATGCAAAGTCGCATACTCCCGTCTTTCTTCTTTACGAATAAAACAGGAGCACCCCAAGGAGACGTACTAGGACGAATAAAACCGATATCTAACAACTCTTGTAATTGGATCTTTAACTCCTGAAGTTCAATAGGAGCCATTCGATATGGGGTTTTAGAAATGGGCTTTGTACCGGGCTCAAGGTCAATAAAGAATTTAACTTCACGTTTTGGGGGTAGACCGGGAAGTTCTTCGGGAAATACATCAGGAAACTCATTAACAACGAAAATATTATTCAAATCTGATGTATTCTGATTTAGATCAGTGACATGAGCTAAGAAAGCTTGACATCCGTTTTTTTAATAAACGAATAGCCTTGGGATTTGAAATGATATTGACTGATGTTAGTGGTTTGGTGGTTTGAATTCGTACAACAGGTTGATTAGGAATATGAAAACTAACAACCTTACGAAAATAATCAATTTTGGCATGGTAAGTGGTTAACCAGTCAATTCCTAAAATCACGTCAAATGCAAGTATTTTCAAAGATATAAGATCAACAGGTAAGGTAAGGGTACCAATCTGAATCAAGCAAGATTTGTAAACTGTAGATGTAACAAAGGTTTCTCCTAACGGAGTTTCAACAGATAAGTCAAAGTCTAATTTATCAGAAGTCAAGTTCAAACGTTGAGCACAAGCAGGTGAAATAAAGGAATGGGTAGCACCGATATCTAACAAGGTATAAACTTCGCAAAAATTTATGATTAACTAACCCGTGATAAATTCATTCGGGTTCCTCGCGTTTTGGGCAGTCTCGATAAACGCTCTTCATGGAACCACCGACTTTGATTTGTCTGGGACAGTCTTTGGTGTCACTATCCCAACTGGTCTTGACTTTGCTATACAGCTCATTCCACCCTCAACTGCTTCGTCACACTCCTGATCCATGATCCGAATCATTACTCTTCGATCCATATCGAATTGGGGTTGACCGCTATGCACAGGGTAATTCCAAACTCGATGTTTGATTCTCCCAATTGTTGTCCAAAAAATAAAATCCATTTCGTCTATTTTGGCCTTCTTAGATCGGACGTCTCTTTCTAAAATATCAACTCGTCGTGCGACTTTTACCCATGCATCTTCAATTCTCACTCGTTCCGTTGCTTCTTCTTTCAGCTGATCGTTGACATTTGCATTTTCAGATTCTAGCTCTAATATCATATGTTCTGCCAGAGAGAACTTCTGTTCAAGCCTCGCATAACGAGTAGCAAAATCTTGAATTTCTATATCCCTTTCTTGAATTATTGTATCCCTTTGTTCCACGGCTGTCTGTCGTTCTTCACCCTGCTCTTCTAACTCAAAAATACGATTTTGCAGTTCTACATTTCGATCATAAAGTTCTCCTAATAAATACTCCTCCTCAGGTTCCTCTTCTTCCTCACTCTCAGCTGCTACCTCTGCGACTAGCTCGGGTGCAACTATTTCTTCACTCACCACATGGATATTTCTAATTTCTTCTTCTTATGTCATCACATTATCCTGGTTGGTGATTAAAGGTATCTCCACGGTCTCATTCACTTCGTTGTTAACATTCTCAGCTGCCATTCTCAAATACTGCCATAAAACAAGGGTTAATCAAACAAATAACATATCACATATTAACCCTATGCTCCGACTGACCAATTAAATACCACATAAGCTTAGGTAGGACATACTAGCGAAGGATTTACTCGTCTCTCCCCTCCTAGTTCTATTCCCCGATCTCCGCCAGAGATCATATCCCTAAGCTCTGATACCAACTGAGACGCCCCCAGAATAGGTCCATTCAACCCAACCCATTCTGAGTCGCCAAATACATGGTACAGAATTCAAATACAAATTTTATATCATACGGTCGTGCAAAATACGACCACACAACTGTGAGTGTCAATCCAAATATGTAGAAAATATTAAGATTCAAACTAAGTCCTCATTACAATTATTATCACACTATTTATCAGAAATAGTGAGGACTACTACTGCTCTAACTCGGACCATCACTCTGTCCCCCGACTAGTTCCCGCAACATTCTCATTTCCTGAAGAGGACAACAGATGAAAAGGGTGAGCTCAACTAGCTCAGTAAAGAATATTATGACTAAGATAATGGAAAATAAATTATCGTTAGCCTTCAATAAATCAGATAAAATATAATGGACAACCAATCTTAGATCAATATTCGCAGCGGAAATAACAAATCATTAGAAGAGTTAAGCAGAGAATCAAGTCTACTATCTTCTATGATTTAAAAGTCCATCATCAATATTTTATCCCTGTAACATCAATCAATATACATCTCGAATCAAATATTCATCTTTGCACTACAGGCCAAAGATATTCATCTGTATCATCAGTGGTCATATTCATCTCAACACCTGTCACCTTTGCACTACAGGCCAAAGATATTCATCAGGTAATCATTCATCTTTGCTCTACAGGCCAAAGATATTCATCAAGTAATCATTCATCTTTGCTCTACAGGCCAAAGATATTCAGTTACATCACCTTTTAGGACTGAAAATGATGAAAAACATTTTAAAAAAACGAATCCAGTGAGATAAAAGACAAAGACTAAGGATTCGTATTTTAGTATATCCAATTCAAAAATACCTCGTAATAATCAATTATGGAGCAAAATTCAAGAATAGAGCTCAAAACTTGGATACAATCAAAGATAGTAACCTTAACAAGCAATTTGGACAAATCGAAGAAAATTTAATTTTTTCGTGAATAGTGCCGTATACGTGAATAGTAACCCCGACGGAAAAAGTAAGAATTTCAACATAAAATCCATGACAATATTTCTGTATAATGATATTGAAAAGAATAACATCATTTACGAAAGAAAATAACATCCTTTACCTCAAAAAGATGGTACCTCGGACTGGAATATCGGATATAATACCGAAAGAAACTTGCACTGAATACTAATACTCAAAGTATAGAAATACTCACAAAAATACGCTCGATATTATAGAGAGAGAAAACTTATGATTCTGGTGTGATTTTTAATTCTAACCTAAGCACCCTATTTATAGGAAAAGCTTAGGATGCCAAAGGAGACTAAATGAATAAAATAATATATTTTTTTCAAAATTTCCGCCGCCTGGCGGCTAAATTTTTTTTCCAACAAAAGTGGGGCCCGCCCATAATTTTTTTTTTTTTTCGAAACTTCAATAATTCATAACAAATAGCCCCTTAGTCAGAAAAATACAAATTCTATGTCCTTCCATAGGAAATTTAATTCTCTACAACTTTGCAGAAGAAAGTTTTTCCAAATTCCAAACATAAATTATCCGAAATCCACAACCAGATGATTTCTCACACCAAAATATTGATAAAAACTCATCAGCGCCAATTCCTTCTTTAATATTCACAAAATAAATATTTTCTTATCATATAAATCAATAATTAATTATTCACAAATAATATTATAGAACTACAATATTAACAACCAGGTCGTTCCCAGGACATAGGGGGCCTTCCGATAAGGACTTCTCCTTACTGGCGCGCAATTAAATAACCCCTCCTAGACAGAACTTCCTTAGACATTGTCAATAATGCTATCTAATAATATTATTCAAATAATATGAATTATTGAGTTGATAACGTGAAATACTGTGCAACGACAATTATTGAATCAATACTACAAAATATCAACTGTAGCCATTATTGAATCAATCATAAAAAATAGCAACGTGGCAATTATTGAGTCAATAAAATATCAATGCAGCAATTATTGAGTCAATAATATAAAATATCAACGTAGCAATTATTGAGTCAACAATATAAAATATTGAACAGTAATTACTGTAACAATAATTGAGTAATGGCTTCTCACGAAAGATTCAATAATTCGAAATACTGTGCAATACCGTGTGCTACTATGCAACACCGTGTATCACTGTATTTTAACCACCGGATATTTCAACAGTACTAACGGTAACAACCACGCCGTTATCTTGTAAAAAAGTTATTTCTGTCGCTTTCTATATCCGACAGTTATTCCGTTGTGGGGGCCCACAAATAGCTGCGCCGTCGTACGAATATTCCCCGACAACAAGAATATTCCACGACCAAACGAATATTCCCCGACAACAAGAATATTTTATAACCACTTGCTCATTTTAAAAATATTTGTACATTTCACCCATAACTTTCATATTTATCAAAACAACACCTTACTGTTTCGAAATAATATAAAGAAAATTAAATTTTTATTCATAAAAGTTGGGGTCTTACAACCTCCCCTCCTTATGAAATTTCGTCCTCGAAATTGACGTACGTACCTGGTATGTCGAAAAGGTGAGGATACCTCGCTTTCATTTCCGATTCCAACTCCCAGGTCATTTCCTCAATTGCATGGTTTCTCCACAAAACTTTAACTTGAGGTATAATTTTCGAGCGTAGGACATGCTCTTTCCTATCCAAGATCTTGACAGGTACCTCCCCGTACGTTAAATCTTCAGCTATCTCGTCTGGTTCTAACTCAATAATGCGGTTTGGATCCTTCACATATTTACGCAACACGGATATGTGAAATACATTATGAACACGAGACATGCTTGGAGGTAAAGCGAGTCTATAGGCCACATTTCCTATTCGGTCAAGAATCTCGAATGGACCAATGAATCGTGGATTGAGCTTTCCTCTCTTCCCAAACCTCGTAACTCCCTTCCATGGAGCAATACGTAATAACACATGGTCTCCAACATTAAATTTCACGTCCTTTCGATGAAGATCCACATAACTCTTTTGTCGATCTTGTGCGGTTTGTATACGTTGTCGGATTATTTGGATCTTTTCCGTAGTCATACGTACTAACTCCGGTCCCAACAATGTTGTTTCACCCACCTCGTTCCAACATACTGGAGAGTGACACTTTCTCCCATACAACGCTTCGAATGGAGCTACGCCTATACTTGCCTGATAACTGTTGTTGTAGGAGAATTCCACCAATGGTAAATACTTATCCCAACTCCCTTTGAAGTCTAGAACACAAAGTCTCAATAGATCTTCAAGAGTTTGGATAGTCCTTTCCGATTGTCCGTCTGTTTGAGGATGATAAGCCGAACTAAATCGTAAATCCGTACCCATAGCTTTCTGCAAACTGATCCAAAATCGTGAAGTAAATCTGGGGTCACGATCCGAAACTATGGATACTGGCATGCCATGCAATCTCACAATCTCATTCACGTACATATGAGCAAGACGTTCAAGGGAATAAGTCTCTCGTATCGGCAAGAAATGAGCAGACTTGGTTAATCTATCAACAATAACCCAAATCGCATCTAAGCCTTGAGAAACCTTGGGAAGACCCGTAACGAAATCCATCGTAATGTGTTCCCACTTCCATTTCGGAATCTCCAGTGGTTGCAATGGACCCTTCGGCACTTGATGCTCCGCCTTTACACGTTGACAAATTAAACATCTCGAGATGAACTCCGTGATCTCTCTCTTCATATTGCCCCACCAAAATGTATGTCGAAGATCACGATACATTTTAGTACTCCCAGGATGGATTGCAAACGGTGTGTTTTGTGCCTCCATCATGATTCTATACTTCAAGTCGGAATCGTTAGGAACACAAAGTCTGGAGTTGACTCGAAGTATTCCATCTTCATCGATTCTCGCTTCTGAAATTGCACCTTCTTGCACCTTTTTTTTCATCTTCATCAGCTCCGCATCCGTAGCTTGAGCAGCTTTAACTTTATCAATCAAAGCTGGTTCTACGCGTATACTTGACATCATCGCACTCGTTCCCACATATGATCTTCTACTCAACGCGTCAGCTACCACGTTCGCTTTTCCAGGATGGTATTGGATAGTATGATCGTAATCTTTCAACAGCTCAAGCCAACGTCGTTGCCGCATGTTGAGTTCCTTCTGAGTGAAGAAATATTTAAGGCTCTTATGATCCGTATAAATCTCCACTTTCTCTCCGTACAAGTAATGTCTCCAGATCTTCAACGCGAAAACGACTGCTGCCAACTCTAGATCATGAGTAGGATAATTCCTCTCATATTCTTTGAGTTGTCGCGAGGCATAGGCTATGACTTTCCCATGTTGCATGAGAACACATCCTAACCTTTTGCCCGAAGCATCGCTGTAGATAACAAATCCATCTGAACCAGATGGTATTGTTAGAACAGGTGCCGAAATAAGTCTCCTTTTGAGCTCTTGGAAGCTCTTCTCGCATTCCTCTCTCCAAACGAATTTCGTATCTTTCCGGGTCAACTGAGTTAATGGAGTAGCGATTCGAGAAAATCCCTCTACGAACCTCCGATAATAACCAGCTAAGCCCAGAAAGCTTCGTACTTCAGTCACCGACTTAGGTTGCTCCCAGCTTTGTATTACTTCAATCTTCGCCGGGTCCACAGATACTCCACGTTTCGATACCACGTGCCCAAGGAATGCTACTTCCTCAAGCCAGAACTCGCATTTCTTCAGCTTAGCATATAGCTTGTTCACACGAAGCTTTTGAAGTACTAACTTCAAATGGTGTTCATGATCTTCACGGCTTTTAGAATAGATGAGAATGTCATCAATAAAGACAACAACGAATTGATCTAAATACTCCTTAAATACACGGTTCATCATATCCATGAAAGCAGCAGGAGCATTAGTCAATCCAAAAGACATGACTAAGAACTCATAATGCCCGTACCGTGTTCTAAAAGCAGTCTTTGGAATATCCTCAGTTTTAATCTTCAACTGATGATATCCAGAACGAAGATCGATCTTTGAAAAGAATTACGCTCCTTGCAACTGGTCGAACAGGTCATCAATACGAGGTAACGGATACCTATTCTTAATGGTGACATGGTTCAACTCCCGATAGTCAATGCAAAGTCGCATACTTCCGTCTTTCGTCTTTACGAATAAAACAGGAGCACCCCAAGGAGACGTACTAGGACGAATAAAACCGATATCTAACAACTCTTGTAATTGGATCTTTAACTCCTGAAGTTCAATAGGAGCCATTCGATATGGGGTTTTAGAAATGGGCTTTGTACCGGGCTCAAGGTCAATAAAGAATTTAACTTCACGTTTTGGGGGTAGACCGGGAAGTTCTTCGGGAAATACATCAGGAAACTCATTAACAACGAAAATATTATTCAAATCTGATGTATTCTGATTTAGATCAGTGACATGAGCTAAGAAAGCTTGACATCCGTTTTTTTAATAAACGAATAGCCTTGGGATTTGAAATGATATTGACTGATGTTAGTGGTTTGGTGGTTTGAATTCGTACAACAGGTTGATTAGGAATATGAAAACTAACAACCTTACGAAAATAATCAATTTTGGCATGGTAAGTGGTTAACCAGTCAATTCCTAAAATCACGTCAAATGCAAGTATTTTCAAAGATATAAGATCAACAGGTAAGGTAAGGGTACCAATCTGAATCAAGCAAGATTTGTAAACTGTAGATGTAACAAAGGTTTCTCCTAACGGAGTTTCAACAGATAAGTCAAAGTCTAATTTATCAGAAGTCAAGTTCAAACGTTGAGCACAAGCAGGTGAAATAAAGGAATGGGTAGCACCGATATCTAACAAGGTATAAACTTCGCAAAAATTTATGATTAACTAACCCGTGATAAATTCATTCGGGTTCCTCGCGTTTTGGGCAGTCTCGATAAACGCTCTTCATGGAACCACCGACTTTGATTTGTCTGGGACAGTCTTTGGTGTCACTATCCCAACTGGTCTTGACTTTGCTATACAGCTCATTCCACCCTCAACTGCTTCGTCACACTCCTGATCCATGATCCGAATCATTACTCTTCGATCCATATCGAATTGGGGTTGACCGCTATGCACAGGGTAATTCCAAACTCGATGTTTGATTCTCCCAATTGTTGTCCAAAAATAAAATCCATTTCGTCTATTTTGGCCTTCTTAGATCGGACGTCTCTTTCTAAAATATCAACTCGTCGTGCGACTTTTACCCATGCATCTTCAATTCTCACTCGTTCCGTTGCTTCTTCTTTCAGCTGATCGTTGACATTTGCATTTTCAGATTCTAGCTCTAATATCATATGTTCTGCCAGAGAGAACTTCTGTTCAAGCCTCGCATAACGAGTAGCAAAATCTTGAATTTCTATATCCCTTTCTTGAATTATTGTATCCCTTTGTTCCACGGCTGTCTGTCGTTCTTCACCCTGCTCTTCTAACTCAAAAATACGATTTTGCAGTTCTACATTTCGATCATAAAGTTCTCCTAATAAATACTCCTCCTCAGGTTCCTCTTCTTCCTCACTCTCAGCTGCTACCTCTGCGACTAGCTCGGGTGCAACTATTATTCTTCACTCACCACATGGATATTTCTAATTTCTTCTTCTTATGTCATCACATTATCCTGGTTGGTGATTAAAGGTGTCTCCACGGTCTCATTCACTTCGTTGTTAACATTCTCAGCTGCCATTCTCAAATACTGCCATAAAACAAGGGTTAATCAAACAAATAACATATCACATATTAACCCTATGCTCCGACTGACCAATTAAATACCACATAAGCTTAGGTAGGACATACTAGCGAAGGATTTACTCGTCTCTCCCCTCCTAGTTCTATTCCCCGATCTCCGCCAGAGATCATATCCCTAAGCTCTGATACCAACTGAGACGCCCCCAGAATAGGTCCATTCAACCCAACCCATTCTGAGTCGCCAAATACATGGTACAGAATTCAAATACAAATTTTATATCATACGGTCGTGCAAAATACGACCACACAACTGTGAGTGTCAATCCAAATATGTAGAAAATATTAAGATTCAAACTAAGTCCTCATTACAATTATTATCACACTATTTATCAGAAATAGTGAGGACTACTACTGCTCTAACTCGGACCATCACTCTGTCCCCCGACTAGTTCCCGCAACATTCTCATTTCCTGAAGAGGACAACAGATGAAAAGGGTGAGCTCAACTAGCTCAGTAAAGAATATTATGACTAAGATAATGGAAAATAAATTATCGTTAGCCTTCAATAAATCAGATAAAATATAATGGACAACCAATCTTAGATCAATATTCGCAGCGGAAATAACAAATCATTAGAAGAGTTAAGCAGAGAATCAAGTCTACTATCTTCTATGATTTAAAAGTCCATCATCAATATTTTATCCCTGTAACATCAATCAATATACATCTCGAATCAAATATTCATCTTTGCACTACAGGCCAAAGATATTCATCTGTATCATCAGTGGTCATATTCATCTCAACACCTGTCACCTTTGCACTACAGGCCAAAGATATTCATCAGGTAATCATTCATCTTTGCTCTACAGGCCAAAGATATTCATCAAGTAATCATTCATCTTTGCTCTACAGGCCAAAGATATTCAGTTACATCACCTTTTAGGACTGAAAATGATGAAAAACATTTTAAAAAAACGAATCCAGTGAGATAAAAGACAAAGACTAAGGATTCGTATTTTAGTATATCCAATTCAAAAATACCTCGTAATAATCAATTATGGAGCAAAATTCAAGAATAGAGCTCAAAACTTGGATACAATCAAAGATAGTAACCTTAACAAGCAATTTGGACAAATCGAAGAAAATTTAATTTTTTCGTGAATAGTGCCGTATACGTGAATAGTAACCCCGACGGAAAAAGTAAGAATTTCAACATAAAATCCATGACAATATTTCTGTATAATGATATTGAAAAGAATAACATCATTTACGAAAGAAAATAACATCCTTTACCTCAAAAAGATGGTACCTCGGACTGGAATATCGGATATAATACCGAAAGAAACTTGCACTGAATACTAATACTCAAAGTATAGAAATACTCACAAAAATACGCTCGATATTATAGAGAGAGAAAACTTATGATTCTGGTGTGATTTTTAATTCTAACCTAAGCACCCTATTTATAGGAAAAGCTTAGGATGCCAAAGGAGACTAAATGAATAAAATAATATATTTTTTTCAAAATTTCCGCCGCCTGGCGGCTAAATTTTTTTTCCAACAAAAGTGGGGCCCGCCCATAAATTTTTTTTTTTTCGAAACTTCAATAATTCATAACAAATAGCCCCTTAGTCAGAAAAATACAAATTCTATGTCCTTCCATAGGAAATTTAATTCTCTACAACTTTGCAGAAGAAAGTTTTTCCAAATTCCAAACATAAATTATCCGAAATCCACAACCAGATGATTTCTCACACCAAAATATTGATAAAAACTCATCAGCGCCAATTCCTTCTTTAATATTCACAAAATAAATATTTTCTTATCATATAAATCAATAATTAATTATTCACAAATAATATTATAGAACTACAATATTAACAACCAGGTCGTTCCCAGGACAGAGGGGGCCTTCCGATAAGGACTTCTCCTTACTGGCGCGCAATTAAATAACCCCTCCTAGACAGAACTTCCTTAGACATTGTCAATAATGCTATCTAATAATATTATTCAAATAATATGAATTATTGAGTTGATAACGTGAAATACTGTGCAACGACAATTATTGAATCAATACTACAAAATATCAACTGTAGCCATTATTGAATCAATCATAAAAATAGCAACGTGGCAATTATTGAGTCAATAAAATATCAATGCAGCAATTATTGAGTCAATAATATAAAATATCAACGTAGCAATTATTGAGTCAACAATATAAAATATTGAACAGTAATTACTGTAACAATAATTGAGTAATGGCTTCTCACGAAAGATTCAATAATTCGAAATACTGTGCAATACCGTGTGCTACTATGCAACACCGTGTATCACTGTATTTTAACCATCAGATATTTCAATAGTACTAACGGTAACAACCACGCCGTTATCTTGTAAAAAAGTTATTTCTGTCGCTTTCTATATCCGACAGTTATTCCGTTGTGGGGGCCCACAAATAGCTGCGCCGTCGTACGAATATTCCCCGACAACAAGAATATTCCACGACCAAACGAATATTCCCCGACAACAAGAATATTTTATAACCACTTGCTCATTTTAAAAATATTTGTACATTTCACCCATAACTTTCATATTTATCAAAACAACACCTTACTGTTTCGAAATAATATAAAGAAAATTAAATTTTTATTCATAAAAGTTGGTGTCTTACACTATACGTCCAAATCTACAGGTTTTCTGATATGTGGTAGTATATGGGTATATCTACGTGTTAGAGTGAAAATATTTGGGTTTGAAAGAGGTGTAAAAGTCGGAAAATTGAACTGGCAGAGCTTCGTTGCGTTTCTGAATTATGAAATATGAGGGGGTGTACGTTTATTTATAGGCCAGGGAGCCTCCACTCTACCAACTGCTGGCGTAGGTAGAGGTGCAGCTCCCCAAGGTGGGGCCCACATGCCCGACTTCGTCGTCTCGAAGTGCGTGCATGACGAACAATGCGATGTCAGGTTCAAAACTTCATAACTTTTGATCGGAGCGTCCGTTTGAGGTGTGCTATATCTTTCCAAAAGCCCTCATCAAGAGTGTTACAATGACATAGGACTTAACCCTTTTTAAGTCCAAAAATATGGGTTCATGACCGGGTCTTTATTTCCCCATAGTTTATCCGTCGAGCCGTCTTGCGCTGTTTGCACTCGGGATCATCGTTGTGGTTCATTCTGACTTTGGCGGCATCGATTCGGCTTGAGTTTGACTGAATCGGCTAAGATTTGGTTAAATAATCATTTTGCCCCTCCTGGGGTTGCCTCTAGTGTCGGCATGGCCTTTGATTTACTTTCGGGAGCTGTTTCCAAGACTTGGATCCCATTCGAGTCTGTTTATCCCCTAGTGTTGCCTCTGTGGCTGATGTGGTCATTCCATGTTTTCTTCTGGAGTTGTTGTGATGCTTCAGGTTTATGTCTGAAGTCGACCTGACTTCTCGAGCTGATGCCGGGGCTGACCTGTACCTCCCGGGTTGCTGCCGGGGCTGACCTTGACTTTTTGGGTTGCTATCGGGGCTGAATTGGTTGACCGATATTGAGACCGAATTTGAGTTACTTGACCAATATTGGGGGTCAGATTTAAGTTGACCGATATTGGGGATCGAATTTAAGTTGACCGATATTGGGGATTGGATTTCAGTTGAAGATCGGTATTGGTGACCGAATTTGACTTGAAGAGACGGCCTTGCCCTCCTGCAGTGTTAGTAACAGGGACATGAAATTTCGAGTGTCTAAAGATGCCCCTCTTTATCATCTTTATGTAATGCAATGGAATGAACAGGATAAAGATGGCTAGACACTTAAAATATGACAAGATATTAAAGACACAAATCACAATGCAATGAATGTTAACATGTTTTCGCAACTCGCATTTCGCACTTCGTATATTGCATCACAAATCACATCGCAATTGCATCGCATCGCATATCGCATCGCAGATCGCATATCGCATCGCAGATCGCATATCGCATCGTAAATCACTTACCTTTATCGGTGTCTGTGTTGGGGTTGATCTCAATGGTTGACTTTCATCATGTTACTGATGTCTATGCTGGTGTTGACTTGAACGATTTGATTTTTATCAGTGTTACCGATGCTTTGTTTGATGAGGATGAACTGACATGTTTCCCACATTTCTGCTGGGGATGACGTTCTTTATGATAGCCTTTGTTGTTATCTTGGTTTTAAGATGAATGGTTTCCCCAATCTGTCGATACTATCAGGGGACAGATTCTCTCGTGGCTGATGCCGTTATATATTTCTAAAGGCTCCTCTGATGGGGATATATCTCTTTTGCCGGGTTACCTCAGTAGGTGCTCCTGATTCCTATCCTGATGATAACTTACACCGGTAATTTGCAACAGTGCCTACCCTGATGGTAGGGACAATGGTTGATCATTGGACTATCCCGATGCCTACTCGAGCAGTAGCAGACTTTTTCATCGAGTTTGTGTGTTTAATGTGTATGCATATTTAACTCTACTGGGTATGCATGCCTAACTTTTTAATGGAGATGTGCGCTGATGTAGCGCTTGTTGACATGTGCAGACCAGACAGGATATGATGATCTTATTTTGTCCTAGGTTGATGCATATGCTTAATTGAATTGATGTAGAACCATACCTCACCCTTTCTGAGGTGATTTGGAGTTTCTTTTTACGACATGAATTTTGATAGGCTTATCAGCTCTAACTCCCGTATTGCTTCTTTTGTCATTCGCAGAGCAGATTTAGATGTTCCCCTTTCATATGCCGTCTCTGATGAGGATCTCGCAGGGGCTGCTATTTTTTGGATTTGGATTTGGTACTGGTCCCTCTGGTGGTCCAAACACTGTTGGCTTTATTAGGAGATATCCTGATATCTTTGCTGAAGTAGCGTTCCACGGTCTCCATCATCGGATCCTTCTCAATGGCCCCTTCTAAGTATTTGTATAACAGATTCCATCATCTGCCCTCTGTGGGGATGGATTGATATACTGTTTTCTGCCATCGGACCATTCCTGATGTTTTGCTGGGGTTGTGCCAACGGCTGATAGTGTCATATAATCTGACCTTCGCTAAAGTACCCTTCAATGGCTGAACGTCACCGAACCATTTTCGATGCTTCGTAGGGTTGTGCCAACGGCTGATTATTGAGTATGAAAAAGGGGCAAGCTCTCTATTTGTGACCCTGCTGGGTTAAATGCTGGCTTGGCTGATGACCCAGGTGATGCTGATGTTCTGGAGGATGTAGCCTGTTCTTTTATTATTTAGATTTGATCTTCAGTGTAGAAACCTCGACTGATGAGGACTTGGCACAGGTTGACATGTTTGATGATGCAGATTTCATTTGCCAAGTCTTTTGTCATTGAGCATATGTTCTTCATGCTTTTAAGGACTCTGTTGAGGATTTTTCCTTTTTTTGTGGAGGGACAGCTGATGTCGTCTTGATTTCTTTCAGGAAGTCTCCCTTTTCTTTTGATGAGGAACTTGGTTCTGCCATAGATCCTTTCCATTTCTTGGAATCGGCAATGCCCCAGCCCTTTCGTAGGTTGTTAGTGGGGTTCACAGAAGAAACTCGCTTTGTTGACCATGTCCATGGTGAGCAATATTCTGCACCTTCAGACAAATAACAATATGTGCCGAAAGCTTGATGGCTCGGGTTGTCGAGGTTAGTATGACCTTGTGAATGAGGCATTTGAAGTTAAAGTTTATGAAATTGAATGCTTGTATTCACCGAGCTCTTATCATATCGCTAAAGATCTTGAAACTGAGCATGAAAATGAATTTTTCCTAAGGAAATCAAAATTTTTCTTGACAAATTATGAAATCAGTAAGAAAACTTTTAAGCGTCCATGGTCATTTTTCATGGGTATGATCAGATTCAAGAGACTTATCTCCCTTCATCAAGGACACCTCATCTTCGCTCTAGACAATGCTCTTCACAGAATTAACACCATATGACCTGTGCACTATAAGTGACGCAACCCTTAGCAGGGGTTTCTCTTCTATGACTTCTAGATGATCTCATCTTCTTGCAAAATTTTTCTGCTCTCCTCGCTTAACTTCTTCTCATTTTCTTAGGCTATTCAGGGTTACCCATGTAACAAGTTTTGGACCAATGACTCCTAAACCAGATGGCTTTAGGGCACTAGGTGTTAAGACACCCCTTAGGGTTTACTGGCTCGAGTAATAAAGGCCACACTTCGAGAAAAGTCAGGCGGTATACTCTTTTTGATCCTCGCCTGAGCTTACACAAGATTTGTTTTCTTAGGCTCTAAATTACTCATGTAGCGAGTGTTGGGCCAATGACTCCCAAACCAGACGGCTTTAGGGCACTAGGTGTAGAGACACCCCTCGGGCTTAATTACTCGGGTAACCTAGGCTATGATTCGGATCTGCTTAGGTTTCACCTTCCTCTTCTTGCAATGCTCGTTTTCTTAGGCATCGAGTTACCCATGTAACGAGCGTTGGGCCGGTGACTCCCAAACTAGATAGCTTTAGGGCACCAAGTGTAAAGACACTCCTCAGGCTTAATAACTCGAATAACCTAGTCCATGATTTGAGGCATTAGGCTAGCTACTAATTGTCATCCTTGTCATCATATTTTCATACCCCACAACTAAGAGTCAGGTCAATCGCAAAGTGCAGACATGCATATGAGGTCAAGTTTGCTCTAAAAAGTGCTTTGAACTAGGACGTCGTGCCTAATCAAAAGGTTAAATAGTCTTAATTCTCTAATCGCTTTCATGATTCTTGCTCCACGGACGCTTATTAGAATTAATCTAATTCATAACAAGTTAAGCAAAAATCTTTTTTTCCTTTCCTCTTTTTTTTTTGAGATTTTAATGCAAGATTTATCTACGCTTAACTTGTATACCCTTGTCAATGCATGTAACTGGAGATTGAAAGCACATAAAGAGATGAAAGAGTCGTACCTTATCAATGGATCGAAGTATTCTCAGAAAATTAAGATTGGAAAAGATCGATTGATCATACCGGATCGCCAATGAGGGAAGCTTGGATGATGATGGACCATGTTGATGGTACCGACTGATGCATTTTCATTGGATGGTTGATAAATGCCCCAGTATTAAGTTGTCGCCATTTCCGGAATTGGTCCAGTCTTGTTGTAAAGGTCCCCAGATAGGGTTGTCGTTGATTCTGAACTTGCCCCAGTCTTGCTTGTCATCTGGGGTGATTGCTTTATGGTATGTTGGACCTGTGGGCATATAAGATGTCGAGATCGCAAAAGTCTTTAATCGCATGACCCCCATGGTGAACAAGTAGTGGATTTTGGCTTTAATGGTTGTATGCCCTAGTCATGGTTTCTGATTTGTAGGAGCAATTGGCTTTGATGACCTTTCTTCTGATTTGATGAAGTTTTTAGATTGAGGGTGTCAGCTCTTTGAAGGTGTGACAACCCAAAAATTTATAAGATTTTAACTGATTAAATAAAGGTTAAATAATAAGACCTAGACTAAAAATAGAGTATGGATTTAAAAATTTTGTGAAGGACTTATATGGTTTTGTGTATTGTTTATATATTTATTTAACATAAAGAGAATTAAGAATAAATTCTTGTAACCTAATATATATATTAGGTATGATAATTAAATAACCTAAGGGTTATAATAGTAAATGATGTTAGTTTTAAAATTTATTACTAACTTAAGAGATTTATTTTATTATCTCAATCTACTAATTAATTTTATTAAAGCAAGTCTAATTGGGTTAAGTAATTAAATGTGCACTGAGTAAGGATTCGATTTACAATTGAGTGAATAGAAACCCTAATTAAATGATTAGGGTATGATAGAATTAAAATTTAGTGGACTATGTTAATTTACATGACCTAATTATTTTATTAGCAAGCCCAAAATAATTAATGTGAAGCCCAAACTTTAGCCACTTGTTAAGGGAACTTGGTGGATATGTAAGTAAGTAAATAAAGCATTAAAAAGAAAACAAAATGGGGGAGAAATAGGGCCACATGGCCGGCCCACTCAAGGAAAGGAAAGAGGGAATGTAAGTAATGATTAAAATTTACCCACTCCTTACCAACTCTCAACTACTCCCTTATGTGTCAAGCTATCCTTTTAACACTTCATTTCTCCATGTGTGCAAGCAATTGTTTCATTAATGAGTGAGAGAAAAAGGAAGAGTGTTGGGAGAATTGTGTGCTTATAGAATATGTAAGTATTCATTTTTTTTACTTAAACACAAAAACCCATTACATTTCTCTTTCATCTCACTTCCTAAGATAACAAAAATAACAAGAAGAGAGAGAGAGAGAGAGAGAGAGAGCTAATATTTTGGCAGCCTAGAAGTAAGGAAAGAAGAGAGTTTTGATCTTGAATACATTCCAAGTTCATCTCTTAGTTTGGTGAAGGAAGAAAGCTACAAGATCAAGGTATAAGAAAATTAAACTCTAAACTAGTTTATGTAATGTATTTTAATCAAAACTTGGATCTAAGATTTTAAAACTCCAAAATATTAGATCTATATATTTATAAGTCTACTATGTTTAGATCTATCACTTTTGATGATCAAAAGTTAGATCACAAACAAGAAAAAGGAAACTATGTTTTAAAAGTTAGAAAATCTTAATTTTCTTAGCATAAATTATGTTTTTCTTGGATTTGGTGTATGTTTGGTGTTGTAGATCATAGATCATGGTAGATCCATGATCTTAAGGTGTATTACTATATGTTATGATGGTTTATGATGTTTAATGTTTGGTTAATCAAGAGATCTAGGAAGATTTCTTAGAAAACACAAAAGTTTTAAAAACTATTTTTGGGAAAAAACATAAACTGAAATTCAATAGACCATATCTCCTATTCTATTTCTAATTTTTGAGTGTGATTAATTTCTGGAGTTAGATCTAGAAGTCTTCTAACAGATTCAAGTGGAATCACTGAAAAATTCCATGTAGATTTCCGTCTGGACAGTTTTTAGCAAAGTAGGAAAAATCTAAAAAAGAACAAAAAGTAGGCTGTCCCGGGATTTCCAAGGGCAGTTCGTCCACTTATTTTATGAAATAAATTCCAGCCTTTTGGGATATGAAAATATATGGGATAAAGTAGCTTGTGTCCAAAAATGAGCTCATTCCGACTTAAATTGAGGAAGTTATGACTATTATAATATTTGTGTTTTTCCGACAAAAATCGCTATAACTGGATTGTATAACTCCGATGGCCACGAAATTTAAACTAGAAGCTCACGATAACATATTTCGCCAAGAGTTGGGAATTTTTGGAGTTAAGCGTGATGTAGCAAATTTATTAAGGAATTAACTAGAAATGGATTTTTGAAAAATACTTAAGGAAATTGAAAAATTCTTGAAAAATTATTTTTGTGTATGGAATATATGTATTTATGTGTGTACAAAAGATAAAAAGATAATAAGATGATTAGGTTAAAAAAAAGGGAATCCAGGTTGCTGGATTGGAATCCAGTTTGCTGGATTCCAATCTGGTTTGCTGGATTGGCCACCAAGATGCTGGATTGGTATGTTTGGATAATCCAGGATGCTGGATTGATCTATTGGGATTATCTAGGTTGCTGGATTGGTGGTCAGTTGAATCTAGGCTTGCTGGATTGGATGTCAGTTTAAATCCAGGCTTGCTGGATTGGAGGTCAGTTGAATCCAGTCTGCTAGATTGGAAAATATTTTCTTAAATTGAAATTCAGTCTGAATCCAGGTTGCTGGATTATGTATTTGACTTACTAAATTATAAAGGACTTATAAAATAAAAGACTAAGTGTTAATTCACAAGTTGTATAATAAAGTAAATGATAAGTCTAAGGTAGTGCACTCATACCCTTTAATGGTTGATGTATAGTAGCTGGGCTAAACGACTCCTTCATATGATGAAGGTATCTACGAATTAGTAACCGATCTAACTTATTGTGAAAACAGTATAGACGAGACAGAAACTAATTTGTTAGTTGTTTGTGGAAAACCACTCAGTATACTATATTGAATACTATTAAAGACTCGATGTGTGCTAGATTTAGACTTGTATATCTGTATAATGTTAAGGTTATCTAATATTTGACTATGTGATTACATATTAGATAGTTTACTTATAAGGTATGTTATGCTAATTGAAAGATCAATCTTATAACTGATAGGTCTTTTCAATAAATCGATTAAATTATATTGCGTAGCAGTAATCGACGGTACATGCAAGTTTTCTCTAACTCAAACTTTGAGTTATATTTCAAAGCATGTTCGTGAATAATTATTGTTAATTATTCACATCTATACTGATTATTGATTCGCACTTAGTGCATGTTGCATATGTTCATCAGGTATGAAAGGCTAATCACCTTCATTACCATTTGGTTTAGTTGAATTTATTCATGTTCATTGTTGGCTATTCAGCATTATTGATTCATATTCTTTTACAATTTTTATATTGTTGAAAGTTTGTCAGCTTATTATTATTCTTTTCAATCATGATATATCTTCATTTGAACTTAAACTTGTTGGGCGAACTTGTTGCTCACCCTTGTTATATCATGATAAATATTTTAGATTAAAGAAGAAACTTCGGACACAGTCAAAGGCAAAGACAAGTTCCAGGATGGAATTATTATACGGTTAAAATGGTAATAGTATAGGATACAAATGACATTGTATGTCATATAGGATATTGAATGCAGGCTATTAACCTATAAATAATTTATGTTTATATCTTCCACAAGTAGTTTTAGAAATGATGTATCGTAACGTACTAGGTCCGAGGTTCTGGGGTCCCGGATTTGGGGGGCGCTACAGTTGGTATCAAAGCTGTAGGCTATAAACCTTAGGTAGGGTTACCTTAGGCTATAACTGCAGGGATGAGGAATAGGAATAAACTCATATAGAGTTTAAGTTCTAAGCGATGAATTTGGGTAAGGTATTGGTAAGTCAATAAGATTTAAAGAAGAATCCTGACTAGGTAATAATGATACAGAGTTACATAACTCTGATAATAAAGATGAACAGTAGTAATGAATAGATAGAGTCTAAAAGACTAAAAGTATAAAGGGAAAGAAGATCGTAAAACAAAACGATCATAAGATAGGAAAGAATCGTAATATAATACGATTAAAATATTAGATTATAACGTGATCTGATGTGGTCATAAGAGGATAGATGATCAATCAAATGATTGAAAACTTTATAGCAGGATTGCTGTATGACAGTGGTACTATGAAATTGTACTATTAAAACTCAGGAAAGAGTTTTGAATTGTAGATACGGATTAAATGAAATTCGTATCGAGTATTGAGGGAGCTAAGATTATGTGGGATTTCAATTGAGGACTCATGTGATAGCTGAGTTGTACAAACCTTTGTATGGGTGGGGTTTTTTTACTTGGTCTAACAACTACTTAGTTAATCATTTTGATAATCATTGAAATGTCGGTGTCGGGCTATTCGCTATATGTATGATGAGAATGTGATTCTTTTCTCATGTGTATAACGAATAGGTAGAGAATATAAGATTAGGTGCGAGTTCTTTAAACTCATACGTATGGTAAGTTTGTGACTCATAATCATACGGTGGAACCCCTCAGCGAATGAACGACTTTAGTTTGACTAGGATAAGTTTCAAAACTCATATGATTGTGGTAAGTTCCTGAACTCATAATGTGTGGTATGTTTGATGAACTATACGGGGGTATAGGAAAATTGTGAATGAAGGATTGAGGATAATAGAAATAGATAGAATTATTAAGCAATTGATCATTAGAATAATTAAAGTTGATGGTGGAAGCATAGGTATTCCAAATCTTCTAGCTGTGCTAGACTTTGAAATTTTTGACATCAAGCTAAATTCGCACTGATGTGCCTTTTTCGAAATAAAATGAATTTTTGTTATCTTCACAACATGGTGACAAGGGTGTGTAGATGGACTTTGAGCCATTATCACATCATTACTTGTTACGGCATTATAACAGCAAAAATGAATTTTTGGTTATCTTCAAAACATGGTTACAATTGTGTATGTGTGGACTTCGGGACCCTGACACATCGCTACCTGTTGCGACATGATAATTCCAAAAAATAATTTTCAATAGTTCTGAACGGTTTAAAGAAGAGTCTACGCTAATTGTTTCGGCTAGACAAAAATTATTTAAAATATCAAAATGTATTTTATATATCATCAATGCATCATGGAACCTGATGCAAGGATGATAAAAACGATGGAGTCATTAATGCAGTATTGCTTAGTGTTGGATGTGATCTAAAGATCGTCAGCCCACTATGGTATATTATTTTATGACATAGTCACAAAAATGACGGAATCTAAAACTGGACTATAAATACAGTGCGGTATCATGACGTCATAAAATAAGTTTTAGAATTTTAAAGAAAAGTCAAGTGTCAATTAAATTTGGCCAGACACATGTTTAGTTTGATATTGGAATTATTGGTATATGTCTAAAGCTATTTGATTCAACTAGACAATGTTTATGAAAATTCAAGTATCTCTTTGAGAACTTATCCTGAACCATATTGTTTTGATTCGGACTCCAGGCTGAGTATGAACATCCCTAAATTGGGAAATATTTTTGCGCCAAAGGCGGTGATGATGAACGCATACAGTCATTCTAATAATTAAGGCCAGCATCTGCAGTTTACCTTCTTCGTGATTGTAAATATATCTATTATTTGATTACGGTGAATACCGTTTAACCCGAGAGTTCACGGTCTATATGACCCTCATCATAATTTGAAAAGTTTTTAACTCCTTGGGGAGAAGTCTGGGTAGAATGTGATGATAGAATAATTTTTCATAGAAGGAAGTTGTGTGTACTCATTAAATAAGAATGAAATCAGATAAAAGTTAAGTTGAAAACCTAGTTTTGGTGAATAGAAGGAGTAGGGATTAGTAGGCTGTAATTTCAAGGACGAAATTCTTAGAAGAAGGGGTGAATGTGACAACCCAAAAATTTATAAGATTTTTAATGACTAAATAAAAGTTAAATAATAAGACCTAGACTGGAAATAGAGTATGAATTTTCAAATTTTGTGAAGGACTTATATGATTTTGTGTATTGTTTATATATTTATTTAACATAAAGAGAATTAAGAATAAATTCTTGTAACCTAATATATATATTAGGTATGGTAATTAAATTACCTAAGGGTTATAATAGTATATGATGTTAGTATTTAAAATTTATACTAACTTAAGAGATTTATTTTATTATCTCAATCTACAAATTAATTTTATTAAAGCAAGTCTAATTGGGTTAAGTAATTAAATGTGCATGAGTATGGATTTGATTTACAATTGAGTGAATAGAAACCTTAATTAAATGATTAGGATATGATAGAATTAAAATTTAGTGGACTATGTTAATTTACATGGCCCAATTATTTTATTAGCAAGCTCAAAATAATTAATGTGAAGCCCAAACTTTAGCCACTTGTTAAGGGACTTGGTGGATATGTAAGTAAGTAAATAAAGCATTAAAAATAAAACAAAATGGGGGAGAAATAGGGCCACATGGCCGGCCCACTCAAGG
Source organism: Panax stipuleanatus (assembly GCA_020205555.1). NCBI lineage: Eukaryota > Viridiplantae > Streptophyta > Magnoliopsida > Apiales > Araliaceae > Panax > Panax stipuleanatus. Next base: position 144,958,198 of record CM035124.1, read on the forward strand.
AAAGGGAAAGAGGGAATGTAAGTAATGATTAAAATTTACCCACTCCTTACCAACTCTCAACTACTCCCTTATGTGTCAAGCTCTCCTTTTAACACTTCATTTCTTCAAGTGTGCAAGCAATTGTTTCATTAATGAGTGAGAGAAAAAGGAAGAGTGTTGGGAGAATTGTGTGCTTATAGAATATGTAAGCATTCATTTTTTTTACTTCAACACAAAAATCTATTTTATTTCTCTTTCATCTCACTTCCTAAGATAACAAAAACAAAATAAGAGAGAGAGAGAGCTAATATTTCGACAGCCTAGAAGTAAGAAAAGAAGAGAGTTTTGATCTTGAATACATTCCAAGTTCATCTCTTAGTTTGGTGAAGGAAGAAAGCTACAAGATCAAGGTATAAGAAAATCAAACTCTAAACTAGTTTATGTAATGTATTTTAATCAAAACTTGGATCTAAGATTTTAAAACTTCAAAACATTAGATCTATATGTTTATAAGTCTACTATGTTTAGATCTATCATTTTTGATGATCAAAAGTTAGATCACAAACAAGAAAAAGGAAACTATGCTTTAAAAGTTAGAAAATCTTGATTTTCTTAGCATAAATTATGTTTTGCTTGGATTTGGTGTATGTTTGGTGTAGTAGATCATAGATCATGGTAGATCCATGATCTTAAGGTGTATTACTATGTATTATAATGGTTTATGATGTTTAATGTTTGGTTAATCAAGAGATCTAGGAAGATTTTTTAGAAAACACAAAAGTTTTAAAAACTATTTTTGGGAAAAACGTAAACTGAAATTCAAAAGACCATATGTCCTATTTTATTTTGAATTTTTGAGTGTGTTTAATTTTTGGAGTTAGATCTAGAAGTCTTCTAACAGATCCAAGTGGAATCACTGAAAAATTCCACGTAGATTTCCGTTTGGACAGTTTTTAGCAAAGTAGAAAAAAATCTGAAAAAGGACAAAAAGTAGGTTGCCTGGGATTTCTAAGGGCAGTTTTGTCCACTTATTTTTTGAAATAAATTCCGGCCTTTTGGGACAAGAAAATATATGGGATAAAGTAGCTTGTATCCAAAAATGAGTTCATTCCGACTTAAATTGAGGAAGTTATGACTATTATAATATTTATATTTTTCTGACAAAAATCGCTATAACCGGAGTTGTACAACTCCGATGGCCACGAAATTTAAACTCGAGGCTCATGATAACATGTGTAAGATCCCGCCAAGAGTTGAGAATTTTTGGAGTTAAGCGTGATGTAGCAAATTTCTTAAGGAATTAACTAGAAATGGATTTTTGAAAAATACTTAAGGAAATTGAAAAATTCCTGAAAAATTATTTTTTTGTATGGAATACATGTATTTATGTGTGTACAAAAGATAAAAAAAAATAAGATGTTTAGGTTAAAAAAAGGGGAATCCAGGTTGCTGGATTGGAATTCAGTTTGCTGGATTGCAATCTGGTTTGCTGGATTGGCCACCAGGATGCTGTATTGGTATGTTTGGATAATCCAGGATACTGGATTGATCTATTGGGATTATCTAGGTTGTTGGATTGGTGGTCAGTTGAATCCAGACTTGCTAGATTGGATGTCAGTTTGAATCCAGGCTTGCTGGATTGGAGGTCAGTTGAATCAAGTCTGCTGGATTGGAAAATAGTTTCTTAAATTGAAATTCAGTCTAAATCCAGGTTACTGGATTAGGTATTTGACTTACTAAATTATAAAGGACTTATAAAATAAAAGACTAAGTGTTAATTCACAAGTTGTATAATAAAGTAAATGATAAGTCTAAGGTAGTGCACTCATACCCTTTAATGGTTAATGTATAGTAGCTGGGCTAAACGACTCCTTCATATGGGGAATGTATATACGAATTAGTAACCGATCTAACTCACTATGAAAACAGTGTAGACGAGACGAAAACTAATTTGTTAGTTGTTTGTGGGAAACCACTCAGTATACTATATTGAATACTATTAAAGACTCGATGTGTGCTAGATTTAGACTTGTATATATGTATAGTGTTAAGGTTATCTAATATTTGACTATGTGTTTAAATGTTAGATAGTTTACTTATAAGGTATGTTATGCTAATTGAAAGATCAATCTTATAACTGATAGGTCTTTTCAATAAAGCGATTAAATTATATTGCGTAGCAGTAATCGACGGTATAGGCAAGTTTTCTCTAACTCAAACTTTGAGTTATATTTCAAAGCATGTTCGTGAATAATTATTGTTAATTATTCACATCTATACTGATTATTGATTCGCACTTAGTGCATGTTGCATATGTTTATCAGGTATGAAAGGCTGATCACCTTCATTACCATTTGGTTCAGTTGAATTTATTCATGTTCATTGTTGGCTATTCAGCATTATTGATTCATGTTCTTTCACAATTCTTATATTGTTGAAAGTTTGTCAGCTTATTATTATTCTTTTCAATCATGATATATCTTCATTTGAACTTAAACTTGCTAGGAAACCTTGTTGCTCACCCTTGCTATATCATGATAAATATTTCATATTAAAGAAGAAACTTCGGACACAGTCAATGGCAAAGGCAAGTTCCAGGATGGAATTATTATACGGTTAAAATGGTAATAGTATAGGATACAAATGACATTGTATGTCATATAGGATATTGAATGCAGGTATTAAGTTAAGGTTACAGATCTTGGGAATTATGTTGTAAAAGTTATTGTATAAACAATTTATGTTTATATCTTCCACAAATAGTTATAGAAATGATGTATTGTAACTTACCAGGTCCAAGGTTCTGGGGACCCAGATTTGGGGGGCGCTACAGAAGGTCCTTCTCAACATATGTCATTGATCTTGAGTGTCTTTCTTGGATGTAGGCTTTTCAGGTTTGGCCTTAACGAGTTGACTCCTACGCTGGAGGAGTATGACCGTCTTACGGATTTGGCATTAGCTCTGCCCTGTGCCAGGACAAGCCATTAATGACATAAGACGACCATTTATGGCCATGATTGGTTTGAGACATAGAGTCGTCACTGAGGAGGTTACTGCCGGATATGTAGTGTCCATTGATCGCTTTGGTAGTTTGGACCGTTACGGGCAGATGAGCGGTAGTCTACACTAGTGGATGTGCTGTTGATGTGCATCACTGCTTATCTGTACATGCCCCTATATATGGACCACTTAGATACTGGCTTGATGGTAGTGGTTCACGCCTTCAGACAGGGTTGTACGATTCTGCCTATGATTGTAGCCAGGACTCTGAGGTCGGCTACTTTCTACAGTACCCATCTAGGGGGAATTTTCTACGGTAGCGTCATTCTGCTGTATGTATGGTTCATGACGCATTCGAGTCCAATCAGAACCTTCAAAAATTATGGGTACTGCTTTACCCCTGAGATAGCCCTGTCGTACTCCTTCTAGCCAGTGGAGTGTTCATATGTGGCATTATAGTCGACCTTTTTGTCAGAGATCGAGCACCCCTTTTCGATCTCACCATATTTAGGGCTGAGTTCCCTCTACAACTTTATTACTCATGCAGTTGGCATGGATTATCTGCCCCTGGCGGGTTTGAGAAGGGGTGACCACATATCATCCGTTGGCAGTCATGGGCCAGTTTGATCGGTTTTTGAGCATTCACCAATTTGAGGGGCTATGGATCAGTGGATATCAGCTTCTTCTTTGTCATCAGCTGACCTTACCAGGTCTTATAAGTGTTAACTCGTAGGGAGAGGGCTGATTTCTCTACTAGCCATCCAGATCATTCTCCAGAGTATTTGGCATGGTTGGAGTCCAATATCGCATTGGATGCAGCTGCCCAGTCAGCTCTGAATATTGATTCTGATGAGGGGGAACCTATGGAGGATCTTGATTCTCCCACTGAGGATGATTTGTTTACCGATTTGACAGCGACTTTAGTTAGTGACCCTCCGAGCATCCTTGTCGGGATAGATTCAGCTATCGTTATTTACTAGCTCGAATGACCTTTGAGAGGGATTAGGCTAGGGTGTTGATGTTGACAGCCCTGTCTGGCAGAGATACAGCTTTTGTCGCTAGAGACAAGGCTCAACCTACTCGGGATGCAGCATTGAGACGAGAGATAAGATCCGTTCTGTCAGAGATGCAGCCTTTGAGGAGATTCAGGAGGGTTCAGTTGCTCGGGATGTCGCTTTTACTGAGAGGGACGAGGCCATAGTATGCAGATGACAGTGGATGTTCTGGATCATATGGAGACTGAGGGTTAGGAGCTTGCAGCTGCTCCTCTATCTTCAGAGAGATGCCATATTGGTACTATTATCCAGCTTATCCACGGGTTCAGAGTCCAGCTTTGATTTTCCTCAGCAGGGCTTGTTGACCAGGAGGTTTGATAGAATTTGAGTTTTAGAAGATTCTGTGTCTTGGGACTGGTTTTTTTTTTTTTTTTTCTGAAGGTCAGACCGCACCAGGAATGGTTGGCTACATACTCCCGGGTTGAGGGAGATCAGGTCGTTCGTAGTTCCTGTTTTTGTGTGAGAGGCTTGAGAAGGGTCTCTTTTGGGGTTTGAGTTTGGTTTGATCGGTTTTTGAATTTTTGTGTTGGGATTCAAGGGTTTTTGAATTTTTTTTGTTTGGTTTGACCGCACCAAGATGGTTGCCAACGTACTCCCGGGTTGAGGGAGATCACGTCTTTCGTAGTTCACATTTTTGGCTTGAAAGGCTCGATTTTTGATCTTTTTTTCTTTTTTTCATTTTTGAATTTTTTGGTCTTTTGATTTTGTATGCATGGAAAATAAAGGGTATAATGGTAAGAAAAGGATAACGTCCCAACATCCACTGGAACTTGCAACTTTCCTCTAGATCTACGTCCTCCTGGCTAGCTGAGGCCTGATAGTCCAGTCTTTCGTGGTTATGTTGCCTTCGAGGCTTGTGATAGAGGTTGCCTCTTGGCTCTGAATATCTTCAATCCCGGTCATAACTTGATCGCCTCCTAAATTAGCATATCCCTTAAGGAGGCTCAAACTAGACTCATCGCAGAAAGGTATGAACTCTAAGTTCCTCGATGGGTTGGCTTCCTTGACAATTTCACCACCTTTCCCTTTATCTACTCCTTCACCTTTCTCATAGGCTTGAGAGGATTTGAGTATGAAGTCCCCCTCGCACTGATGTTGTATCTCTCGCAAGGAACTTTCCTTTTGGGTTTTTTCCATACGGGGAAGGATCAATATCTCCTCCTTGTCATCCAGAAAGATAAGGTCAGGATTGTGGTTGCTAACTTCTGGCAATAAGATGTTTGATGGTGGCAGATGAATTTCCTTAGAGGACTCTCTTGCTTTCTCTGTCACTCCAAGCATTAAGATTTGTCCACCTAGTGTTCTTCCAAGATTGGTGCTTACAGTCGTCACCTCCTCTGAACTACCTGCCTCGAGTGGACCTCTTAAGCTCTTTATTTTCATTTTGCCTTTTTCCGGTCATGGGGACTTCTATCTGTAGTTTTTCATTTTCAATGAGATCCTAGATTTTATGCTTTAGAGACCAGCATTCCTCAGTTGCATGTCCAGGTGAGTTAGAATGATAGCGACATATCTTCGTGGCATCATAACTTTTAGTTTCGGGCTTGGTAGGAGGCAACAACTTAGTAATCTTTCTCTGCGCAACTATTAATGCCAACATATTTTCCAATGAGTCCCCCAAAGGTGTGAATACCCTTCTCCGCCGACTCTCCTCGACTCTCCCCGACTCTCCCCGACTCTCGGTGCTGTAGGATTTCGAGGGTTTGCTCGTGTTTGAAATGTCTCTTGATATGTCCTCTTTGGGAATTCGTATTCCTCTGGACTATTTTTCCTTTGTCGAGATCTTCTGGTAATTTTATCATTCCACCTTTCAAGTCCATTCGACCTGCTTTGCTCTTCTTCATTTAGGCTAGCTGATCTTATAGGGATATCTGCTTACATTTTGAATATCCTCCTCTTTCTCTTGTCTTTCTGATAGTTGAGTGAAATGCTGCCTGGTATCCTGATGTTGGCACACTACCAGATTAGCCAGCAGAGTTACTTGATGTTGGATTGCATCCAATTTTTGCATTATTGTCATACCCTCCTCTGAATTTTTTGACTCTAGGACATTTGTTCTGTTCCTTCGGGGGTAATCCTCTATCCTTCGTATGTATTTATGATTTGGATACATTTCATCGCTTCCTGACCCGATCATGTTTACTCCATCCATATCATGCGACATCAGAAGGTTGGTGTTGATATTTGGATGGTCAGGTTGTTGGACCAAAATATTGCTGTTTTCGATCAGGTTTTGAATTTTATGCTTTAAGGACCAACAAACTTGTATATCGTGTCCTGGAGAGCCTGAATGGTAAGAACATCTATGGCTAAGATTGTATCTTTTACTTTTTGGATCTAGAGGGGGAGCCAGTTCGGTAATTTTCTTGTGATCTATTAGCATCACCAACATGTTTTCAAGGGAATCGCCTAGTGGAGCGAACACCTGATTTTTCGTTCTTTTAAATTTTCTCTTTCTGTCATGGTAATTGTTGAATGTAGTTTGTTGTGACGAGAAATTACCTTCCCTCTTCCAAATGGGGGGACTATGGTTGGGTCTCCAAGATTGCCCCTATACAATGAGGGATACATCTTTATCGCCTTCCTTAGGTACCCTTATGGGATCACTCGTATAGTTGCCAGACTGTATATGATCGGCGACTACTTTTAAGGCTGTGAGATCTTTGATCTTACATGCTTTCAGGCCCATCTCTGTCATTTCGCCTTGTTTGATCATCTCTGAGAATGGCTTTCCTATTCTAGCTAGGATCCTCTTATAGTAGGGTGCCTCTTGGATGTCTATGAAAGTCATCACCATTTCAGTTTATCATAGGTGGGCTGACTTGTGCTGCCAGACGTCTCCATCTTTGGGCATACTCACAGAAAAACTAGGTACTCTACTTTTTGACTTTGGACACTTGATACCTATCCGGAACCATTGATAAGTAGGTTTTATACCTACTTATTGTCTATCAACTTACTCGCATTATGGTTTAAACTCAAGCATTTTAGTGTCTTTTGATTTGTTTTGTCTTGGTTTTGTATATTTCAGGCAGGAAACTCAAAGGGCATGAAATAGCATTAAATTGGCATGGTTTGGCATGGAATAGGCAAAAGGCTATGTGGAGAGCTTGAAAGGGGAAAGAAATGTGGACATGGCATGAGGACTAGCAAAAGGGCATGTGCAAATGGCTTAGATGCAGCATGAAGGAGTAAGAAGCAAAAGAAAGCAGCATGAAGCACAAAGAAACCAGCACTATAATAGAAGGCACCAGCAGAAATTGCAGGCTCGTGCGGTAGTGCCAGGATTACAAAGGAGAACCGCGCGCCCACGCCAATATCCAGAGCAGAGAGAGATTTCTGGGGAAGTGCGCGGTCCGCACCCCAAATGTACTACGGGGCCGCGCCGGTCATGCTTACTTGACTTTTTAATTTGCATATTCAGTTGAGTGTTTTATATAAGGGTTTTTGTACAATGAACGGATGGAACTTATTAGACTTATCATTTATTACAAGCTTAGTTCTTACATTTCTAGGGTTTAGAGAGAGCTTGAGGGGTCTTAGAGCTTAACTTCTTCCCCCTTCTTGTTTTAGTATATTTGATTGTTAGGGTTTCACTTTGGAGTTTGTTTGTGGTCTAAACTTGAGCTTGCTAGCATTCTATTGGAAGGGGAACCACAAGATTTGCATTCTCTATCTCTCTATTCTCTTGCTTTCATAGTTGCTTCAATGCTTAGTTTAAATCCCATAATGGTTGGCGGTTTAGAGATGAACTAATTACCATTATGGGATTCTAATGAATCTTATTGCTTAGTCTAGCTTTATATGCCTCATTGATATGTATGCTTGGTTTAGTATGGTTTGCCTAGCATGGTGTATTGAATATATAGATGCTTGATCACCATCTACTGTAATAGTTTATATGGAATTGAACGAGGAAGTATAAGCTTAGATTTTGCCATCCTAGCATATTTTCGTAAAATTTGCATTTGATGAATTTTATGTTTCGCTATCCGGATAGAAATATACCGGCTTGCCATATCTAGCCAATAGAGAGCTTGCACTTAAATCGATTTTGGTTGTAAATTGCATAGACATATAGTGATTTAGGCTTTATCGATATTCATGTGATTTCTATCTCTTTTGTGGATATTATATGATATGGATTTGGTTTATTGAAAAATAGCCTTTTCTCACATTCGTGCTCCCGGCTAGCATTCCTAATTAATCAATTATACTGAACATGAGGTGTGTAATCTAGACGATGCAATAGGTGAAGTTAGGATCCCATATTTCTCCAATTTGAACCCGTTGTCTGTTAATTAAATAATTTTACTTTAAAATCAGTCTAGTTATTAATTCACACTTTAATACTCGTTTGAGCAGCTGAAGACAACTGTAGAATTGTTGCATGATAGTTTAAATCTAACTTCTTCTCTCCGTGGGAACGATCTCGATTTATCACTTTATTACATTGTCAACCGTGTATGCTTGCATGAGTCTGTGCCCGTTTTGTTGATACCGAAACGGCGCAACAAGTTTTTGGCGCCGTTGTCGGGGATGAGTTGTTAGTTTAATACTATGACATCAGCTTTTGTTAGATTTATCTGACTTGAACAAATCTCTTCTTATCTCATTTCTAACTTATTTTTATTTGTGTTTCAGGTACTTGTGGTTAGTTTATGCACACTCGATCAACCAATCCTGAGTTTGTGCCTCTACAAGAGAACACTAACGGCAGAGCTTGTAGAGCAAACACAAGAAATACTAAGCAACAAGAAGAACCTGAACAACGAGAGCAAATGGCGGCTAAAGAACAGAGAGCCTGAAAATAAAGCATTGAAGGACTATTCAATACCAAAGATAAATGATTTACAGTCCATTATAGTCAGGCCTGCGATAGCTGCAAACACTTTTGAGATCAAACCAGGGAAACTTCAAATGGTTCAGAATACATTCCAGTTTGGGGGTGTAGCTATAGAAGATCCGAATGAGCATATCCTTAGCTTTATTGAGATATGTGACACATTCAAATTCAACAATGTGTCTGATGATGCTGTGAAGCTTCGCCTATTTCCCTTCACCTTGAGGGATAAAGCGAAGAGTTGGTTGCATTCATTGCCTTCAGCTTCAATCACTACATGGGAGGACTTAGCACAGAAGTTCCTCGCCAAATTCTTTCCCATGGCCAAGACAGCTCAGATGAGGAGCGCCCTGTCTCAGTTTGCACAACAACAGGGGGAATCTTTATATGAGGCCTAGGAATGTTACAAAGAAATGCTCAGGAAATGCCCGCATCACGGAATGCCAGACTGGATGGTGATAAGTTCATTTTATAATGGTTTGGGATGGCAGTCGAGGCCGATCATTGATGCCGCATCAGGAGGAGCTCTATGGGCCCAGGACTATCCGACATTATATGACTTAATAGAGACTATGGCGGCCAATGAATATCAGAATTCCGACATCCAGAATGCCACAACCAAAAGTGGCTGGAGTCTTGGATGTGGATGCCGTCACAGCCCTTTCAGCTCAGATGGCTGCAATGTCAAAGAAGATAGGCTCTATGGCTGAAAATAGAGTTCAACAAATTGCTTGTGTATGTGAGTTGTGTGCCAGAGCACATCCAATAGATCAATGTGCAATCACTACAGAGTCGGTTTAGTTCATCAGCAACTATCAGAAGCCTCATAATCAGTTTTCGAACTCCTACCATCCAAATAAACGAAACCATCCTAATTTCAGTTGGAGCAACAACCAAAATGCTCAACAGCCCCAACCATCTCAACAGGCTCAACATTCTCAATACCAACCTCCTCCACAACAATACAAACCATATCACAGTGCTCAACCATCACAATACCAACCCTACCAACAACAGAAATCTCAGCCACAATAGTCTCAATAGCAGTATGTCCAGAGACAATCACACCCACCCAGATTTCATCAACCACAACATCAACACAATCCAGCTCTTAGTCACCAATCCAAGGAAAGAGCTGAGATAGAAGAGCTCAAGTTGTTGGTTAAGAGTCAAGCAGTGTCTCTCAAAACCTTGGAGACTCAAATAGGCCAAATTGCCAATGCAGTCCTAAATAGACCGCAAGGGACTCTTCCTAAGCAGTACAGAAGTGAATCCGGGGAGAAGAGATGTCAATGAACAATGCCAAGCAACACACTAAGGTCTTGGAAGTAGACTGCTGAACTGCAGCCTGACGCGGCCGCGGCCCAGGAAGAACAAAACCTGGCGCGGGCACGCCCAAGTACAGAAAATTCTGAGGCAGTTTTGGAAGATGGAAAAGATGGGGGCAATGCAATTGAGCCAAAAAAGGAGAGACCTATTGAGAAAACCCATGTACCACCATAAGTGATCTATCCTGCTGCACCATACCCACAGAGGATTCAGAAGCAAAGATTGGACAAATAATTTGCAAAGTTTCTAGAGGTATTTAAGAAACTGCAAATCAACATTCCCTTTGCCGAAGCTTTGGAACAAATGCCGAGCTACGCAAAGTTCATGAAGGTGATACTGTCAAGTAAGAAGAAGATAGAGGACTATGAAATAGTTGCCTTGACAGAGGAATGCAGTGCCGTCATATAGAGGAAACTACCTCCAAAGCTCAAGGATCTAGGGAGCTTTACAATACCATGTTCTATTGGGGAGTTATCCTTCAATAAATGATTATGCTACTTGGGGGACAAGTATAAATTTAATGCCTCTATCGGTGTTCACTCAGTTGGGATTATCGGCTCCTAAGCCGATAAGCATTTCATTGAAACTAGCAGATGGATCCATCACCTACCCCAGAGGCATTGTTAAAGACGTGTTGGTAAAGGTGGACAAATTTATATTCCCTGCAGACTTTATCATCCTGGACTTCGAGGAAGGCAAGAACATTTCAATCATTCTGGGGAGACCGTTTCTAGCTACCGGGAGAACACTCAAAGATGTACAGAAGGGAGAATTAACTATGAGGGTTCAAGACCAAGAGGTCACATTCAATGTCTTCAAGGCTATGAAGTTGCCCACGGATGAAGAAGAATGTTTCAGAATTGATACTGTCGACAGGAAACTGCATAAAGAGACTAAACACTTGATGAGCATAGATCCATTAGAGAATGCTCTAATGGGAGACTCTGACATGGAGGAGACAGATGTGGTGGAGTGTATACATATTTTGAATACGGTGCCTCATATGAGAAAGTTTAAAATTCCCATCGAACCACTCAGACAGACCTGGGGAGTCATCAGTGCGACTGAAGCCTTCTCTTGAAGTGGCTCCCACACTTGACCTTAAACCTCTTCCCGATCATTTGAGATATGCATATCTGGGGGAATCTTCTACGTTACCTGTTATTATTGCCTCTGCTCTATCATCCAAGCAGGAGAGCAAATTGCTGCGGGTCCTTAAAGAGTTTAAATCAGCTATTGGTTGGACCATAGCTGACATCAAGGGGATCAGCCCTTGCTACTGTATGCACAAGATACTCTTAGAGGATGACAACAAGCCATTAATAAAGCAACAATAGATATTGAATCCGATTATGAAAGAGGTCATCAAAAAGGAGATCCTTAAGTGGTTAGATGCTGGAATAATTTATCTGATCTCAGACAGCCCTTGGGTGAGCTCGGTGCAGTGCGTCCCAAAGAAGGGAGGCATGACAGTCGTGACTAATGAAAAGAATGAGCTTATACCTACCAAGATAGTTACGGGATGGAGAGTCTGTATGGACTATAGTAGACTGAATAAAGCTACAAGGAAAGATCATTTTCCTCTCCCGTTCATTGATCAGATGCTGGATAGGCTAGCAGGACACGACTATTATTACGTTCTGGACGGTTACTCGGGGTATAATTAGATTGTCATAGCCCAGAGGACCAAGAAAAGACCACCTTCACATGCCCACACGACACTTTTGCTTTTAGAAGGATGTCTTTCGGGCTATGTAACGCACCAGCCACTTTCAGAGATACATGATGGCTATATTCTCTGACATGGTCGAGCACAATGTAGAAGTCTTCATGGACGATTTCTCTATCTTTGGGGACTCTTTCGACATCTGTCTGGAAAATCTGGTAGTGGTCTTAAAGCGATGTGTTGAGACCAACTTGGTATTGAACTAGGAAAAGTGTCATTTTATGGTAGAAGAAGGTATTATCTTGGGCCACAAAGTTTTTGGGAAAGGTCTAGAGGTGGAAAAGGCTAAATTGGAGACCATAGAAAGTTTACCGCCACCATCCTCAGTAAAGGGGGTTCGTAGTTTCCTTAGGCACGCAGGCTTCTATCGTCGCTTTATTAAAGACTTCTCAAAGATAACTAAGCCTCTGTGTATTTTACTTGAGAAGGACGTACCATTCAGATTCGATGAGGAATTCCTGGTAGCCTTTGAATATTTAAAGCAGAAATTGACTACGGCTCCTATCATTACAGCTCTTGATTAGTCTCTCCCATTTGAAATGATGTGCGACGCAAGTGACTTCGCCGTGAGGGTTGTATTGGGATAACGCAGGGATAAGGTTTTTCATGCGATATACTATGCAAGCAAAACTATGACAGACGCCCAGTTGAACTACACCACCACGGAGAAGGAGCTTTTTGCAGTGGTATATGCTTTTGACAAATTCAGGTCATATCTGATTGGCACAAGGGTTATTGTATACACAAATTATGCTGCGATTAGATACCTAATTTCAAAGAAAGATTCTAAGCCTCGTCTCATTAGGTGGATACTTCTTCTGTAAGAGTTTAACTTAGGACTTAAAGACAGAAAAGGGATCGAGAACCAAGTGGCTGACCACTTATCTAGATTGGAAAATTCGAGGATGGATAGAAATGACAAAGTGATGATCAATGAGTCCTTCCCGGACGAACAGTTATTCGTGGTGCAAGGCGAGATGTCCTGGTTTGCGGATTTTGCAAACTTCTTGTTGAGAAATATTATCCTTTCTGACTTCATTAGAGCCCAAAAGAAGAAGTTTCTACACGATGTTTGATGGTATAGTTGGGATAAGCCGTATTTGTTTAGGCAGTACGCTGATAGGATGATCAGAAGGTGCATCCTAGAGAGCGAGATGGAAAGCATACTGCGAGATTGCCACTCATCTGTTTATGGAGGACACTATAGAGGTGAGAGGACTGCCACCAAAGTTCTTCAGGCAGTTTTTATTGGCCAACATTGTTTAAAGATGCTCATAATTTTGTCCAGAACTGTGACCGTTGTCAGCGCGTGGGTAACATATCCAAGAGAAATGAGATGCCATTGAATATGATCCTAGAAGTCGAAATCTGTGACGTCTGGGGGATAGACTTCATGGGGCCTTTTGTCTCTTCTTGTGGAAATCTGTATATCTTGCTAGCGGTCGATTATGTGTCCAAATGAGTAGAGGTAGCAGCCTTACCAACTAATGATGCTCGGGTGGTCTTACATTTTCTTTAAAAAAGCATATTCACACGCTTCGGGACACCCAGAGCCATCATCAGTGATGAAGGAACACACTTCTGTAATCGTCAGTTTTCTACGCTTTTGGCCAAATATGGGGTGAATCACCGTATTACTACTTCATACCATCCCCAAATAAATGGCCAGGCTGAGGTATCTAATCTTGAGGTAAAGCAGATATTAGAAAAGATTGTGAATCCCACGAGAAAGGATTGGTCCCTCAAGCTCGACGATGCGGTGTGGGCATATAGAACTGCTTACAAAACACCACTGGGTATGTCTCCATATCAGTTTGTGTACGGAAAGGCCTGCCACCTCCCCATGGAGCTTGAACACAAGGCCTACTGGGCTATAAAGAAGCTGAATTTTGATTTGAAGGCTGCGGGGGAGAAAAGGCTTCTCCAACTTAATGAGCTTGACGAATTCAGATTACAAGCCTATGAGAACTCAAAGTTGTATAAGGAGAAAGTCAAAAGGTGGCACGACAGGAAAATTATGGAAAGAACCTTTCAGCTGGGGCAAGTAGTGTTGCTGTATAACTCTCGTCTCAAACTCTTTCCAGGAAAGCTGAAATCACGATGGTCGGGCCCCTTCACGGTGAAAACCGTATTCCCGCATGGCGTAGTGGAAATTTATGATCAATTCCCGGACAAACCCTTCAAGGTGAATGGACAAAAATTGAAGCACTATTATGGCGGTGAGATAAATCGAGAGAAGGTGGCCTCGATTCTTTCTACCACTTAACCAAACCAGACAGAGTCTAGCTTATGGACTGTAAACAAGCGCTCGATGGGAGGCACCCCATCACCTCTCTTCTCTCTCATATTTAATTCTTGAATCATATCTCTCTTTCTCCCTCTTGATTAATTCTGGTTGCATGACTCTATATCTCCCTCCCCCTTGTTTAATTCTAGCATTTTGAAAACGTTGACTATTTTTGAACAGTTTTGGATGTTAGACGATCATTGCCTATATTTTTGGACATTAGGCATTATTGCACATATTTTTGGAATTGGGAACTTATTGAACATATTTTTGACATATTAGCATTTTGCATATAAGCTCATATAGCAATTTTTTGGGAATTCACATACATATGACTCACTTATATAGCAATGCTAAGGATTTAACAGTACATTCATCTTTTATAGGCAAACTGTGAATATGGGATATAGTTGTATCTTATTTTTGATTTCTATGTGTGCAGGAAAGTAAAGTCTTTAAATTTGCTGCTTAAGCCTTCACCTCATTGCTGCAGGAAACAAAATTTTTTTGGTCAGGCTTACGGCAGCTCGGCCGCGCCAACATCAAGGCATAACCCGACGCTCCCACGCTAATATTCAGAAATTCCAGAGTATGACCTTGACCCACGCGGCCGCGCCCCATATAGAGCTTAAGCCGGCGCGCCCGCGCCCGACCCCAGAAAATAGTAGTTTTAAAATTGACAAAACAGACTCCAGCCCTTATTTCATATGCATACTTGCTCGACCCTTTCTCTCCATTATACAAAAACCCTCTTTCTCTATCAGCCTATACCCTTCTCCTTTACAATCTCTCTTTCTCACAATCCTACATCTCTCTCAATCACATACTCTCCTCTTCCCCTTTTCCTACACAAATTTTCCCTCTCTTCATCATAAAAAAGCTAGCCTCCACTCCCATACCATCACGTTCCAACAAACTCTGTCAAAGTTAGGGTATGATTTTTGGATTTTCAGAGATTGCAAATTAGGGAAATCGTGTTTAAGTTAGGGTTTGTGAAATCAGTTACAGAGATTCAAGTTTGGGAGTTGTTCTTCATCAGGTTCATCATCTAGGGCTTGCATATCAAATTTTTTAGAAATTCTCAATGGGGCCAAAACGTGCACGATCTGACGCTCCCGCATCGCCCGTTCGCAGTGACTAGGGCAACGACATCACAGTGGATTTAACTAAGTTTATCAGTATTGAAGCCCAAGTGGTGTACTATCGGATCGCGGCCAAAACAGTATTGAAAGAGAGGGGTTTGAAGCCGGCGAAGGAGGACAGCCAGTTGCTTGCTATGATCCGCGAGATGGGATGGTAAGGGTTTGTGCAACACCGTCGAATGTACCGTTGGCTATCATTCATGAGTTTTATGCTAACGCCAAGGAAACGTAGAGTGGCTGATCTTTTGTCAGGGGCAAAAACCATTAATTATCGCCCGACGGCGATCCGCGAGGTGTTAAATTTGCCTCCACCCCCGGCTGGGCAAGTGAATTGGGTCGAAGCAGAGAGGTTCAAAACTGATTTAGATCAATTAATCATTGATTTGTGTGCGCCAGGCACAAAGTGGAAATATAGGGCAGGTACCGATGAGCATACCAATTTCCTAGCCTCCAATCAGAATAGATACACCAAGGCATGAAACCTATTTTTATGTGCCAATCTGATGCCATCCACGCACCAGTACGTGATTACAGCCGAGAGGGCTATTATACTATGGGGGATCATCATGGGGAAATATATCGATGTCAGGCATTTGATAAATCAGAATATGTTGCGCTTTGTGAGAGGCAGTACCACCGGGTCGATTCCACACGCATCCATAGTGGCTTACCTATGCTCTGAGGCAGGGATTGAATGGGATGATGAACAGGTCCAAATGTCGAGCGAAGACATCACTCATGCCACAGTTAAGCATTTTGAGGATTGGCCTGGCGGCACAGCACACCGCCGAGGAAGAGGGTTCATCTTACCACCTCCTCCAGTAGTTCCTCCACCGCAGCCATAGCCATCAGAGGCCGCTGCTCCTCCTCCAGCCGATGACATACATCAGGATCGCAGGATTAGGCGATTGGAGAGGAGGATGGACGCATTGCACAGTAACTTTGCAGTGTTTGTCGATGGTTTATCGCATTCCTTAGCCGAGGCCTTTGCACAGCAGGGGAAACTAGTGGAGTGGCCTGTCTTCGGTTCTGCCATGCCATACCCATCGTCAGATTCACCACCCGAGGAGGGTGGCCATGCCAATCAGTAGGGGAGTTTTTCCTGACCCTTTACCTTCAATGCGGACATTGAATATTTTAAGTTTGGGGGTATTGGGTGTAGTTAGTAGTTAATTGCATATAGTTTTAATTGCATGTTAGATTGCATATAGTAGTTGCATTCTAGTATGTGTTAGTTAAATTTTGCATAAAATTTTTTCAGTTTTATTTCATTCTGTTTGTGTTTAATTGCATTGCATAGCATAATCCCAAGTGTTTAGCCTGTTGAATTCCAGTCTGGCCAATGATGAAATTGAGATATGATAGATTTTTGAACTCAGTGGTTAGTTTAAGCTCAGTTATATTTTTATATATGATGTAATCTATACATGTTTCTTTGATGTCACTGGAAAGCGCGAGATTGTCTTTATTTGCTTGTTGGCTAGATTAGAACATGTTTGTCTTCTGAGGTGGAAAATTTTGTTTTTAATTGCTAAAATTATGTAATAAAAGAAATAATAACCTTAATAACACAAGAATACAAGTTTGAGGGAAAACATTGGGTATGCACGCTAAAAAGAAATGATAAAGAAAAAGAAAAGAAAAATAAATTGTGAAAAAGAAAAAAAAATAGAATAAACTCCTTGACTAGCGAAGTCTTGTGGCATTTGATACTCGAGCAAGTACGCCCTAGGGGATTGTCTCTACACCCAGCGCCCTAAGGCCTTTATGGTTTGGGAGTCGTTGGTCGAAAGCTCGATAAATTGGTATCATTGAAAAGCCTAAAAGGGCTTAGCATTGCACAGTCGGGAGTAACCGCGGGTAAAGTGCGAATATCGCCCCCGTGTGTGAATAAAAGCATAATAAGCCCTTGTTATACCTTAACTTGTATCTATGTGTTGGATTGGTCATTATTTTGTATTTATGAAAAATTCTGGACTTAAAACTTTAATTTTCCTTCCTTAGAAGTATAGCATGCGAAATCTTTGCCTCGTTCAAGCTTATTTGTGACATAGCACATACACACCACATCTTAGCAACTTGTTGTGATTCATGGATTATATGTCTTTATAAGTGTAGCTTAAGTTGTCACTCTGTTCATAGTCTTGTTATTTCTCTAAGGCGCTTCTTATACAAATTCATAACATGGCTGATATATTGGGATTCATTTTCATGTAGTTTAGTTGCATAAGCATGTAGTTTGCATTTGTGTTTGTTGCTTGAGGGCAAGCAATAGTTTAAGTTTGGGGGTATTTGATAAGTAGGTTTTATACCTACTTATTGTCTATAAACTTACTCGGATTATAGTTTAAACTCAAGCATTTTAGTGTCTTTTGATTTATTTTGTCTTGGTTTTGTATATTTCAGGCAGGAAACTTAAAGGGCATGAAATGGCATTAAAATGGCATGGAATGGGCAAAAGGCTATGTGGAGAGCTTGAAAGGGGAAACAAATGTGGACTTAGCATGAGGACTAGCAAAAGGGCTTGTGCAAATGGCTTAGATGCAGCATGAAGTGAAGGACTTAAAACTTTAATTTTCCTTCCTTAGAAGTATAGCATGCGAAATCTTTGCCTCGTTCAAGCTTATTTGTGACATAGCACATACACACCACATCTTAGCAACTTGTTGTGATTCATGGATTATATGTCTTTATAAGTGTAGCTTAAGTTGTCACTCTGTTCATAGTCTTGTTATTTCTCTAAGGCGCTTCTTATACAAATTCATAACATGGCTGATATATTGGGATTCATTTTCATGTAGTTTAGTTGCATAAGCATGTAGTTTGCATTTGTGTTTGTTGCTTGAGGGCAAGCAATAGTTTAAGTTTGGGGGTATTTGATAAGTAGGTTTTATACCTACTTATTGTCTATAAACTTACTCGGATTATGGTTTAAACTCAAGCATTTTAGTGTCTTTTGATTTATTTTGTCTTGGTTTTGTATATTTCAGGCAGGAAACTTAAAGGGCATGGAATGGCATTAAAATGGCATGGAATGGGCAAAAGGCTATGTGGAGAGCTTGAAAGGGGAAACAAATGTGGACTTAGCATGAGGACTAGCAAAAGGGCTTGTGCAAATGGCTTAGATGCAGCATGAAGTGAAGGAGTAAGAAGCTAAAGAAAGCAGCATGAAGCACAAAGAAACCAGCACTACAATAGAAGGCACCAGCAGAAATTGCAGGCTCGCGCGGCCGCGCCAGGATTACAATGGAGAGCCGCTCGCCCGCTCCAATATCCAGAGCAGAGAGAGATTTTTATGGAATTGCGCGGCCGTAATCCAAATGTACTACGGGGCCGCGCGGCCGCGCCAGTCATGCTTACTTAACCTTTTAATTTGCATATTCGGCTGAGTGTTTTATATAGGGTTTTGTGCAATGAACGGATGGAACTTATTAGACTTATCATTTATTACAAGCTTAGTTCTTACATTTCTAGGGTTTAGAGAGAGCTTTAGGGGTCTTGGAGCTTAACTTCTTCCCCCTTCTTGTTCTAGTAGATTTGATTGTTAGGGTTTCAATTTGGAGTTTGTTTGTGGTCTAAACTTGAGCTTGCTAGCATTCTATTGGAAGGGAAACCACAAGATTTGTATTCTCTATCTCTCTATTCTCTTGCTTTCATAGTTGCTTCAATGCTTGGTTTAAATCCCATAATGGTTGGCGGTTCAGAGATGAACTAACTACCATTATGGGATTCTAATGAATCTTATTGCTTAGTCTAGCTTTATATGCCTCATTGATATGTATGCTTGGTTTTGTATGGTTTGCCTAACATGGTTGTATTGAATATATAGATGCTTGATCACCATCTACTGTAATAGTTTATATGGAATTGAACAAGGAAGTATAAGCTTAGATTTTGCTACGCTAGCATATGTTCGTAAAATTTGCATTTGATGAATTTTATGTTTCGCTATTCGGATAGAAATATACCGGCTTGCCATATGTAGCCAATAGGGAGCTTGCACTTAAATCAATTTTGCTTGTAAATTGCATAGACATATAGTGATTTAGGCTTTATCGATATTCATGTGATTTCTATCTCTTTTATGGATATTATATGATATGGATTTGGTTTATTGAAAAATAGCCTTTTCTCACATTCGTGCTCCCGGCTAGCATTCCTAATTAATCAATTATACTGAACATGAGGTGTGTAATCTAGACGATGCAATAGGTGAAGTTAGGACCCCATATTTCTCCAATTTGAACCCGCTGTCTGTTAATTAGTTAATTTTACTTTAAAATCAGTCTAGTTATTAATTCACACTTTAATACTCGTTTGAGCAGCTGAAGACAACTATAGAATTATTGTATGATAGTTTAAATCTAACTTCTTCTCTTCATTGGAACGATCTCGATTTATCACTTTATTACTTGTCGACCGTGTTTGGTTGCACGAGTCTGTGCCCGTTTTGTTGATACCGAAACGGCGCAACAACTATCTGAGACTGGAAGCTGTATTAAGCTAGGAAGGCATGAGCTAACTCTTCCCAACTGTGGATTTTTGCATTATTAAGTCGGGCATACCATGTTCTAGCCTCTGCAGTGAGACTCTTTTGGAAAAGCTACATTCTGAGGTTTTAATCTTCAGCATAAGACCCTAGCTCGCCAATGTATACTTTCAAGTGCGTATAGGGATCGCCTACCCCATTGTACTTTTCAAACTCTGGACTTGGAATTTGTCAGGATATCTAGCCCTTGGGAATATGCATAGATCTGAATATGTGACACTTCCGAGGTTTCCAGTCCCTTTGATTGTTCGGATGATTTCTTCCATTTGTTGGACTTTCCTTCGGATATTGCCAGTTTCCTGATCTTCCCTAAGATTTATGATTTCAGGGGTTTTATTGGTTCTTTCACTGTATCGTGGTTCAGGGATATGCATTTCCCCCTTTTTATCAGCACTTTGATTACCACCATGTGAGGAGGTATCTGTTTGATTGAGTGTTGGCTGGCCCTGAATGTTTTTGCTTTGTTCTCTTAGGAGGATAGCCAACTCTGCTATTTGATTCTTAAGTCCTTCAAACTCTTTTTGAGATACGGAATCCGACTCGTGTTGGCTACTTTCAGCCACGTTGGTTGGATAGGCTTTGTGCCTTTTCAGATTATGATCTAGTAATGAGACCACTTTTTTTGTACCTACAATAAAACGTAGGCGTGTCAATTTCCTGATGTAGGTAAGGACAAGATCCATGATGTGTTTTTTAGATTTTATTCTGCAAAACTGAGGTTAGTTGTTTTGATGACAGGATGACATGCTATTTTGACAGGGAAAGTAAATCTTTCATTATGATATTTACATTGTGCTCCTCGGTAATTGGAGACTTAACATGGAATTGAAAGAGGAAGGCATGAAGAAGCTTCCCTTCGGATTTGGTTAATTAGAGGTTGACCTATCCTAGGTTACTCTCGCGACTTTATTTTCTGCTTGAAGGTTCACAGATCATCGCAATCTACTAGAGGGGAAGTTAATCCGATCTTTCAACTGGAGCGAATCTGGGTGGTGCATTTCAATGAGCCCTAGAGACTTAGTCGTCCCCAGAGACATTACTTATCACCGACCGGGTTTTCCCCCTTGTGAGAGGGACACACAACATACATTCGCATACATCGTGCCTCACTGTTGTGCATATGATGACATGGGTGCGAAGCACTAAAAAGCAAAAAAAAAATATTCATTCACATTTATTCAATGTAAAGATGCAACATTCATACATTCAATAAAGACGCAGCATTCACTCATTCATTAACTGTGGAGACGCATAATTTCACGCATTCAGTAGTTTTGAAAAAGAAATGTTTGAAAAGATTTGAAAGCGGCCTAAACCCTCTACTGTCCTCAGCAGAGTCGCCACCTGTCGACGTTGGTTTAAAAATCTACGGGTCGGGTCACAATCCGAGTCTTTTAATCTCTTCTCCTATGTTCTCTCTACCCTCACTCTTTTTATTTAGGAAAAAGGTTTTGAAGGGTTTTTTAGGAGAAAGGCCAACATGTATCATGTCGACGATTTGAACGTTTACAGAGTCGCCAGTTGGTAGATTTGAAAATGGTTGTACCAACTCAACCGAGTTTTGTTTGAAAGAGGCCCAATTGCCAGTTTTGTAAGGGACGCGAGGTTGCTTTTGAAGCTGAAACTAGAAAGAATGCTAGATTTAAGGAAATCTCAACAATTCTAGTTTCCCGGTTCAGTCTGGATGTTTTGAACCGTTTGAAAACTAGAATTGGCGAGATTTAAATAAATCTAGTCCGCCTACAGATATGTCAGTGCCAATTCATATAAAATGAATATTTAAAGTAGCAGTTGAATAGAAAGCGAGTAAAGCAATATATATATATATACAAATATATGTAAAAGCTGTAAAGGGCGATGGGTTTTCACGTCGGTGCCCGGACTGGAATTGAAATATATATATATATATATATATATATATATATATATATATATATATATATATATATATTGACTGAAACATAGTCAACCAAGACTAGGAAGAGGACTAGTGATGGTGAAGGCTTCTTATATATGCATAAATATATATAAAAGCAGTAAAAAGGTCACAAAATGATCCAGGCCGAAATGGAATGTAAATTTACAGAAAAGTAGTCAACTAGGGACTGGGAAGATAACCCAATAATGGTGAAGTGTGCAAAAATAGTATAAAGGCCACGAAATAGTCCAGGCCAGACTGGAATGTAAATTGCAGAAAAGTAGTCAACCAGTGTCTGTGGAGATCACCCAGTATGGCGAAGAGTGCAAAAACAATATAAAGGGCGATGGGTTTTCACGCCGGTTCTCGGACTGGAATTGAAATATATATATATATATATATATATATATATATATATTGACAGAAATGTAGTCAACCAATACTGGGAAAAGAACCCAGTTATGGTGAAAATTGCTCATATATGCGTAGATATATATAAAAGCGATAAACTATCTCGAATTTGGCATCTGGGCTTGACAGAATTGAAATGTTAGTATATATACAGTTAAATATATACAAAAAAGGGCCAAACCTGGACTGGGAAGATAACCCAGTCCGGCGAAGTTGCCAGAACGTGTGTGCTAGTGCATTGAAGCTGCTAGAGCTGACGGATTGTCAATCCGAGTTGTAGAAATGCCAGAAAATCAATTTATGTACAAAAATGTACCAAATTTTGACGAAAATAGCCACCAAACTAAGTTTCGGGCATTTTTAGAAAACGAAACTTAACGTGCAAGTGTATAAAAGTACGAAGAAGTAATATTCACTTTTTGATCGTGATACTTACAATGTACTGCTACACTGGCTTTTTGCCAAATCATAGGCTCTATACGTCTAAATCTACCGGTTGTTTTCTGATATGTGGTAGTATATGGGTATAGCTTACGTGTTAGAGTAAAAATATTTTGGTTTGAAAGAAGTGTAAAAGTCGAAAAAATTGAACTGGCAGAGCTTCGCTGCGTTTTTGAATTATGAAATATGAGGGGGGGGGGGGGGGTGTGTACGTTTATTTATAGGCCAGGGAGCCTCCAATGTACTTGCTACTACCACAAGTAGAGGTACGGCTCCCCAAGGTGGGGCACACATGCCCGGCTTCATTTTCTCGAAGTGCGTGCATGCGGAACAATACGATGTTAGGTTCGAAACTTCATAACTTTTGATCGGAGCAGTCCGTTTGAGGTGTTCTATATCTTTTCGAAAAGACCTCACTGAGAGTGTTGCAATGACATAGGATTTAAACCTTTTTAAGCCAAAAAAGATGGGTTCATGGACGGGTATTTGTTTCCACGCAGTTTGTCCATCGAGCCGTCTTTCGCTATTTGCACTCAGGATCATCGTTGTGCTTCATTCTGACTTTGGCGGCATCAATTCAGCTTGAGTTTGACCGAATCGGCTGAGAGTTGGTAAAATGATTGTTTTCCCCTCCCGGGGTTGCCTCTAGTGTCGGCATAGCCTCTAGTTGACTTCCGGGAGCTGTTTTTAAGACTTGGATCCCATTCGAGTCTGTTTATCCTCAGTGTTGCCTCTATGGCTGACGTGGTCATTCCATGTTTTCTTCGAGAGGTGTTGTGATGCTTTAGGTTTATGTTTGAAGTCGACCTGACTTCCCGGGCTGATGCCGTGGCTGACCTGTACCTCTCGGGTTGCTGCCAGGGCTGACCTTGACTTTTTGGGTTGCTGCAAGGGCTGAATTGGTTGACCGATATTGAGACCGAATTTGAGTTGCTTGACCGATAGTGGGGGTCAGATTTAAGTTGGCCGATATTGGGGGTCATATTTAAGTTGACCGATATTGGGGATCGAATTTCAGTTGAAGGACCGGTATTATTGACCGGATTTGACTTGAAGAGACGGCCTTGCCCTCCTGCAGTGTTAGTAACAGGGAAACGAAATTTCTAGTGTCTACATGGACAAATTCATTTCGAGGTAAGGAAAGATTTATAAATTAGATGATGTAAAAAAATTAAGTAATGAAGGAATTGTAAACCAGTGGGAAGGAAGAATATATGTGAGAGAAGTTGAAGGAAAGTAGGAAATAACTACAGTAATTGTAAAAGAAATTATTAGAATAGTTAAGGTGTTGCACTGGCCGGAACTAAGGGGGGTCTAGGGGGGTCATATGAGCCCTCAACCTTGGAATGAAGTATGCTAATATTAGTTAAACTTGATCTTTGTTATGTGATGGTATTAATTCATTTTCTTCCTCATGTTCTTCTACCTATAAAAAATTAACAATATTACTATAAGATAAAATAATATTAAATAAGTTTGATGATTAATTAATTAATATTGCACTCATTTGTCTTACTGACTTAATTATACTTTGGTATCATTTTTTTGTAAATGAGAATAACTTAATTTATTTTCTTGTTTTGAGTGGCTCGTCTTAGTTGTCTCCAAGAAAGATGACTAGAACCACAATATAAGGTTTTGAATATATAATATTATAATATGTAATTTATCTATAAAAGTAGCTAATCAGTTGACTAAAAACTTCAAAGTCTGATAAATAGTCTCATAGTTTGGAAGGAAATTAAAATATATATATATATATATATATATGTATGTATGTATGTATATGTATTTAAAGCCATTAGACTCACAACTAAAATGTTGATAAGGGTTGGAATATGATGTTATGAAATATAATAATTGGATAAAATAAATTTGAAAGAAGCACGTCAAGCATCAATAAATAATTTTTTTCACTGATGTATTTTGACCTCCCTCTATGAATGTTCTGGTTCCGCCACTGAGGTGTTGTAATGCTTAGAGAAGTTGGGATAAAATGGGAAGTGGGAACAAACCGTAAATAATTGGGAAGAGAAAAAATAGTTTGAATTTCGTAATTCACTTTTTTGACCTTATATCTAATATAGGTTAATTGTTTGATGTGGTAAATATTTTGATTTGTTTGGAGTTTTAAGATAACTATAATTGTCATGATGGATGCACGAGTAAAATATATAAGTGACCTTTGTACTATAAGGATATTTAGATGATTTTATTTTTTTAAAATTATTTGTAGCTTTATATAATTTAAGAGAATTAACTATAATCTTTTCAAAATTACCCCTCATTGAAAATGTTATAGATGAGAGAGAATGAGAAAAGTATGGTAATTATGAGAATTTAAAGGTATTATAGACAATTGATATTATATTTAATGTTATACAGTCATTTTCTTAATTCTTATGCACAACTCTAGAACGTCATATATTATGAGACGGAAGGAGTGTCGACGTCGGGAAAAATCTTTGGGGTCCTTTTTCCTATGTGTTTCTACCCTTTATGCCCTCTATTTGATTTGTTTGATCTGAAGGGTGAATTTTTAGGAAAAGACTTACATATAATGTCGACGATTTTGAAAAGTTTGATTTTACAAAGTCACCAGTTGGTATATTTGAAATGGTTGTACCAACTCAACCGAGTTTTGATTTGAAAAGTATTGCAAGTAGGCCCAATTGTTGGACTTTATTTAACTTGGCCTTGGAAACCGAGATTCATAGAGTTTGGGGGCTTGATTAAGTGGGGGTAACGTGTTAGGCACCCTTCGACTTCCGTGAAACACGGTTACCGCGTCTTTTCAATTTCCTTAATTTATTTGCAGTGTGTGTGTGTGTGCTTGTAGTAATTGGGCATAAGTGCTTTATTTAAAAGTAGTTATGTGTTTTGTTGGACCTATATACGAAGAGTTTGATTAATAAAAAGTTTATTTTTAGACAAGATATGAAAGTGATGTTTTGAAAGATGGTTTTCAAACCCTTTTCGCTAACATAGGAATTGAAGCCTCTTGATACTTTTAATTTATTCCGCATTCAGCTGATTTTGATTTTATTGTCGGGATGCGAAGCATTGTCGACCAAATAATATATATACAAGTGTCGGGCTCCTTATGGGCATGAAAGCCATCGAAGTTATCCGAGCATTACAAGCCACAATTTACTATGCTGAGACCTTAAATCTGGATAACCATTTTAAGGTCCCTCTGATTTACATTTACAAAAAGACAGGCAAACCGTATTTATAGTTTAAATTTGTTCATCGTGGGAATCGGATATAGATCCATGTGGTTAATTGTAGATCCCGTGAATCCTAGGCTCACAAAATGTCATCAAAAAGTTTGCACATCAGATATATTAAAATAAAATGCAAATTAATATCTAGACGTCGCAAAATAAAGGATTCATCAGTGAAATCCTTGCATGCGCGTAGCCAAAGCTTCTCGTGCCTTCTAGATATGGATCTAGGGTCGCGTAGTTGCTTTAATATTTGCAAAACTAGAAAGAAAACTAGATTTAAATAAATCTTAGCCATTCTAGATCAACGGTTCCAGCTTTATAGCTTTTGAACTAATCGAAAGTTAGATATGGCTAGATTTAGATAAATCTAGACCACAAACTTTACATCAGTAGCGAGTTATATCAAATGAACAGTTAAAACTGATATTTAATCACATTGAATAAATAATATATATATACTTATATATATATTAAAGTTGGAAAGAGCCACGAATTTAAAATCCAGGCGTGACTGATCAATGTAAATATATATATGCTTATATATACATTGAAAGCTGAAAAGGCCACAGATTAGCAATCCAGGCCAAACGAGTTAGTATAAGTATATATATATATATATATATATATATATATATATATTAAAGTAGAAAAAGCCACAGATTTATAATTCAGGCATGACTGAGTTAATGTAAATATATATATATATAGTTATATATATATATATTAAAGTCAAAAATACCACAGATCAACAATCCAAGCTCAATAACACTTACATATATATATATATATATATACTTATATATATCTATTAAAGCGATAAAAGCCACAGATTCGCAATCCAGGCCGAAATAGCACTTATAAATGTACATATATACTTATATATACATAGATTGAAGACAAAAAGACCACATATTTGAAATTCAGGCGAAACTAAAAGCTATAAATATAAATATATATATATATATGCTTATATATATGTATGTTAAAGTAGTAACAAGCTTCAGATCATAAGAAATCTCACAGTGTATAGCGCTAGAGGCTTTAAACCACTTTGGAGGCTTGAAAACTCCAATTCCACCGGTTAAAAATTGATATGTTAGTATATATATGTATACAAGTGTTTAGGAAGAGAAATATCGAAGTTTGGAGAACTATAGGTAGGGTTAAGAGCTGAAATGGGCGGAATTTCCTCTTTTTTTCCCCTCTTTTTCTCTCTTTTTTTATGGTTGGTGTGGGGTTTTATTTATAGACTAGGGAGCCTCGGGTCCACCTGCGGCTGACTCGGGTGGCCCCGATCCCGTGGGTCCTGTCATCTCGAAGTACGCGCACTCTGATCAACGCGCTGTTCGTTTAAACCTTCATAACTTTCAATCCGGGAATCCAATGGAGGCGTGCTATACCTTTCCGGAAATCCCTTTCCGAGAGCTACACAATGACATGGTATTTGACCTTTTTTGAATTCGGGAAGATGGGTCCATGATCAGATCTTCGAGTCTTCGCAGTCCGTCCGTTGAGTTGTCTTGTGTTATTTTCACTCGAATTGACGTTATGGTTCTGCATGACCTTCATGGTAGTGATTTGACTTGATTTGATGTTAAGTTGTCAAAATGACCATTTTTCCCCTCCGGGGGTTATCTTCGAGACTGATAGGGTTTTTGACTATTTCTCGGGGTTGTCTCCGAGGTTTGATCCCAGCCGACTCTGTTCTTCCTCAGGGTCGTCTCCCTGGGTTGATTTGATATCCCGGGTTGTCATCGGGGTTTGATTTGATTTCTTGGGATTGTCATCGTGGTTGTAATCGGGGTTGATTTGATGCTTCGGGGATGTCTCCAAAGGTTAATTTGGTATCTCGGGGTTATCACCGGGGTTTGACTTGATCCCCGGGGTTGTCACCGCGATTTGACTTGATCTTCCGGGGTTGTCATCAAGGTTTGACTTGATCACCCGGGGTTATCACCGGGGTTGGATTTGATCTCTCGGGGTTATCGCCGGGGTTGGATTTAATCTCCCGGGGTTGTCGCCGAGGTTTGACTTGATCTCCAGGGGTTGTCGTCGGGTTGGACTTGATCTCCCGGGGTTGTCGCCGGGGTTGGATTTGATCTCCCAGGGTTGTCGCCGATAATTGGCTAGATGATTTGGATTTCCAGGGTTGTCTTTGGAAGGTAAAAGACGATTTTGCCCTCCTAAGGGTTAGTAACAGGAATGCAAAATTTCGAGTGTCTACAGATGCCCTTCTTTATCATGTTTATGCAATGCAATAGAATGAATAGGATAAAGACTGCTAGACACTGGAAATATGATACATGCAAATGTAATGCAATACATGATATAATATGTTATGCTATATGCATCTGTAGTGTTAGCTGCCACGGTATTCTATTATTGACCTCTCCCGCCACTTTTGCTGAGGATGGAGTTGTCCATGATGGTTTTCACTGAACTCTTTTGATGCCTACTCGAACGGTAGTTTGCAAAGCTTCCATCACCGGACTTTCTCGATGCCTACTCGAACGGTAGTTTACAGAGCTTTCATCACCGACTTTTCTCGATGCTACATTAGGTTGAAGCCAATGGTTTTAAAATGTCCGTCGATGCTGCCACAACTGATTCTACGGAATTTTGTAGAGTTGTTTTCAGGATCCCTGCTGGGGAAATTTCTTTATGGCTGATCCTGCTGGACCTCTCTAAATTCGATGTTAGGGCTTTCACCAACATTCTTTGTCTTCAGATACACTTTCTGACTTTTCCTTCGCTGGGGATGTTCCTCTTATGACGAGTGGCCTCATTGGGGATTCCTGATGCCTATCCTGATGATAGCTTACACCGGTTTACATCATCGGATCTTTCCCGACGCTACGTTGGGGTTGTCGCCAATGATTTGGATTGCTGTCCGGTTGATGCCGATATTTCTGTTGGGGATATAATTCTCACTATCTATTCGAACAATAGTTGACAACGATTTGACCATCATTGAACCTCCTCGATGCCTACCCAAATGGTAGTTTACAACGGTCGACTGAACTGATTTGATGCCTACTCGAACAGTAGTTTACAGAATTGACCATCATCGAACCTCCTCGATGCCTACTCGAACGGTAGTTTACAATGGTCGGTTGAACTTATTTGATTCCTGCTCAAACGATAGTTTGCAGAATTGACCATCATCGAACCTCTTCGATGCCTACTCAAACAGTAGTTTACAACGGTCGATTGAACTGATTTGATTCCTACTCAAATGGTAGTTTACAGAATTGACCATCATCAAACCTCCTTGATGCCTACTCGAACGGTAGTTTACAACGGTCGGTTTAAGTGATTTGAAGCCTCGGCTGGGGATTTATATAACAGATTCCATTATTGGTTCTCCCAAGAAGGATAGTTTTCTATAATTTTCATCATCGGATCTTTCCCGATGCTACGCTGGAGTTGTCGCCAACGGTTCACAATATCAGACAATTTAACCCTCGTTGAAGCAGTTCTCAACGGCTTTCATCATCGGCTCTTTCCCGATTCTGCACTGGAGTTGTCGCCAACGGTTTGCAATATCAGACATGCCTAATATCAATGTTGAGGGTATCTTTCTGATAAGTCATACCCTCAGATAAGTCTGGATACTTTGACGGATTCAAAATCTACTATTCACAACGTCGGACCTTGCTGATGCTTTGACAGAGGCAGCTTTCAGCATTTTCCATTATTGGCATTCCAAATACCACATCAGGGTTCATACCAATGGCTTACATGAAGATTTTCTAACATCAAAAGTTTGACACCCGGATTCAGGGTTTCATGCCTTTTCTTCTCAATCGCGTAGAATTTTTTTTTCCTTATTTGACTTTTCAGCTTCTGGGAACTCCGCTTTAACTTCATTTGGACCGAACCGGAGGGGGTGGGGCCTACCTTAGGTGGCCGCATGCTTCATCTTTGTCAGCAGATGATTTGACCAGGATTTATGATTGTTGGACCCGTCGCGAGAGGGCTAATTTTTTGACTAATCATCCGGGTCATTCTTTAGAGTACTCGGCATGGCTAGAGGTAGACATTGCATTGACCATGGTTTTTCACTCGGAGCCGAGTATTGATTCTGATGAGGAGGAGCCTATGGAGGACCATGATTCTCCCACCGAGGATGAGTTATTTGTTGATTTAACAGCAGCTTTGGTCAGTGATACCCCGAGCACTCCTATTGTTGCGGATCCATCTCTTATAGATTCGTTAGCTTAGATGACCTTTGAGAGGGATCAGGCGAGAGCACTGATGTTGACAACCATTTCTGGCAGGGATATTGCTCTTATCGATAGGGACGATGCTCGGGCCATTCGGGACACAACTTTTGTTGAGAGAGATGAGGCTTTAGTTGCCCGGGATGCTATTTTTGTTGAGCGAGATGAGGCTATAGCTACTTAGGATGCTTACATCGTTGATAGTACTGCACTTAGATCCTACATGCATAGTATTGTTGTAGATATGAGTGCATTGATAGATCATCATCGTAGCACTTTGCAGATGGTTGTGGATCTTCTAGCTCACATGGAGACCTTAAGGCATGAGCTTACAGATGCACCTCAATCTCCTAAGAGGGATGCCATGTTGGACTTACTATCCCGTTTATCAGCGGGTATATAGACTAACTTTCATTTTCCTGCATAAACTAGGTCAGCCATTTTTGTCATGTACAGGATACATTGTATATATTAAACAATATTATATGGCAGAGAAATATATTTTGATTCACTTCCCTTTTGGATATGTATTGTCATTGCTGAATGATTACCACTTTTTTCATGACTTGCTGTCTTGATGGGGTTAAATACTTTTTCAGTCACTGTACTATAGGTCGACTTACAAATGGATAACTGATTTTTTTTTTCTTACAGTCAACTAACTGTACTCGACTTTTTTAACACAAAGTTAAAAAAACCGTTAAGTCCTTTGACTTTTAACGAAAAATGACACCTAAGCTGTTGATTTGTAAAAAAAAAACTGATGTGATAGTAATTATGCAACGTGACAGTGATGATGTGGTAAAATTTTATGAACAAAATGAAAAAAATATTTTAAAGTATAATATAAATTTAAAAAGTTAGCCAAAAAACAAGAAAACAAATAGAAAATATATTTAATTATTGTTATAATTAATATCAAATAAATTTTTATTTATAATTATGCCATTTATAAAGCATAAAAACTAAAAATATGCTCATTAAAATTAAAGGGAATATGAAATACATTTAGAAAAAAATGAAAGAAAATTATAATAAAATCATAAAATTTAGCAAAAAATACATCATAGAAATTAAAAAATAAAAAGAGTTATTTAGTTATTTTTGTAATTAATAGCAAATGTTTTTTTATATAATTAATAACAAATATAATTGAGGAAATTATAAAAATTCTAAAATTAAAAATATTTTAAAAATAAAAATCTTAACAAGTATAATTATTTAGGAAATTATAAAAATATACATATTTATAAATTTACCAATTGAATGTCCAGTCTCGTACAAATGCATCTGCTCTTATTCATCAATTAATGCAAAGATTAAAATAAGTGTAAACCAAAAAGGGCTATTGTAACGCCCCCAAAATAGGTTCAATACTCAATCTATTCTGAGTCGCCAAATGCATGGTACAGAATCTAAATACAATCTTTTATAACATACGGTCATGTAAAATACGACCACACAAAGTATGAGCTTTAATACAAATCGTATATAATACGAAATATAAACACTCAAATTCATTCCTTATTCATTACAATTATTGTTCCACTATTTTATAGAATAGTGAGAACTTCTACAGATCTAACTCTGATCATCACACTGTTCTCCGACTAGTCCCCGCGATATTCTCATTTTCTGAAGAGAACAATGGAAGAAAAGGGTGAGCTCAACTAGCCTAGTAAAGAATATTATGACTAAGATAATGAAAAAAAAATTATCGTTAGTCTTCAACAAATCAGATAAAATATTATGGACAACAAGTTTTAGATCAACAACTGCAGCGGAAATAACAATTCATTAGAAGAGTTAAGTAGAGAATGATGTCTACTATCTTCTATGATTTAAAAGTCCATCATCAATATTTTATCCCTATAACATCAATCAATATCTCGAATCAAATATTCATCTTTGCACTACGGACCAAAGATATTCATTTGTATCATCAGTGGTCATGTTCATCTCAACACCTGTCCATCTTTGCACTACGGGCCAAAGATATTTATCAGGTAATTATCTTTGCACTACATGCCAAAAATAATCAATCATCTTTGCACTACAGGCCAAAGATATTCGTTTGTATCACCATTTAAGACTGAGGATGATGAAAACAATATAAATAACGAATCCAGAGAGATAAAGGGCAAAGCTTAGGGATTCGTAAATTAGTTTATCCAAGTTCAAGAATACTCCATAATAATCAACTGTGGAGCAAAATTTAAGAATGAAGATCAAAACTTAGGTACAATCAAAGATAATTTGGGATAAAAAAAATATTTTTTTATCGTGAATAGTAACTCGTGTCGTGAATAGTAACTCGTCATGAAAAGATGAAAATTTCATAAAAATTTCAGACCAATATTCCGGTGAAATGATATTAGATGAAACGCAAAACTCAAAGAAATTCTGATCATTTCAGGAATTATATAAGCAATACTTACCGTGGTAAGTTCAAATTTAAGAATATGAAATGAAATATTATCACTTTCATAATATGGAATATGAAAGAAAATAATATTCATTACGAATATTGAAAGGAAATAACATCATTTATGAGAAAAATAACATCATTTACCTTAACAGGAGAGTAATTTTGACTGGAATATCGAATATTATGTGGACGAAAACTTGCACTGCTATCAACACTAAAAGTATCTAAATACTCATAAGAAATACGCTCGATATTATAGAGAGAAAATTTTCTGATTCTGGTGTGATTTTCATTTCTAACAAAGCACCCTATTTATAGGAAAATACTAGAACTCCAAAGCTGACAAAATTAACAAACTGATTCATTATTCAAGCCCATCACTTTAGAAATTTTTTTCTCCGCACACCACTTTGGAATTCTAATATTCCACATGTTTATATATATATATATATATATATATATATATATATATATATTGTTGGGTTTGTACGAAATCGTGACGCAATCAAATTGCAAAATTAGCGGAAGCATGGTATATCAGAGTTTAAAAAAATTTCTACAAAACCATTACCCGGATCATCCTTTATGCAAATTATTAATTTAAAACGATAAATAAGAAATTATGGAATCATACCCTTGTAGAACGAAGCTTCCACAGGTACTAGTTCAACTCCTTGTTCTTCGTGATCTCCTTGAATTTTCGGATTAGATTCCTTCCTTTGATCAACGTTAGCCACCCAAGTGTTTGGCCTCTAGAGGTGATCCACCAAGGAAGATGAATTATCAAGAAGGAGGGTGGTTGGCTTAGTTTTCTATCCTATATAGAAAAAGAGTACTCTCCAACAATTAGAATTGCATCATCTAATATCTATTATAAGACTCCTCTTATATAGATATTACTCAACCCTTCTAATCCTATTAGACATGGGATTTCTTTTAATTAATTAAACTCCTTTAATTAATTTAGGCTTCCCACCACATGGGAATAATTAATTAAATTCATTTAATTAATTTGTCTCCTAATCTTATTAGGAATAAATGAGAGTACTAAATATTAAATTAATTACTAAACTCCTTTAGAAATTAAAATAATAATAATTGTAATAATATTAATAAGACTCCTCTTATTAATTTATATTTAATATTTCCAAAATATTAAATAATAAACATTAAGCTATTTAATTTATTCTATCACCATAGATTAAATTAATTATACTTAATGCATTATTACGATTATGCCATTACCTTCTTAAATAATTATTCTTCCTTTTATGGTGTGATCCTTTAGGTTCTCCATATTAAACCGGTTGTGAATAAATTAATTAAAACAATTTTAATCTTATTTAAATAAATAAATTAAACTAATAATCTATTTAAATAAATAATATTTATTCTACAATAGGGATAAGCCTCCCTAGCGATCAACGACTTTCCAGATAATATAGATTTCAACATTAATCATAAAAGAACCTGTGAGTTAATAGTTACCATACAATTCAATCCTTCCACCATACAATGTCCCAATTAAATATAAGACATGGATTTACTGTCAAGTCTTATTTTATTTAATTATATGTATTTCGATTAGAAAATGCACAACTCCAAATAATGCAAATTAAAAACTCCTTTCTAATTTCATTTCACCTTGGCCAAGGATTCCTGGGTTGTCATTTAACGAATCACATAGGACATATCTCCTCTTTTACTAGAGGTGGTAGATTCTTTATTGATCATTCATTATCTCCATATGTAACTCATTATACCCAAGCATACCCTATATATGCCTTAAAAGGTCTTAAGGAATAAGTCAAAGTATAATTTGTTACATACAAGATACTATGATGATCTCAAGTCCAAGGATCACTTGTACTACTATCACATTAGGAATTCCTATTGACATGCGAGTAAAACTCCATTAGGTATTCCATAGCGAATCACGTTCAGTGAACTTATTCTCCAATAAGCACCTACATACTTGCTTTAGTGTCTCCACACAAATGATCATGAGATCAATCATCCTCATCCAATGAGCAAGCAACATATGTACCAATCTATCCGGATTTACTAATCTCCTTTTTAGTAATCCCACGATTGGGAACTATTTAAGTTTTAAAACTTTCTAAGAATTTAGATCTCATTAGCATGATCATCATCATGATTCTAAAAGCATTGCTTAAAACTATGGGTTATTTACATATTATAAAAACAGCAACATGTAGATAATTAAATGCCTTTAATAAATGAATATTTCATTAATAAATAAATAAGATTGTTTACAAAGTACGTGCTTTATCATCATACATGATTGGCTTGTATGCACACTACTATCAATCTCCCACTTGCACTAAAGCCAATCGCCATGGTATCTCATACCCATCTTCTCTAAGTGACGATCAAACTGCTGTTGTGTTAAAGCTTTAGTAAATGGATCTGCAATGTTGTCTTGAGAGTCTACACGCTCCAAGGTGACGTCTCCTCTTTCAATGATCTCCCTGATCAAATGAAATCGCCGCAACACGTGTTTAGATTTCTGATGAGACCTCGGTTCCTTAGCCTGTGCAACTACTCCTGTGTTGTCACAGTAAATGGGAACTGCTTCTGCAATGCTAGGAACCACACCAAGTTCAGTTATGAACTTCTTCATCCAAACAGCTTCCTTTGCAGCTTCACTTGCAGCTATATACTCTGCCTCTGTCACTGAATCAGCAACTGTTTGCTGCTTGGAACTCTTCCAACTCACTGCGCCTCCGTTCAAGGTAAAAACATACCCCGAAATAGATTTACTGTCATCTTGGTCCGTTTGAAAACTTGAGTCTGTGAAGCCCTCGAGTTTTAATTCAGACCCACCGTAGACAAGAAAAATATCCTTAGTCCTTCTCAAGTATTTTAGGATATTCTTCACTGCCTTCCAGTGCTCTTCTCCTGGATTCGACTGGTATCTGCTCGTTACACTAAGTGAATGAGCAACATTCGGTCTAGTACATATCATACCGTACATGATAGATCCTATTGCAGAAGCATAAGGGATCTTACTCATACGGTCTCTCTCCTCAGGTGTCTTTGGGGCCTGTTTCTTGGAGAGATGTATTCCATGGCTCATCGGCATGAGACCTCTTTTGGAATCTTCCATGCTAAATCTCTTTAGCATTGCATCAATGTACGTTCCTTGGGATAAACCAAGCATCCTTTTAGATCTATCTCTATAGATCTTTATCCCCAAAATATAGGATGCTTCTCCCAAGTCCTTCATGGAGAAGTGTTTAGATAACCAGATTTTAATCGATTGTAGCATAGGAATGTCATTCCCTATCAGTAATATATCATCAACATATAATATAAGGAATGAAATTGCGCTCCCACTAACCTTCTTGTACACACATGGTTCATCGTCATTTTTGATAAAATCAAACTCTTTGATTGTCTCATCAAAACGAATGTTCCATCTACGAGAAGCTTGCTTCAATCCATAAATGGATCGTTGCAGCTTACAGACTTGATTTATTCCAACCTTTGAAACAAATCCCTCTGACTGTGTCATATATACATCCTCCTCAAGTTTCCCATTGAGGAAGGCCGTTTTCACGTCCATCTGCCAGATCTCATAGTCGTTATAAGCTGCAATCGCAAGCGAAATCCGAATGGACTTGAGCATAGCTACTGGTGAAAAGGTTTCATCATAATCAACTCCTTGTCTTTGTTTGAAACCTTTTACAACCAGTCGGGCCTTATAGGTCTCCACCTGGCCGTCCGCTCCAGTCTTTCTTTTACAGACCCATATACACCCAATAGGCTTAATGTCTTCAGGTGGTGAAACCAAAGTCCATACTTTATTTTCATACATGGAGTCCATTTCGGATTTCATGGCTTCAAGCCATTTCCCTGAGTCTTTATTACTCATGGCCTGTTCGTAATTCAATGGATCATCATCATTCATGATGTGTACCTCATCGTCATCCTCTATAACGAATCCATACCTCTCAGGTATCTTCGGTACTCTCCCAGATTTACGAACAGGGTGTGGTATAGTAGGTTCTTCTACTTGGTCAGGTACCTGACTTTGATCCGTGGTAATTTGTGGTTCTTGAACTTCTTCAAGATATATCTTACTCCCACTGACCCCTTCATGGATAAACTCCTTTTCCAAGAAGGCAGCATGTTTCGCAACAAACACCTTTTGATCAGTTAGATGATAGAAATAATACCCTACAGTTTCTTTAGGGTATCCCACAAATCTACACTTTTCGGATTTAGTCTGTAGCTTATCATGTTCAAACTTTTTGACATAAGCTGGACAACCCCAAGTCTTAACATGCTTAAGATTTGGTTTCCTCCCCTTCCACATCTCATATGGAGTCTTTGGGGCGGATTTGGTAGGTACCTTGTTAAGTAGGTATGCAGCCGTTTCTAGGGCATATCCCCAGAAGGAAATTGGAAGGTCGGTAAAACTCATCATGGATCGAACCATGTCCAACAGTGTTCGATTTCTCCTTTCAGATACTCCATTTAACTGTGGTGTACCTGGAGGAGTCCATTGTGAGATTATACCATTTTCTTTGAGACAATTGAGAAACTCACCGCTTAAGTATTCTCCACCTCGATCTGATCGAAGTATCTTTATACTCTTGCCCGTTTGTTTCTCTACTTCACTTCTGAACTCTTTGAACTTTTCAAATGATTCTGACTTGTATTTCATTAAATACACATATCCAAATCTTGAGTGATCATCAGTGAAAGTAATAAAATAAGAATACTCACCCCGTGCACTTGTTGTCATAGGTCCACAAACGTTTGTGTGAATCAATGCCAACAACTCTGTAACTCTTTCTCCTTTTCTACTAAAAGGAGATTTAGTCATTTTACCCATGAGACAAGATTCATAAGTTGGATATGATTCATAATCAGATAACTCAAGGAGCCCATCTTTATGAAACTTGGATAATCTTGTTTCATTGATATGACCGAGTCTACAGTGCCACATGTAGGTATAATTAATATCATCTCTTTTCCTTTTCTTAGTTTGTTCAATTTGAAAAATATTTTCTTGTAAGTCAAGTGTATAAAGTCCATTTCGCAAATTTCCAACACCATATAAAACATCGTCTTTATAAATAGAACAACTATTGTTATTTATAACAACGTTAAATCCTTCCATATCCAATACAGAAATTAAAATAATGTTTTTAATAATATTCGGAACATAATAATAATTATTAAGATAAATGGACTTGCCCGAAGGCATTGCTAAATAACAAGTTCCTACAGCTAATGCAGCAACCTTTGCTCCATTCCCCACTCGTAGGATCACCTCATCATTGTTCAGCTTTCTACTTCTGACCAGTCCCTTCACATTATTACATATGTGAGAACCACAGCCGGTATCCAATACCCAAGTAGAATATTTACTTTCTGAAAAATTAATTTCAATCATGAACAAACCTTGATTGGAAGTCGAAGCTTCTCCAAGCTTCTTCTTTGCCAGAAACTTCTTGCAGTTCCTCTTCCAATGACCCGGCTCGTTGCAATGGAAGCACATTCCTTTGCTAGCTGGATCAGATTTCTTTTGTTCCTTTATGTTCACTTTGTCCTTGGTCATCCGAGATCGGAAGAGCTCCTTAGATATCTCATATCTAGCAGTCCTACTTTGTTCACCATACAACTCCTTGAGGTGAATCAACATTGTAGGAGCATCCATGTTTTCGTGCTGACGCTGAAGCTCGTTATTCATAGATGCGAGCATGATGCATTGAGCCACAGATGCATCATCTTGCCACTTTACAATGGTGGCAATCTCTTCCTCAGAGGCTGTTTCTAGAACAGTTCTAGGGACAGGTGAATTTAGGACATAAGAAATCTTTTCAGCAGTGAGAACTATTCTCAGATTTCTTAGCCAGTCCGTATAATTCGGCCCGGTAAGCTTATTAGCATCAAGTATGCTTCGCAGTGAAATTAGTGATTTTGACATTTTTAAAATTCTGCATGTGAAAAACAGCATTTTAGCAAACATTCATTTTATTAATTTTGCATACCAAAATAAATTTAGGTCTTTATTTTAAATTGGTATCTCCCACTATTTTTATCAAACTATATTACCCTCACTTATATAGTTCGGCAACATCTAATTAAAGATTTGCTAGTGAGAATAAGGATCCCATTTCAAATGTATATAACCTTGTGGACAGCACAACAAGCGATATACAAATAAATAGGTAGACAACTCTTGTCAATTACATCACTATATAACTCCTTTTATTTTGCCTTTTAAATCATAATGGTCAAGTGTGTGCACATCCGAACTAAAATGATTTAAGTTAAGTCCAGCCTAGCACTTCTATAAATTCAAAAAAGAAAAATGTTCGTCCTTGTGGA
Organism: Panax stipuleanatus; assembly: GCA_020205555.1. Lineage (NCBI taxonomy): Eukaryota > Viridiplantae > Streptophyta > Magnoliopsida > Apiales > Araliaceae > Panax > Panax stipuleanatus. Next base: position 144,997,125 of record CM035124.1, read on the forward strand.
TAGCACAACAAGACTAGATCGTTCAATTTTCTTGATAAGCATCAAATGTGATTAATTAACATGTTAAATACACAATACTCGCCTTGTGGATAGCACAACAAGCTCATATTAAATATTTAATACTCTATTAATTTATCATGCTAGAAGGCGACGTTCGATATTCCAAATATCATTTGAACGCTTCGGACTTAATATTATTTCTTTGAGGGGTTTGTTATTATTTGTCTCATCTTGTTTAGCGCACATGCACATATATATATAAAATACGCGTCATTTTATTAAACATGCGAAGCATGTTTGCATAAAATATAATATATATAATATTTAGCATGCAATATAGAATATTATATTCTACCCGGATTGATTATGGACTTTTATTCTAGTTTGGTTCACTAGAGCCACCAAGTGAACCAAAAGGTCAAACCTAGGTGAGCAAGAATTTAAATTTAAATATAACTATTACATTTAAACCGGGCTCCATACAAACGGGTCTTCACGCGCTCCTTGCTCCTTGGTCTCCAATTTCTTCAAGATAATTCTAACTATTTCTATTACATTAAACTATTTAATTTAAATAGAAACCTTGATCAGCAGTCAAGGGGAAGTACATAGGAGGGAGATAGAATTTTACATCAAGAAAAAAAAATTAGAGAAGACGAGGTACACAGACCCCATTTAATAAAACCCATTCATTCAAGCATTCAACTAAAATAAAATTCAATCACATTGGTCAAATAGTCCATAATCAATCCCCATTTATTATCATACATATCACCATATATATCAATAAATAAATATTCATCTCATGAATTAAAACATTCCAAATATATATGAGTATCATTTAATGGGCAATTTTAAATTGCATGAAATCCAATTTCAAGATTAAAATAAACTCTTTATTTTAATTATAAAATTATTTAGAATATAGTATATAAATATATCATATATATATATATATATAATATAAATTCATATTTATTTTTTAAAAAGAAGTCACCTTCTTTTATTAAAAAAGTCCTTTATTGATGGGTCATCTTCTTTTTGGAGTAAGAAAGAGACAACACCTTTTCTTTGCAGAATTCAAGATTAGCACCCAAAAAAAAAATTCTGATTCGTCCAAAAAAAAACGACATTTTTTTTTCTTAAAAAAAAAAATAATTTTATACAATAAAATTATGCCCAATAAATTATTTTAAATATATACCCATATGTATATGAAATCAAAAATAAATTAAAAATTGCATAAAAGTTTGGCTCTAATGCCACTGTTGGGTTTGTACGAAATCGTGACGCAATCAAATTGCAAAATTAGCGGAAGCATGGTATATCAGAGTTTAAAAAAATTTCTACAAAACCATTACCCGGATCATCCTTTATGCAAATTATTAATTTAAAACGATAAATAAGAAATTATGGAATCATACCCTTGTAGAACGAAGCTTCCACAGGTACTAGTTCAACTCCTTGTTCTTCGTGATCTCCTTGAATTTTCGGATTAGATTCCTTCCTTTGATCAACGTTAGCCACCCAAGTGTTTGGCCTCTAGAGGTGATCCACCAAGGAAGATGAATTATCAAGAAGGAGGGTGGTTGGCTTAGTTTTCTATCCTATATAGAAAAAGAGTACTCTCCAACAATTAGAATTGCATCATCTAATATCTATTATAAGACTCCTCTTATATAGATATTACTCAACCCTTCTAATCCTATTAGACATGGGATTTCTTTTAATTAATTAAACTCCTTTAATTAATTTAGGCTTCCCACCACATGGGAATAATTAATTAAATTCATTTAATTAATTTGTCTCCTAATCTTATTAGGAATAAATGAGAGTACTAAATATTAAATTAATTACTAAACTCCTTTAGAAATTAAAATAATAATAATTGTAATAATATTAATAAGACTCCTCTTATTAATTTATATTTAATATTTCTAAAATATTAAATAATAAACATTAAGCTATTTAATTTATTCTATCACCATAGATTAAATTAATTATACTTAATGCATTATTACGATTATGCCATTACCTTCTTAAATAATTATTCTTCCTTTTATGGTGTGACCCTTTAGGTTCTCCATATTAAACCGGTTGTGAATAAATTAATTAAAACAATTTTAATCTTATTTAAATAAATAAATTAAACTAATAATCTATTTAAATAAATAATATTTATTCTACAATAGGGATAAGCCTCCCTAGCGATCAACGACTTTTCAGATAATATAGATTTCAACATTAATCATAAAAGAACCTGTGAGTTAATAGTTACCATACAATTCAATCCTTCCACCATACAATGTCCCAATTAAATATAAGACATTGATTTACTGTCAAGTCTTATTTCATTTAATTATATGTATTTCGATTAGAAAATGCACAACTCCAAATAATGCAAATTAAAAACTCCTTTCTAATTTCATTTCACCTTGGCCAAGGATTCCTGGGTTGTCATTTAACGAATCACATAGGACATATCTCCTCTTTTACTAGAGGTGGTAGATTCTTTATTGATCATTCATTATCTCCATATGTAACTCATTATACCCAAGCATACCCTATATATGCCTTAAAAGGTCTTAAGGAATAAGTCAAAGTATAATTTGTTACATACAAGATACTATGATGATCTCAAGTCCAAGGATCACTTGTACTACTATCACATTAGGAATTCCTATTGACATGCGAGTAAAACTCCATTAGGTATTCCATAGCGAATCACGTTCAGTGAACTTATTCTCCAATAAGCACCTACATACTTGCTTTAGTGTCTCCACACAAATGATCATGAGATCAATCATCCTCATCCAATGAGCAAGCAACATATGTACCAATCTATCCGGATTTACTAATCTCCTTTTTAGTAATCCCACGATTGGGAACTATTTAAGTTTTAAAACTTTCTAAGAATTTAGATCTCATTAGCATGATCATCATCATGATTCTAAAAGCATTGCTTAAAACTATGGGTTATTTACATATTATAAAAACAGCAACATGTAGATAATTAAATGCCTTTAATAAATGAATATTTCATTAATAAATAAATAAGATTGTTTACAAAGTACGTGCTTTATCATCATACATGATTGGCTTGTATGCACACTACTATCATATATATATATATTAAAACATTTATTTTTGAAACTTTAATAATTCATAATAAATAGCCCTTTTATCAAAAAAATACGAACCTTATGTCCATTCCATATGAAATTTGATTCTCTACAACTTTGTAGAAGAAAGTTTATCCAAATTCTGAACGAAAAAAATGCATACGGATGATTTTTTCACATTTATCACTCTTAAAAATCTTCAACACACTCAAAATTTCAAAGCCTCCATTTTTAAAATAATGAATTCCACCACATGTTTATTCATATATCGTGAATTTGTTGTAAAAAATATCATCACTATTATATTATTATATTATCACATTATACACTTATAATGTAATATTATAATAATATATTTGAATAAATTATTTTATCAGAATAGATAAAATATCCATTCTCAATAATTATCACTTTTGCTAAAAATTCCTCCGTTTAAATCTACATTGAATAAATATTTACTTATCATTTTTATCAATAATTATTATTCACAAATAATATTACAGAACCACAATAATGACAACTAGGTCGTTCCTAGGAAAGAGAGGGCCTTCCGATAAGGATTTCTCTTTACTGGCGCGCAATTAACCAACCCCTTTCCTAGACAGAACTTCCTTATACATTGCTAATAATGCTATCTAATAATATTATTCAAATAATATGCATTATTGATTTGATAATTTGAAATATTGTGCAATGACAATTATTGAATCACTAATATAAAATATCAACGTAGCAATTATTGATATAAAATATCAACGTAGCAATTATTGAATCCATAAAATATTATGCAATTATTGAATCAATAATATAAAATATTGAACAGTAATTATTGTAATAATAATTGGTGCCTTCTTACGTAAGAACCAATAATTCAAAATACTGTACAATACCGTGTGCTACTGTGCAATAACGCGTATTACTGTATTTTTATCACCGGGTATTTTAACAGTTTAACGATAACAGTTTTACCGTTATTTTTATAAAAAGGTTATTTCTGTCACTTTCTATATCCGACATTCATTCCGTTGTGGGGTCCACCAATGACTGCCGTCGTACGAATATTCTCTGACAAAAAGAATATTCCTCGACCAAACGTATATTCCCCGGCACAATGAATATTTTATAACCACTTGCTTACTTTATAAAATTTGCACATTCCACCCATAACTTATCACATTTATCAAATCAACGCCTTACTATTTCAAAATAATATATAGAGGAAATTAAATTTTATTCATAAAAATTTGGGGTCTTACAACCTCTCCTCCTTATGAAATTTCGTCCTCGAAATTGATGTACATACTTGCTATGTCGAAAAGGTGAGGATACCTCGCTTTCATTTCCGATTCTAACTCCCAAGTAATTCCCTCGATATCATGGTTCCTCCACAAAATTTTAACTTGAGGTATAATCTTCGAGCGTAGGACATGTTCCTTCTTATCCAAGATCTTGGCAGGTATCTCCTCATACGTTAAATCTTCGTCTATCTCATCTAGTTCTAATTCAATAATGTGGTTTGGGTCTTTCACATATTTACATAGCATGGATATGTGAAAAACGTTATGACACGAGACATACTAGGCAGTAAAGCGAGTCTATAGGCCACCTTTCCTACTCGGTCAAGGAACTAATATGGTCCAATAAATCGTGGATTGAGCATTCCTCTCTTCCCGAATATCGTAACTCCTTTCCATGGAGCAACACGTAACAACACATGATCCCCAACATTAAATTCCATGTCCTTTCGATGAAGATCTGTATAACTCTTTGGTCGATCTTGTGCCATTTGTATACGTTGCCGGATCATTTGAATCTTTTCCGTAGTCATACGTACTAACTCCTGTCCTAATAATGTTGCTTCATGTAACGAATGAGATTTTATTTATTAATTTTAAATATTTATTGAGTAAATAAATATTTTATATGATTTATTCCTTGAGTTAAATAAATCAATTGTGTGATTTTGTGGAATGATTTAATTAAGAGTTATATATTAATTAAATGAATATTTAATATTTAATTTAATTGATGTATGTTGATTTTATGGTATAGTTCTAATTTAATTGAGATAATTAAATTAGATGAGTTATGTGATGAGTGTTACATGAATTATAGTTAGCAAGTAATTATAATTTGTTATGTGGCATTTTTATATGGTTAATTGAGGTTAGCTTTTAATTAATTAAATTAGATTGTTAAAGATTTAATTAATTAAAGTGTAACGTTAAAGTATGTGATAAAAAGGATTTATTAAAATAAAGAAAAGAGTTTTTTTTTAAAAATTATTTTAACCAAACAAGGCCCTTACGTTTGTTTTAAAAGGCTTTTGCCAAACAGGGCCCTTGTATTGTTTTAAACTGTTTTTACCCAAACAATGCCTTAATTAATAAAAATCTTTTTTCAAAAAATTTAAATTATTTTGCTAAACATGGCCTTAGGCTTTTCAAATTCTTGTAACTTATATAAATTAAGTAGTAGTTAATATAGTAATTAGTATAATACTTATTAGCTATATTAATACTACAAGTTACATATATATATATATATATATTATATGTATATGTATATTATATATATATCTATAATATACGTTAGATTAGTCAGTTAGAATAAAATAAAGAAAAGAGTAGAGAAGAGAGTTAGGGAGAATACTCAAAGAAGAAGAAGAAGAGGAAGAAGGGAGAAGAAGAGAAAGCTTTGAGAAAGCAAAAAGGAAGCAAACATCATTTTCTTCTTCTTTACTAACGACTAGCTAAAGGGTAATTTATAACCTCTACCCTTATATATTTTAAGAACACAATTTATGTGTTCTTCATGCTCATTCTCTGTCAAAATTAAGTTTTTATGAAATTATATAATCATGAATTGTTATATAGAATGTATCCATGTGGCATTTATAATTGAATTTCATGCCATAAAAGGATTTTCAGAAAACAAAATGTTGTTAAAAACATGTTTTAATGGAAACTTGGAGTTCATATGGATTATATATATATTGGTTGGTTTAGAATGAAAAGTTGAGGATTTCTTATGTGTTAATATGCTTAATAAGAATTTATTATGATGCTATCTTCAATTAATAAAATATTGCGTGTGTTGTGAATTGAATTGCTAGAGAATTTTATTTACGGTGAATTGTCTTGTGAAAATATGAGTTTTTATGAAAATAATAAAATTGGAGTTTTTAAATCATGGATTCTAGTTGCTTAAGATGATTTTGTGTTTAAGTGCATGTTTATGTATGTTGGAATCATGTTAGAAGCTTTAAGTTTATGTTTTCTTTAAATTGATTTGAATTGTATGAACTGGAATTAGAAGTTGGTGTGGAGAAATAAGCCAAATTGACTTTTTCTCTACACAGTTCGCGAGCATGTCTGTCGACCCTGCAGGGGGCCCGCCCCGGCGGGCCTGTCAAGAGTAAAACCCCCGCCCCAGCGGGGGGTATGCAGAAAGTTACAATGAGTTATTTTTTTAGTACATTTTATTTGAAGCATGAAGTTTAACCTAATGTGTGATGTGATAACATGTTAGACACACATTTAAAATGCTAAATGATTTCTAATATATTATATTGGTAAAATATAATATGTTATTATAAATTGAATAATTATAATTAGAGTAAAGGTTTAAATTAAATTATAATTTTGTTAATTATAATGAATATTATTTGATTTATTTTAACTAAGTAAATGTTAATTTAAATTATAATTTAGGTAATGTATGATATAGTTTAGTTAATTATAAATTATAATTGTTTATAATTTAGTGATTATAATTTGAGTAATTATAATTAGATTAAATGTTTAAATTATAATTGTTTAATTATAATTTAATTAATATAAAATACATAATTATTATTTGATTTAATTATGTGAGCATGTCTATGTAATTTAATTAATTATGTGGTTAATTATTAACTTATTAATTAAACCAAAATGAGTTAACCTTGGAGGGTTAACCAATTATGTGAATTAGTTGCGTGTTAACTAATTTAGACTATTATGATTAAACATATATGTGTAGGAATTGTTAAAGAACGTGAATTGTGTTAGTAGCTTGCGCTTGAGGCAAGTTTTCTATCCCTAAACTCGTTAATGATATACAAGTGTTTTGAATTTAAATATCTATTTCGTTCGAGATTGTCCTTTTTATTTTTGTATTGGACAAGTATGTATTTAAAATTCATGATTTACTTAAAGTGACTTTGACTTATTGTTCAAGCAAGGTCTATCTTATCTTTCGTATGCTTTAAATTAAATTCTAAAGCATAAGTATTTCATAATTCGTTATTATTGAATTATTCTTGATTATTGTAAGTCAATTCAACTATTCCTTAGTTGATGAACGTTGAATCCTAAATTACCCTTTAAGCTTATCCAAACCAAATTTTCTTTGGTGCGGATTTGTATTCAAATACTAAGATGAACAACCCTAATTACTAGGGGAGGTTACTATACGAAAGCGTTAAGATGTTTGTGCATAATACATGGTACGAAGGGCTGATCCCCCTAAGTACGAGTTAAGGTCCATAGTCTTAATGACTGTTAAATATTTTAAATAGAAATATTTATAACCTATAACAAAAGTTCAAGGTCTTACGACCCTCAGATGAATTCTATATTCGAATTTTTAATGTTGATAAAGAATTATTATTCAATTCTTTATTATTGATGAAAGTAAAGTTATTCAAATCTATTGAAGCTATTTAATTATATCTTTATTATTGTTGTAGTCTAGTCAGTTATTGTTTGCTCACTCTTGTATATTAAATAACCATTGCAACTAAGGTTGAAAGCGTTGACGCTCCGTCAACTAGTAAAGGCAAAGAAAAGCTGAACAAGTGAAGACTTGTTTTATTTTGATATTGTAAGAAGACTTTATATGATGTTTTTATTTTTCGCATTAATGTTTATGTCAATGTTAGATTAAACCCTGGAATTTATTTTAAAAAGTTGTAAACCTTTTGATAAGGAAGATTTTAAGTATTTATAAAGGTTATAATTTATTTTGCAATTATTTATTATTGGGTAGATGTATGTTATATTTAGAAAGTGAATACCAAGTCATGTGGAAATGAAGTACCCGGATTTGGGAGTGTCACAGGTTGGTATCAAAGCCTTAAGTTATGAACCTTAGGTGGGGGGAAAAACCTTAGGTAGTAGCCTTATAGTAAGATCGAAAAGATAGTGGTGATATGTAAAGATAATAAACTACCTTATGTGCTATGTGTTTACGTTTAAGTATCCGAAGAGTGACGACTCGATATTCCGTAATAATTAAACTTTAAAAATTCTTTTGTCAGGATGACGAACATTGGAGAATCTAGTCAGGCTAGAGAGGATGTACCTCACGTGCCTAGAGAGGAGGAGCCCCGAGACATCCATGTTGTCTAGGAGCAGCTGGATAGGACAAAGCCATCTCCAGTGATAACCATAGCTGGTCGGGAGCGTGAGCTGACACCTATTCTAGATGAAGAGGACGAGGATGAGTCAAAGGAGGAAGAGGATCCCGAAGAGGAATTCCCACCTCACTCTACTAGTGCTGAGATGTACGAGGCAGTCTACGACAGTAACTTGGAGCTACATGGTCGAGTCGGAGAGCTCGAAGAAACCATCCAGCAGCGGGACGAGACTATCGAAGAGATGGATAGTGAGCTAGGAGAAGCGTAGTGGAAGCTAATACACGTAGAGAATGATAGAGACGAGGCCCGAGCTGAACTAGCAAAGCTGAAGCAAGAAATCCAAGAAGAGTCAACGAAGCGTGCTAGAGCGGGGAAACAAGCTTGAGGGCTACTCAACGAGCTGATCGAGCTGAAGACGAGGCTGAAGCCAAGAGGGCTAAGCTTAGGGAAACAGAATATGCTTTTTATAAGGCTATAGATAGGGCCCAGGATCGTGTTTTCTATTACCCAGCTCAGTTTCAAGGTTTACCCTGGTACGTGGTGGACTGAAGGACGGTGTTTTGGGTAATGGAGGAAGAACACAGAGAGGCTGTGCGACGCCTTAATATGCCTAGGCATTAGAACTTTTGTTTATGTGTTCTTTTTGTAATAAATAAATGTAATCCCATAATTTGAGATAAGAATGGGATGTGTTAATAATGTAATCCTGTAACTTTTTTCAGTTCAGGAAAGATGATGTGAATAGCAGAAATGCTATTTATTTGATGTTTTATTACGAGTAATGAATAAAAGAAGTTATTGATCTGCTATGTGCTCATATATGAACTAAATTATTTAAAATGTCTAATTATGAACTTGAATACTTAAGAATTGAATAAAGGATCTAATAATAATATTTTCTTCCCAAAAAATGCCACCTAGAAGAAGACCTACACGTCAAAACCCCGAGGGTTCGACGAACAACAATAATGATGGGACGAATCTCAATACGGTTCAACAGTTGGTGAACCTACTAACGGGAGTGCTTGCGAATCAGCCACAAGTGCAGGGCACGACTTTCAAAGGGTTTAAGGCAGTAGGACCATCGGAGTTCAAGGGATCAGTAAACCGGATAGATGCCCAGACTTGGGTAATGGAGATGGAAAAGGTCTTCGACGTAGCTAGAGTCGGTGAAGACCAGAAGACAGCATTTGCGACTTTTATGTTAAAGTCAGATGCTAGTTTTTGATGGAAAGCCAACAAGACCAGAGAAGGAGAAGGAGTGATACCGTGGGAACATTTCAAATAGATGTTCTTTGAAATGTACTTCCCTGTGAGCTCGCAGGACCAGATGGAGGTCCAGTTTCTAGAGCTGAAGCAGGGAGGGATGACGGTGTCCGAGTATGTCGCTAAATTTAACGAGCTGGCCAGGTTCGCTACATACCAGGTCAGCACTGACGCTAGGAAAGCGAGGAGGTTTGAATGGGGACTGAAGCCATGGCTCTACAGTAAGGTCTCCATGTTTCAGCTGAACACGTTTACAGCTGTGCTGAAAAAGGCCATACTCGCTGAAGGGGGAGCGATGCGGTGACAAAGTTCAATCAAGATAAGAAGAAGAAGATTGAGACAGAGACCAAGGCTGGGGGTAGCGGGACTATCAACCAGAAGAGGAAGTGGAACGATAACACCTCTGCTGGGAGTCAGCAAGGGAGCCAACAGAAGAGGAAGTTTGAAGCATGTGGTACATGCGGGAAGAATCACACTGGAGTGTGCATGAAGGGGAAGCAGGTGTGCTTCAACTATGGTCAGGAAGGCCACATTGCGCCAAATTGACCGAACCCGAAGAAGGGAGATTGCTACACATGTGGATCCAAGGATCACATGGCTTACAGTTGCCCTTAGAAGCTGACGGCAGGGTCAACAGGGAGCGGAGGGAATGGGAGCGACAGTACCGTGACTATCGCTGAATCATTGCAAGCTATTCAACCCACTGCCCGGACATTCAATATGACGGTACAGGATGCTGTGCAATAAAAAGACGTGGTGGCAGGTATTATTCCGATTAATAGTATAAATGCATATGTATTATTTGATTCGGGTGCTACTTGTTCCTTCATATCTGATGATTTTGCTAAAACCCTAGACTTACCTATAGAGGAGTTAGTTTACCCTTTGAACATAGAGATTGCGAATAGGGAGGTCATTCCTGTTAGGGGTGTTTACAAGAACTGTAGATTGGACATTAAGGGTCAGGAGCTGAGGGTAGATTTGATTCCGATAAAACTTGGGGAATTCGATGTCATACTGGGTATGGATTGGTTGTTCAACCATGGGGTGTTAATTGACTGTCAGAAGAAATTGGTAAACCTTACGACTTCGTCGAAGTTGGTGTTCTATGGTTGTAAATTGCCTAGACAAGCGAGTTGTCTGACGGTTATGCAAGCCAAGAAACTTTTAACGCAAGGCTGTGTAAGATATCTAGCCTACATAGTAGATACGCGTAAGGAGAGCCCAAAGGTAGAAGAGATATCAGTGGTTAAGGAGTTTGTGGACGTGTTTCCTAGCGACTTGCCAGGACTTTCGCCAGATAGGGAGATAGAGTTCGTGATCGACTTAGCGCCGGGAACTGCTCCAATTTTGAAAGCTCCGTACCGAATGGCTCCAGTCGAGATGAAAGAACCGATGGTTCAACTTCAAGAATTACTGGACAAGAAATATATTCAGTCGAGCATTTCAATGTGGGGAGCGCCAGTTTTATTCGTTAAGAAGAAGGATGGATCGATGCGGCTTTGCATTGATTATAGGGAATTGAACAAAGTTACGATCAAGAATAGGTATCCTTTACCTAGGATCGTTGACTTGTTCGATCAACTGAAGGGTGCTAGATACTTCTCGAAAATTAATTTGAGGAGTGGGTATCATCAATTGAAGGTAAGGAGAAAAGATATACCGAAAATAGCTTTTAGAACTCGGTATGGACATTACGAGTTCTTAGTGATGTCATTTGGTCTAACGAATGCCCCAGCTGCATTTATGGACTTAATGAACAGGGTGTTTAAGTCGTTCCTAGATAAGTTCATAGTGGTGTTTATAGATGACATCCTGGTTTATTCTAAGACCGAGGAGGAACACACTGAACATTTAAGGCTGACATTGGAATCACTGAGACGAGAGAAGCTGTATGCAAAATTCTAAAAATGTGAATTCTGGTTGGAACGTGTGCAATTTCTTGGCCACATGATCGACAAGGATGGGATTTCGGTAGATCCGTCAAAGGTTGAAGCCGTAATGAATTGGGATCTGCCGAAGACACCATCTGAAGTGAGGAGTTTCTTGGGATTGGCAGGTTATTATCAGAGATTTATCTAAGACTTTTCCAAGATCGCAACTCCGTTGATAAATTTGACTCGTAAGACAGTTAAATTTGTTTGGACGAAAAAGTGTGAGGAGAGTTTTTAGGAGTTGAAGAAGTGGCAGAGTACTGCGCTTGTGTTGTCCTTGCCGGATAGTACGGGAAATTTCGTAGTATATAGTGATGCCTCACATAAGGGGTTAGGCTGTGTACTGATGCAAAGTGGCAAAGTCATTGCCTATGCGTCACGTCAGCTGAAGGATTACGAGAAGGGGTATCCGACCCATGATTTTGAATTGGCGGCAGTAGTGTTTGCTCTGAAGATATGGAGACACTACTTTTATGGAGAGAAGTGTGAAATATACATAGATCATAAGTGTCTGAAGTATATTTTCTTCCAGAAGGATTTGAACATGCGCCAAAGGAGATGGTTGGAACTGATCAAGGACTACAACTGCGAGATACTTTACCATCCGGGTAAAGCAAATGTCGTCGTCGACGCTTTGAGCAGAAAAGGTCGGGCGAAGATGAACGTGTTAATTGATCAGGATCGGTTGATAAAATAAAAGGCTAGATTAGAACTAGAAGTGAAATTTTTGAAGGAATCGGATGAGAAGTTATTTCAAGTAACTACTGATGCTACTCTGGTAGACAAAGTGAAAGAAGCACAACTTCATGACGAAGAGTGCGAAAAGATCTAGAAAAGAATAGCCGATGGCAAAGAGTTCAAGTTCAAGATCGATAATGAAGGACTACTACGGTTTGAAGGAAGAATCTGGGTACCGCCAGTAACAGAAGTCAAAGAGGAGATTTTGAGCGAATCTCACAGTTCGAGATTCGATTCACCCTGGGAGTACGAAGATGTACCAGGATCTCAGACACCATTTTTGGTGGCTGAATATGAAGAGGGACGTTGCTGAATGCGTTGTGAAATGCTTGACGTGCCAGAAAGTCAAGGCAGAACATCAGAGACCTAGCGGGTTGCTGCAATCGTTGGAAATTCTAGAGTGGAAGTGGGAGCACATCATGATGGATTTTGTGGTAGGTCTTCCAGCGACTCAGAAGGGATTTGATGCGATATAGGTTATAGTGGATCGACTGACTAAGTCAGCCCACTTTTTACCGATCAGGATTAAGTACAACTTGGATCAGTTAGCGAAGCTGTAAATGAAGGAAATCATTTCTCGACACGGCGTTCCGGTGTCGATTGTGTCTGACAGAGATCCACGTTTTACGTCAAATTTTTGGAAGCGTTTGCAAAAGTGTTTGGGAACGCAGTTATGAATGAGTACGGCGTACCATCCTCAGACCGATGGCCAGAGCGAGAGAACAATTCGGACGCTTGAGGATTTGCTGAGAGCTTGCGTTATGGATTTCAAGGGAAGTTGGGATGATCATCTACCATTGGTGGAGTTCGCCTATAATAATAGTCATCATGCGAGTATCGGCATGCCGCCTTACAAAGCATTTTATGGAAGGAAATACAGAACGCCCTTGTGCTGGGATGAAGTCGGTGAACGTCAACTGTTGGAACCGAAACTGGTACAATAAATCACCGAAATTGTGAAGCTGATCAGAACAAGACTAGTTGCTGCTCAAGACAGACAGAAGAAGTATGCCGATCAACATCGACAGAATCGAGAGTTTTTACCAGGAAGCTTTGTTTTCCTAAAGGTATCTCCCTGGAAGGGGAAGATTCGATTTGTCAAGAAGGGAAAGCTGAGTCCCCGATTTATTGGACCTTTCGAGGTACTACAAAAAGTTGGCGAGGTAGCTTACGAAGTGGCATTACCTCCGGAGCTAGAGAATATACATAACGTCTTCCACATTTCTGTGTTGAGACCTTACAAACATGACTATAAACATGTAATAGAATACGAGCCTTTACAATTTGATAAAGACTTAACATATGAAGAAGTGCTAGTTCAAATAGTCGACAGAAAGGAACAAGTACTTAGAAATAAAGTGATACTTTCTGTTAAGGTAATATGGAGGAACCACAGTGCTGAAGAAGCCACATGGGAACTCGAGGATGTAATGGGGAAATCGTATCCTCAATTATTTGCTAAGTTTTTTGTGTAACCCTTATGTACCGATTCTGGGGACAGAATCCTTTTAAGGGGGAAGAATGTAACAGATGAGATTTTTTATCTTTTTATGTTGTGACTCTGGGGACAGAATCCTTTTAATGAGGGAAGAATGTATCGAATGAGATTTTATTTATTAATTTTAAATATTTATTGAGTAAATAAATATTTTATGTGATTTATTCATTGAGTTAAATAAATTAATTATGTGATTTTGTGTAATAATTTAATTAAGAGTTATATATTAATTAAATGAATATTTTATATTTAATTTAATTGATGTATGTTGATTTTATGGTATAATTCTAATTTAATTGAGATAATTAAATTAGATGATTTATGTGATGAGTGTTACATGAATTATAGTTAGCAAGTAATTATAATTTGTTATGTGGCATTTTTATATGGTTAATTGAGGTTAGCTTTTAATTAATTAAATTAGATTGTTAAAGATTTAATTAATTAAAGTGTAATGTTAAAGTATGTGTTAAAAAGGATTTATTAAAATAAAAAAAGAGTTTTTTTTTTAAAATTGTTTTAACCAAACAAGGCCCTTACATTTGTTTTAAACGGTTTTTGCCAAATAGGGCCCTTGCATTGTTTTAAACTGTTTTTACCCAAACAATGCCTTAGTTAATAAAAATCTGTTTTTTTTTTAAAATATAAATTGTTTTGCCAAACATGGCCTTAGGCTTTTCAAATTCTTGTAACTTATATAAATTAAGTAGTAGTTAATATAGCAATTAGTATAATACTTATTAGCAATATTAATACTATAAGTTACATATATATATATATATATATATATATATATTATATATATATATATATGTATATGTATATTATATATATCTATAATATATGTTAGATTAGTCAGTTAGAATAAAAGAAAGAAAAGAGTAGAGAAAAGAGTTAGAGAGAATACTCAGAGAAGAAGAAGTGGAAGAAGGGAGAAGAAGAGAAAGCTTTGAGAAAGCAAAAAGGAAGCAAACATCATCTTCTTCTCCTTCACTAACGACTAGCTAAAAGGTAATTTATAACCTCTACACTTATATATTTTTAGAACTTAATTTATGTGTTCTTCAAGCTCATTCTCTGTCAAAATTAAGTTTTCATGAAATTATATAATCATGAATTGTTATATAGAATGTATCCATGTGGTATTTATAATTAAATTTCATGCCATAAAATGATTTTCAGAAAACAAAATGTTGTTAAAAACATGTTTTAATGGAAACTTGGTGTTCATATGGATTTTATATATATTGGTTGGTTTAGAATGAAAAGTTGAGGATTTCTTATGTGTTAATATGCCTAATTAGAATTTATTATAATGTTATCTTTAATTATGAAAATATTGCGTGTGTTGTGAATTGAATTGCTAGAGAATTTTATTTACGGTGAATTATTTTGTGAAAATATGAGTTTTTATGAAAATAGTAAAATTGGAGTTTTTAAATTATGGATTCTCGTTGCTTAAGATGATTTTGTGTTTAAGAGCATGTTTATGTATGTTGGAATCATGTTAGAAGCTTTAAGTTTATGTTTTCTATAAATTGATGTGAATTGTATGAACTGGAATTAGAATTTGGTGTGAAAAAAAAAGCCAAATTGACTTTTTCTCTGCACAATTCGGGAGCATGTCTGTCGTCCCTGCAGGGGCTCGCCCCGGCGGGCCTATCAAGAGTAAAACCCCCGCCCCAGCGGGGGGTATGCAAAAAGTTACAATGAGTTATTTTTTTTAGTGCATTTTATTTGGAGCATGAAGGTTAACCTAATGTCTGATGTGATAACATGTTAGACACACATTTAAAATGCTAAATGATTTCTAATATATTATATTGGTAAAATATAATATGTTATTATAAATTAAATAATTATAATTAGAGTAAAGGTTTAAATTAAATTATAATTTTGTTATTTATAATGAATATTATTTGATTTATTTTAATCAAGTAAATGTTAATTTAAATTATAATTTAGGTAATTATAATTTAGTAAATGTATGATGTAGTTTAGTTTATTATAAATTATAATTGTTTATAATTTAGTGATTATAATTTTAGTAATTATAATTAGATTAAATATTTAAATTATAATTATTTAATTATAATTTAATTAATATAAAATACATAATTATTATTTTATTTAATTATGTGAGCATGTCTATGTGATTTAATTAATTATGTGGTTAATTATTAACTTATTAATTAAACCAGAATGAGTTAACCTTGGAGGGTTAGCCAATTATGTGAATTAGTTGCGTGTTAACTAATTTAGACTATTGTGATTAAACATATATGTGTAAGAATTGTTAAAGAACGTGAATTGTGTTAGTAGCTTGCGCTTGAGGCAAGTTTTCTATCCCTAAACTCGTTAATGATATACAAGTGTTTTGAATTTAAATATCTATTTCGTTCGAGATTGTCCTTTTTATTTCTGTATTGGACAAGTATGTATTTAAAATTTATGATTTACTTAAAGTGACTTTGACTTATTGTTCAAGCAAGGTCTATCTTATCTTTCGTATGCTTTAAATTAAATTCTAAAGCATAAGTATTTCATAATTCGTTATTATTGAATTATTCTTGATTATTGTAAGTCGATTCAACTATTCCTTAGTTGATGAACGTTGAACCCTAAATTATCCTTTAAGCTTATCCAAACCAAACTTTCTTTGGTGCGGACTTGTATTCAAATATTGAGATGAACAACCCTAATTACTAGAGGAGGTTACTATACGAAAGCGTTAAGATGTTTGTGCACAATACATGGTACGAAGGGCTGATCCCCCTAAGTACGAGTTAAGGTTCATAGTCTTAATGACTGTTAATGGTTTTAAATAAAAATGTTTATAACCTAGGACAAAAGTTCAAGGTCTTACGACCCTCAGATGAATTCTATATTCGAATTTTTAATGTTGATAAAGAATTACTATTCAATTCTTTATTGTTGATGAAAGTAAAGTTATTCAAATCTATTGAAGCTATTCAATTATATCTTTATTATTGTTGTAGTCCAGTGAGCTATTGTTTGCTCACTCTTGCATATTAAATAACCATTGCAGGTAAGGTTGAAAACGTTGACGCTCCGTCAACTAGTAAAGGCAAAGGAAAGCTGAACAAGTGAAGACTTGTTTTATTTTGATATTGTAATAAGACTTTATATGATGTTTTTATTTTTTGCATTAATGTTTATGTCAAGGTTAGATTAGACCCTGGGATTTATTTTAAAAAGTTGTAAACCTTTTGATAAGAAAGATTTTAAGTATTTATAAAGGTTGTAATTTATTTTGTAATTATTTATTATTGGGTAGATATATGTTATATTTAGAAAGTGAACACCAAATCATATGGAAATGAAGTACCCTGATTTGGGGGTGTCACACTTCACCAACCTCGTCCCAGCATACTGGAGAACGGCACTTTCGTCCATACAACACCTCGAATGGAGCCATGCCTATACTTACCTGATAACTATTGTTGTAGGAGAATTCCACCAATGGTAAGTACTTATCCCAACTCCCTTTGAAGTATAGAATATAGAGTCTCAATAGATGTTCAAGAGTTTGGATAGTCCTTTCCGATTGCCCGTTCGTTTGTGGATGATATGTAGAACTGAATCGTAAATCAGTGCCCATTGCTTTCTGCAAGCTGACCCAAAATCGTGAAGTGAATCTTGGGTCTCGATCCGAAATTATGGATACTGGCATGCCATGCAATCTCACAATCTCATTTATCTACATACGAGCAAGACGTTCAAGTAAATAAATCTCTCGTATAACCCAAATCGCATCTATGCCTTGAGAAACCTTGGGAAGACCCTTAACGAAATCCATTGTAATGTGTTCCCACTTCCATTTTGGAATCTCAAGTGGTTGCAATGGACCCTTTGGCACTTGATGCTCCGCCTTGACACGTTAAATACCTCGAGATAAACTCCGCGATCTCTCTCTTCATATTGCTCCACCAAAATATATGTCGAAGATCACAAAACATTTTGGTACTCCTCAGGATGGATCGCAAACGATGTGTGGTGTGCCTCCATCATGATTCTATACTTCAAATCATAATCGTTAGGAACACAAAGTCTGGAGTTGACTCGAAGTATTCCTTCTTCATCGATTCTTGCTTCTGGAATAGCACTTCTTGCACCTTCTTCTTCATCTTTATCAGCTCCGTGTCTGTAGCTTGAGCAACTTTAACTTTATCAATTAAAGTTGGTTCTACACGTATACTTGACATCATCACATGGGTTCGCGGAGTCTTGAACTCTATCTCCATTCTTTGTAAGTCACACAAAATAGGCCTTGAAAGCATCGCATTCGTTCCCGCATATGATCTTCTACTCAACGCGTCAGCTACCATGTTCACTTTTCTAGGATGGTATTGGATGGTATGGTCGTAATCTTTCAACAGCTCAAGCCAACGTCGTTGACGTATGTTGAGTTCTTTCTGGGTAAAGAAATATTTAAGGCTCTTATGTTCCGTATAGATCTTCACTTTCTCTCCATACAGGTAGTGTCTTCAGATCTTTAACGCGAAAACGACTGCTGCCAACTCTAGATCATGAGTAGGATAATTCCTCTCATATTCTTTGAGTTGTTGTGAGGCATAGGCTATGACTTTCCCATGTTGCATAAGAACACATCCTAACCCTTTGCCCGAAGCATTGTTGTAAATGATAAATCCATCCGAACTAGATGGAATCGTCAGAACAGGTGCCGAAATGAGTCTCCTTTTGAGCTCTTGAAAGCTCTTCTCACATTCCTCTTTCCATACGAATTTTGTATCTTTTCGAGCCAACTGAGTTAATGGAGTAGTGATTCAAGAAAATTCTTCCACGAATCTCCGATAATAACCAGCTAATCCCAGAAAGCTATGTACTTCGGTCACCGATTTAGGTTGCTCCTAACTTTGTATTACTTTAATCTTTGCCAGGTCAACAGATACTCCATGTTTTGATACCACGTGCATAAGGAATGCTACTTCCTCAAGCCAGAACTCACATTTCCTCAACTTGGCATAAAGCTTGTTATCACGAAGCCTTTGGAGTACCAGCTTCAGGTGGTGTTTATGATCTTCACGACTTTTGGAATAGATGAGGATGTCATCAATAAATACAACCACGAACTAATCCAAATACCCCTTGAATACACGGTTCATCATATCCATGAAAGCAGCAGGAGCATTAGTCAATCTAAAAGACATGACTAAGAATTCATAATGCCCGTATCGAGTTCTGAAAGCAGTCTTTGGAATATCCTCAGTTTTAATCTTTAACTGATGATATCTAGAACGAAGATCGATCTTTGAAAAGAATTGTGCACCTTGCAACTGGTCGAACACGTCATCAATACGAGGTAATGGATACCTATTCTTGATGGTGACATAGTTCAACTCCCGATAGTCAATACAAAGTCGCATACTCTCGTCTTTTTTCTTTACGAATAAAACAAGAGCACCCCAAGGAGATGTACTAGGAAGAATAAAACCGATGTCCAACAACTCCTGTAGTTGGACCTTTAACTCCTGAAGTGCAATAGGAGCCATTCGATATGGGATTTTAGAGATGGGTTTTGTACCGGGTTCAAGATCAATAAAGAATTCAACTTCACGTTCTGGGGGTAGACCGAGAAGTTCTTTGGGAAATACATCAGGAAACTCATTAACAACAGAAATATCATTCAAACCTAATGTATTCTGGTTTAGATCAGTGACATGGGCTAAGAAAGCTTGACATTTGTTTTTCAAAAAACTGAATAGCTTTATGACTTGAAGTGACATTGATTGATTTTAGTGGTTTGGTTGTTTGGATTCGCACAACAGGTTGATTAGGAATATGAAAACTAATAACCTTACGAGAACAATCAATTTTGGCATGATAAGTAGTTAACCAGTAAATTCCTAAAATCACATCAAACGTAAGTATTTTCAAAGATATAAGATTAACAGGTAGGGTGAGGGTACCAATTTGAATCAAGAAAGATTTGTAAACTATAGATGTAACGAAGGTTTCTCCTAACGGAGTTTCAACAGATAAGTCAAAGTCTAATTTCTCAGAAGTCAAGTTCAAACGTTGAGCACAAGCAGGTGAAATAAAAGAATGGGTAGCACCGGTATCTAATAAGGTATAGACTTCGCAAGAGTTTATGATTAGCTTACCCGTAATAACCTCATTTGGGTTCCTCGCTTGTTGGGCAGTTACGATAAAAGCTCTTCCAGGAACCACTGACTTTGAGTTGTCAGGGACAGCCTTTGGAGTCACCATCCCTGCTGCACTTGGTTTCGCTACAGGATACACTCGAGCTATGTGCCCTTTCTTTCCACAAGTTATAACACACCTTGGATTGCTGTGTACAGTTGAGACTGATGTGTCCCTCTTGCCCGCATTTATAGCATACGACCGGCGGTCATTCTCCTCCCCTAGAAACAGTTGATGCTGGTGTTGCTGTCGACGTTTTCACGTTCTCATTGTTGTACCTTTTCTTCTTGAAATCTCCCCCCGACTCACTTCTTCTATTATCATGGCCACGATTACCATCGGAGTGGTTACCGCTTTTGTCATGATACTTTCCTCCTTGATGGTTGTCATTATTCCGATGACTGCTGCCACCGGTACGACCTTGGTTGTTGTCCCTTGGTTGAACATAATCATTATCACGTTCTAACAATTGGGCCCTGTTCACTACATCTAAATATAAAGAAAGTTTGTGAGAAATGAGGTATTGACGAATTTCGGGTTTCAAACCTCTTAGAAACATCCGCGTCATACGTTCCTCATTATCAACCAAATGAGATGCGAACCGGGATAACTCCGCGAACTTAGCCTCATACTGGGACACAGTCATGTTGTTCTGTTCCAGTTTAATAAACTCTACCTCCTTCATATGACGAATACTTTCTAGATAGTACTTGTCATTGAACAGTTTCTGGAACTCTTCCAAAGACATCTTGAGTGCGACAGGCTGAGTATGCTTCATAGATTCCCACCAGTAATCTGCCTCTCCACGGAACATAAACGTGGCGAATGGAACCTTTTGCTCCTCCGTGCATCCCAAGACATCAAATATCTTGGTAATTTGCTTAACCCACATTTTCGCCTTGATTGGATCTGGCTTTACCAAAAATTCTGGTGGTCCCAACTCTTTGAACTGCTTGGCAGTGACAAGCCGCGAGTTGTTATTATTTCCACCTGTATTATGAACACGAGTCTCCCTCGTCTGGTTTGCATGAACTGCAATAAGCTTTTAAACATCCCATCGTTCATCGTTTGATCGGTGGGGTTGTTTACAAGAGGAATATTGCCTTCCTGTTGCATGTTCTCCTGGTTGGTGATTACAGGTGTCTCAACGGTCTCATTCACTCCATTGTTTAGATTTTCAGCTGTCATTTTCAAATACTACCACAAAACAAGGGTTAATCAAACAAATTAACATATCACATATTAACCCTATGTTCCGACCGACCAAAATAAATACCAAATAAGCTTAGGTAGGACACACACTAGCGAAGGATTTACTCGTCTCTCCCCTCCTAGTTCTACTCCTAGATCTCCGCCAGAGATCATATCCCTAAGCTCTGATACCAACTGTGACGCCCCCAAAATAGGTTCAATACTCAACCCATTCTGAGTCGCCAAATGCATGGTACAGAATCCAAATACAATCTTTTATAACATACGGTCGTGTAAAATACGACCACACAAACTATGAGCTTCAATACAAATCATATATAATACGAAATATAAACACTCAAATTTATTCCTTATTCATTACAATTATTGTCCCACATTTTTATAGAATAGTGAGAACTTCTACAGATCTAACTCTGATCATCACACTGTTCCTCGACTAGTCCCTGCGATATTCTCATTTCCTGAAGAGAACAATGGAAGAAAAGGGTGAGCTCAACTAGCCCAGTAAAGAATATTATGACTAAGATAATGGAAAATAAATTATCGTTAGTCTTCAACAAATAAGATAAAATATTATGGACAACAAGTTTTAGATCAATAACTGCAGCAAAAATAACAATTCATTAGAAGAGTTAAGTAGAGAATGATGTCTACTATCTTCTATGATTTAAAAGTTCATCATCAATATTTTATCCCTATAACATCAATCAATATATATCACGAATCAAATATTCATCTTTGCACTACGGACCAAAGATATTCATTTGTATCACCAGTGGTCATGTTCATCTCAACACCTGTCCATCGTTGCACTACGGGCCAAAGATATTTATCAGGTAATCATCTTTGCACTACATGCCAAAAATAATCATTCATCTTTGCACTACAGGCCAAAAATATTCGTTTGTATCACCATTTAAGACTGAGGATGATGAAAAACAATATAAATAACGAATCCAGTGAGATAAATGACAAAGCTTAGGGATTCGTAAATTAGTTTATCCAAGTTCAAGAATACTCCATAATAATCAACTGTGGAGCAAAATTTAAGAATGAAGATCAAAACTTAGGATACAATCAAAGATAATTTGGGATAAAAAAAAATATTTTTTTTACCGTGAATAGTAACTCGTGTCGTGAATAGTAACTCGTCATGAAAAGATGAAAATTTCATAAAAAGTTCAGACCAATATTCCGGTGAAATGATATTAGATGAAGCGCAAAACTCAAAGAAATTCTGATCATTTTAGGAATTATAAAAGCAATACTTACCGTGGTAAGTTTAAATTTAGGAATACGAAAAGAAATATTATCACTTTCAGAATATGGAATATGAAAGAAAATAATATTTATTACGAATATTGAAAGGAAATAACATTATTTACGAGAAAAATAATATTCTTAACTTAATAGGAGAGTAGTTTTGACTGGAATATCGGATATTATGTGGACGAAAACTTGCACTGCTATCAACACTCAAAGTATCTAAATACTCACAAGAAATACACTCGATATTATAGAGAAATTTTTTTTTGATTCTGGTGTAATTTTCATTTTTAACTAAGCATCCTATTTATAAAAAATGCCAGAACACCAAAGCTGACAAAATTAACTAACGGATGCAGTATTCAAGCCCATCACTTTAGAAAATCTCTCTCCGCACACCACTTTGGAATTCTAATATTTCACATATTTATACATATATATATATATATATATATATATATATTAAAATATTAAAATATTTATTTTTGAAACATTAATAATTTATAATAAATAACCCTTTTATCAGAAAAATACGAACCTTATGTCCATTCCATATGAAATTTGATTTTCTACAACTTTGTAGAAGAAAGTTTTTCCAAATTCTGAACTAAAAAAATGACCCAAATTCACATACGGATGATTTTTCCACACTCATCACTCTTGAAAATCTTCAACACACTCAAAATTTTAAAGCCTCCATTTTTGAAATAATGAATTCCACCACATGTTTATTCATATATCGTGAATTTGTTGTAAAAAATATTATCACTATTATATTATTATATTATCACATTATACACTTATAATATAATATTATAATAATATATTTGAATGAATTATTTTATCAGAACAGATAAAATATTCATTCTCAATAATTATCACTTTTGCTAAAAATTCCTCCGTTTAAATTCATATTGAATAAATATTTACTTATCATTTTTATCAATAATTATTATTCACAAATAATATTACAGAACCACAATAATGACAACCAGGTCGTTCCTAGGAAAGAGGGGGCCTTCCGATAAGGATTTCTACTTACTGGCGCGCAATTAACCAACCCCTTTTCTAGACAGAACTTCCTTAGACATTGTCAATAATGCTATCTAATAATATTATTTAAATAATATGAATTATTACTTTGATAATTTGAAATACTGTGCAATGACAATTATTGAATCACTAATATAAAATATCAACGTAGCAATTATTGGTATAAATTATCAACATAACAATTATTGAACCAATAAAATATTAAACAATTATATGAATCAATAATATAAAATATTGAACAGTAATTACTGTAACAATAATTGAGTAAGTGCCTTCTTACGTAAGAACCAATAATTCGAAATACTGTGTAATACCGTGTGCTACTGTGCAACAACGCGTATTACTGTATTTTTATCACCGGGTATTTCAACAGTTTAACGGTAACAGTTTTACTATTATTTTTATAAAAAAGTTATTTCTATCGCTTTCTATATCCGACATTTATTCCGTTGTGGGGTCCACCAATGACTCCGCCGTCGTACGAATATTCTCCGACAAAAAAAATATTCCTCGACCAAATGAATATTCCCCGACACAAAGAAGTAACCACTTGCTTACTTTGTAAAATTTGCACATTCCACCCATAACTTACCACATTTATCAAATCAACACCTTACTATTTCAAAATAATATATAGAGGAAATTAAATTTTATTCATAAAAAATTATGGTCTTACAGCTATTAATATTACATCTGCTCTCTTTCATCCATTTAACAAAACCATAACCAAAAGAGGGATCCTGTGCAGGACATTTCAATTCACAAATTTGCTCAACATTGAGGAATTAAAAAATTGGAAACTAGCATAAACAACAATTCAGAAATAAAATTAAAATGTCCGACAAAGACATTGAATCATCAAAAGGGGTAAATGCCCTTACTTTCAGTGGAGGAGCGCTTTAAGCCAATAAAAGGGTCAACCGAAGCAGCAGAAGAACCAACATCAACGCCCAGTGGACCAGGCCACGATGACCTAGAGTCGGAATGGCCGTAAAGCATGGAGGAAGTTCTGGCGGTGATGGAGGAGTAAGAGGAGGAGTAGGGATCCGAAGCCAGGTACCTTGAGGAAGAATCGCCGGCGAGGTATTGACCGACAGATGAGTAGAGGGTAGAGAGATTGGATGTTGCCGCTCCTCCGCCTTATGTGTTGTAGCCGTATAGCTAAAAATAGATAAGCAATAACACACAAACAGTTTTGATCTGAAAGTTAAAACATCCATTTGAACAAATCAAAATGAAAGAATAAACACCCAAAACTGATTAATAGAGAGGACAGAGCAATAAATCTGTAAAATTAGCAAGGGAAATCTGCATGGCTTCCGACCATAGAGCAGAGCAGCAGATTAGCTAGACCCATTAAAGGAGAGCTTCAATTTAAACTAATTAGAGCACCAAACACTGTGTTATGAAAAGTGTTAACGTCTGATGAGATTATATTTGTTTTTTATGTTTTTCTATTGTTAACAATTTATAAATATGTATATTTTTATAATTTTTTAAATAATTATACTTGTTAATATTTTTAATTTTAAAATATTTTTAATTTTATAATTTTTATAATTTCCTGAATTTTATTTGTTATTAATTATATAAAAAAATATTTGCTATTAGTTACAAAAATAACTAAATAACTCGTTTTATTTTTAAATTTCTACCATGTATTTTTTTGCTAAATTTTTTGATTTTATTATAATTTTCTTTCATTTTCAACTAAATGTATTTCATATTACCCTTAATTTTAAGTAGCAAATTTTTAGTTTTTATGTTTTATAAATGGCTTAATTATAAATAAAAAATTATTTGATATTAATTACAAAAATAATTAAATATATTTTTTATTTATTTTCTTATTTTTTGGCTAACTTTTTAAATTTATATTATATTTTAAAATATTTTTTTCATTTTATTCATAAAATTTTCCTCCAAATCCACATCATCACTACCACGTCGCATAATCACTGCCACATAGACTTTTTTTTACAACTCAGCAGCTTAGGTGTCATTTTCCGTTAAAAGTCAAAGGACTTAACGGTTTTTTTAACTTTGTGTTAGAAAAGTCGAGTACAGTTAGTTGACTGTAAGAAAAAAAATTCAGTTATCCATTTGTAAGTCGACCTATAGTACAGTGACTGAAAAAGCATTTAACCTCTGTCTTGATGTATTATGAACTTTTCCTTGATGGATTGACATTGAGATGTCGGAGAGTACCTCAGAAGGGCCTGTTGATCAGGGAGGCTTGATAGTATTTGGGTTTTATATGGGTTTTGGTGTCTTAGGACTAGTTTTCAAAAAGTGTATTTTTTTCTTGAAGGTTAGATCGCACCATAAATGGTTTCCTACGTACTCCCATGGATTGGGGAGATCAGGTCATTCGTAGTTCAGGCTTCTAGTGAAAATCTGAATTGATTTGATCATTTTTCTTCTTTTTTTTTTCACAAGACCAGGATGATGGCTTGCAGGTGCTTCAGACATAGTACCTCTTCACGGTGTCTGAATTGATGATTTGGGGAAATTCTTTCCCATCTATTTCTTGCAATCTAATGGCTCCTCCTGTCAACACTTCTTTGATAATGAAAGGGCCTTCGCAATTTGGTGCAAACTTTACTTTGGTTTCATTTTGATTGGCAAGGACTTTCTTCAGTACCAAGTCATTTTCTTTGAATTGTTGGAGTCGAACTTTCTTGTTGTATGACCGAGCAATTCTTTGCTGATATAATTGCCTGTGAAATATGGCTGTAGCCCTTTTTTCATCTATCAGAGATAACTGGTGGTATCGCTCTTGCAACCACTAGTCTTCTTCCATCTGAGCATCTATTAACACCCTCAATGCCTCCATTTCTACTTCTATGAGGAGTACTACTTCCATGCCATAGACTAATGAGTAGGGGGTAGCCCCAATAGAAGTACGCATTGACGTTCTATAGACTAGTAGAGTCAGAGGCAATAGATCAGGCCATCCCTTGTGATTGGCAGACATTTTTTGCATTATTTTCTTGATATTTTTGTTGTCCGCTTCAACAACACCATTCATCTTGGGACGATAAATGACAGAATTGAGATGCCTGATCTGAAACTTGTTGCATAATTCTTTCATCATCTGGTTGTTTAGATTCTTGGCAGTTGTTGGACACGATCACCTCTGGTTGTCCATATCGATAGATTACATTGTTTCTGATGAAACCAATGATTACCTCCTTGGTGACTTTGGGAAAGGATGCAGCTTCTACCCATTTAGTGAAGTAGTCAATCATGGTGAAGATGAATCGATGACCATTGCTGGCTTTGGGTTCTATTGACCCTAATCACATCCATTCCCCACATGGAAAAGCGCCATGGCGAACTCATATTGTGCAGTTCGTTCGGAGGAGCGTGGATGACATTTCCATGGACTTGGCATTGGTAGCATCTTCTGACGTGATCATCATAGTCAGCTTTGAGAGAGATCCAGTAATGCCCTATTCTCAATATTTTCCTGGCAAGTAAAAGACCGCTCATGTGTGGACCACAGACTCCACCGTGGACTTCATCCATCAGTCTTTGGGCTTGATGTTTATCCAGGCTTCTTAAAAGGTCTATTCCAGCATCCCTTTTATAAAGCGCGTCTCCGCTCAGATAAAATTTTATAACCATCTTATGAATCCGCTTTCTTTTAGCTTAACTTGCCTCAGTATGCGTAGATCCATCTCGAACATATTCTTTTATATCTTGGTACCAAGGCTGTTTTATAGGAGATAGTTCATCTGATATTTCTTCAATGTAATTCCCATATGATGGGGTCTTTTGGCTTGTAAATTTGATGTTGGGAATTCCCATCCTATCAGATATGTGGATCAAGGAGGCCAATGTTGCCAATGCATCAGCAAAGTCATTCCTACCTCGAGGGATGTGGATGAAGGTTATTTCTTCAAACTCTAGGGCTATGTTGATAACTTGCCGATGATATGGCAATCAAATGCAACTTTTTGGTATGATATTTTGGGTTTGTATGAAATCACGGCGCAATCTAATTGCAAAAATTAGCGAAAGCATAGTATATCAGAGTTTAAAAAATTTCTACAAAACCATTACCCAGATCATCCTTTATGCAAATTATTAATTTAAAACGATAAATAAGAAGTTATGGAATTCATACCCTTGTAGAACGAAGCTTCCACAGGTACAAGTTCAACTCTTTGTTCTTTGCGAGCTCCTTGAACTTCCGGGTTAGATTTTTTCCTTTGATCAATGTTAGCCACCCAAGTGTTTGGCCTCTAGAGGTGATCCATCAAGGAAGATGAATTATCAAGAAGGAGGGTGGTTGGCAAAACCCTAATTTTCTATCCTCTATAGAAAAGAAGTACTCTCCAACAATTGGAATTGCATTAACTGATATCTATTATAAGACTCCTCTTATATAGATATTAGTCAACCCTTCTAATCCTATTAGACATAGGTTTTCATTTAATTAATTAAACTTCTTTAATTAATTAGGCTTCCCAACATATTGGGATTTAATTAATTAAACTCATTTAATTAATTTGCCTCCTAATCTTATTAGGAATAAATAAAAGTACTAATATCAAATTAATTCCTAAACTCCTTTAGAAATTAAAATAATAATAATTAAAATAATATTAATAAGACACCTCTTATTAATTTATATTTAATATTTCTAAAATATTAAATAATAAATATTAAGCTATTTAAGTTATTCTATCACCATTTATTAAATTAATTACACGTAACATATTATTACGATTATGTCATTACCTTCTTAAATAATTATTCTTCCTTTTATGGTGTGACCCTTTAGGTTCTCCATATTAAACCGGTTGTGAATAAATCAGTTAGAATAATTCTAATCTTGTTTAAATAAATAAATTAAACTAATAATCTATTTAAATAAATAATATTTATTCTACAATAGGGATAAGCCTCCCTAGCGATCAATGACTTTCTAGATAATATAGATTTCAACATCAATCATAAAAGAACCTGTGAGTAAATAGTTACCGTACAATTCAATCCTTCCACCATACAATATCCCAATTAAATATAAGACATAAAATTACTGTCAAGTCTTATTTTATTTAATTATATATATTTCGATTAGAAAATGCACAACTCCAAATAATGCAAATTAGAAACTTCTTTCTAATTTTATTCTGCCTTGGCCAAGGACTACTGGGTTGTCATTTAATGAATCACATATGACATATCTCTTCTTTTACTAGAAGTGGTAGATTCTTTATTGATCTTTCATTATCTCCATATGTAACTCATTATACCCAAGCATACCCTTTAATATACCCTAAGGATTTTTAAGGAATAAGTCAAAGTATAATTCATTACATACAAGATACTATGATGACCTCAAGTCCAAGGATCACTTATACTACTATCACATTAGGAATTCCTATTGACAGACAAGTAAAACTCCATTAGGTATTCCATAGCGAGTCACGTTCAGTGAACTTATTCTCCAATAAGCACCTACATACTTGCTTTAGTGTCTCCACACAAATGATCATGAGATCAATCATCCTCATCCAATGAGCATGCAATATATGTACCAATCTATCCGAATTTATTAATCCCCTTTTTAGTAATCCAATGATTGAAAACTATTTTAGTTTTAAGCTTTCTAAGAATTTAGATCTCATTAGCATGATCAACATCATGATTCTAAAAGCATTGCTTAAAACTATGGGTTATTTACATATTATAAAAACAGCATCATGTAAATAATTAATTACCTCCAATAAATTAATACTTTTATTAATAAATAAATAAGATCATTTACAAAGTATATGCTTTATCATCATACATGATTGGCTTGTATGCATACTACTTTCATTCTCCCACTTGCACTAAAGCCAATCGCCATGGTATCTCATACTCATATTCTCTAAGTGACAATTAAACTTCTGTTGTGTTAAAGCTTTAGTAAATGGATCTCCAATGTTGTCTTGAGAGACTACACGCTCCAAGGTGACGTCTCCTCTTTCAATGATTTCTTTAATCAAAGTGCCGCAACATATGTTTGAATTCAAGATGAGACTTAGAAACTATTCGTAGTTTTGTAATGAACTTTTCATTTGAAACATCAACTTTCAGCTTCACTTACAGTTATATACTTTGTCTTTGTCACCAAACCTAGCAACCTTTTGCTGTTTGGAACCTTTCCAGTTCACTGCACCACCTTTCAAGGTAACGAATTACCCTAAAGTGGATTTGTTATCATCTTGGTCAATCTAAAAATATGAGTCTGTTTAGTCCTTTAGTTTAATTCATACCCATCATGTGTCATGATTACATCCTTAGGCCAGTATAATTACTTTGAGATGTTTATCACTGTCTTATAGTGATCTTCTCCAAATATGACTGATCAACATCAAGTTTTGTATATTTCATTGCATACATGATAGTAACTCATGCGATCTCTCTTTTATTGAGGACAATTTTAGAGAGATACACTCCATGGTTCATCATCATGAGACACCTTTTGGAGTTTGCCATGCTAAACGCCTTTAGCATCTAATGAATATACGTTCCTTGGGTTAAGCCGAACATCCTTTTAAATCTATTTATACTGATTTATATCCCCAATGTAGGATGTTCTACCCAAATCATTCATGGATGAATGTTTAAACAACTTTATTTTGATCGATTGTAGCATAGGAATGTTATTCCCTATCAGCAATATATCATCAACATATAATAAAAAGAATGAAACAACGCTCCCACAAACCTTCTTGTTCACACATGGTTCATTCTCGTTTTTGATAAAATCAAACTCTTTGATTGTCTCATCAAAATGAATGTTCCATCTAAGAGAAGCTTGCTTCAATCTATAAATGGATCGTTGCAGCTCATATACACGATTTACTTCAACCATTGAAACAAATCCATCTGTCTGTATCATACATACATTCTCCTCTAATAATGTATATTTGAGGAAGAGCGTCTCTACGTTCATTTTACCATATTTAGTAATAATAAGCTGCAATCGCAAGTAAAATTCAAATGAACTTGAGCATTGCTTCAAAGATCCATTTTAGATTTTATGGTCATCTACCATTTCTCTGAGTCTTTATTACTCATAGCCTGTTTGTAATTCAATGGATCATCATCATTCATGACGTGTACCTCATCATCATCTTCTATGACGAATCCATACCTATCAGGTATCTTCGGTACTCTTCCAGATTTACAAATGGGGTGTTGTACAGATGGTGTCTTTACTTTGGACAGGTTCATCCAATTGATCTGTATTGGTTTGTGATTCTTGAATTTCTTCAAGATCTATTTTCCTCCCACTAGCCCCTTCAAGGGTAAACTCCTTTTACAAGAAGGCAGCGTGTTTCGCAACAAACACCTTTTGCTCAGTAGGATTGTAGAAATAGTATCCCAAACTTTCTTTAGGATATCTCACAAATGTGCACTCATCAGATCTTGTCCCAAGCTTATCAATTTGAAACCTTTTCACATAAGCTGGACATCTCCAAATCTTAACATGGTCAAGACCAGTTTCCTCCTTGTCCACATCTCATATGGAGTCTTGGGGACGGATTTCGAGGGGACCATATTTAGTAGATATGTAGCCGTTTCTAGGGTATAACCCCAGAATGAAATTGGAAGATTGGTAAAACTCATCATGGAACTGACGAGTGCATTATATTCATTTATTTTGATTCCTTTATGCATAATCTATTGCATGTTTGGTTGTTAACAAGGGCTTAATAGGTTTGTTTATGGGTTTCAGGTCAAAATGGAGATGAAACGAGGAAAATGGGAAGATTGTTGGGTTTTTAATGACAAATTAAATTCATGGTCTTGGCTTGGGACTTGGATTTTATTGTAGAGCCATTCCTTAGCTTTTCGTAACATCTTGAATCGTTCCGATCGAAGTTCAAATGAAAAAGTTATGACCTTTTTACAAAGCGAAAGTTGAAACCTCAGAGTTTGGAAGTTGCAATTTACATAGTAGTTGCTTGGAGCCTATTTCAACCTTGATCCAATCAGAATCAGTTAATGCTCAAATAATGAAAGTTGTAGATCTCGTTGATAGCTTCGATTTGACAGGTAGCAGGCCCCGTAACTCTTCATGGATCAAAAGTTATGTTTATTTTACCAAAGGATGTCACAGGCGCCAAAGCAATACCCGTTGGGGCGAATTTTCATAGCATAAAACCTTTGTCGGGGCAGGTAGGCGCGGCTGATGAGGAGTCTTTGATAAGAGTGTGCATACAAGCCAATCATGTATGATAATAAAGCACATACTTTGTAAACAATCTTATTTATTTATTAATAAAATATTTATTTATTAAAGGCATTTAATTATCTACATGGTGCTGTTTTTATAATATGTAAATAACCCATAGTTTTAAGCAATGCTTTTAGAATCATGATGTTGATTATGCTAATGAGATCTAAATTCTTAGAAAGCTTTAAAACTAAAATAGTTCCCAATCGTGGGATTACTAAAAAGGGGATTAGTAAATTCGGATAGATTGGTACATATGTTGCTTGCTCATTGGATGAGGATGATTGATCTCATGATCATTTGTATGGAGACACTAAAGCAAGTATGTAGGTGCTTATTGGAGAATAAGTTCACTGAACGTGACTCGCTATGGAATACCTAATGGAGTTTTACTCGCTTGTCAATAGGAATTCCTAATGTGAAATTAGTACAAGTGATCCTTGGACTTGAGATCATCATAGTATCTTGTATGTAATAAATTATACTTTGACTTATTCCTTAAGACCTTTTAAGGCATATATAGGGTGTGCTTGGGTATAATGAGTTACATATGGAGATAATAAATGATCAATAAAGAATCTACCACCTCTAGTAAAAGAGGAGATATGTCCTATGTGATTCGTTAAATGACAACCCAGGAATCCTTGGCCAAGGTGGAATGAAATTAGAAAGAGGTTTCTAATTTGCATTAATCGGAAGTTGTGCATTTTCTAATCGAAATACATATAATTAAATAAAATAAGACTTGACAGTAAATTCATATCTTATATTTAATTGGGACATTGTATGGTGGAAGGATTGAATTGTATGGTAACTATTTACTCACAGGTTCTTTTATGATTAATGTTGAAATCTATATTATCTGAAAAGTCGTTGATCGCTAGGGAGGCTTATCCCTATTGTAGAATAAATATTATTTATTTAAATAGATTATTAGTTTAATTTATTTATTTAAATAAGATTAGAATTGTTCTAATTGATTTATTCACAACCGGTTTAATATAGATAACCTAAAGGGTCACACCATAAAAGGAAGAATAATTATTTAAGAAGGTAATGGCATAATCGTAATAATGCATTAAGTATAATTAATTTAATCTATAGTGATAGAATAAATTAAATAGCTTAATATTTATTATTTAATATTTTGAAAATATTAAATATAAATTAATAAGAGGAGTCATATTAATATTATTACAATTATTATTATTTTAATTTCTAAAGGAGTTTAGTAATTAATTTAATATTAGTACTCCCATTTATTCCTAATAAGATTAGGAGACAAATTAATTAAATGAATTTAACTAATTATTCCCATGTGGTGGAAAGCCTAAATTAATTAAAGGAGTTTAATTAATTAAAAGAAATCACATGTCTAATAGGATTAGAAGGGTTAACCAATATCTATATAAGATGAGTCTTATAATAGATATTGATTGATGAAATTCCAATTGTTGGAGAGTACTCCTTTTCTATAGAGGATAGAAAACTAAGGTTTAGTCAAACACCCTCCTTCTTGATAATTCCTCTTCCTTGGTGGATCACCTCTAGTGGCCAAACACTTGGGTGGCTAACGTTAATCAAAGGAAGGAATCTAACCCGAAAATTCAAGGAGATCACGTAGAACAAGGAGTTGAACTAGTACCTGTGGAAGCTTCGTTCTACAAGGGTATGATTTCATAACTTCTTATTTATCGTTTTAAATTAATAATTTGCATAAATGATGATTCAGGTAATGGTTTTGTAAAAAAAATTTAAACTCTGATATACCATGCTTCTGCTAATTTTTGCAATTTGATTGCGTCACGATTTCGTACAAACCCAACAGTGGCATCAGAGCCAAACCTTTATGCAATTATTAATTTATTTTTGATTTCATATACCTATGGGTATATATTTAAAATAATTTATTGGGCATAATTTTATTGTATAATTTTTTTTTTAACAAAAAAAAATGTCGTTTTTTTTTTGGACGAATCACAAATTTTTTTTTGGGTGCTAATCTTGAATTCTGCAAAGAAAAGGTGTTGTCTCTTTCTTACTCCAAAAAGAAGGTGACCCATCAGGAAAGGACTCTTTTAATAAACCTGCAGGACTCTTTTAATAAAAGAAGGTGACTTCTTTTTAAAAAATAAATGTGAATTTATATTATATATATATGATATATATATATATATATATATGATATATTTATATATTATATTCTAAATAATTTTATAATTAAAATAAAGAGTTTATTTTAATCTTGAAATTGGATTTCATGCAATTTAAAATTGCCCATTAAATGATACTCATATATATATGGAATGTTTTAATTTATGAGATGAATATTTATTTATTGATATATATGGTGATATATATGATAATAAATGGGGATTGATTATGGACTATTTGACCAATGTGATTCGATTTTATTTTAGTTGAATGCTTGAATGAATGGGTTTTATTAAATGGGGTCTGTGTACCTCGTCTTCTCTAATTTTTTTTTCTTGATGTAAAATTCTATCTCCCTCCTATGTACTTCCCCTTGACTGCTGATCAAGGTTTCTATTTAAATTAAATAGTTTAATGTAATAGAAATAGTTAGAATTATCTTGAAGAAATTGGAGACCAAGGAACAAGGAGCGCGTGAAGACCCGTTTGTATAGAGCCCGGGTTTAAATGTAATAGTTATATTTAAATTTAAATTTTTGCACTCCTAGGTTTGACCTTTTGGTTCACTTGGTGGCTCTAGTGAACCAAACTAGAATAAAAGTCCATAATCAATCCGGGTAGAATATAATATTCTATATTGCATACTAAATATTATATATATTATATTTTATGCAAACATGCTTCGCATGTTTAATAAAATGACGCGTACTTTATATATATATGTTCATGCGCGCTAAACAAGATGAGACAAATAATAACAAACCCCTTAAAGAAATAATATTAAGTCCGAAGCGTTCAAATGATATTTGGAATATCGAACGTCGCCTTCTAGCATGATAAATTAATAGAGTATTAAATATTTAATATGAACTTGTTGTGCTATCCACAAGGCGAGTATTGCGTATTTAAGATGTTAATTAATCACATTTGATGCTTATCAAGAAAATTGAACGATCTAGTATTGTTGTGCTATCCACAAGGACGAACATTTTTCTTTTTTGAATTTATGAAAGTGCTAGGCTGGACTTAACTTAAATCATTGTAGTTCGGATGTGCACACACTTGACCATTATGATTTAAGAGGCAAAATAAAAGGAGTTATATAGTGATGTAATTGACAAGAGTTGTCTACCTATTTATTTGTATATCGCTTGTTGTGCTATCCATAAGGTTATATACATTTGAAATGGGATCCTTATTCTCACTAGCAAATCTTTAATTAGATGTTGTCGAACTATATAAGTGAGAGTAATATAGTTTGATAAAAATAGTGGGAGATACCAATTTAAAATAAAGACCTAAATTTATTTTGGTAAGCAAAATTAATAAAATGAATGTTTGCTAAAATATTGTTTTTCACATGCAGAATTTTAAAAATGTCAAAATCACTAATTTCACTGAGAAGCATATTTGATGCTAATAAGCTTACCGGGCCGAATTATACGGACTGGCTAAGAAATCTGAGAATAGTTCTCACTGCTGAAAAAATTTCTTATGTCCTAAACTCACCTGTCCCTGGAACTGTTCTAGAAATAGCCTCTGAGGAAGAGATTGCCACCATTGTAAAGTGGCAAGATAATGCATATGTGGCTCAATGCATCATGCTCGCATCCATGAATAACGAGTTTCAGCGTCAGCACGAAAATATGGATGCTCCTACTATATTGATTCACCTCAAGGAGTTGTATGGTGAACAAAGTAGGACTGCTAGATATGAGATATCTAAGGAGCTCTTCCGATCTCGGATGACCAAGGGCAAAGTGAACATAAAGGAACAAAAGAAATCTGATCCAGCTAGCAAAGGAATGTGCTTCCATTGCAACGAGCCGGGTCATTGGAAGAGGAACTGCAAGAAGTTTTTAGCAAAGAAGAAGCTTGGAGAAGCTTCGACTTCCAATCAAGGTTTGTTCATGATTGAAATTAATTTTTCAGAAAGTCAAAATTCTACTGGGATATTGGATACCGACTGTGGTTCTCACATATGTAATAATGTGAAGGGACTGGTCGAAAATAGAAAGCTGAGCAATGATGAGGTCATCCTACGAGTAGGGAATGGAGCTGTAGGGACTTATTGTTTAGTAATGCCTTCGGGCAAGTCCATTTATCTTAATAATTGTTATTATGTTCCGAATATTATTAAAAACATTATTTCAATTTCTGTATTGGATATGGAAGGATTTAACGTTGTTATAAAGAACAATAGTTGTTCTATTTATAAAGAACAATAGTTGTTATATGGTATTGGAAATTTGCGAAATGAACTTTATACACTTGACTTACAAGAAAATATTTTTCAAATTGAACAAACTAAGAAAAGGAAAAGAGATGATATTAATTATACTTACATGTGGCACTGTAGACTCGGTTATATCAATGAAACAAGATTATCCAAGTTGCATAAAGATGGGCTCCTTGAGTTATCTGATTATGAATCATATCTAACTTGTGAATCTTATTTCATGGGTAAAATGACTAAATCTCCTTTTAGTGTAAAAGGAGAAAGAGTTACAGAGTTATTGGCATTGATTCACACAGACGTTTGTGGACCTATGACAACAAATGCACGGGGTGGATATTCTTATTTTATTACTTTCACTGATGATCAGTCAAGATTTGGATATGTGTTTTTAATGAAATACAAGTCATAATCATTTGAAAAGTTCAAAGAGTTCAGAAGTGAAGTAGAGAAACAAACGGGCAAGAGTATAAAGATACTTCGATCAGATCGAGGTGGAGAATACTTAAGCGGTGAGTTTCTCAATTGTCTCAAAGAAAATGGTATAATCTCACAATGGACTCCTCCAGGTACACCACAGTTAAATGGAGTATCTGAAAGGAGAAATCGAACACTGTTGGACATGGTTCGATCCATGATGAGTTTTACCGACCTTCAAATTTCTTTCTGGGGATATGCCCTAGAAACGGCTGCCTACTTAACAAGGTACCTACCAAATCCGCCTCAAAGACTCCATATGAGATGTGGAAGGGGAGGAAACCAAATCTTAAGCATGTTAAGACTTGGGGTTGCCCAGCTTATGTCAAAAAGTTTAAAAATGATAAGCTACAGACTAAATCCGATAAGTGTAGATTTGTGGGATACCTTAAAGAAACTTTAGGGTATTATTTCTATCATCCAACTGATCAAAAGGTGTTTGTTACGGAACATGCTGCCTTCTTGTAAAAGGAGTTTATCCATGAAGGGGTCAGTGGGAGTAAGATATATCTTAAAGAAGTTCAAGAACCACAAATTATCACGGATCAAAGTCAGGTACCTGACCAAGTAGAAGAACCTACTATACTACACCCTGTTCGTAAATCTGGAAGAGTACCGAAGATACCTGAGAGGTATAGATTCATTATAGAGGATGACGATGAGGTACACATCATGAATGATGATGATCCATTGAATTACGAACATGCTATGAGTAATAAAGACTCAGGGAAATGGCTTGAAGCCATGAAATCTGAAATGGACTCCATGTATGAAAATAAAGTATGGACTTTGGTTTCACCACCTGAAGGCATTAAGCCTATTGGGTGTAAATGGGTCTTTAAAAGAAAGACTGGAGCGGACGGTAAGGTAGAGACCTATAAGGCCCGACTGGTTGCAAAAGGTTTCAAACTAAAGACAAGGAGTTGACTATGATGAAACCTTTTCACGAGTAGCTATGCTCAAGTCCATTCGAATTTTGCTTGCGATTGCAGCTTATAATGACTATGAGATCTGGCAGATGGACGTGAAAACGGCCTTCCTCAATGGGAAACTTGAGGAGGATGTGTATATGACACAGCCAGAGGGATTTGTTTCAAAGGTTGGAACAAATCAAGTCTGTAAGCTACAACGATCCATTTATGGATTGAAGCAAGCTTCTCGTAGATGGAACATTCGTTTTGATGAGACAATCAAAGAGTTTGATTTTATCAAAAATGACGATGAACCATGTGTGTACAAGAAGGTTAGTGGGAGCACAATTTCATTCCTTGTATTATATGTTGATGATATATTACTGATAGGGAATGACATTCCTATGCTACAATCGATTAAAATCTGGTTATCTAAACACTTCTCCATGAAGGACTTGGGAGAAACATCCTATATTTTGGGGATAAAGATCTATAGAGATAGATCTAAAAGGATGCTTGGTTTATCCCAAGGAACGTACATTGATGCAATGCTAAAGAGATTTAGCATGGAAGATTCCAAAAGAGGTCTCATGTCGATGAGCCATGGAATACATCTCTCCAAGAAACAGGCCCTAAAGACACCTGAGGAGAGAGACCGTATGAGTAAGATCCCTTATGCTTCTGCAATAGGATCTATTATGTACGGTATGATATGTACTAGACCGGATGTTGCTCATGCACTTAGTGTAACGAGCAGATACCAGTCGAATCTAGGAGAAGAGCACTAGAAGGCAGTGAAGAATATCTTAAAATACTTGAGAAGGACTAAGGATATTTTTCTTGTCTACGGTGGGTCTAAATTAAAACTCGAGGGCTTCACAGACTCAAGTTTTCAAACGGACCAAGATGACAGTAAATCTGTTTCGGGGTATGTTTTTACCTTGAACGGAGGCGCAGTGAGTTGGAAGAGTTCCAAGCAGCAAACAGTTGCTGATTCAGTGACAGAGGCAGAGTATATAGCTGCAAGTGAAGCTGCAAAGGAAGCTGTTTGGATGAAGAAGTTCATAACTGAACTTGGTGTGGTTCCTAGCATTGGAGAAGCAGTTCCCGTTTACTGTGACAACACAGGAGCAGTTGCACAAGCTAAGGAACCGAGGTCTCATCAGAAATCTAAACACGTGTTGCGGCGATTTCACTTGATCAGGGAGATCATTGAAAGAGGAGACGTCACCTTGGAGCGTGTAGACTCTCAAGACAACATTGCATATCCATTTACTAAAGCTTTAACACAACAGCAGTTTGATCGTCACTTAGAGAAGATGGGTATGAGATACCATGACGATTGGCTTTAGTGCAAGTGGGAGATTGATAGTAGTGTGCATACAAGCCAATCATGTATAATGATAAAGCACATACTTTGTAAAAAATCTTATTTATTTATTAATAAAATATTTATTTATTAAAGACATTTAATTATCTACATGGTGCTGTTTTTATAATATGTAAATAACCCATAGTTTTAAGCAATGCTTTTAGAATCATGATGTTGATCATGCTAATGAGATCTAAATTCTTAGAAAGCTTTAAAACTAAAATAGTTCCTAATCGTGGGATTACTAAAAAGGGGATTAGTAAATCCGGATAGATTGGTACATATGTTGCTTGCTCATTGGATGAGGATGATTGATCTCATGATCATTTATGTGGAGACACTAAAGCAAGTATGTAGGTGCTTATTGGAGAATAAGTTCACTGAACGTGACTCGCTATGGAATACCTAATGGAGTTTTACTCGCCTGTCAATAGGAATTCCTAATGTGAAAGTAGTACAAGAGTTCCTTGGACTTGAGATCATCATAGTAGCTTGTATGTAACAAATTATACTTTGACTTATTCCTTAAGACCTTTTAAGGCATATATAGGGTATGCTTGGGTATAATGAGTTACATATGGAGATAATGAATGATCAATAAAGAATCTACCACCTCTAGTAAAAGAGGAGATATGTCCTATGTGATTCGTTAAATGACAACCTAGGAATCCTTGGCCAAGGTGGAATGAAATTAGAAAGAGGTTTTTAATTTGCATTAATTGGAGTTGTGCATTTTCTAATCGAAATACATATAATTAAATAAAATAAGACTTGACAGTAAATTCATATCTTATATTTAATTGGGACATTGTATGGTGGAAGGATTGAATTGTATGGTAACTATTTACTCACAGGTTCTTTTATGATTAATGTTGAAATCTATATTATCTGAAAAGTTGTTGATCGCTAGGGAGGCTTATCCCTATTGTAGAATAAATATTATTTATTTAAATAGATTATTAGTTTAATTTATTTATTTAAATAAGATTAGAATTGTTCTAATTGATTTATTCACAACCGGTTTAATATATAGAACCTAAAGGGTCACACCATAAAAGGAAGAATAATTATTTAAGAAGATAATGGCATAATCGTAATAATGCATTAAGTATAATTAATTTAATCTATAGTGATAGAATAAATTAAATAGCTTAATATTTATTATTTAATATTTTAGAAATATTAAATATAAATTAATAAGAGGAGTCTTATTAATATTATTAATATTATTATTATTTTAATTTCTAAAGGAGTTTAGTAATTAATTTAGTATTAGTACTCTCATTTATTCCTAATAAGATTAGGAGACAAATTAATTAAATGAATTTAATTAATTATTCCCATGTGGTGGGAAGCCTAAATTAATTAAAGGAGTTTAATTAATTAAAAGAAATCCCATGTCTAATAGGATTAGAAGGGTTGACCAATATCTATATAAGATGAGTCTTATAATAGATATTGATTGATGAAATTCCAATTGTTGGAGAGTATTCCTTTTCTATAGAGGATAGAAAACTAAGGTTTAGCCAAACACCCTCCTTCTTGATAATTCCTCTTCCTTGGTGGATCACCTCTAGAGGCCAAACACTTGGGTGGCTAACGTTGATCAAAGGAAGGAATCTAACCCGGAAATTCAAGGAGATCACGAAGAACAAGGAGTTGAACTAGTACCTGTGGAAGCTTCGTTCTACAAGGGTATGATTTCATAACTTCTTATTTATCGTTTTAAATTAATAATTTGCATAAAGGATGATCCGGGTAATGGTTTTGTAGACATTTTTTAAACTCTGATATACCATGCTTCCGCTAATTTTTGCAATTTGATTGCATCACGATTTCGTACAAACCCAACAGTCTTCCTAATTCGGGTAGGATTTAGACGTAAAGATATGATTTGATAAGGGCTACGAGTTTATTTGCAAGAAAAGGCTATTTAAGGGTGAAAGATGGTCATACATGAGATCTCTTCTACTACATTGATTAGGAAAAAAAATCTTAGTTTTGGGGAATCAAAGCATGTCAAGCTAAACTACTCAATTCAATTATGAAGGGATGTTGAACTTTATTCATAATTAACGGTTTGATCAAGTTTACTTTATTTATTTCTTCGTCTGTGAGATTTATTTTGATTATCTACATAAACTTATTGTATGCTATATTATCTGATTAATTTGATATGCCCAGTTAGATTAATCTGATAAATATCATCCGCTAGATTAAGATATATATTAAGCAAACGATGTATGTCTAATCATAAGTAGTAATTAATGATACTTGATTGTGGACAAGCTTTTGGGTATTGTTATGATTTCCAGAAGAAAAGTTAAATAATTCCTGATTGTGCAATTGTTGCTTGGAACAATCTAATTCTCATTCTTCATGCTTCTATTGTATTAAATCTAGACTGATAGTTCTGGGTTATATGATAATTAGGATCTTTTGTTGGCAATCGTCGCATTAGATTTATACATAAGGAGAATTTCGAATAATTAGCGATCGACGGTTATCTAGGGTTGTTAATCTCATTGAAGGAAGAATATTGTAAAACTTGATTAATCCATGACTGTGAGAAGGTGATACTGAATTGAAGAATTGAAGATTTTTACTTATTGATATTTCTTCTAAATTTACTTTTGTTAATTTAGTTATTCAAAACAAAACCCCCAATTTATTGGAAAATAATTGGATAAATATAAAATAATACACTCTCTGTGGGATCGATCCTTGCTTATTGCTATACTCATTCTTGTGATAGTAGAGTAGAAGTAAGGTATTAATTTAGGAGTGCTAACGACATCTCCCAGGAACGAACCACTGTCCAACAATATTCGATTTCTCATTTCAGATACTCCATTTAACTGTGATGTACCTGGTGTAGTCCATTGTGATATTATACCATTTTCTTTGAGACAATCTAAAAACTCACCGCTTAAGTATTCACCACCTCGATCTGATCGAAGAATTTTAATACTTTTGTCAGTTTGTTTCTCTACTTCACTTCTAAACTCTTTGAACTTTTCAAATGATTCAGATTTGTATTTCATTAAATACACATATCCATATCTTGAGTGATCATCAGTGAAAGTAATAAAATAAGAATACCCTCCCGGTGCATTCGTTGTTATAGGTCCACAAACGTCTGTGTGAACAACGCTAATAATTCTGTAACTCTTTCTCCTTTTCCACTAAAAGGAGATTTAGTCATTTTACCCATGAGACAAGATTCACAAGTTGGATATGATTCATAATCAGATAGCTCTAAGTGTAGAGATTTCGACACATAAACGCAGCGAAAATTAAAATTTTCCGAAACCCTAAAATAGGATCCATGCGAAAAATATATTAATTCAAAGGTTTAGATTTGTTTTACCGATTATTCAAGCCTAAACGGAGATGATGGAAATTCTGAAACTGCTTCGAATCTTCAACGCAATCCAAAGGAACTGCGTCTCTACGATATCCACACGAACGTCCCGCGAATCGTCATACGATCTGCAGCAAGCAAAGGTGCGGTACTAGCCGCCAAGGATCTGGACTTTCTCAATTTTTCTCTCTAGTCTCTCTCTAAGAGCGGCTAGGGTTTTTGATAATAATGAATCCCCTAAAAACGGCTGATATATCATATATATAGTAGTTAAAGGAATTAACCAAAACCTAATCCAATTAGAAAAATAAAATTTGAATATATATATATATATATATATATATATTATATCTTAATTAAGTCTTACTTAATTAATATACATATATATATATATATATATAAATTATCCTATTAATTTAAATTTATAATTTAAATACTATCAATTACATTGATATATTTAAATCCTTACAATTTAAATTAATTCTCTTTTAATTACGTTCTAAGTGTGTGACCCTATAGGTTATTATTATGTTGGCAATAATTTTAAAATCATATTATAAAATTATAAACAGTGAGCGGCATCTAGTAATGCATCACTGCTACCCAAATAATAATAAGATCGGTGATTCGAAATAACTTTTTTGTGACCAATGTTTCAATGTAATTTAATCCTTTTAACCTTGATATCCTAGATTAAACTCGAGGCATGGAATGTGTCATCCTCTTCATAATTTAATCTGAGTTTTCTTGATCGATGAGTAGACTATATGAAATACATCACTATTTGAGCATGGCCATGCATTTCATAGTCCTACTCAATCAAGAGGTATATGGATATCACCCCTAAGATATAGGAGGGTTAAATTCCATCTAGATCACTCATATTCCTCACACGATTCATGATGTACCCAATAATCACCTTTATTGTCCACCCTATTAAAGGTAACCTTTGATGATATCAAAGTACATAAATTTCCGTGTAGTAATATAGTGATTTCAGGTCGGAGGATCATTACATCATTGTCACTATGAGAATTGCTTATGACACTTTGTATAATGCTCCACGTAGAATTCTCATGGTGGGTCTGTCTAGTACATTGTTCTCTAACATGTACCTATGCATTGACTCAATATCTCATATATTTATGACCAATGAGATTTGGCCATCAGTCAATCCACATACTAGTCTCAATGTATCATTGTTGTCCCATTAATAATGACACTCGACTAGGGACATTTAAGAGTAATGATACTAATTGTAATTATATGATCTCATGTTCAAGTCACATACTTGAAGCCATAAAATTTGTATCACTATTCTAAGGACTTTTATTATGTTAACATTTATATAACGCAGTAAATAAAACCATAATAAAATAATTCATTTATTCAATCAAATATAATATCAAAAATGTTAAGCAATTACATCAAAGAATTGACCTCTAGGGCATAAACTCTAACACTAAGAGCCCATCCTTATGCAACTTAGATAATCTTGTTTCGTTGATATGACCGAGTCTACAGTGCCACATATAGGTATAATTAACATCATCTCTTTTCCTTTTCTTAGTTTGTTCTGATTGAAGTATATTTTCATGCAAGTCAAGTATATAAAGTCCATTTCACTGATTACCAACACCATATAAAACATTGTCTTTATAAATAGAACAACTGTTGTTCTTTATTATAATGTCTGATAGGTCTCCAAATCTAAGTATTTTATCTTGATGATAACAAATTAGGTTAATAGGTCAAAAGGGTAGAATCCTCTCCATATGATTAAAAATATTAATACTTGATTTTAACTATCTCAAATATTTTGACCAAAAATATTTATTTTCTAAAATTTCTCTTGAATTTATTTTATGACCTTGATAAACTAACATCAAGTGTTAATAAAATGAGTTCATATAGTAACATTTTCTAAGGCAAGGAGATTCCTATTTCATTTTGAAAATAATTTTCAAATTCTTTTATGGGCAAAAAGTATTTCTAAAATATATTATAATATATATATATATATATATATATATATATAGAATCTGTGTGTGTGCATGGTGTGTGTGCCGAATTTGTGTGTGTGCATGGGAGTGTGACATGAATGTGTAGTGCTTGTGTTGGTATGTGTGCCGAGTGTATGCTTATTTGCTGCAAATTGAAGGGATAAGTTATATGCCTACAGATAAAGACTTAGGCCTTTGTTGTACAAATTAAATGTTAGGTAAGGTTATGAGTCATAAGTTGAAAACAAAGTTGGCAAAACAAATGTGGTGACTCACATGTAGTAAACAAAAAAGTTGGGCCAAATCAATTCTTCATCCGGCATATTAAATGTGATCCGAGCCCTTCATTTT
Organism: Panax stipuleanatus; assembly: GCA_020205555.1. Classification (NCBI taxonomy): domain Eukaryota; kingdom Viridiplantae; phylum Streptophyta; class Magnoliopsida; order Apiales; family Araliaceae; genus Panax; species Panax stipuleanatus. Next base: position 145,041,914 of record CM035124.1, read on the forward strand.
GAAATCATACAATCCGAACATTCTATTTCAAAAATAGATTTCCAAAATTACGGTTTTGCCCTAACCTCAAAAATCATATAAATAGGAAGCTTTTCTATACATTTCAACTTACCAATTTTACATATCTAAAAAGCTTACTCTCATTGCCTACACTCTGTCCGAATAAGCTTTTGCTCTCTTCTTCTAATCAAAGTTCTAATTCTATATTAGAAGAGAAAAATTGGTCAAAATATCTGGGATAAGTTGTTAAATTATTATTGCTTATATCATCTCAAACTTGCATAGATAATCAGATATAAATTGTGATACACATTTATATATATCTATATTTCATCTATCATATCAAGTAAAAAGTCAATACTTGGACACCGATATAATTCGAAAGTTATTTCTTTGAAATTCTCCGAACGGTCTTTAAAATCTCAAGTGGCCTTTTACAGATATAAATAATCTATAAAAATATTATATAATATTTATATACGGTTATTAAGTTGTGAATCGAAAAATTTAGTCATTACTTGGATACCGATATAATCGGAAGTTATTTCTTTGAAATTCTCCGGACGGTCTTTAAAATCCTAAGCAGCCAAATTATTCACAACGTAAATCAAATATAATATAATATATATAAGTGGGTGAAACAAGTTTGTTCAAGTATTATCTAAATTGATCATATCATTATACTTGATAAACTGTCATTAAATATACTGCTCATATAATTGTTCATAAATTATTGTTGCATTATTAAAATGTGTGTGGTTATTTAAATTCAAAGTTACATTTATTTAAAACCATAGAAACACACTCTTTATAAAGAAAAATCTTTTTCTTAATCCATAGAAAAATATTCTTTATTAAAGAAAAAGAAAATCTTAATGCTTAAATCTTTTATCTTTTTTCACAAAAGCACGTTACATAAAAGTTTTTGAACTTTTATCATATACTTAAATTCTATATCTGCTTATCTGAGAAGTATATGTTCTACAATTTTATCTGCTTATTATTAGAAGCAAATATTCAAACAAACTTTTTGTAAAAAGGAAAAGGTTGAGTTAGTTTATTTTATACTTGTGAGAATGACAAGAATTCTTTGACCAAGACCAGAGTCTTAGAGAGGTCAGCTAGGAGTTGGGTATCTAGTGTACTTGTGAGGTGAGAAAGAGATTGTTGTTTCAAGACCAAGGTATAGAATAGTTCTAAGCTCAAAAGAAGATTCAACTAAGCTTGAGGAAGGAGCTGGGAGTTCGCTGTCCAAGATAGTTGTGGATTGTTGTAAGTTTATTTTTAAAACTTTGTAAAGGCTTCTCCGCCTATTGAAGGAGTATTTATTATAGGGAGTAATAGGATCTCAAGTCCTGGAGAGGAGCTTGAGACTGGACGTAGCAACATACCCGAGCTGTATGTTGTGAACTAGATAAATATCTGTGCATTGTGTGATTGAATTTTAATCTGCTTATTAATTTCTTAAAATTAATCCACTAAAACTCAAAAAGGCCAAAGATAATTTTTAAACAGTGATAATCTATTCACCCCCCCCTTCTAGATTATTATTGGACTTTCAATTGGTATCAGAGCGGTGTTCTTTAACTTGTTTGTTAAGTGATTACAGGCGTATCTAAGAGTAGATCCATCTATGGCCTACACAAATGCTACCGGTTGCGGAGAAGGACTTTCAATGTCCAGACCTCCACTATTTGATGGCACAAACTTTGCCACCTGGAAAAATAGGTTCAAAATCTACGCCAAATCACAAGGAATCAAAATTTGGCTAGCAATAGAACGAGGTGTAAAGATTCCCACAAAAATCTAAGATGAAAAGCTCGTCGAAAAAGATGCTAGGGAATTCAGCACCGAAGATGAGGAGATTATGAATATCGCCTCCAAAGCTGAACAAGTGCTAACCAGTGCTCTTATAGAAAAAGAATACAAAAGAGTTGGCAACTGCAAAAATGCTAAAGAAATCTGGAAAAAATTGATTGTAAGCTATGAAGGAACCAGTCATATCAAAGAAACCAGAAAAGATGCTCTAATCCAAGAGTATGAAAGCTTCAAGCTAGAAGAAAATGAGAAAATCATTGATATGGAAACTCATTTTTCTAGAATCATTGATGAGCTAGAACAACTGGAAAAAGCTTACATAACAAATGAGAAGAACAGAAGAATTCTCAAAGCCCTTCCATCTGTATGGAAAATAAAGTTACACCCATCAAGGAAATGCATGATCTAACTGCCTATCCTCTTGATAGCCTCATTGGAAATCTTCGTGCCCACGAAGTCGACACGCTAGTCGAAAAAGCAGGATCAAACACAGACCTCAAAAAGAATGGAATCGCTTTCAAAGCCTTACTCATTGATCAAGAAAGCAATGATGATGAATTGAATGAAGAACTCTTGAGTCTAGATAATAATGAAGTTGCATTATTATGAAGACAACTCATGAGATAATTCAAATCAAAGCAAAGAGATATGGCAAAGGCTTTATGAAAACAAACAATAACTTCAACAACTTCCGAAACAAGCAAGCTTTAAGCCAAAAATTCCAGGAGGGAATTTTAAAGCTACCAACAGCAACTTCAGAAATGCTGGCTCAAATGAAAATTCAAATAACTATTTTGAATGCAACCAACCAGGACACTTCAAGAAGGATTGTCCAAAACTAGCCAACAACAAAGTTCTAGTAACTGAAGAAAGCTGGGATCTAAGTGATGAAGAAGAACCTACTGAGCCAACCGAAGAAATCGCAAATTTATGTTTAATGGCGGACAATGACTCATCGCCAAGATCTGAGATAAATTCAGAACATCAATTACCTAGCACTTCATATACCACACATAATTTAGAAAACATAAATGAATTACAAGAAGCATATAATTTTCAATATAAAGATAATAAAATTATTAAAGAAGATTTTATTAAATTAAAAGCATCATTTAAAAAATTAATTGAAGCAAATAGAAAATTTTAATTAGTTATGGATAATGAAATCTTAAAACATGAAAATGAGAAATTAGAAAATAACTCTTCAGGAAATCTTGTAGTAAAAGAAGAACTAGAAAAATTAAGAAAAACAAAATGAATATCTTGAAACTGAAAATTCAGCTCTTGCTGTGATTATAGAAGATTCTCAAACACTATAATAAGAAATAAGTAAAAAGGAAAACTCATCTCAGAAATTAGAAAAACAACTTGAAGAATCTACTTTAATGAATCAAATTAAAATGTTGACTCTAGAACATGATGACTTAAACTTTACAATTATTAAATTTACAAAAGGGAAAGAAAATCTTGACGTTATGCTCAGTCAACAAAGATGTAGTTTTAATAAAGAAGGATTAGGGTATATCGGAGAATTAGTAAGATAAAAGATAAAAAACTCTATCATGTTAAAAGTAAAGAAAAAGGTCATGCATCTCCTATTGATAAATGCTCTTATTGTAACAGAAATGGTCATTCGATTTACTCATGTAATGCCAAGAATGGAAACTACAAAGGAAAAATGATTTGGGTAGTAAAAGGAAGTTACACTGAACCTATTATCACAAAAAGAGAATTTCTTTCTCATGAAAGAGCATCTAGAAACTCTCGTCAAAATTCTTCAATCAAAAGAGTTAATCATGCATATTATGAATCTGCTACCCATAGAACATATGTGTCTACTAGTGATTATTATCTTGTACCAAACTTTGTAAGGAAAAACACGAACGATCCTTATACAAAATGGAAAATTTACCCAAAGGACCCTTCTTATTAAAGGGTACCAGTTTATGAATTTAATATATATTGCAGGTATGTCTCACAGCTGACTCTAGTAAAAATAAATGGTACCTTGATAGTGGTTGTTCAAGACACATGACAAGCGACAAAACAAAATTGAGCAATCTACAAGCTACAGACTATAATGAGGTAACATTTGGAGATAGCAACAAAGGTAAAGTTGTTGGAATTGGAAATGTGTACAGCAAACACATAACAATCTCTAACGTTCAATTAGTCACAGGACTTAGGTACAATCTTCTATCCATCAGTCAACTATGTGATAGTGGTTTTAAAATAACATTCAGTCCTCATAACTGTTCAATATATGACCAAACTGGGAAATTAATTCTACTTTGTCCTAGAAGTCAAAATGTGTACACGTGTGATTTAGATACATACTCACACATGGACAATGTGTGTCTTGTATCTGCAAATAACGATCCTTGGCTTTGGCATTGTAGATTAGGACACATTAATATGAAATTAATTAACAACATATCTTATAAGGAACATGTTCGTGGTCGTCCTAAACTTAAATTCCTTAAAGATCATATCTGTGAAGCTTGTGAATTAGGAAAATAAATTCATGCATCTCATAAATCTAAACTCACAGTTTCAACCTCTCGACCACTTGAACTCTTGCATATGGACTTAGTAGGACCTATCCCTAAACATAGTATGAGTGGTGTGATAAGTAGGTTTTATACCTACTTATTGGTTATCTACTTGCTAGAATTATGGCATAAACTCAAATATTTTAGTGTCTTTTTATACTCTTTATCTTTGCTTTGTAGGATTGCATGAAGGAAACTATAAGGTGAGCTAATGGAAACAATTGGCATGGAAATGGCATGGGTATGGCATGATGGCAAGATGGTGTGCTAGAGGTGGACTAAAGATGGTAAGCATGTGGTGAGATGAAGATCAAGCACAGCATGGGGGCATGGAAATGGCATCTGATGAGTGGCTAAGGAAAGAAAAAAGAAAAGAAAAGCAACAACCAAGGCAGCAGCATTTCAATAGCAAAACACCAGCAGCAACATGTAAAGAAGCCCAGCCGCGCGGCCGCGCCAATAATGGCCTTGAACACAGCGCGCCCGCTGTGACAACCCAAAAATTATAAAATCTTGAATGATTAGAATAAAGGTTAAAGAATAAAATCTAGATGAGAATTTGAGGATCTATTTAAAATTTTCAAGTAAAACCTATATGATTTGCTATTCGAATTTGAATAAAGAAAATATGGGTTATAATATTTCTAAACCCTAGAAATGAATTAATATGTACTAGAAGAAATATCAAGGATAAGGTATTACGATACCTATAAATTCGATGTGAACTGAATGGTCTAAAGAAATGTTATAATGATGCATGTGAAAATTTTATTAAGGGAATAAAAATTCACATGAAGAGATACTATGAGGTTAAACAAAGGTGAGTATATGTATAGAAATATATATATATATATATATATATATATATATATATATATATATATACTTAGTAAGGTGCTATATATTTTAGCAAGAGATATGATGAATTAAGTTAAGGATATGAGAATCAAGTGAAGACTATGTTAGTAATTAGCATAGCTTGAATGTTGGCCTTGACTGCCAAATAAGAAGATGAATAAGCATAGAGCTATTAGCTAATATGATTAACAATAAAAATGGAGCTAGTTAAAACTCAAAATTTGAGTTAGAGATAGAATTTTGAAGTACGGACTGCTCGGTTGCACCCAAAACGTCAAGTTTAGTCAGAAAAGACAGTAAACACAAAATATGTAAGGGTTGACTTTTTGGTCAAAGTCAACAGTTGACTTTTATGGCAAAAAAAGTCAAAATTGGAGTTAGAAGTGGAATATGTGTCATATTAAATAAATAGATATATATATACCAATATAAGGGATTTATTTTATAATCTTAAGTTACTATTTATTCTGAAACCTAATTATAGCAAGTATAATTGGGTTATGTAAGTTAATTGATATTATTGATATATGAGAATGTGTTTATATTAATAATAATGTATAAGAGTCCAAATGATAATTTATTTCATGGACTAAGGAGAATAAATAGTTTAAACAAGCCTATTAGTTTAATTAGCATTGGACTTGTAGATAGTTTAATTAGGGGTAACTAAATTATTTATTAGCCCAATATTAGATTATCAAGTATGTTAGTATCCCAAATAAATAAACTAAGGGAGCCCAAGTTGATGGTAGTTAGTAGTTAAGCTAATTAGAAATCAAGCCCAAGTAATTAATGTTGGATTGCCCAAAACATTATATTAAATGGCCTAAACCTTAGTCCATTAAGTGAGGAGACTTGTTAGTCCTTTGATAAATATGTAATAGTCCTAGTAATACTAGTGGACTAGCCCAATTGGACTAATAATCAAGCCCCTTTATTTTATTGGAGGTGGACTTGAATGTTATTAGGTAAATGAATTAATCAAAGCCCAAACTCTTAGCCCAATTAAGAGAGGACATATTGGACTTCTAGTAAGCTAAATGAGGAATAAAAAATAAACCATATGGGCCAAATAAGGCCATCATGACCAAAATTATGAGGGTAATTTGGGGAGAGAAAAGAGAATTTTTAAGCTTGTCTAAAATGTTGGCTAAAATCTACTAAATCTACAAACTAAGCCACGTGTCACTCTCTTAGCATGTCCAACGCTTATGGTTAAGAGTACAAACAACCATTAGAATGATTAAGAGAGAGAAGTAGTGGAGGAGGAAATATTTACACACTTAATCATACTTACTCCACTTACTTCATTTTATTCCTTACACTTCCAAGCTCCTTAGCAAGAGAAAAAGAAAATATATAGAGAAAGAGGGAGAGCATATTTCGGCCACTACAAGGAGAAAAGGAGAGCTTGGATCTTCATGCATGCTAAGTATATAAGCTACTTTGGAAGAATAAGAAGAATAGCAAGAAGAACTAGGTAATGATTCTCAAAAATCTAAAGTTTAGATTACTTATTTTGTTAGATTTTGATGAAACAAGGAGCCGTATGTTTGTTCTTTAAAAAATCTTCATCTATGTGGGTATAAGTGTTTTATATGAGGATCAAAACATTTTTAAAGTTGAAAGTTAGATCAAAAGAGAGAAAAGAGAGATTTGTATAAAATGGGTAGAGAAAAAGCTTATGCATGCATGCACTAGGTAACTTTGTGTTAGATTCTTGAGATGCATGCTGTATATGATTAATATCATGTTAAAATGTTAGATCTTGAGTTTAATAAGTGAAACTTGTGTATTTGTATGAGTTCATATGATAAAGTTTGGAAAAAGGAAGTTAGATGGATTTTTAAGAAAATATTTATTTAACTAGTGTGCTATAACATGTCCTTGTTGAAATCTACAAGTGATATTTGAGATTTTCTTTCTTGATATGCTAGATACATGAGTTGAGGGCAAAACTCCTTTGGAATCACTCAAATATGTTTAAAAATGAGCAAGTCATGAATTTAATCCCAAACTACTCAACTGTTGCAATCATACTACTGATCAGTCAGTTCTGGGATGTTTTTGGTAACCAAAAAAACCTCAAATTTGATGTTTGATATATCAAAAATGTATATCGAGAAAATATGAATCTAACGATATCAAATGGACCAAAATCTGATATGTAGATCTCGAGATACATGCGTTTCCGTAAAGGACCCCAAATCTGAAAAACAAACCAACTGTTGTAAACATACTTGCTGATCAGTCACCTTAACCTGATTTCGGGACCTAGACAGATCAGAATTTGATATTTGGTAAATGAAAACTGTATTTTAGGAAGATACGAATCCAACTCCTCCAACGGAGCCTAAATCCGAGTTGTAGACTTCGTTCTACAAGCGTTTTCGTGAAGGACCCCAAATATGAATTTTTGGGTAAAAATTATAGTAATAATATGAAGTGAATGGAAAATGAGTTATTATAATAAATAACTTTTAAAGTCACTAATGGGTTAGTAAAATAATTACATATAAATTTAAATGTAATTAATATTTAATTATTATTTAAATGATATTAAGTAATAATTAAGTAGAGTTAGTGTTAATGAAATAACTATTTATTATTTAATTAAGATTAAATAATAACTAGAGTTAAACAATTAATTAATTATTATTTAAGTAATATTAATTAATGATTAAAGAATATTTAAGTAAGATTAAGTAATAATAAAGTAATTACTTACTTACATTGACATAAAAGTTTATAGAATTAATTATTTATTATTTAATAATAAATAAGGACGAATGTTAATTAATTATTCTTTAAATAATAATAAGAAATAATTAAAGACTAATGGAGTGAATAAATCAATTATTTAATTTTCAAGGATAATGATTTAATTAATTATTAGTAAAGACAAATAATAATTTAATTATTCATTATTTAATTAACATTAAATAATGAGGAGTTATAATTGGTTATTATTTATTATTAAATAATGACTAAAGGGAATTAATTAATTACTATTTAATTAATATTAAATAGTAATCAAATGAAGAGGGAGTTAACAATTAAAGAAAATTTAAATAACTCCTTAATTAAACAATTATAATAAATTATTTAAAGATCTAATAAGTGTTTATCATCTAAGAAAAGCCCTATTAATTATTAAATCATTAATCTAAGATCAAATAAATAACTTATATGATTAAAGATAGTACATTATATGTATGTACCTTGTGATTGAATTATTTGTTAAATAATAGTGCAAATAAGCGTATAGATGGACAATTATACGCAGTACTAATTGATAGATCTACATTATCAATATTAGGTCATTCAAAGAGTTTTAATTAAAGCTAATAAGCCGTAGCTCGTCGAACAGACAAGTTCCCTAACTCAAGCTCGAGTTATTATTTTTGAAGCATGTTAGTGAATAATTATTGTTGATTATTCACATCTATATCGATTATTGAGATTCGCACTTTGTGTAATTGAATTCATGTTCTATTATTATTGAACTGCGAATTATTTTAAAGTTCTTTTATTCATGAACTGTTTATGAAATTGGATCTATGCTAATTGGATCTATGCTATTTGTGTCAGCTAGATCAAGCATGTTTAAAATTTGTTAACTCAAATTCGTTTTGAAGACTTGGTGCATGTTGCATATGTTCATCAGGTATGAAAGGCTGATCACCTTCATTACCCTAAGGTTCAGTAAAGTTGTTCATGGTCCTTGTTGACATTAAACGCTATTGATTCAGTCATTTAATTACCAAAGTTATGATTCATGCTCTTTTACAATTATTATATTGTTGAAAATTCGAAAGTTCATTCTTTCTTTCAATCATGATATATCTTTATTGAATTTAAACTTGCTGGGCAAAATTGTTGCTCACCCTGCTATATCATGATAACAAAATTTCAGATTAATACGAAGGCTTGAAGAAGGACAGAAACAAGTGCAAAGTACAATAGTACAATATTGTTATGCACGAATAACTATTTAGTTATCTTATATAAACCTTTTGTAATTTTAAAGGTATGTTTTCAGTTAAGGTCAAAAAACCTGGGGAAATGTTATATAATCATGTGAAATAAATAATATATGTTTATTAGTTCCGCAATAGATGATAGAATATGTATGATAATGAAGTACCGTAACGTATCAAGTCCGAGGTTCTTGGGACCCGGATTTGGGGGCATCACAGGTTGGTATCAGAGCTGTAGGTTATAAACCTTTGGTATGATTATCTTAGGCTATAACTGTAGAGATGAGGATGATGAATAAACTCAAATAGAGTTGAAGTGATGAGAGATGGAATTCAGAAAATTCATCATTAAGATAAGAAGATGATAAATAAGGTTTAAAGAAGAATCTTGAAGAATTATAAGAAAAGAATCTGGAGTTACCTGACTCCAATAGTAAAGATGAAAAGTGATAATAAATAGACAAAGTCTATAAGATGAAAAGTGTAAAATCATAATATAATATGATTAAGAAGAAAGAACATCGTAAAATAAAACGATCATGAAATAGAAAAGAATCGTAATATAACACGATTGTAAGGTACGATCACAACGTGATCTGATGAGGTCCTATAAGGACAGATGATCAATCTATGGATTGAAGACTTTATAGCAGAATTGTTATACGAATATGGTACTATGAAATAGTACGCGTTAAACTCAAAAGAGTTGAAAAGGATGATACAGATTAAATGAAATTCGTATTGAGCAAAGGGGAGACTAAGATTATGTGGGATTTCAATTGAGGACTCATGTTAGCAGCTAAGTTGTATGATTCCTTGATGGGCGGGGAATTTATGCTTGGTTTTAGAACCACTTAGCTTCTTATATTGATATAGTGGTTAAGTTGAACAATTTCTTATATGGACAGGGAGTTGTCCTTGGTCTAACAAACCGCTTAGCTTCCTGTATTGATTAGTGGCTGAGTTGACCAATTCCTTGTATGGGCAGGGGATTGTGTTAGGTTCGACAACCACTTAGTTTCTTACACTGATAATCATTGAAATGTTGATGTCGCGCTATTCGCTATATGTATGCTGAGAAGGTGATTCTTTTCTCATGTGTATGACAGATAGGTAGAGAATATAAGAATAGGCGCGAGTTCTTGGAACTCATACTTATGGTAAGTTCGTGACTCATAATTGTATGGTATATTTTTGAACCCCTAAGCGTATGGACAGTTCCTGATTGGTTCTTGAACTGCATATTGCTAGGACAAGTTTCTAAACTCATATTATTGTGGAAAGTTCCTGAACTCATAACGTGTGGTAAGTTTGATGAACTATACCGGGGTATAGGAAAGTTGTGGATGGAGAATTGAGGATTTTAATAGATAGAATTATTAAGCAATTGATCATTATAGAAATTGAAGTTGATGGTGGAAGCATAGGTATTCCAAATATTCTAGCTGTGCTAGACTTCAAATTTTTGATATCAAGCTAAATTCGCACTGATGTGCCTTTCGAAATAAAATGAATTTTTGTTATCAGCAACACATGGTTACAATTGTATAGAAGTGGGCTTCGTACCACTAACACATCATTACCAGTAGCGGCATGATAACATCAAAAATGATTTTCAATGGTTTTTGAACTGTTTAAAGAAGAGTCTACGCTAATTATTTCGGCTAGACAAAAATAATTTGAGATATCAAAATATATTTTGTATATCATTGATGCATCATGGAACCTGATGCAAGCGATGATAAAAATGATTGAGTTATCAATGCAGAATTACCTAGTGTTGGATGGGATCTAAGGATCATCAGCCCACTATGGTACGATGTAGTATGACAAAACCATAAAATGACGAAATTCTCAAACGGACTGTAAATACAGTGCGGTATAATGATGTCATAAAATGATTTTCAAAATTTTAAAGAAAAGTTAAGTGCTAATTAAATCTGGCCAGACACATGTTTCGATTGATATTCGAATTATTGGTATACGTCTAAGCTAATTGATTCAGCTAGACAATGTTTATGAAGGTTCAAGTATCTCTTTGAGAATTTATCCTGAACCAAATTATTTTGGGACAGGACTCTGATGTTAAGACTGAGGTGAACAACCCCAAAAAATAGGAATATATTGGTTGGATGATATATTCCAATCCTTGAATGCATACAGCCGTTTTGAAAACTAAGGTACAATAGATAGATCACCTAACGTACCCGTATCGTTAATTTACATTCTTCGTGATTGTAAACATACCAAGTGCAACATGGTTAACAGATTTGGTTACGGTGAATACCGTTAAACCTGAGAGTTCACTGTTTATATGACCCCTCAGCCCGATATGAAAAGTTTTAACTCCTTAGAGAGAAGTCATGAAAGAATGTGATGATAGCAGAGCTCCTCATAGAAGGAAGCAATATGTACTCATTAAATTGAGCATGAAATCAGATAAAGGTTATATTAAAACCTAGTTTTGATGAATAAAAGGAGTGGTGATTAGTAGACTGTAATTTCGGGGATGAAATTCTTAGAAGAAGGGGTGAATGTGACAATCCAAAAATTATAAAATCTTGAATGATTAGAATAAAGGTTAAAGAATAAAACCTAGATGAGAATTTGAGGATTTATTTAAAATTTTCAAGTAAAACCTATATGGTTTGCTATTCGAATGTGAATAGAGAAAATATGGGTTACAAAATTTTAAAGCCCTAGAAATGAATTAATATGTAATTGAAGAAATATAAAGGATAAGGTATTACGATACCTATAAATTCGATGTGAATTGAATGGTCTAAAGAAATGTTATAATGATGTACGTGAAAATTTTATTAAGGGAATCAAAATTCGCATGAAGAGATACTATGAGGTTAAATGAAGGTGAGTATATGTATAAATATATATATATATATATATATATATATATATATATATATATACTTAGTAAGGTGCTATATATTTTAGCAAGAGAAATGATGAATTAAGTTAAGGATATGAAAATCAAGTGAAGACTATGTTAGTAATTAGCATAACTTGAATGTTGGCCTTGGCTGACAATAAATAATAAGATAAATAAGCATATAACTATTAGCTAATATGATTAGCAATAAAAATAGAGTAAGTTAAAATTCAAAATTTGAGTTAGATATAGAATTTTGAAGTACGGACTGCTCGGTTGCATCCAGAACGTCAAGTTTAGTCGGAAAAGATAGTAAACACAAAATATATATGGATTGACTTTTTGGCCAAAGTCAATAGTTGACTTTTTGGTCAAAGTCAATAGTTGACTTTTATGGAGAAAAGTCAAAATTAGAGTTAGAAGTGGAATATGTGTCGTATTGAATAAATAAATATATATATACCATTGTAAGGGATTTATTTTATAATCTCAAGTTACTATTTATTCTGAAACCTAATTATAATAAGTCTAATTGGGTTATGTAAGTTAATTGATATTATTGATATATGAGAATGTGTTTATATTAATAATAATGTATAAGAGTCCAAATAATAATTTATTTTATGGACTAAGGAGAATAAATAGTTTAAACAAACCCATTAGTTTAATTAAGCATTGGACATGTAGATAGTTTAATTAGAGGTAACTAAATTATTAGTTAGCCCAATATTAGCTTATCAAGTATGTTAGTATCCCAAATAAATAACTAAGGGTGCCCAAGTTGATGGTAGTTAGTAGTTAAGCTAATTAGAAATCAAGCCCAAGTAATTAATGTTGGATGGCCTAAAACATTATATTAAATGGCCTAAACCTTGGTCCATTAAGTGAGGAGACTTGTTAGTGCTTTGATAAATATGTAATAGTCCTAGTAATACTAGTGGACTAGCCCAATTGGATTAATAATCAAGCCCCTTTATTTCATTGGAGATGGACTTGAATGTTATTAGGTAAATGAATTAATCAAAGCCCAAACTCTTAGCCTAATTAAGAGAGGACTTATTGGACTTCTAGTAAGTTAAATGAGGAATAAACAAATAAACCATATGGGCCAAATAAGGCCATCATGACCGAAATTATGAGGGCAATTTGGGGAGAGAAAAGAGAATTTCTAAGCTTGTCTAAAATGTTGGCTAAAATCTACTAAATCTACCAACTAAGCCACGTGTCACTCTCTTAGCATGTCCAACACTTATGGTTAAGTGTACAAGCAACCATTAGAATGATTAAGAGAGAGGAGTAGTGGAGGAGGAAATATTTAAACACTTAATCATACTTACTCCACTTACTTCATTTTATTCCTTACACTTCCAAGCTCCTTAGCAAGAGAAAAAGAAAAATATATATAGAGAGAGAGGGAGAGCATATTTTGGCCACTACAAGGAGAAAAGGAGAGCTTGGATCTTCATGCATGCTAAGTATCTAAGCTACTTTGGAAGAATAAGAAGAATATCAAGAAGAACTAGGTAATGATTCTCAAAAATCTAAAGTTTAGATTACTTATTTTGTTAGATTTTGATGAAACAAGGAGCCTTATGTTTGATTTTTAAAAACTCTTCATCTATGTGGGTATAAGTGTTTTATATGAGGATCAAAATATTTTTAAAGTTTAAAGTTAGATCAACAGAAAGAAAAGAGAGATTTGTACAAAATGTGTAGAGAAAAAGCTTATGCATGCATGCACTAGGTAACTTTATGTTAGATTCTTGAGATGCATATTGTATATCGTTAATATCATGTTAGAATGTTAGATCTTGAGTTTAATAAGTGAAACTTGTGGATTTTTATGAGTTCATATGGTAAAGTTTGGAAAAAGGAAGTTAGATGGATTTTTGAGAAAGTTTTATTTAACTAGGGTGCTATAACATCTGCATGTTAAAATCTACAAGTGACATTTGAGATTTTCTTTCTTGATATGCTAGATACATGAGTTGAGGGCAAAACCCCTTTGGAATCACTCAAATATGTTTAAAAAGGAGCAAGTTATGAATTTAATCGCAAACTACCTAATTGTTGTAACTATGCTACTGATCAGTCACTTCTGGGATATTTTTGGTAACAAACACAGACTCAAATTTGGTGTTTAATAAATTGAAAATGTATTTTGGGAAAATACGAATCCAACGATACCAAATGGACCAAAATTCGATATATAGATCTCGAGATACAAGCGTTTCCGTAAAGGACCCCAAATCTAAAAAATAAACCAACTGTTGTAAACATACTTGCTGATCAGTCACTTTAACCCTAATTTTCGGGACCTAGATAGATCAGAATTTGATGTTTGATAAATGAAAACTGTAACTTAGGAAGATACGAATCCAACGCCTCCGACGAAGCCTAAATCCGAGTTGCAGACTTCGTTCTACAAGCGTTTTCGTGAAGGATCCCAAATCTGAAATTTTGGGCGAAATTATAGTGATAATATGAAGTGAATGGAAAATATTATAATAAATAACTTTTAAAGCCACTAATGGGTTAGTAAACTAATTACACATAAAATTAAATGTAAATAATTATTTAATTATTATTTAAATAATATTAAGTAATAATTAAGTAGAGTTAGTGTAAATGAAATAACTATTTATTATTTAATTAAGATTAAATAATAATTAGAGTTAAGCAATTAATTAATTATTATTTAAATAATATTAAATAATGATTAAAGAATATTTAAGTAAGATTAAATAATAATAAAGTAATTACTTACTTACATTGACATAAAAGTTTATAGAATTAATTATTTATTATTTAATAATAAATAAGGACGAATGTTAATTAATTATTCTTTAAATAATAATAAGGAATAATTAAAGACTAATGGAGTGAATAAATCAATTATTTATTTTTCAAGGATAAGGATTTAATTAATTATTGTTAAAGAAAAATAATAATTTAATTATCAATTATTTAATTAACATTAATTAATGAGGAGTTATAATTGGTTATTATTTATTATTAAATAATGACTAAGTTAATTAATTAATTACTATTTAATTAATATTAAATAGTAATCAAATGAAGAGGGAGTTAACAATTAAAGGAAATGTAAATAACTCCTTAATTAAATAATTATAATAAATTGTTTAAAGATCTAATAAGTGTTTTATCACCTAAGAAAAGCTTATTCATTATTAAATCATTAACCTAAGATCAATTAAATATCTTATAGGATTAATGATAGTATATTATATATATGTACATTGTGATTGAATTATTTGTTAAATAATAGTGCAATTAAGCGTATAGATGGACAATTATACGCAGTACTATTTAATAGATCTACATTATCAGTGTTAGGTCATTCAAAGAGTTTTAATTAAAGCTAGTAAGCCGTAGCTCGTCGAACAGGCAAATTTCCTAACTCAAACTCGAGTTATTATTTTCGAAACATGTTAGTGAATAATTATTGTTGATTATTCACATTTATATCAATTATTGAGATTCGTACTTTGTGCAATTGAATTCATATTCTATTATTATTGAACTGCGAATTATATTAAAGTTCTTTTATTCATGAACTGTTTATGAAATTGGATCTATGCTAGTTGTGTCAGCTAGATCAAGCATGTTTAAAATTTGTTAACTCAAATTCGTTTTGAAGACTTAGTGCATGTTGCATATGTTCATCAGGTATGAAAGGCTGATCACCTTCATTACCCTAAGGTTCAGTAAAGTTGTTCATGGTCCTTGTTAACATTAAACGCTATTGATTCAGTCATTTAATTACCAAAGTTATGATTCATGCTCTTTTACAATTATTATATTGTTGAAAATTCAAAAGTTCATTCTTTCTTTCAATTATGATATATCTTTATTGAATTTAAACTTGCTGGGCAAAATTGTTGCTCACCCTTGCTATATCATGATAATAAAATTTCAGATTAATACGAAGGCTTGAAGAAGGACAGAAACAAGTGCAAAGTACAATAGTACAATATTGTTATGCACGAATAACTATTTAGTTATCTTATGTAAACCTTTTGTAATTTTAAAGGTATGTATTCAGTTAAGGTTAATAAACCTGGGGAAATGTTATAGAATCATGTGAAATAAATAATATATGTTTATTAGTTCCGCAATAGATGATAAATATTTATGATAATGAAGTACCATAACGTACCAAGTTTGAGGTTCTTGGGACCCGGATTTGGGGGCGTCACACCCGCACTAGGAAGCAGCCGGCCTGTAAGTTGGCGCTCCCGTGCCCCAAATGAACTAAGGGGCCACGCAGCCGTGCCAGTCAACTGCTGAAAATTATTTGACTTTTCATTTAAGCATTGGTTGTAGCGTGTTTTCCTTATATGGGTGTATTTGCAAGTTATGAGGGACATTCACTATTCATTCTACAGTTTTAATTTCTATTCTAGGGGTTAGAGGGCTAGAGAGAGTTCATTGCTGCACTTCACTCTTGTGGTTTCTCTCTTCTAGTTCTTAATAGATTTCCAATATTAGGGATTGTGATTCTGAACTGAGCTTGAAGGCTTATTCTGGAAGGAGGAATATCAAATTTTCACTATCCTTATCTCTCTATTCTCTTCTCTTTCATTATTTGATTTTAATGTTTAGATCAAATCCCATAATGGTTATTGGTTCAGAGATGAACTAACCACCATTATGGGATTCTAATGAAGCTTATTGTTTAATTCAGATCTATATGCCTCTTTGTGATGTGTGATTAATTATGTATGGATTGCCTAGCATGGTTGTATTTAGTGTTTAAATGCTCAATCACCATTTACCTTAATAGTTTGTATTGAATTGAAAAAGGAAGTATAAACTCAGATTTGGCCATGCTAGCATATGTTCATGAAATTTATATCTGATAGATTTTGTGATTCGTAATCCGGATAGACATATATCGGCTTACCATATGTTGTCAATTGAGCGCTTGCACTTAAATTGATATTTCTTGTAAGTCACATAGACATATAATGATTTAGGTAATATTGGTGTTCATATGAATTCTATCTCTTTTGTAGATTTTACATGACATGGACTTGGTATATTGAAAAATAGCCATTTCTCACTTTCGTGCTCTCGACTAGCAATCCGAAATAATTAATTAGGCTTAACAAGAGGTGTGTAATCTGGATGACGCATTAAGTGACATTAGGATCCCATATCTTTCCAATTTGAATAATTCGTCTGTTAATTAGTTAATTTTAGTTTATAATCATTTTAGTCATTAATTCACACTTTGTTTACTCGTTTGAGCAGTCGAAAATAGCTATAAAGTTGTTGCATGATAGTTTAAACATAATTGCTTTTCTTCGTGGGAACGATCTTGACTTATCATATATTACTTGTTGACCGTGTATCCTTGCACGCGTTTGTGTCTATTTTGTTAACACCAAAACGGAGCAACAAGTTTTTGGCGCCGTTGCCGAGGAATCAGTTGTTATTTTTAGTACTATTGACATCAATTTAAGTTAAATTTGTCTGACTTGAACAATTTACATCTTATCTTATTTCTATTTTATTTTTATTTGTGTTTCAGGTACTTGTGGTTAGTATATGCACACTCGATCTACAAATTCTGTGTTGGTGCCTTTACAAGAAAACATCAACGGTAGAGCTTGGAGAGCGAACACACGTACTACTAACACGCAAGAGAACACTAAACCACTGGTACAAATGGCAGCCGAGGAACAAAGAGCGTTTTGGGATTACTCAATGCCAAAGATCAATTATTTGTAATCCAGTATAGTCAGGCCAGCGATAGCTGCAAACACCTTTGAAATCAAACCAGGGACACTTCAGATGGTTCAGAATATAGTCCAGTTTGGGGGTGCAGCTACAGAATATCCTAATGAGCATATCCTGAGTTTTATCAAAATTCACAACACATTCAAGTACAACAATGTGTCGGATGATGTGGTGAAGCTTCGGCTATTTCCTTTCACTTTGAGGGATAAAGCGAAGAGTTGGTTGCATTCGCTACCATCAGGTTCAATTACTACGTGGGAGGACTTAGCCCAGAAGTTTCTAGCCAAATTCTTTCACATGGCTAAGACTGCTCAGATGAGGAGTGCTCTTTCCCAGTTGTCACAACAACAAGGAGAATCTCTGTATGAGGCATGGGAACGATATAAGGAGATGCTAAGGAAATTTCCTCATCACAGAATGCCAGACTAGATGGTGACCAGCTCGTTCTATAATGGTTTGGGATGGCAAGCAAGGCTGATCATTGATGCCGCATCAGGAGGGGCTTTGTGGGCCAAGAGCTATGAGACAGCTTATGATTTAATAGAGACCATGGCGGCGAATGAATACCAGAATCCGACATCAAGAATGTTGTAACCAAAAGTGGCCGGGGTATTGGATGTAGACGCCATCACAGCACTTTCAGCACAAATGGCGGCAATGTCGAAGAAAATTGACTCTATTGCTGAAAATAAAGTTCAACAAGTTTCTTTCGTATGTGAGTTGTGTGCGGGATCACACCTGACAGAACAATGTGCCATCACTACAGAGTCGGTTCAATTCGTCAGCAACTATCAAAAGCCACAGAATCAATTTCCAAACTCTTACCATCCAAACAACAGAAACCATCCGAATTTGAGCTGGAGTAATAACTAAAGTGCTCAACAATCTCAATACCAACCTCATCAACAACAACCATACCAACAACAACAATCTCAACCGCAACAATCTCATCAACAGTTTGCATCTAAACCATCCTACCCTCCAGGATTTCATCAACAACAACATCAACGCAATCCAGCTCCTCCTCCACAATCAGAGGAGAAAACTGAAATAGAAGAACTCAAGTTGATGATTAAGAGCCAAGATGTGTCTATCAAAACATTGGAGAGTCAAATAGTCCAGATGGCCAATATGTTGACCAACAGACCGCAAGGGACTCTACCAAGCAATACTGAAACAAATCCAGGAATACGAGATGGAAAGGAACAATGTCAGGCCATTACATTGAGGTCTGGGAAGCAAATTGCAGATCTAGGGACTGGCGCGGCCGCGCCCCAGAAAGAACAAAACATGGCGCTGGCGCGCCCATGTGCAGAAAGTTCTGATGTAATTTTAAAGGATGGGAAATATGGGGACAATGCAGTTGAGTAAGAGAAAAAGGTATCCACTGAGAAAACCAATGCTACCCCATCAGTTGTCTACCCTCCTACACCATATCCTCAGCGACTTCAGAAACAAAGATTAGACAAATAGTTCGCGAAAGTTTTTGGAGGTGTTTAAGAAACTGCAGATCAACATACCCTTTGTCGAAGCTTTGGAACAAATGCCAAGCTACACAAAGTTTATGAAAAGCATTCTATCAAGGAAGAAGAAGCTAGAGGATTATGAAACAGTTACCTTGACAGAAGAATGCAGTGCAGTATTCTAAAGAAAACTACCTCCAAAGCTCAAAGATCCAGGCAGTTTTATGATACCGTGCTCCATTGGAAAATTATCCTTTAATAAGTGTTTATGCGACTTAGGGGCAAGTATAAATTTGATGCCTCTATCGGTATTCACACAGTTGGGATTGCCGGCTCCTAAGCCGACAAACATATCATTGCAGCTTGCCGATAGGTCCATCACATATCCAAGGGGTATTGTAGAAGATGTCTTGGTAAAAGTGGACAAGTTTATCTTCCCTGCCGACTTTATCATTCTGGACTTCGAAGAGGACAAGAACATACCGATCATTCTTGGGAGACCTTTTCTAGCTACTGGGCGAACACTCATAGATGTATATAAGGGAGAACTGACTATGAGAGTTCAGGACCAAGAAGGTCACATTTAATGTCTTCAAAGCTATGAAGTTCCCCACAGATGAAGAAGAGTGCTTTCGGGTTGATGTGGTCAACAGGGTACTGCATGAAAAGGCTGAGCAAGTTATGAGCATGAATCCATTAGAGAGTGCTCTACTGGGAGACTCTAACTTGGAGGATACAGATGTTGTGGAGTATATACAAATTCTGAACACGGTGCCACTGATGAGAAAATTTAAGATTTCCATTGAACCACTTGGACATACTAGGGAGACATCAGAGCGACTCAAGCCTTCTCTTCAGATGCCTCCCAACCTTGACCTTAAAGCTCTTCCTGATCATTTGAGATATGCATATTTGGGGGAATCTTCCACGTTTCAGGTAATTATTGCTTCTGCTCTATCATCATGTCAGGAAAGCAAAATGCTGCGGGTTCTACGAGAGTTCAAATCAGCTATTGGGTGGACTATAGCTGACATCAAGGGGATCAGCCCCTCATAATGCATGCATAAGATACTCCTGGAGGATGTTGAATTCCGATTATGAAAGAGGTCATCAAGAAGAAGATCCTAAAGTGGTTAGATGTCGGGATCATTTATCTGATCTCAGACAGCTCTTGGGTGAGCCCGGTGCAATACGTTCGAAAGAAGGGAGGCATGACAGTAGTGTCTAATGAGAATAATGAACTTATACCTACCAGAACAGTCACAGGGTGGAGGGTATGCATGGACTATCGTAAATTGAACAAAGTTACAAGAAAGGACCATTTCCCTCTCCCATTTATTGACCAAATGTTGGATAGGTTAGCAGGACATGACTACTACTGCCTCTTAGGATGGTTATTCAGGGTATAACCAGATTGTTATAGCTCCAGAAGACCAGGAGAAGACTACCTTCATGTGCCCATATGGTACTTTTGCATTCAAGAGGATGTCTTTCGGATTATGCAATGCGCCAGCTACATTCCAGAGTTGTATTATGGCAATTTTTTTCTATATGGTCGAGCAAAATGTAGAAGTTTTCATGGACGACTTCTCAGTCTTTGGAGACTTTTTCGACATATGCTTGGAGAATCTGGTTCTGGTATTAAAGAGGTGTGTTAGAGACCAATTTAGTGCTGAATTGGGAAAAGTGCCATTTTATAGTACAGGAAGGCATTATCTTGGGGCACAAAGTTTCATGGAAAGGATTAGAGGTGGACAAGGTAAAGTTAGAGACTATCAAGAGCTTACCTCCACCAACTTCTATGAAAGGGGTTCGTAGTTTCCTTGGGCACGCAGGATTCTATCGTCTCTTCATAAAGGACTTCTCAAAGATCACTAAGCCTCTGTGCAGTTTTCTTGAGAAGGATCTCCCATTTAGATTCCAAACTGAATGCTTAGCGACGTTTGAGCACTTTAAAAAAAATTGACTACGACACCCATTATTACAGCTCCTGACTGGTCTCTTCCATTTGAATTGATGTGCGATGCAAGTGACTTTGTTGTGGGAGTTATCTTAGGGGTAACGCAGGGACAAAGTTTTTCATGTCATTTACTATGCCAATAAAACCCTGACGGATGCCCAACTGAACTACACCACCACATAGAAGGAGCTTCTAGAGGTTGTATACGCATTTGATAAATTCAGGTCTTATCTGATTGGCACAATAGTTGTCGTATACACTGATCATGCTGCAATTCGATACCTAATATCAAAGAAAGATGCTAAGCCCCGTCTCATTCGTTGGATACTTCTTCTACAGGAATTTGATTTGGAAATCAAAGACAGAAAGGGGACCAAAAACCAAGTGGCTGACCACTTATCCCTATTGAAGAATTCGGGAAAGGACACGAATGATAAAGTGATGATCAATGAGTCATTCCCGGATAAACAGTTATTTATGGTGCAAGGCGAAATGCCATGGTTTACGGACTTTGCGAACTTCCTAGTGAGCAACATTATCCCTGCTTATTTGACTAGATCTCAGAAGAAGAAGTTTCTATATGATGTTAGATGGTATATTTGGGATGAGCCTTACCTATTTAAGCAATGCGCTGATAGGATGATCAGAAGGTGCATCCCAGAAAGTGAGACGGACAGAATACTTCAGGATTGCCATTCATCAGTTTATGGAGGACACTACGGGGGAGAGAGGACAGCTGCCAAGGTGCTTCAGGCTGGATTTTATTGGCCGACTCTGTTCAAAGATGCATACAACTTCGTCCAAAAATGTGACCGGTGTCAGCGAGTGGGTAATATATCAAAACAGAACGAGATGCCTTTGAATATGATCCTAGAGGTTGAGATCTTTGATGTCTAGGGAATAGACTTCATGGGGCCTTTTGTTTCGTTATGTAGAAATTTGTATATCTTGCTGGCAGTGGATTACGTGTCCAAGTGGGTAGAAGTAGCAGCCTTGCCAACTAATGATGATAGAATGGTCTTACGATTTCTACAAAAGAGTATATTCACAATATTCGGGACACCTCAAGCCATCATAAGTGATGAAGGCACCCATTTCTTCAATTGACAGTTTACTGCACTATTGGCCAAGTATGGGGTGAATCACAGTGTCGCCACGGCGTAACATCCCCAAACGAACGGTCAAGCTGAGGTGTCTAATCATGAGGTGAAAAGGATATTAGAGAAAATTATAAATCCCACGAGGAAGGATTGGTCCCTTAAGCTCGATGATGCAGTTTGGGCATACAGGACTGTGTACAAGACACCATTTGGTATGTCACCGTATCAGCTAGTTTATGGGAAGGCCTGCCACCTACCCATGGAACTCGAGCACAAGGCCTATTAGGCCATAAAAAATCGAACTTTGACTTAAAAGCTGCAAGGGAGAAGGGCCTTCTCTAGTTAAATGACTTAGATGAATTTAGACTGCAAGCTTACAAAAACTCAAAATTGTATAAGGAAAAAGTGAAAAGGTGGTACGACCGCAAGATTATGGAAAGGAAATTCGAGCCGGAGCAAGCGATATTGTTGTATAACTCTCTTCTTAGACTCTTTCCTTGGAAAGCTCAAATCACGGTGGTCGGGCCCTTTTACGGTGAAAACTGTGTTTCAACATGGTGCAGTGGAGATTTTTGATCAATACCCAGAAAAACCATTTAAAGTGAATGGACAAAGGTTGAAGCACTACTATAAAGGTGAAGTCGATCGGCAGAAAGTCGCTTCAATCATTTCTACTACTTAACCATTTCAGACAGAGTTGAGCTAATTGACTATAAACAAGCGCTCGATGGGAGGCACCCCATCATCTCTCTTCTCTCTCTTATTTAATTCTGGTTACATGTCTCTATATTTCTCTTCCCCTTGTTTAATTCTAAAAAATCATGAAAATTTTGATCAATTTGGAGTTAGGAGCTTATTGCATATATTTTTGGAGTTTTGAGCATATTGCATATACACATATATAGAATTTTTGAGAATCACATATATATGATTCACTTATATCACATTTTTGATGATTCAAACATACATACAATCTTACATAGTTCAATTTTGAAGTTGGAATCAGTTTACATCTCATTTTTCAATGCTATGGGTGCAGGAAATAAATTGCATGTTGGTTTATATTGCTGTTGAATATATTGCATGTTAGTAGGCTATGTTGGTTTAATGTTGGTTTGCTGCAGAAAAGTTCACTGTTGCAGATAAAAAAATTCTTTGCTGGGCTCAGGGCAGGGCGGCCGCGCCAACAGCAAGGCAAAAAGTCGGGCGGCCGCGCCAATACCCAGTCCAAAGAGCATTCATGTAATGCGCGGCCGTGCCTTATTCAGTAATCAAACATCGCGCGCCCACGCCCGTCACCAGATTTGGCTAGATTAAAATATTTAACAGAAGTGATCGGGGCCTTATATCAGATATTAATTGGGTGGATCTCCTTTATCAAAATATAAGAACCCTTATCATATACATCCTCCTACCATCTCAAAGCCTATTCTAATCCTATTTCATCTCCTTCTCACAAACCTAGCCCTAATCATATTACAAAATACAACCCCCCTCTTTCTCCTTCTCATATACAAACTCTCTCTCTCCGATTATATATACAAACCTTAACCTCCACTTACATTCCATTAGTCTAATCTAAATTCCTTCAAGTTAGGGTTTGCAGAGATAGTTCAGAGGAGATTTGGAAGGTTCCATCTTCAATTTCTTCAAGGCTGGGGTTTTCTTTACAAAATTCAATGGAAATTTGGGAATTCTTCGGATTCACAAAGCTAGGGTTTGTGCAGCAGAATTCAGAGGTGCAAGTTTGGGGGTGTTCTTCATTTATCATATTAGGGTTTTGCAAGGGAGAAATTTCTACAATTACCATGGGACCAAAGAGAGCTAGATCTACCACGCCTGATTCACCTTCGCAAAGCAGCCAGGCTGAGAATATGGTGGACTTTACCAGGTTCATCAGCCTCATGGCACAAACTGAATATTATTGAATTGCTGCTAAGATATTTATGAAGGAGCGGGGATTGAAATCGGACAAAGAAGATGGCAAAATGCTTGCCATGATCCAAGATACGGCCTGGTTTAGAGTTATGACAATGCCTGTGCTTGCTCCGATGGCCATAGTTCGTGAATTCTATGCGAATGCCAAGGAGACATAGAGCAGATTCTCGTTCATCTAGGGCTTTCAAGTTGACTATCGTTCGCTGGCGATCCGTGAGGTTTTCAATTTGCCTTTAATCCCGGCTGGTCGAGTAAATTATATTGAGGCGGAGCGTTTTGAGACTGACTTGGACAGGGTGATCACAGATTTATGCATGCTGGGCACGAAGTGGAACTAAGGCGGGCACCGATACACCCACCAAATTCCCAAGCTCAGCCTTGAACCGATATGCAAAGGCATGGAATTATTTATCTGCTCCAATCTTATGCCGTCTACTCACCAGAATGACATTCTTGTCGAGAGGGCAATTATTTTGTGGGGAATCATTAATGGGAAGTATATAGATATTGGCCATTTACTCCATCTGAATATGCTGCGCTACATGCGGGGCAGCACCACTGGCAGTATTCCACATGCATTAGTCGTGACTCATCTTTGTGCCCAGGTTGGGCTTGACTGGGATGACGAGCAGGTTTAGATGCCGAGCCAGGATATCACGCACGCCAACATTAAGAAGTTTGAAGATTGGGCTGGTGACAAGGCACATCCGTGGGGCAAAGGATTAATTCTGCCAACTCCTCCACTAGTGCCTCCACCACAGCCAGCAGAGGCAGCCACCCCTCCTCCAGCCAGTGAAGTGAATCAGGATCGCAGGATGAGGCGATTGGAGAGGAGGATGGATGCATTGTATGGCAACTTCAGTAGCGTTTGCCGATGGGCTATCTCAGTTCCTTGGCTGAGGCCTTTGTGCAGCAGGGATCGATGGTGGAGTGGCTAGTCTTCGGTTCTGCCATGCCTTACCCTCCACCAGATTCTCCACCCAAGACGGGTGGCCATGTCGATACCTAGGGGAGTTTCCTTACTCATTATCTCCAATGAGGACATTAAAGTTTTTAAGTTTGGGGGTATTGGGTTATAGTTAGTAGTAGTGCATATAGCTAGTTGCATATATTTTAATTGCATGTTTAGTTTATGTTTAGTTTGTTTAGTTTGCATGATTAGTATTTAGTAGTTAAATTTTGCATAAAATTTTTTCAGTCTTCTTTTGTTTTGATTATTTAGCTATGTGTTTAGTTGCATTGCATAGCATTATCCCATGCTTTTAGCTTGTTGAATTCTAGTCTGGCCAATGATGATATTGAAATGTGATAGATTTTTGAACTCAGTTGATAACTTAAGCTTAGTTATAAGTTCATACATGATGTAGTCTATGCCTGTTGTTTTGATGTTACCGGATAGCACGACATTGTTATTATTTGCTTGTTGGTTAGATTAGCACATGCTTGTCATCTGAGGGTAAAATTTTATTTTTAATGATAGAATTGAGTAGAAAAATGAATCATGACCTTAATGACACAGAAATGCAAGTTTGGGGAAAACATTGGGTATGCATGCTAAAAAGAAAAGAAAAAGAAAATAAATTGAGAAAAAGGAAAAAATAGAATAAACATCTTGGCTAGCTAAGTCTTGTGACCTTTGATACTCGAGCAAGTACGCCCTAAGGGATTCTCTCTACACCCAGCGCCCTAAATTCTTATGGTTTGGGAGTCATTGGTTGAAAGCTCGATAAATAGGTATCATTGAAAAGTCTAAGAGGGCTTAGCATTGCACAGTCGAGTGTGTACACGGGAATGTGCGAATATCGCCCCCGTGTGTGAATAAAAGCATAATAAACCCTTTGTTGAGCCTTAGCTTGTTTTGATGTGTTGGATTGGTTGTTGTTCATATATTTGCAATTTTCTTGACTTAAAACCTTAGTTTTTCTTCCTTAGAAGTATAGTATGTGGAATCTACGCTTTTATCAAGCTTATTTGTGATATAGCACACACACACACACACACACACTACATCTTAGCCACAGGTTGTGATTTTTGGATTGTATGTCCTTATGACTTTAGCTTGGTTGTTGCTTTGTTCATAGTTCTTGTTATTTCTCGGAGGCACATCTTATTGCAATTCATAACATGACTGAAATTTTGGGATTCATTTTCATAATAGTATAGTTGCATAACATATAGTTTGCATTTGTGTTTGTTGCTTGAGGGCAAGCAATAGTTCAAGCTTGGAGGTATTTGATAAGTAGGTTTTATACCTACTTATTGGTTATCTACTTGCTAGAATTATGGTTTAAACTCAAGTGTTTTAGTGTCTTTTTATGCTGTTTATCTTTGTTTGGTAGGATTGCATGAAGGAAGCTATAAGGTGAGCTAATGGAAACAATTGGCATTAAAATGGCATGGGTATGGCATGATGGCAAGATGGTGTGCTAGAGGTGGACTAAAGATGGTAAGCATGTGGTGAGATGAAGATCAAGCACAGCATGGGGTCATGGAAATGGCATCTGATAAGTGGCTAAGGAAAGAAAAAAGAAAAGAAAAGCAACAACTAAGGCAGCAGCATTTTAATAGCAAAACACCAGCAGCAGCATGCAGAGAAGACTAGCCGCGCGGCTGAGCCAATAATGGCCTTGAACACAGCGCGCCTGTGCTAGGAAGTAGCCGGTCTGCAAGTTGGCTTGCCCGCGCCCCAAATGAACTAAGGGGCCGGACAGCCGATCCAGTCAACTATTGAAAATTATTTGACTTTTTATTTAAGCATTGGCTGTAGCGTGTTTTCCTTATATGGGTGTATTTGCATGTTACGAGGGACATTCACTATTCATTCTACAGTTTTAATTTTTATTCTAGGGTTTAGAGGGCTAGAGAGAGTTCATTGCTACACTTCACTCTTGTGGTTTCTCTCTTCTAGTTCTTAATAGATTTCCATTATAAGGGTTTCATTTTGGACTTTATTGTGATTCTGAACTGAGCTTGAAGGCTTATTCTGGAAGGAGGAATATCATATTTGCACTATCCTTATCTCTCTATTCTCTTCTCTTTCATTATTTAATTTCAATGTTTAGATCAAATCCCATAATGGTTATTGGTTCAGAGATGAACTAACCACCATAATAGGATTCTAATGAAGCTTATTGTTTAATTCAGATCTAATGTGTGATTGATTATGTATGGATTGCCTAGCATGGTTGTGTTAAGTGTTTAGATGCTTGATCACCATCTACCTTAATAGTTTGTATGCAATTGAAAGTGGAAGTATAAACTCAGATTTGGCCATGCTAGTATATGTTCATTAAATTTGCATGTGATAGATTTTGTGATTCGTAATCCGAATAGACATATGCCGGCTTACCATATGTAGTCAATTGAGAGCTTGCACTTAAATTGATATTGCTTGTAAGTCACATAGATATATAGTGATTTAGGTAATATTGGTGTTTATATGAATTCTATCTCTTTTGTGGATTTTACATGATATGGACTTGGTATATTGAAAATTAGCCATTTCTCACCTTCGTGCTCTCGACTAGCAATCCGAAATAATTAATTAGGCTTAACAAGAGGTGTGTAATCTGGATGACGCATTAAGTGACATTAGGATCCCATATCTTTCCAATTTGAATAATTCGTCTATTAATTAGTTAATTTTAGTTTATAATCATTTTAGTCATTAATTCACACTTTGTTTACTCGTTTGAGCAGCCGAAAATAGGTATAAAGTTGTTGCATGATAGTTTAAACATAACTGCTTTTCTTTGTGGGAACGATCTTGACTTATCATATATTACTTTTTGACCGTGTATACTTGCACGCGCTTGTGTCTATTTTGTTAACACCGAAACGGAGCAACATGGTGCTGTCTATATTTTAGTCCTAGTTAATGATTATTCAAGATTCACTTGGGTTGATTTTCTAAAATTCAAAAATGAAGCGATAAACTCTTTCTCAGCTCTATGTATGAAAATTTAGAATCAACAGGGAAGCTCTATTGTTTATATTGGGTTTGATCATGGAAGAGAATTTGACAATTCTGATTTTATAATGTTCTGTGATGAGCATGGTATAAGTCATAACTTTTCTGCACCTTACACACCTCAATCAAACGGTGTTGTTGAAAGGAAAAATTATACTCTACAAGAAATGGCCAATACTATGCTTAATGAATATCGTCTTCCTAAATATTTTTGGGCCGAAGCAATTGCAACATCCTGTTATATTTTGAATCCAGTCTTGCTAAGACCAATACTACTCAAAACTCCCTATGAACTCTTTTATCAAAGAACTCCAAAAATAAACTACTTTCGTGTCTTTGGGAGTAAATGTTTTATTCTAAATTCTAAACAATATCTTGTGAAATTCGATCCCAAATCTGATGAAGGAATATTCCTGGGATATTCACTAAAAAGTAAAGCATATAGAGTCTTTAATAAAAGAACTCTAGTCGTGGAAGAGTCAATGAATGTAACCTTTGATGAATCTAAACCTCCTCCAAAATATAAAGAATTGGCAGAAAATGATACAGTTATTGAAGATATTCTTAGAAATATGGAAGAACTAAAAATTGATGATATCTCTCCTTCTGTCAATATTAATCCTCTTGAAAATCCTAATCCATAGCTAAATGACTTGCCCAAGGAATCACATGCTATAAGGAATCATCCAATAGAAAATGTAATTGGTGATATCGATAAAGGGATCCTTACACGACCACAAGCACAAAACATGGTTAGCCATCTATCCTTTCTGTCACAAATTGAGCCTAAAAATATAAAAGATGCATTGATTGATGAAGACTGGATAATAGCTATGCAAGAACTTGAACAGTTCACAAGAAACAAAGTCTGGGAATTAGTTCTAACTCCCGAAGAAACCTCCATTATTGGAACTCGATGGGTGTTTCGTAACAAATTAGATGAAAATAGAACTGCTATACATAATAAGGCACGATTAGTTACACAAGGGTATAATCAACTCGAAAGAATTGACTATGATGAAACATATGCTCCTGTTGCTAGAATTAAGTCTATACGTATGTTATTAGCTTTTGCATGCCATAAAGATTTTAAATTATTTCAAATGGATGTAAAATCTACTTTTTTAAATGGTGTTATTGAAGAAGTCTATGTTAAAAAACCCCATGGCTTTGAAGACTTTGATCCTCCTAATTATGTGTATAAACTACACAAAGCTTTATACGGTCTAAAACAAGCTCCCAGGGCATGGTATGAAAGACTGAGTAAATTTTTATTAAAAAATGGTTATAAAAGGGGCACAGTAAGATACTACTCTTTTTACAAAATATAAAAATGACGATATTCTTATTTTACAAATATATGTTGATGACATCATTTTTGGATCTACTAACATGACTATGTGTAATGAGTTCTTTGAAAGCATGAGTAAGGAATTTGAAATGAGCATAATGGGAGAATTGAATTTCTTCCTAGGACTATAAATCAAGCAAGGAGAAAAGATATTCACATCTCTCAATCCAAATATTGTAAAGAAATGATTAAGAAATTTGGTCTAGAGTCTGTAAAACCTCTTAGCACACCTATGTCAACTACTGATAAACTAACTGCTGATGAAAATGGAAAAAGTGTTGACATAGAGAAGTATCGAGGAATGATTGGCAATCTCCTTTACATCACAGCTAGTTGACCTGACATCATGTTCAGTGTCTGTAAATGTGCCAAATTCCAAGCAAACCCTAAAGAATCTCATTTGGTTGCAGTACAAAGAATATTTCGATATCTTAAAGGAACTACAGACTTAGGTCTATGGTATCCTAAAGGTCAACCAATTGACCTTGTGTATTTTTCTGACTCTGACTATATCGGTCATCATGTTGATCGAAAAAGTACAAGTGGCAGTTGTCTGTTCTTAGGCGGATGTTTAGTTTCCTGGTTTTCTATGAAACAAAACTCGGTATCTATTTCAACCACCGAAGCCGAATATATAGCTGCTGCACGATGTTGTGCACATATATTGTGGATGAAATAGACCCTTGCCGATTAAAATATAAAATTTAACTGTGTGTCAATCTTATGTGATAATACAAGCACTATTAACTTAAGTAAAAATACCGTATTATATGCTAGATCAAAACACATTGATGTTAGACACCATTTCTTACTGGATCATGTAAACAATAGTATTATTAAACTAGAACATATTGACACAGAATTAAATATTGCTGATATATTTACTAAATCATTAAGTTCTGATAGAATTTGCAAATTACGTTTAGATTTGGGAATGTTAGATATCATCTTATAAAATATTAAATCTTTATCTTAGTTAAATTCTATTTTTATTACTTTTTCTAGTAATATATATAAATATAATTTTCTTATGTTATATAGTCAAATTTATTACTAATTTTCTTTCTATTATATTTTAACATATATACAATGCTAATTTATATATACACATAATTTTGAATATATATAATATAGTTGTTCTTTTATATGTTAATATATTTAAATATGCATTTTATACATTAAAAGTTCATATTTATAATCTCTCTTAATTATCAGAAAATTATACTTTTATAAATATTTTACTAAAAATTTACATATATACATAATAATGAAAATTATTAATTTATAGATTTTAATATAAATAGTTTAGCTTTTTTATTATTAAATATATCAAAAATTATATTTTATAACATTTATCATATAATTATATAACTGATCTGATTTGAGCCGTCCAGCAACAAAAGCATCCAACAGTCAACATAAAGCACAATCTGTGCCTATAGAAACCAACCAATCAGAAGCCAACAAATCAAAGCACACGGATCATACTCAACAACCGTTCGATCAACAAAAGAAAAGCACAAATCAATCACAACCGTCCGATTGAAGTCAAACGGTCAGCCGATCCATTTCAAATGCGCGTTTCATCTCCGCCGTTGATCAAATCTCAGACCAAACCCTTGCCACGCGATCACCCTAATTAACCTAAATATAAAAACCAAAAATCTGATTTTATTTTCATTTTCTCTCTTTCTCTATCTCTCTATTCTCTCACCTCTGTCGGCTCTCTCCTTTTTCTCTCTATCTCTATCTCTCGAATTCTCTCAGCTCTCTCAAACCCTAACCTTTTATCAGCCAAAATCGAGTGATCCAAGTTAGTTTTCCGTCTCTTCCTTTCAGTAAAATGAATCTTTTTTGTCTTGGTAACATTTCTACTTATTTTTTTTCTTCGTGTTTATATGATTTTGAAATTTTTTATGCTCTTAAAGTTTTTAAAACCCTAGACCTATACTCTGTTTCGAGTTTATATAAGTATCATATATATATTTTGTTTATCGATATGTTTCTAGGTTCGATTATGTTTCTCAAAAGAAAATTTTAATCTTTGTGTTCTTAAAAGACTTTAAACCCTAGATCTATAATTTATTTTATATATATATATATATATATATATATATATATATTAAAAATTTATATACATATATATTTTGTTTACCGCATTGGTTTATAAGATTCGATTTAAAAAAATTTATTATATGTTCTTTCCTTTTCCTCTTCTGTGTTGTTTTCTCTTAAACAATTTCTTAAAAATTTTGTGTTCGTTTTCAAAACCCTAGATATGTCTCTTTTCTGTTTTTCTTTTTCTTCCCCTTCTGTTTATAATTTATTATATATATATATATATATATATATGTTTATTTGTAAAAACCCTAAATCCATACAAAATCTATTTTTCGATAAAATTTCTTACGGGCTCGTATATATATATATTTTAAAAAAGGGAACTTTCTAATTTCTAATAAATTTCTTTTTAATTTTCTTACATATATATATATATATATATATATATATCTTTAAAAATTATTTTATAAGTATAAATGTGTATGATACCCTAGTTCCTACTTGAAAAGGGGGAAAAGTGTTTCTCGGTATTAATGTATATATTTGTAAATATCAGTTCAAAACTGATATGTTCTTGATTGATAAATATATGTTCAAAACCCTAAAATGTTTTCTGTCTAATGTTTGTCTCTGAAATTTTTGACCCTAATTTTCTTTTCTGAAAATTCTGTCAAACCCAAATTTTTGTAAATAAATTTTTTTTCGTCTATATATATGTAGACACTCGAAATTTTTCTTGCCCCAATACTAATACTGTAAGAGGGCAAAACTGACAATCAACACAAATTCGGCCACCAATGCCGATCCTTCAACTCAAATCCGGCCACCAATGCCGGTACTCCAACCAAATCCGATCACCAATATCGGTATACCTAAATTCAATCTCCAATCGAACAGTCAATCCAGCTCCGATCTCCAATCGGACCGTCAATCCAGCTCTGATCTCCAATCGGACCGTCAAGCTAGCTCTGATGCCCAATCGGATCATCAGATCAATCCCGATCTCCAATCGGGCCGTCAGTTCAAATTCCGATCTAGAATATCGGGTCTTCAAATCAGCCTCGGCAACAACCCAAGAGGTCAATTCAGCCCCGGCAGCAACCCGGGAGGTTTTGATCAACCCCAGTTTCAACCTTGGAAGTCCATTCAACCCCGGCATCAACCTGGGAGATACAGGTCAACCTCGACATCAACTGAGGAAATGGCAAGTCATCCCCGATCTCAACCCGGGAAGTACAGATCATCCCCAGCATCAATCCGGGAAGTGCAGTTCAGCCCTAGAGACAACCCTGGGAAGGCAAATCAATCAAAGACCACTCCGAGAAGGGTAAAATGGTCATTTTATCAAACCTCAACCAATTCAGTCAAACTTAACCCAAATTGATGCCATCGAAGTCAGAATGAACCATAACGACGATCCCGAGTGCCAACGACGCAAGACAGCTCAATGGATAAACTGCGGGGAATCGAAGACCTGGTTATGAACTCGTCTTCTTGGATCCGAAAAATGTTTTATCCCATGTCATTGCAACACTCTTGAAGTGAGCTTTTTGAAAAGGTATCGCAAACCTCAAACGGATGCTCCGATCAAAAGTTAGAAAGTTTCGACTTCGACTGCTCGTTGTCCGGAGTGCATGTACTTCGAGACCAGAACTCGGCACTGTGGGCCCCACCAGGGGAGCCGCACCTGTACTTGCGGCTGCCCTAGGTAGAGCTGCGGCTCTTCCCTCTATAAATAGAGGGGCACCCCCTCTCATTTTTATAAGCAAGAAACATAGCAAAGCTCTGCCAGTTCAAATTCTCGACTTTTACACCTCTTCCAAACCCAAATATTTTCACTCTAACATGTAGATATACCCATATACTACCACATATCAAAAAATAACCGGTAGATTTGGACCTATAGAGCCTATGATTTGGCTAAAAGCCCGTATTGCAGTCCATTGTAAGTATTTTTACGATCAGGAAGTCAATACAACTACTTTGCACTGTTTTCTACTTACACACAAAGTTTTATCTTCTAATTATGCCCGGAACTTAGTTCTGTGGCCGTTTTCATCAAAATTTGGTACAATTTTGTACATAAACTCAAATTTTTGCATTTATACAACTCGGATTGACGATCCGTCAACTCTAGCAGCTTCAATACACTAGCACACACGTTCTGGCAACTTTGTCGGACTGGGTTATCTTCCCGGTCCGGGTTTGGAACCTTTTTTGTATATATTTCACTGTATATATACTAACATTTCAATTTTGTCAAGCCCGAATGTCAAATCTGAGGTAGTTTATCGCTTTTATATATATTTACGCATATATAAGCGATTTTCACCATCACTGGTTCTCACACCAGTCTTGGTTGACTACATTTCTGTCAATATATAATATATATATATATATATATATATATATATATATATTTCAATTCAGTCCGGGCACAAGCGTGAAAACCCATCACCCTTTTTATTGTTTTTGCACTCTTCGCCAAACTGGGTGCTCTCCCCAGTCACTGGTCGACTACTTTTCTGTAAATTTACATTTATGTCAATATATATATATATATATATATATATATATATATATATTATATATTTTCAGTCCGACCTAGATTACTTCGTGGCCATTTTACTGCTTTTGTATATTTCGCCATACTGGGTGCTCTCCTCAGTCATTGGTTGACTACTTTTATGTCAATTTAAATTCCAGTACGGGCACCGGCGTGAAAACCCATCGCCCTTTTTACTGCGTTCTATATATATATTTCATTCCTGTCACAGCCTGGATTATTTCGTGGCTATTTATAGTTTTTTATAAATATATATATATATATATATATATATATATATATATTTCAATTCTAGTCCGGGCTTGCGAGTGAAAACTCATCGCCCTTTCATTGTGTTATATATATATAACTATATATATATTACTGTACTCAATTTATTCAACTGTTGCATTTAATATTCATTTGTATATGAATCTGCACTAATATATCTGCGGGAGGACTAGATTTTTCCAAATCTCGCCAATTCTAGCTTTCAACGGTTCAAACAGGTCCCGACAGAACCTGGAAGCTATAATGGCTGAGATTTCTTCAAATCTAGTTATTTTTATAGTTTCAGCTTTGAAAGCAAACTCGCGTCCCTTAGATCGATATCTAGTGGGAACGAGATGCTTTGGCCACGTGCAGCCAGGATTTACTGATGAGTCCTTGGTTCCATTGCGATGTGAGAATATATATATATTTCTGTAAAAATTTGAACTGTGCAGGTTTATGGGCTACTCATATGTGAGCCTGGGAATCGTGGGATTAACGATCAAATCGATCGGGATCTGATTCCCATGATGGACAAACTTCGATTTACAGATGTACCCTGCCAGTTTTTCTATAAAATGTACATGCATAGACCTTAAAACGGTTATCCGGATTTAAGGTCTCAATATAATGAAAAATATGAATTATCGTGTCAGCGTCCCTCCGATGGTTTTCATACCCATGAGGAGACCGACACTTGTCTATTTCTGTGGTTGAGGATGCTTCGCAGCCCGATAAATCATCATTCACATGCAGCCTTACGGCTATAAAGATAAATTAGAAGTGTCAAAAGGCTTTAATTCCTATGCTAGCGTAAGAGTTGATAAACCAGCTTTTAAAACATCATTTTCAATTCAAATCAAAAGAAAAGCTTTTCAAGAAAATCAAAATTAAATGCTTTTGCAAATCAAATCAAAGGCTGATTTTCAAATCAAAATTCAAACCCTTAGTATATAGGCTCAACGAAGCAAAGAACTACTTTCAATCAATCAAATCAATAGGCCCAATTTTCAAACAGCATTCATTCACGCATTCACAGTTTTAAGGGAAATATTAAAATGATGTGGTACCGTGTTTACACGGGAGTTGTGGGGTGCCTAACACCTTCCCCACACTTAACCAAGCCCCCGAACTCAAAACTCCGATTTCAAAGATCAAGTTTAGACAGTGTCCTAGTAATTGGGTCTCTTTTCAAAAATCAAACTCGGCTGAGTTGGTACAACTATTTTCAAATCTACCAACTGGCGACTCGATTAAATCAAATCAAATCGTCGACATAAATACATGTTGGCCTGTTTCCTAAAAACCCTTCAAAACCTTTTTCCAAAATAAAAAGAATAAGGGTAGAGAGAACTTAGGAAGATCGATTTGAGGAAAATCGGGTTACGAACCGACCCGCGGGATTCTTAAATTTTCCAACGTTGACAGGTGGCGACTCTGCTGGGGATCGAAGAGGGCTTATGCCGCTTTCAAATCTTTTCAAAATATTTCCCTTTCAAAACTATTGAATGCGTGAAATCCTGCGTCTCCATAGTCAATAGATGAGTGAATGCTACGTCTTTACATCGAATGAATGTGAATGAATGATTTCCTGCTTCTTAGTTCTTCGTACCCATATTTAGTGCTTCGCACCCAACTGTCATCACATACATAAACGGTGAGCCACGATGTATAAGAATGTATGTTGTGTGTCCCTCTCACAAGGAGGATAACCCGGTCGGTGTTAAGTAATGACTCTGGGGACGATTAAGTCTCTGGGGGTGCCTCATGAAAATACACCACTCAGATTCGCTCCAATTGAACGATCAGATTAACTTCCCTTCTAGTAAATTGCGATGATCTGGGAGCCTTCATGCCAAAACAAAAGATGCGAGAGTAAACCTAAGATAGGTCAGCCTCTGATTAACCAAATCCAAAGGGAAGCTTGTTCATGCCTTCCTCTTTCAATTCCATGTCAAGTCTCCAATTAATGAGGAGCACAATGTAAATGACAATAATGAAAGATTTACTTTCCTATCAAATATCCTGTCATCCTGCCATTAAAACAACTAACCTCGGTTTTGCAGGATAACAACTAAAAAACACATTATGCATCCGATCCATACCTACATCAGGAAATTGACACGGCTATGTTTTGTTATAGGTGCAAAAATTAGTCCTGTCACCAGATCTAAATTCAAGAAAGCACTCAGTCCATCCGCGGACATGGCTTCAAGTGCTCCACCGGAATCCACCCCTGTCTCCAGGGAAGAGTTTGAAGGACTAAAAAATCAGATAGCCGAGCTAGCTGGTTTTTTGCGAGAACAAAGCAAGGCCCTTAAAGGGAAACAATCTCAAACTCATCTAGAACCAGGAGCATCTGATAGTGGTGCTGGTGGTCAAGATACTGAAAAGGCCGAAACTCAGATTCTTGGACCACAAAAACAGGACCCAACCAACAAAATTCCTGAAATCACCGCCCTCAGCAAAGAACATGAAGCTGGTGACCTTCTCAAGAAAATGCAACAAATGGAAGAAACTCTCCAGTCTATCAAAGGGACTGGGGCATTTGGCAGTGTGAATTATTTTGACCTCTGTATATCCACCGGGGCTCGTTATCCTGAGAAATTCATAACCCCCGAGTTTGAGAAATATGATGGGTTGGGAGATCTATACACACACCTGAAAGTCTTCACTGGAGAACTCGTATCCTATGCTGAGGAAGAGATACTTCGAATGCAACTATTCCAGAAGAGTCTAACAGGAGAAGCCAGAGCATGGTATGCTCGATTGGACAACTCCAAAATTCATAGCTGGGAAGAGCTGGCCCATGCCTTCCTCAGCCAGTACAGTTTTCAATCACAGCTGGCTCCAGACAGATATCAAATAACCAAAATCAAGAAAAAGAACACTAAATCATTCAGAGAATATGCCCAGCGATGGAGACGGGTCGCAGCACAAGTCACCCATGCCATGACTGAATCTGAAATAGTCATGACCTTCATCGATATCCAAGAAGCGCCTTATTATGAGAGGGTCCTAGAGGGATAGGGAAACCATTCTCTGAAATGATCAAGCATGGCGAGATGGCAGGAAATGGGGCTCAAATCCGGGAAGATATAAGATCTAACCTGCCCTTGAAGCTGTCGTCGAACATATCCAATTCGAAAATTACGGGAGCAATCCACGGAGGGTCCATAAAAAGAAAGACGAAGAAGTCTCCTTGGTTTTACAAGGACAATATTCAAGGGGCGATTCAAACCACATACCCATTCAAAGGAGGAACTATACCCCTTTCCAAGCTTTAGCACAGCCTGCAAACCCTCAATTCTATAAAAATGTGGAAGTCAGGCGTCAAAGAAATTTCACCCCACTAGGGGATTCCCTAGAGAACGTGTTCAAACTTCTGACAGCTCAGAAGAAGATTGTTCAACTCCTTCCACCAACCAACACTAACGGAAGGAATTTCGATCCTAACAAGAACTGTGCTTATCATCTTGGGTCTCCAGGCCATGATACCCAAGACTGTTGGTCTCTCAAGCACAAAATTCAAGATTTGATTGACAGCGGGGAAATTATGGTAACAAAGCATGAACAACCTGATGTCCAAGACAATCCTCTCCCACAGCACAAAGAGGAAAATGTCAATATGATCAGCACCTCAACTGGAGAAGAATCTAAATACCTCCGCTACGTTGGGGAACAAAGTGAATCCAATCTCAGTAGCCCAGAGAGTTGGGAAACTTTTGAGAAGCAATTCCTGATGGAGAAGAAATTAAGTCTCTTAAGGAACAAATTGAGCAGTTGGCTGAACTGGTCGGTTACCAGCATCCACTCACCTGGAAGATGCTGAAACAAATTTATCAATCTGTTGACAATCATTCTCCTCCAGCGAAAGTTAATTCCGACCCCAATAGTGATCATTACCAGTCTCACGAACAAGAGCCCTGGACCGAATAAATGGTCAAAGAAGAGAATTTTCGAGCAAAAGGGAAATTCCTATTTCAAAGGAATTTCACCAATCTGAACCAGCCAATGGAAGAAATCCTGTAAAAGCTGATCAACGAGGGAATGGTTGCAGACTTGCTACCTCCGCTGAACCCTCAATCCAGAAAATTCAAACCTGACCAAATATGTCAATACCATTCCAACTCTCCCGGCCATGATACAGAAGAATGATGGGCACTTCATAACCTAATTCAAGACCTGATTGAGAAAGGTGACCTAATCAGAGGAGATCAAATCCTCGACATTACAGATAAAAATAGCCTCTAAATCCCTAATGCATGGTACCAGGACACAGTGGCTGTCATATCCTGCGATAAGGAATCAATCATCACACCCCTGGTACTGACATGGAAAGGGGTCCAAGAAGTCCAAAATCCTGTGAAGGTGGCTGCACCTCAGCCTCTAATCTTGCCTTTCAGACCTCAGTATCCAATCATCTGTCTGAAGAAGGTCCCATGGAACTACGGGGACATTGAAAGCTCTACTTCAAACAACATTTCCATCATGTTAAAGGATAGTCCATTGTACCTACCTCAGCCAGTGATTAGACTAGTTACCAAAGAAAAAGAAAAGGTGGTTGAAGAAATGATCAAAGAGTTCCTCATCAAAATGGGACACAATAAAATCAAGATACTGTAAAGCTTGAAAGACGCACCCAAGCAAGTGTCTATCCTCGACCTGGTCTTATCATCAGAAGACCATCGCAACATCCTAGTGAAAGTACTAGAGGAAGCTCATCTATCACACACGGTAAACACAGAGAAATTCCGTCATGTGATAGAACACATCTTCAACAGCAATGTGATTTCCTTCATAGATGATGATATCCTGGCCGAGGGAACGGGCCACCATAAGTCTCTGCATCTAGCAGTAATGTCCTCCGGATACGTGATCGGAGGAGTACTTATTGATGGAGGATCTTCCCTCAACATTTGTCCATACGACACATTGGAAAGGATGAAGATCAATCCAAACCGGATCAAAACCAGTTATGTGGTCATCCGGGCTTTTGATGGATCTCGTCGTCAGGCTATGGGGGAAATCGAGCTTCCCCTAGAAATTGGTCCACACACCTTCTACGTACCCTTCCAAGTGCTTAATATTGCCACTGGATACAATTTGCTGTTGGGCAGACCATGAATCCACATGGCGGGGGCAGTGCCATCCACCCTCCATCAGCAACTTAAGTACATCATCAACGATAGCCTCATCATGGTCAATGCCGAGCCAGAATACCCTACCTACATATATGGGGACATGCCAGTGATTAGAATGGACGCAGGGATTGAACCTGCAAGTTTTAAGCTCTTGAGGTGAGCGATACTCAATATCTACCTATTGGGGCACTAGCCCTACAACCTAAAGTCTCTAGTAAAGTAATGACCATAGGCCAAGAAATGGTGTCTTCGGGTTTCCAATATGGAGAAGGGATGGGAAAGGATAAGCAAGGCATCAAGATGCCAATCCAAATCCCAAGTCACATGGGAAGAGCAGGATTGGGATATTCATCCGGGTCAAACCACCGTAATCCATACAAATTTCCCAAGGCTCATGCCTCCACAATTCTGCTCCATAACCTTACAAATGCCTGATGGGTGAATCCTACGAGGAAAGTCCCGCTTGCAGTATCGGCCATACTATTTCCTCCAATCATACCTATCCATGAAAGAAAAGTCCCTCAAGCCTGAGGCCAACAGCGAAAAGGGAAAAAAAAGATCCTGTACGAACGACGAGACCCATTCGCTAACATGAGAGTCATTCTCAACTATGAGGGTATGAATGACGAACTCCCTGACAGTGACAATGATGATCATGGCCTGATTCCTCACATCAAGAAGTGGAATGATCCACAGAAAAGCCTTGGCCCTATTCTCAAGGATGTCTCAGTCATCATCCAGGATGAGGTAGATGGGCACAATTCCTTGATTCTCCCAATTCATGAGAATCTAACACTGGACAACTGGAGCAGTATCCCTTGCCTAAGTCAAAGAGGATAAAGGGGCAGAAGTATATCTGCCCTTAATCATGCTTTCATTTACTGCTTACTTTTGATTGCATAGCTATAGCAGCAACTTTGTCATGCTTTATAGAATGCTATGTATGTTTAAGCAGTTGTATATGTTAATAAAAGCATTTTTGTTTTCAGGACCCAAGCATTGGATGTGTGTGTCTCTGCTGATGAGATGCCAAATTATCGAAATGACTCCAACTTGGATGTAGAATTGAGCTTCGACTTGATGGATATCGATCAAGAGGAGGAAGATGACTATGAGGTGGCAGAGGAGATCAAGGAATGGGTCGAAGACAAACCCAAACCAAACCTCGACCAAACCTCCACCATCAACATAGGAACCTTCAAAAGCATCAAAGAAATCCAAATAGGCTCAGACCTTACACAAAATAAAAAAGCCGACCTGATCAAAATCCTAACACAATACCAGGATGTGTTTGCATGGTCACATGAAGATATGACCGGTCTATCTATATAAATTGTCATCCATCGAATGCCCATCAAAGAAGGGTTCAAACCAGTCAAATAAAAGCTCAGGCGATTGAAACCTGAGTGGAGTCTCAAAGTCAAAGAAGAAATCATTAAGCAATTCAAAGCCGGAATCATTATGATATCTCCACACCCCGAATGGCTATCAAACATAGTCCCCGTACCTAAACCCGGAGGGAAGGTACGAGTCTGCGTGGATTACCGGGATTTGAACAAAGCCTGTCTGAAGGATAATTTCCCAATACCTTTCATCCACATCCTGATTGACAACACC
Source organism: Panax stipuleanatus (assembly GCA_020205555.1). Lineage (NCBI taxonomy): Eukaryota > Viridiplantae > Streptophyta > Magnoliopsida > Apiales > Araliaceae > Panax > Panax stipuleanatus. The sequence continues at coordinate 145,083,194 of CM035124.1, forward strand.
TGCGCAGTATGTCATGTATTCATTCGTGGATTGCTTTGCTGGTTACCATCAAATTATGGTTGCTAAAGAAGACCGGGAGAAAATAGCTTTTATCACTCCCTGGGGAACTTTCTGCTACCGACGACTATCCTTCGGCCTCATCAATGCCGGAACCACGTATCAGCGAGCTATGATGGCTCTCTTTCATAACATGATGCACAAAGAAATAGAGGTCTATGTCGACGACATCAACATCAAATCCCGAAGGGAGGATGACCACATAAACCATATCAGGAAGCTGTTCAACAGGTTATGTAAGTACAACCTCAAGCTAAATCCTGCCAAATACGCTTTTGGTGTCGAAGCAGGCAAACTGTTAGGATTCCTGGTGAGTAATCAAGGCATTGAGTTAGACCCCACCAAAATCAAAGCCATCACGAAAATGCCCGTACCTCGTACCGAGAAGGAGACACGTGAATTCCTAGGAAGGATCAACTTCATAAGCAGATTCATTTCCTAGCTCACCGCAACCTGTGAGCCCATCTTCAAGATGTTAAGGAAGAATTCCTCCACCACGTGGAATGAGGATTGTCAACAAGCCTTCATTTCCATCAAGAAACAGCTGACTGAAACTCCTGTTTTGATACCCCCAAGGGAGGGAATCCCTTTGTTTATGTACCTGTCCGTCGATGCCACTGCAATGGGCTGCATGTTGGGATCCGAAGGATAATAGTAGCAAGGAAAGAGCCATCTACTACATCAATAAAAGATTCAGCAGTGGCGAACAGAAGTACACCCTGATCAAAAAGACATGTTGTGCATTAGCATGGGCCGCCATGAGGTTGCAACACTATTTGCATGGGCATACGACCTACCTCATATCTCGCATGGATCCACTCAAATACGTATTCAACAAACCAATGTTGAACTGCCGACTGTCCAAATGGCAGTTGATCCTACAGCAGTTCAACATTATCTACGTGACTCAGAAGTCAATCAAGGGTCAAAGCATTGCAGATCAATTATCTGAAACACCTTCAGAAGGGTTTGAGCCCTTGAAGACATATTTCCCAGACGATTGGATCCTGACAATTCAACAACTCCAGTCAGAGAATACAGTCCAACCATGGAAAATGTAGTTCGATGGAGCGGTAAACATGGAAGATGCTGGAGCTGGGGCATTCCTCATCTCTAGTACAAGTGATCAATATCCTGTGGCTACCAAACTTTAATTTGGCAACACCAACAACACGGCCGAGTATGAAGGTTGTATCATAGGGTTTAAGCTAGCCCATTCCATGTCTATCAAACACATACTTGTCCTTGGAGATTCTGAGCTGGTCATCAGACAGACTACCGATACATATCTCACCAAAGAACTGCATTTGCTGCCCTACCATTGGCAAGTCCTCAAAATATCTCAGGAATTCGAAGCAATAACCTTCGTTCACATTCCTCGGGGTCCGAATGACTTTGTTGATACATTAGCAATGTTGGCTTCATTAATCCGCGTGTCATATAAGAGTGGATTTCCCAACATTCAATTTATAATTCAGAAAGCCCCGACATATGGGAATTATGTAGGAGAAGTATCAGATAAAATACCTCCTGTCAAGCATCCTTGGTTTCAAGACATCAAGGAATATCTTCGTGATGGATCCACACCCGCTGGTGCAAGCCAATTAGAGCGAAAAATGGATTATCAGAATGGCCATGAAGTTCTATTTGAGCAGAGACACACTTTATAAAAGGGATACTGGAATAGGCCTGTTAAGATGCCTCAACAAAGAGCAAGCCCAAAGACTAATGGATGAAATCCATGGCGGAGTCTGTGGTCCATACATGAGCTACCATCTGCTGGCCAAGAAGATAATCAGAACAGGACATTACTGGATCTCGGTCAAAGCTGATTGTGATGATCACGTTAAGAGATGCTTTCAATGCCAAATATATGGAAATGCCATTCATGCTCCTCCAAATGAGTTGTATAACATGAGTTCACCATAGCCTTTCTCTATGTAGGGAATCGACGTGATAGGTCCAGTGGAACCCAAAGCTAGTAACGGTCATCGATTCAACTTCACTATGATCGATTACTTCACCAAATGGGTTGAAGCATCCCCTTTTCCCAAGGTCACAAAATAGGTCATCATTAATTTCATCAGAAACAATGTTGTCTGTCAATATGGACAACTGGAGGTAATCGTATCAGACAACGCAAAAAACATGAACAATCAAATGATGATGGATCTGTGCAGTAAGTTCCACATCAAGCATCTCAATTTTGTCATCTATCAGCCAAAGATGAACGGCGCTGTCGAAGAGGCCAACAAAAACATCAAAAAGATCATGCAGAAAATGTCCGCCAATCACAAGGACTGGCCTGACCTTCTGCCTTTAACCTTGTTAGCATACAAGACTTCGATGCGCACCTCTACTAGGGCTACTCCCTATTCGTTGGTCTATGGCATAGAGGAAATCCTTCCCATAGAGGTAGAGATGGAATCTTTGTGAGTGTTGATCGACGCTCAAATAGATGAATATCAATGGTTGCAAGACCGATATCATCAGCTGTCTTTGATAGATGAAAAGAGAGCTACGACCATTTTCCATGGACAGTTATACCAGCAAAGGATTACCAGATCCTACAACAAGAAGGTCTGAATTCGACAATTCAAAGGAAACGACTTGGTGCTAAAGAAAATCCTGGCCAATCTGGACGAAGCCAAAGGAAAATTTGCCCCAAACTGGGAAGGCCCTTTCATTGTCAAAGAAGTGTTGACTAGGGGCGCTATCAAACTGCAAGAGATGGATGGGACCGAATTTTTCCAACTCATCAATTCAGACACCGTGAAAAGGTATTACGTCTGAGACACATGCATGCCCGCACCCGGGTCCTACAAATCAAATCAGGTTTGATTTTTCACTAGAAAGCCGGAACTACGGATGACCTGATCTCCCTCAACCCGGGAGTACGTAGGCAGCCATTTCTGGTGCAGTCAAACTAAACAAAAAAAATCTAAAAATCCAAAATATCAAAAAATCAAAAACATCAAATCATCCTGGCACTAGCCGGAACTACGGATGACCTGATCTCCCTCAACCCGGGAGTACGTAGGCAGCCATTTCTGGTGCTGTTAAACTAAACAAAAAAAATCCAAAAATCTAAAAAATCAAAAACATCAAATCATCCCGACACTAGCCAGAACTACGGATTACCTGATCTCCCTCAACCCAGGAGTACGTAGGCAGCCATTTTTGGTGCGGTCAAACTAAACCAAAAATCCAAAAATCCAAAAAATCAAAAACATTAAATCATCCCGGCACTAGCCAGAACTACGAATGACCTGATCTCCCTCAACACGGGAGTACGTAGGCAAACATCTACGGCGCAGTTTGACCTTCAAGAAAACAAAAAAATAAAAGTCCATTTCCAAGATACCAAAGACAAATATAAGCTAAATTCTACCAAACTACCCTGGTCAACAGACCCATCTGAGATACTCCCTGACATCTCAACTGTCAGTCCATCAAGGAGGAGCTCAAGATACATCTACAACTGCCAGTCGTGAAAGAAGTGGTGATCACTCAGCAACGACAATACATCTCCAATTAGGGAAGTGCATCAAAAATATATTTCTCTGATATATAAAACTGTTTGATATATACATAATGCCCTGTACATGACAAAAATGGCTGATCTAGTATGTGCAGGAAAAATAAAAGTTAGTCTATAGACCCAAGGACAAATGGGTCAGCAATGCTAGCATGGCATCTCTCTCTGAAGATGGTGGAGCAGCCGTAAGTGTAGTACACTCAGCCTCCATACGGCTCAGAACATCCACATTCATCTGCAAGGCGGCACTGTGGTCATCAATATAAGCACTCATCTCGATGATCAAACCATGAGTGTAAGATCGAAGAGCAATACTATCAGCAATGTGGAAATCACGGGAAGCTATAGCCTCATCCCTCTCTGCAAAAGCTGTGTCTCGAGCAATCAAAGTCTCCTCGATCTCAACATATGCTGCATCCCTAGCCGAGCGAATCTCATTTTTCTCTACAACTGCAGTATCTAGAGCAGAGTGGAGCTCATCCCGCTCAATTAATCCAGCATCTAAAGCAGCCCTGATACCATCCCTCTCAGCAAAAGCTAAATCTTAGCCAGACAAGGCAGCCAACATTTGTGCTCCAGACGAGTCTCGCTCAAAGTTTATCCTGAATAGTGAGTCTGCTAAAGCCGGATCTGTCCCCACAGGAATGGTCTGGGAATTGCTAACCAGAGCAGCGGTCAAACCCGTGAATAGCTCATCCTCGGTAGGAGAATCTGGATCCTCCATGGGCTCCTCCTCGTTAGAGTCCACACTAGGAGATGAAGAAGCCTCTGCTACCACTCCTATCTCTGCCTCCAACCACCCAGGATACTCTGGAGAACAACCCGAATAGCTACTAGAGAAATCAGCCCTCTCCCGATGAGTCCAACACTCATATACTCTGACCATGTCAGCGGATGACATGGAAGAAGCCGACATCCTCTTATCAGCAGACCCCTCAAAATGGTGCAAACTCTACAGCTGATCAAACTAATACATGACTGCCAAAGGATGATAGGTAGTCACTCCTCTCAAACTCGTTAGGGGAAAATAATCCAGGCCAGATGCATGAGTGATAAAGCTATATGGGGACGCTAGCCCTGAGCATGGCAAAATCATAAACGGATGCTTAATATCCGACAGAAATGCCGACCAAAACTCTGCATTAATGCACTCTGCAGGCTGAAAAGAGAAAGCTTTAGATGTCTCGTGAGTAAAGCAAAACCCCTGGGCCTGAAGGATCCAATCGATTGTATATGGGACATCAGCCATATATACAGCAAGACCGAGCTGCCCCTAAAAAACCTCTCTGCATGGGTACTACAATACGTGGCGGATCTAAATATCTCAGCCAATATCATCGGGATAATGGCGCTACCCTGTCTAAGGGCTCTAAACACTACTACCATTCCCACATCCAGATGATCCAATCGCAACGGCATGTAAACATATGCCACAACACACATCAGTAACATATCTATCCTGGCTGTATACCATGCCTCTGCTGAACAGACAAAATCTCCGATGTGGTGATCATAGCTATCAGGCTCGCTAAAGCGCTCAATCAAAAAGTCCATAGAGATCACATGCCCAGAAACGATCTCATCTATAACTACGCTCTGACGGAGACCAGACAGTCTGATGAACGGCCTCCTTATATCACTAATCGCCGTTCGAGCGCACGGTAACTCTAAATCTAAGCCAGTAAATCTCTGGTGCTCCTCCAGAGTCGGTGTCAGCTCACGCCATCCAAAGCGAAACACCTGCCTGTCAGTAATCCAGCAGGGTAAAAGGCCCTCAACAAATCCAACTAGAACCCAAAAATCCGCTAGGGCCAATGAATGCCCCAATAACTGGTCCACAGTCCCCCTAGTAGGAAAGGGCGGACTATCATACCTGGACCTCAATGATGTTGCCACTGCAGATGGTGGTAAACGCTCAATACGGCTGACTGTAGATGACATAATTTATTGCACCGTACCACAAGATCGTCCAGAGGTGAATTCAAATTTTAGCTGTCTGAATGCATACAAATGATAATATACATGCATGATGACAGTAATATAAATATGAGGCAGAAGATAAGATATGGCAAGAATATCTATAACAAGCTATCTACTGCATACAACATCCCTGTATCCTGATATAAAGTGAAAGGAAGAATACAGGGAAAATGGGGCACCACCACCCAACTAATACAAGTGGTCTGTCAAAATGATGGCACAACCGCCGAATAGCCAAAACAGTGGCTGACAAAAAAGGTATAGCTCCAATAGCTATCAGAGGAAGTCGTAGACATCCGTGTCGAATAGATCAACCTGCTCCATCTCCTTGGTGGATATAAAACCACTGCTGTCAGGTATATCTGGGCGATATAAGGGAGGATCTGCCCCTGCAAAACTGCTGCTAAATGGACCTGAGGAGGGACCTGCTATTGAGCTGGACGGGTAAAATGAAGATGCCTCTGACGGATCTCGGCCAAGATGCCTGATAAAGAAACGAGCCTACTCCAACTCCCTGGTCAGATCTGCTATCTGGTCTGCATGAGTCGGCTCCCTGAGGCAAGGTATCCAATCCGTCATCATCACGGATCCTGGCACCATATCTGCCATAAACTGGGCAGCACGAGTCTAAACTCCAATAGTACGAGGACTCCACCAACTACTAAATGCCTCCTGGCTGTACGGACCCTCTGATAGGGTGAAGCCATCAATGCCCTCCAAAGGGATGTCTATCAAAGGCACAGTCAATGGCCAATAATGCCAAGCTGAAGGAACAATGGGAATGCGGATCTCTCCTGTGATGCTCCTAATAGCACGCTCTCCAAGATAGTGCTCCCAGCCTCCCTCCGTCAATAACGGTACCCTACGGGTCGATAACTCAAACTCCCAGCCAGTAGGGACTCCTCCCTCGAATCCGACGGTCAAGTGCTCAGATGTGTACGGCATCCAGGTGATCAAACCCGTCGTCAAAAGCTCTAACTGTAGATAGGCATAAGTAAATCACTCAGCAACAGGGACCTCCGTCAAAGTTGAGTGATGTCATCTCTGTCCTCGAGGATAGGTCTCCAGACCTAAAACAGTAGCTGGCCGTAGGCAAGGAAGCCTATCAAATGCCTAAAGCTGATAATATAAATACCAAAAGTCCTCAGTGATCAAGACTGACAAAAAATGTTGAAATCAAAAAGATATAGAAAGATGTACTCACTAGCAGGAATGGGCAAAATCCTAACCAAGTCTCCGTCACACCCTCCAGAAGCATACGTATACCCCAGAGAAAATAGACAAAGGTATAGGAGCCCCAATCATAGTCACTGAGGTGCTCTACATGTCGAGTGGCGCTGATTAAAGAGAAGGACACAGTAGACGAGTTGTCTGCCACAAAATAACCCCTGATGATCGACAAAAATAATCGCCTCAGAATGCGATCTCTAGCCCTCTGTTCATCTGGCGGAGGCAACTGCAAAGTCCCATCCTGGGCATCTATACTCAAGGGACCAGATCAGACTGCCCGACCCTTGAATGCCGTCGTCGGGACTCCAAGTAGGGACCGAACGACAGAGGGGAAAATGTCAGTCATGATAGGCACTGACTCTCCCTCAAACTTAATGCTGGTGATAAATCTCCAATCCATAAGAGTCATCATCACCTCGCAATCCAACAAATGAAGGGACTAAGTCTGGTGGAACCAGCGCTTAGACAAAGCCCTCATATACCCCAGGGGCAACGGCGGGGAAGGATCAAGAAGAAGGCTTGAAATCCCCAGCCATCTACAATCTCCCTGTAATCTTTATGCAAAGTGTGATACAGGGAGTGAACGCTAAACCAGTTCCCTCGAGGCTGCGTAAAGCCAGGGACCTGCATCAAAAACCAACCCAAGTCAAAAACCTGTGCCCCAAGAATGGCAAAAAGGGAAGAAAGGAATCCAGAGAGAAGAAAGACTTCAAGTCACCTCGTTAGCGTGAAGATATCTCGAAGGATGGCGACTCAAGTCACCCACAAACTCCTGCGTCTGCGCAACAATGCCAGGGACCTCCGCACGTGGAGCCTGAGCAAGTGCAGAAGCACCGAAAGGAGCCTCCTCATCATCAATGTCTAGTGGCTTCTCGTCCTGTGCTGGATGAATCCTGCCCTCTACCAATCTTTGAGGCGTCCTAGCCGGACGTGGCTGTGGCACATCCGAAGCCCTCCTACGTCTAATACCCGAGGAGGCCTTGCTAGAACTGTCGGGTCTATGACGATCCATCAATGGCAATAAGTCTCCAAATCAGCTCAGACAGGGTACGATAAGCCTAAAACCTGTGGCTTATCATTTTCAATCAGTCCAACATATATCGCTAGGTCCTAATACATGCATGGGTCCATCAAAAATACCCAATAAAGTCAAAACTGCATGATTTCAAAACCTAGAAACTCAAAACTTGCATGGGTCAGTAAAAAATTTCCCCACAGAGTCAAATATGCATGTTTTTCAAAGCCTAAGATTTTGGAAAAATTTCGCCAGAGTCTCCTTTGTAAAATGGACTATCCACATGCACATATGCATGTCTAGGTGACCATTCAGTAGCACACCTATCCAAAAATAGAAACAGTTCATATTTATTGAAAAATTAAAAAATCAAACTCATATAGTAGCCAAATTACCCTGGACACTTTTAGTTGAAAATCCAGCCTCACTAGGCCTCAAAAAGGATGAGTAAACTGATCAAAAAGTGAAAAAATTGGTTATCTCAGAACCTGAGTTTTCTTACATCCAAACGTACATTACAGTAAGATATGCATATATATGTAGTCAGAAAATTTTTATAGGTCATATAGGCATACATTTTATATATATTTCGTCTAAAAGTACCCAAGGTGGTTCGTATGCTTTTAACGGTCAAAAACTGCTGAAAAAAGTATGTAAAACGTTACCTGTGCTGCGCTGAACGTGTAGGAACTGACGGAATTAGAATCTGACTGCCAGAACTCCGTAGATCTGAAAACAAAGATCGTAAATCCTTTCGCTGCTCAAATGGGAAACTTGTAAAATGAAAACTCCCGAGCTCCATTTAAAGCCCAAATAGCCGTACCTCTACCTGCGGCTGTAGCACCTCCACCTGTGGCAACCCAGGTGGGTCCCACTCCCCCCATGCCCGGTTCAATTCGAGTTAAAACGGAGTTTAAACAGGCTACTGAATCAAATCTGAAGAGAAATCGCTACGCGATTGAGCGGTTTGGCAAGAAATCCTGCGTTTAAGCAGCGTAATCTTGATGGAAAGGGAAACTCCCCGGAGACCCTTAGTATTCATCCCGGAGCCATGTCCTGGGATCAACAAATCAAACTGTGGAAAAAATGCCCAATAATTGCGCAAAACTGTCGAAAACAGTCGTTTTTCAAAGTTCGGGTACTGACCGAAGCACTTTTCAGCTGTTGGCCCAACCCAAGTGAAGTTCGGGTACTGACCGAAGCAATTTTCAGCCGTTGGCTCAGCCCCAACAAAGTTTGGGTACTGACCGAATTAGTTTTCAGCCGTTGGCTCAGCCCCAGCGAAGTTTGGGTAATGATCGAAGAAGTTTTCAGTCGTTAGCTCAGCCCCATTGAAGTTCGGGTACTAACAGAAGCAGTTTTCAGCCGTTGGCTCAGCCCCAGCAAAGTTCGGGTACTGACGGAAGCACTTTTCAACCGTTGGCTCAACCCAAGCGAAGTTTGGGTACTGTCCGAAGCAGTTTTTAGCCGTTGGCTCAACCCCAGCGAAGTTCGGGTTCTATCCAAAGTAGTTTTCAGCCGTTGGCTCAACCCCAACAAAGTTCGGGTACTGACCGAAGTAGTTTTCAACCGTTGGCTCAACCCCAGCGAAGTTCGGGTACTGACCAAAGCAGTTTTCAGCCGTTGGCTCAACCCCAGCGAAGTTCGGGTACTGACCGAAGTAGTTTTCAGCCGTTGGCTCAGCCCCAGCGAAGTTTGAGTACTGACCGAAGCAGTTTTCAGCCGTTGGCTCAGCCCCAGCGAATTTCGGGTACTGATCGAAGTAGTTTTCAGCCGTTGGCTCAGCCCCAGCGAAGTTCGGGTACAACCCAAAATCCAATCCAGCCATTGGCTCAACCCCAATGACGCTTCAACCCCAATGACGCTTCAACCGTAGACTCAACCCCCTGACAAACATAGAAAGGGATCCGGTGGCGTAAGCAATTATGATAATCCATCCCAAATGATGGAATTTGTTATACACATCCTCAAACGGATCATTGAGGTAGTATTAATCATATCAGCCTCAATTAGAATCTACAAAGCTATCGCAGAGAACGTCATCCCTAGCAAAAAATGACAAAATTAGTTCGAGATAGTTTCCCAACAAACATCAATAGCTGTACAAGACAACGTTATCCCCAGTAGAGTAATAACGTAAGCAGCTAGCAGAAGCCCCATTCCACTCAAAGACGTCTAGCCTTCAAAATAGTGCTGGCACTTTTTATTTCCAGTGTCTACTAATCTTTATCCTGTCCATTCCATTATATTGCATGGACATGATAAATTGGGGCATATGTAGACACTCAAAATTTTTCTTGCCCCAATACTAACACTGTAGGAGGGAAAAACTGTCAATCAACTTAAATCCAGCCACCAATTCCGATCCTTCAACTCAAATCTGGCCACCAATGCCGGTACTCCAACATAATCCGATCACCAATATTGGTATACCTAAATTCGATCTCCAATCGGACTGTCAATCCAGCTCCGATCTCCAATCAGACTGTCAATCCATCTCCGATATCTAATCAGACCGTTAATCCAGCTTCGATCTCCAATCAGACCGTCAATCCAGCTCCGATCTCCAATTGGACCATCAATCTAGCTCCGATCTCTAATCGGACCGTCAATCCAGCTCCGATCTCCAATCGGACCGTCAAGCCAGCTCCGATCTCCAATTAGACCATCAGATCAATCGCGATCTCCAATAAGACCATCAGATCAATCGCGATCTCCAATCGAACCATCAGTTCAAATCTCGATCTCTAATATTGGGTCTTCAAATCAGCCTCGGCAACAACCCAAGAGGTCAATTCAGCCCTGGCAGCAACCCGGGAGGTTCTGATCAACCTCGGTTTCAACCTAAGAAGTCCAGTTAACCCCGGTATCAACCCGGAAGGTACATGTCAACCTCGACATCAATCGAGGACCTGGCAAGTCATCCCCGGTCTCAACCCAGGAAGTACAGATCATCCCCGTTATCAATTCGGGAAGTGCAGTTCAGCCCCAAAGATAACCCTAGGAAGCCAGATCAATCAAGGACCACTCCAGGAAGGGTAAAATGGTCATTTATCAAACCACAACCGATTCAGTTAAAATCAACCCAAATTGATGCCATCGAAGTTAGAATGAACCATAACGACGATCCCGAGTGCCAACGACGCAAGACAGCTCAACGGATAAACTACGGGGAATCGAAGACCTGATTATGAACCCATCTTCATGGATCCAGAAAATGTTTTATGCCATGTCATTGCAACACTCTCGATGAGAGCTTTCCGAAAAGGTATCGCACGCCTCAAACGAACGCTCCGATCAAAAGTTAGAAAGTTTTGACTTCGAGTGCGCGTTGTCCGAAGTGCACAGTACTTTGAAAGATAGAACCTGGCACCGTGGGCCCCACCAGGGAAGACGCACCTCTACCTGCGGCTGCCCTAGGTAGATCTGCGGCTCTTCCCTCTACAAATAGAGGGGTACCCCCTTCTCATTTTTATAAGCAAGAAACGTAGCGAAGCTCTGCCAGTTCAAATTCTCGAGTTTTACACCTCTTTCAAACCCAAATATTTTCACTCTAACACGTAGATATACCCATATACTACCACATATCAGATAATAACCGGTAGATTTGGACATATAGAGCCTAGTATTTGGCGAAAAGCATGTATTGCAGTCCATTATAAGTATTTTTACGATCAGGAAGTCAATACTACTACTTTGCACTGTTTTTCACTTGCACACAAAGTTTTATCTTCTAATTATGCCCGAAACTTAGTTTCGTGGCCGTTTTCATCAAAATTTAGTATATTTTTGTACATAAACTCAAATTTTGCATTTTTACAATTCGGATTGACGATCCGTCAGCTCTAGCAGCTTCAATGCACTAGCACACACGTTCTGGCAACTTTGTCGGACTAGGTTATCTTTCCAGTCTAGGTTTGGCCCTTTTTTTATATATTTCACTGTATATATACTAACATTTCAATTTTGTCAAGCCCGGATGTCAAATCCGAGGTAGTTTATCGTTTTTATATATATTTACGCATATATAAGCGATTTTCACCATCACTGGTTCTCACACCAGTCTTGGTTAACTACATTTCTGTTAATATATATATATATATATATATATATATATATATTTTAATTCAGTCCTGGGCACAGGCGTGAAAATCCATCACCCTTTTTACTATTTTTGCACTCTTCGCCATACTAGGTGCTCTCCCAAGTCACTGGTCGACTACTTTTTTGCAAATTTACATTTATGGCAATATATATATATATATATATATATATATATTCAATTCGGCCTAGATTACTTCGTGGCCATTTTACTGCTTTTGTACATTTTGCCATACTGGGTGCTCTCCCCAGTCATTGGTTGACTACTTTTATGTCAATTTCAATTCCAGTACGGGCACCGACATGAAAACCCATCGCCCTTTTTACTGCGTTCTATATATATATATATATATATATATATAAATTTCATTCCTGTCACAGTCCTAGATTATTTCGTGGCTATTTACAGTTTTTTATAAATACATATATATTTCAATTCAAGTCCGGGCTTGCGAGGGAAAACCCATCGCCCTTTCACAGTTATATATATATATATATATATATATATATATATATATATTTATGTACTCAATTTATTCAACTGTTGCATTTAATATTCATTTGTATATGAATCTGCACTAATAAATCTGCTGGCGGACTAGATTTTTCTAAATCTCGCCAATTCTAGCTTTCAACGGTTCAAATAGGTCCCGACAGAACCTAAAAGCTATAATGGCTAAGATTTCTTCAAATCTAGTTATTTTTATAGTTTCAGCTTTGAAAGCAAACTCGCGTCCCTTAGATCGATATCTAGTGGGAATGAGATGCTTTGGCCACGCGCAGCCAAGATTTACTGATGAGTCCTTGGTTCCATTGTGATGTGAGAATATATATCTATTTTTATACAAATTTAAACTGTGCAGGTTTATGGGCTACTCATATGTGAGCCTAGGAATTATGGGATTCACGATCAAATCGATCGGGATCTGATTCCCATGATGGACAAACTCCGATTTACAGATGTACCCTGCCAGTTTTTCTATAAAATGTACATGCATAGACCTTAAAATGGTTATCCGGATTTAAGGTCTCAATATAATGAAAAATATGGATTATCGTGTCAACGTCCCTCTGATGGTTTTCATACCCATGAGGAGACCGACACTTGTCTATTTCTGTGGTCGAGGATGCTTCGCAGCCAGACAAATCACCATTCACATGCAACCTGAAGGCTATAAAAATAAATTAGAAGTATCAAAAGGCTTCAATTCATATGCTAGCGTAAGGGTTGATAAACCAGCTTTTAAAACATCATTTTCAATTCAAATCAAAAGAAAAGCTTTTGAAGAAAATCAAAATTAAATGCTTTTGCAAATCAAATCAAAGACTGATTTTCAAATCAGAATTCAAACCCTTCGTATATAGGTTCAACAAAGCAAATAACTACTTTCAATTAATCAAATCAATAGGCCCAATTTTCAAACAGCATTCACTCACACATTCACAGTTTTAAGGGAAATATTGAAAAAATATGGTACCGTGTTTACACGGGAGTTGTGGGGTGCCTAACACCTTCCCCACACTTAACCAAGCCCCCGAACTCAAAACTCCGATTTCAAAGATCAAGTTTAGATAGTATCCAGCAATTGGGCCTCTTTTCAAAAATCAAACTCGATTGAGTTGGTACAACTATTTTCAAATCTACCAACTGGCGACTCTGTTAAATCAAATCAAATCGTCGACATAAATACATGTTGGCCTCTTTCTTAAAAAACCCTTCAAAACCTTTTTCCAAAATAAAAAGAATAAGGGTAGAGAGAACTTAAGAATATCGATTTGAGGAAAATCGGGTTAAGAACCGACCCGTGGGATTCCTAAATTTTCCAAACTCGACAATATATATATATATACACACACTCTTCAAAACCCTAAAATTATACAAATAATTTAATAATTGCATATATATGTGCTTGTTTTATCAGAAGTTACTTATATATATGTGAGTAATATGTATACTATATATATCTGGTTCCTTTGTCAAGAATATGTAAGTCTGGAATTTCTGTATGTTTAATATACAAACTATTTGTATATGTGAGTGTAATTTCTTCTTCTGATGCACCTGTGCTATACTGTGGATAAAATTGAAAGCTGCTTAGCATTGTGAATAGCTGTGCTCAGGTATTCCTTTTTTTCTCTCTGATTAACTGTGAAGATTATTGGGTGATAAAAATGAGTCTCATGCTTATGTTATGGAATTTGGCTGTCTATATGAATATAGGCATTGGGTGAAAATGATAACTTTCTTGTCTAAATTCTATACTTTTATTGTCTATCTGAATTGGGTTATATATTGAGATCATGTGTAATATATCAGTGTTATAGAGATCATGTGCTATATTAGTATTATGTAACATTGACTTGTTAAATCTCTGTGTTGACTCACTATATTTTGATATGGGCATCGAGCAATGACAACATATTAGTGTTATGTAACATTGACTGGTTATATCTCTGTATTGATTTGCTATCGTCTGATATGGGCCAATAAGTAATGATAGCATATCTCTTTATTTGATATTGGATCATACCTGTTATCTCCATAACCTGCATATTTTTGAAATGTTCTTTGTGTCTTCTGATTGGACTTCTGGGTTATTATTTTTCAAAAAAAAAGGGAACTGACCTAGTCTAATCTATCATTCCTACCCATTTATTGTTTTAAAAAAGAGATGAGGAAACTGACAAATGGTCTAAATATGCTAACAGTGCTAAGCATGCCTGTCCCTCACTGCTCACAGTGCACAGTCATCACTTGAGAACTGTTTAGTTTTGACATTCAAGTTATGTCATATTACTTAAAATGAATTTAAAAAAAATATATACTTTTTCTATAAAAGGATAGTTTTTCAAAAACTTTAACTTCAAACTTCTTCTACTTCAAACTACTTCTACTTTTCTACAGTCTTTAAACTTCTATTTTTTCTGCATTCACTATCTTTCAAAACATGCCTCCTATTCTTCAAAAAGAAAGAAACTAGAAATGCTTTCTGAGTCGCACCCTGATATTTATACCCCTATGCTTCTTACTCTTACTGCCAAAAACAAATATAAACACATGAGGCATAACTTGCTTCCTGGGGTAGGGACTTCTTTTAACAGTTTTCCAAATCTATTAGAAAAAATAACAAGTATAGGATGGGATTGTCTTATTTCTTTCACAAATAGAGAAATATTTCCTAGTTTGATTGCTGAATTCTATGCTCACATATCATTTGTTCATGATTCAACTGGTTTCTTGTCTTGTATTAAAACCTGCATCCAAGGCCAAGATTATGTGATAGATGAAATACTTCTTTTACATGCCCTTAGTCTCAGAAATGAGTTCTTAGATTATCCAAAGATTAATGAATACACTTCTCCCATAGGAATTTCTACTACTGAATGCCTTACTTTTAAACACAATCTTTCACTCACCATTGATCAACTTGTGCCTGCCAACTAGTTTGAATATCCATGCAAAGTGCATCTTGATTACTTCACTGCTGAGTGTCAGTTTTTGGGAAATATTCTGAGACACAATTTCATGCCTATTAGAAATGACAAACTGTTGAGTCCATTTGACATAGAACTCATGAAATGTGTTTTGACTAAGTTTATGCCATATAGTGTGCCATATTTTCTCTTGACATCTTTTGAATTCTGCCATTCTAACAACTGCATGTGATATGGGCTTTTGTTGACTAGAATTTTCATACATCCGGGCATACCTGTTCATTTTTATAAGGCTCAAATGGTTCACAATAGTAATATTGTGTCACACTTAAACCTTCCCCCTAAGCCTTTGATTATTTTTCAACCAAATGACACTGACCATATTGAGACACATTTAAACCTACTGTCCCAAATTGATTCTCTAAACAGTATGAATCAGCTGTCTTTGAAGAATCAATCTGAAATTATGAGTCAGTTAGAGGCTTTATAGTTGTCTGTGCATCATTTAAAAGACATGATGAGTGTGTTGATGGAGCACCACAAAGTATCAATTCCTCCCTATAATTTTACTGCCACAACCAACTCTGCACAGCCGGATCATACTGATCAAAGCCCCACTGATCCCCAATCACAAACCTTGGTATGAACTTCTCCCCACTTAACTTTGATGAACTCTAACTATTCAAGAAGAATGTAATCTTATATAATTAACTAACTATTCAGGATGACTGTATAAACATACTAACATACTGATAATTAGGACTATCTATTATATGTTTGCTCATTATTCTGACTTGCAGGTAGATATTGAAACTAACAGTTTCTGCAGGTCCTTTGGCATCTTTTCTTTACCCCTCCATTTTTGTTAATGACAAAGGGGGAGAAGAAAAATATTAGATTATAGCATAAATGAGTCTGCTGGCTTAAGTCTAAGTCTGCTGGGCTTAAGAAAAATATCAGGGTATAACTGTTATAGCAGGAGTGAGTCTGCTAGTTATAATTGGTATAACTGCATGGATGGATTGGATGAGATTGACAAGATATAACTGCTATAATTGTCTGTCTGGATATGTTGGATGGTTTGTATGTTAGATATAATCTGCATACTGGATATAGCTGTCACAACTGTCTGAATGGGTTGAATGGTTTGCATACCATATATAACTGCTATATAACTACCTGGATGGTTAGTATATCCATCTGATGGTTTTTTAAAATTTTAAATTTCTTTTAAAAACCCGGTTCATGATCTAAGGGGGACCATCATGAATTAAGGGGAGTTCTGAAAACCAAATATTTTTTACTTGTTGTCATCATCAAAAATGGAGAGATTGATAGGTCTCCAAATCTAAGTATTTTATTTTGATGATAACAAATTAGGTTAATAGGTCAAAAGGATAGAATCCTCTCCATAGGATTAAAAATATTAAGACTTGATTTTAACTACCTCAAATATTTTAACCAAAAATATTTATTTTCTAAAACTTCTCTTGAATTTATTTTATGACCTTGATAAATCTAATATCAAGTGTTAATAAAACGAGTTCATATAGTAACAATTCCTAAGGCAAGAAGATTCCTATCTCATTTTGAAAATGATTTTCAAATTCTTTTATGGGCAAAAAGTATTTCTAAAATATATTATATAGTATACAATATATATATATATATATATATATAGAATCTGTGTGTGTGCATGGTGTGTGTGCCGAATATATGTGTGTGCATGGGAGTGTGACATGAATGTGTAGTGCTTGTTGTAACGACCCCAAAATTCATACAATAATATTCTCCTTCCCGATCGTTAACAATACAACTTTAATATATCTTTACATCAATATTACATATAAAATCACTAAAAATGCGGAATATTTAAAATTTTTATAAAATCTTTCTTTATTGTCCTGAATCGCAACCTTTACATAACATATATTTGATTCAATTCTATTACATGAATCGCTTCCTCTAAGTTACTATACAAAGTATTATATCACAAGCAAATATCCACTATACATCGGATAGCTCAACCTTACAACTTTAACAAGTAAAATACATCCGAAACAAACACATTACTCATCTAGAGTAAATAATTTCTTGCATCGCTATTGATCTTAACATTCAATTAGCATGCATCATTATCTTGCATCCTTGACCTGCAATAGTGGTTATTTGCAAGAATGAGCTCGACAGCTCAGCAATACCTAATATTTTTTATGCATCACATAGCACATAATAACATGCTCAACATACATCTCATAATCATCAAAGTAACATAGCATACATGCTTTAATTCACATAACAAATATAAATATTGAGTTCCTTACTCAATCAACATTCTTTAATCAATCAATGTAGTCATAAATTGACTTTAACATTTCATGTTTGCAACATATATAACATATCATGCTCTTTGCAAAATAATTTAAAACAGTTCATCATCATGTTCACGTAGAAAATAGGAACTGAAAGACTTGCCTTGATCGTTGTTTACCAATAACAGATTATAGCTTACAGCTATCTGCACTTCACGTGCCCTACACAATTATATAATCATGCACATCAACTATTAGTCACATAGCAATGCATAGTAGTTATAATGTAAACTTTAATCTACATCTCATAACCCTTCCTACTATTAATACACAATGTTCAATTTGATTATGTTAACTTTCGACTTATATCTCACTATATTTCCTTTTTAGTAATATTCGAAATTCATTCAAGTGTTTAAGTCTTGCTAGAACTACTTATGGGTTTTATATTAACCCCATTTCATATCTTATAATGCTCATTTCATTTGACTTAAAACACTTTTTACTTTCATTAACACTTCTCACGGTGTTTCGACGTTCATTCGTCACACGCCCTGAATCGTCTCTCTTGTGTATGATAAGTGTGCTTATATAACTAATATAATACATTATTTGTTAATGTTAAGCATCATTATAATTACTAATATTCAATTTTTATAACATAGAACAACATCTATTATCGTCGACAGCACTATACTTGCGTATGTGCATGTCCGACGCCCTCTGATTGCCTCCGAATACACATAAATCCCAAAGATGACCATTTTGACCCCTGTTAACGACCTCGAATCAAAAACGTTAAAGAACAAAAGTTGTAGGTCTACTCGTGCTCGTTCCGGATCATCTTGAATCTCCTCAATCGGAGTTCTTATGAAAACCTTATGGCCGTTTTACTACAGGAGGTCAAAGCAGTTTTGCAATTACAATACTTGGACCACTCCTAACAACATGTTACCCCAGCTGGGGCGGGTCCCCCATGGCTAAAAGCCCCGCTGGGGTGGGCACCCTGCAATGTGGGCTCCTCGGCTCGCGAACTTGTAGAAAAATAAGCTAATTTGGCTTGTTTCTTCGCACCAAAGTCCGATTTTAACTAACACAATGTACGTGAAATTTTATACAAACAAAATCCTACACTTTTAACATAATTTTAACATATAATAACACCACAACACATAATCAACGCACCTAATTTTCATGATTTTGAAGAAAACATCATTATTAAGCGTTCTTGACGAAAATTGACACCGTGAGTTTGTTTTTAACCCAAATCACATGATTCAAAACATGTTTTGTTCGTTTCTTGATATATTATCGTAATTTAAACTTAATCTTCATAATCAACTCACAGAATTCATTTACAAAATCAAAATTAAAGGTTTTAAAAACCAATTTTACTAGTTTCATAAAATTCATACTTTTATCAAAACAATTCACCATAAATCCAATTTTCAACCAATTAAATTCACAATACATGTATTATTTTCATTATTGAAACTAGTATCATGAACATCTTTCAATTTTGCATATTAATACATATAACTAAATCATCAATTTTCCAATTCTAAAATCAACCAATATAATAAAAACTCATAAGAACACAATTCTCCATGTAAAACTTGTTTTCATGGATTTGATTACTGAAAACTCACTTATAACCACATAGACCAAAGTATTCATACTCACGAACCTATATTATTAATTTCTTAACAAATTAATCATAAAAATCCATTCTTAACTCAAGAAATAATAAACTAGAGTTTCTAGGGCTAGATTATTACCTTTTGCTTTGCTTATTGGAATGAAGGGGATGATGTTGTCTCAAGCTTCCTTCTCTTTTCTTCTTCTTTCTTCTTCTTCTTCCTTCTTCTTCCTTCTTCATCTATTTTCCTTCTCTTCTTTGTTTTGTTCTTTTCACTTTTCTAACTGACTAACACTTAGCCATCTAACGTATATTGTAATATAGGTATAACTTACATATACATATATTACATAATTATACATATATAACTTATAACATAATGATCATAATTATAATAATTACAATTATTACAATTAATAATATAGGTTACACATTTAGAATTTAAAAATCCCTAAGGCTTGTTTGGCAAAACAAGTTATTTTAAAAAAATAGATTTTTAGTATTTAAGGCCTTGTTTGGGTAAAATAGGTTTCAAACAAAAGTAAGGGCCTTGTTTGGGAAATTTTTTAAAAACTCTTTTAATTATTTTTAATAAATCCTTTAACACATATTCTTGATATTACAATTTTAATTAATTCTAATTTAATTAATTAAAAGTTAACATCAATTAATCACATAAAATTGTCACATAATTATAATTACTCGCTAATTATAATTTCACGTAACACTCATCACATAACTCATCTAATTTAATTATCTCAATTAAATTAGAACTATAACATAAAATTATTACGTCAATTAAATTAAATATTAAATATTTATTTAATTAATATATTACACTTAATTACATTACTCCATAATAATCACATAATCTCAATAAATAATTTAATTAAAATATTTATTTATTTCAATAAATATTAAAATTAATATATACAATTCTCTTCACACCAAATCACATATTTCACAGTATATGACACGTATACACATACTCAAACTCGAAACATCTCATAATAAGAATTTTATTTTAAATTCTCATTTATAAATTCTTAAAAATCTGGGATGTCACATCCTTCCCTCCTTATAAAGATTCCGTCCTCGGAATCAACAAAAGCCTCCCTTACTCGGTTTTCACAAAAAATCTCTTTCACAATTTTATTATTGAATAACTTCAACACGTTAACTTAGCAAAAAGTTTTACATATATATATATATATATATATATATATATATATATACTTCATTCATTTCTTCAACAACTATTAGGTTTTATTACATAACCTTCAATTAAACACAATCACATATCAAATATTATATATTCTTTAACTCTTTCGTTTCCTTTCTAAGGATCACTACAATATACTCTACTCGTAGAATTCATATATACTTCATAACTCACTATCTATAATTGTTCGGGTTATCACATTCACCCCTTCTTCTAGGAATTTCGTCCTCGAAGTTTTAATATTTTCACTCACTGGATTAAAGCGTTCTACCACTACTTCTTTCTAAAGAATATCATTCTCGCTACATTCTCCTTCAGAATAATAAGAATCTTCCACAATTGCTCAATAATTGTGAAGCGATATAAATTAATAACTCAGGAATTTAAAAGATTCCAAATCATGCTGAGTGGTCACAAGACCTTGAACTTTTTTCTAGGTTTAATAGTGCTTCACCCCCAGTACTTCACACTATAAAACCGCATCGGTACTCTAGATGGCCAGCCTATCGTACCCCTACGTCGGGCCCAAACGTAGTACATCGTAACGACTATATGCGCATTACACTCGAAACTATTGACTCCGATAACATGTCCCTTTTTATAAGGTTGTTCACCTCAGCTTCTTAACATCTGAATCCGCACCAAAATAATTTGGTTTGACATAGTTTGACCAAGAATGCTCGAATTTCATAAACATCTTTCAATATTTGTCTTGCTGAATCAAATAACATAGACTTCTAGCAATAGTTCGGACATTAATCGAAATATATATATATATACATATATATTTTTACCCAATAAAATAATTATTTATTTATTTAAAAATGTTTTTTTATATATAGTTTAAGGAAGCTAAAAATAATAAGTAAATCTTTTCATAATACCCTGATACTGTACCGTAGTAATGATACGTTGAGGATTTCGTCATTGCATGACGTCGTTATACTACATCATACCATAGTGGGTTAACGATCACATGATCACATCCAACACTAGGTTTAACTGCATTGATAACTTCCTCGATTATTGTTTCTACACCATATCAAATGATGCATATAAAATACATTTTGAAGATTTAAAATCATTTTTTTTCTTTTTTTGTCCAGCTGAAGCAATTAGCACAGACATGTGAATAATAGAACGCATTTTAAAAATTCATTGGTTCCATCATTTGATCTAATATTTTTCCAGAAAAACAGAAGTGCAAAATTAGCACGAAGTCAATAAATTTCAAAAATCTAGCAAAGCTAGGAGATTTAGAATATAAAAACTTTCTCCATCAATTAAATCTTTACTCCATCATTACTTAAACATTCTATCAATCTTAAACAACATCAATGCTTTCTATACCATAACCTTTCTATACCCAGTATAGTTCATCGAACTTACAACACTTTGGAAATTCAGGAACTTGCCACAATAATATGAGTTTAAGAACTTGTCCTAGCAATACATAGTCAAAGAACTGATAGAGACTGTCCATATGCTTAGGGGTTCAAAAATATACATACGATTATGAGTCACAAACTTACCATAAGTATGAGTTTTAAGAACTCGCCTAACTTTAAGATCATCTAATGTAATCTTAATATCATCCAATCTAGTCTCTATTGTTTCTAAATATCAAATATAAATATGAGAAAAGAATCACCTTCTCGTCATATATATATCGATAGCGCGATACCAATCTTCCACCAATTATCAATATGATAAGCCAATTGTAAGTACAAAACCCTCTGCCCATACAAAGATTTGTACAACTCAGCCACCACATGAGTCCTCAGTTGAAATCCTACTTAACTCTATCTTACTTATAACCTCTCGCTCTATACTCGATACAGACTTTTGTATCTCATCATTTATAACTCCTCGTGAGTTTATCTTGTACTATATCATAGTACATTCTCGTTATAGCATCAAACTATAACTATTTAATCATTACAGACCATCTGTCTTTTACAACTTTAAAAGATCACGCCGTGATCTTATTCTATAATCATCTCCCTTATGATTCTTTTCTTATCCTATTATCATTTTGTTTTAAAAACTTCTTATCTTACCTTTCATTATATCATACAATGATTTCATTTATGCTTTTAATATTAGACTTTGTCTATTCATCGCTATTCATCATCTTTATTATTGGAGTTAGGCAACTCCTGATTCTTATCTACACATCTCTTCAAGATTCTTCTTTGAATCTTCTTGTTTATTTATTAACTCTTCCTTTAAGAACTTTCTAACTTCATTCATATTGCTCAATAGTTTTTTCGAGTTTTATTCCTCGCCATTCTAATCTTCTTCTTATAACATCGCTAGGACTTCACACATCCTACACTTCTACATATGTGAAAAGAATCACCTTTTCGTTATACGTAACTTAAACTTAACTTCTTATTCTCTAAGGTCATAGCTTAAGGTACTCTTACCTAAGGTGTATAACCTACAGCTTTGATACCAACTGTAACGACCCCAAAATTCATACAATAATATTCTCCTTCCCGATCGTTAACAATACAACTTTAATCTATCTTTACATCATTATTCGATATTAAAATCACTAAAAATGTGGAATATTTAAAACTTTTATAAAATCCTTCTTTATTGCCCTAAATCGCAACCTTTACATAACATATATTTGATTCAAATCTAGTACATGAATCGCTTCCTCTAAGTTACTATACAAAGTATTACATCACAAGCAATATCCACTATACATCGGATAGCTCAACTTTACAACTTTAACAAGTATAATACATCCAAAACAAACACATTACTCATCTAAAATAAATAATTTCTTACATCTCTATTGATCTTAACATTCAATTAGCATGCATCATTACCTTGCATCCTTGACATGCAAAAGTGGTTATTTGCAAGAGTGAGCTCGACAGCTCAGCAAGACCTAACAGTTTTCATGCATCTCATAGCACATAATAACATGCTCAACATACATCTCATAATCATCAAAGTAACATGCCACACATGCTTTAATTCACATAACAAATATAAAGATTGAGTTCCTTACTCAATCAACATTCTTTAATCAATCAATGTAGTCATAAATTGACTTCATCATTTCATGCTTGCAACATATATAACATATCATGCTCTTTGCAAAATAATTTAAAACAGTTCATCATCAAGTTCACGTAAAAAATAGGAATTGAAAGACTTGCCTTGATCGTTGTTTACCAATAACAGATTACAGCTTACAACTATCTGCACTTCACGTGCCCTATATAATTATATAATCATGCACATCAACCATTAGTCACATAGCAACACATAGTAGTTGTAATGTAAACTTTAATCTACATCTTATAACGCTTCCAACTATCAATACACAATGTTCAATTTGATTGTGTTAACGTTCGACTTATATCTCACTATATTTCCTTTTTAGTAATATTTGAAATTCATTCAAGTGTTTAAGTCTTGCTAAGACTACTTATAGGTTTTATATTAACCCCATTTCATATCTTATAATGCTCATTTAATTTGACATAAAACACTTTTTACGTTCATTAACACTTGTCACGGCGTTTCGACGTTCATTCGTCACACGCCCGAATCGTCTCTCTTGTGTATGCTTAGTGTGCTTATATAACTTATCTAATACATCATTTATTAATGTTAAGCATCATTATAATAACTAATATTCATGTTTTATAACTTAGTACAACATCTATTATCGTCGACAGCACTATACTTGCATATGTGCATGTCCGACGCCCTCCGATTGCCTCCGAATACACATCAATCCCAATGATGACCATTTTGAAACCTGCCCTCAAATCAAAAACGTTAAAGAACAAAAGTTGTAGGTTTACTCGTGCTCGTTCCGGATCATCTTGAATCTCCTCAATCGGAGTTCGTATGAAAACGATATGGCTATTTTACTACACGAGGTCAAAGCAATTTTGCATTACAACACTTGGACAACTTCGGACAGCCTGTTACCCAGTTGGGGCGGATCCTCCAAGGCTAAAAGCACCGTTGGGGCGGGGCACTCTGCTATTGGGCTCCCCGGCTTGCGAATTTGCAGTGAAATAAGCCAATTTGGCTTATTTCTACGTACTAAAGTTCGATTTTAACTAACACAACGTACATGAAACTTTATACAAATTAAATCGTACACTTCTAACATGATTTTAACATACAATAACATCACAACACATAATCAACGCACCTAATTTTCATGATTTTGAAGAAAACACCATTATTAAGCTTTCTTGACGAAAATTGACACTGTGAGTTCGTTTTTAACCCAAATCACATAATTCAAAGCATGTTTTGTTCGTTTCTTGATATATTATCGTAATTTAAACTTAATCTTCATAATCAACTCACAAAATTCATTTACAAAATCAAAATTAAAGGTTTTAAAAACTAATTTTACTAGTTTCATAAAATTCATATTTTTATCAAAACAATTCACCATAAATCCAATTTTCAACCAATTAAATACATAATACATGTATTATTTTCATTATTGAAACTAGTATCATGAACATCTTTCAATTTTGCATATTAATACATATAACTAAATCATCAATTTTCTATTCTAAAATCAACCAATATAATAAAAACTCATAAGAACACAATTCTCCATGTAAAACTTGTTTTCATGGATTTGATTACTAAAAACTCACTTATAACCACATAGACCAAAGTATTCATACTCACGAACCTATATTATAGATTCCTTAACAAATTAATCATAAAAATCCATTCTTTTATGAAGAACTCAAGAAATAATAAACTAGAAGTTTTTAGGGCTAGATTATTACCTTTTGCTTTGCTTATTGGAATGAAGGGGATGATGTTATCTCAAGCTTCCTTCCTTTTTCTTCCTCTTTCTTCTTCTTCTTCCTTCTTCATCTATTTTCCTTCTCTTCTTCGTTTTGTTCTTTCCACTTTTCTAACTGACCAACACTTAGCCATCTAACGTATATTGTAATATAGGTATAACTTACATATACATATATTACATAATTATACATATATAACTTATAACATAATGACCATAATTATAATAATTATAATTATTACACTTAATAATATAGGTTACACATTTAGAATTTAAAAAGCCCTAAGGCTTGTTTGGCAAAATAAGTTATTTTTAAAAAACAGATTTTTAGTAGTTAAGGCCTTGTTTGGGTAAAACAGGTTTCAAACAAAAGTAAGGGCCTTGTTTGGGAAAATGTTTTAAAAACTCTTTTAATTATTTTTAATAAATCCTTTAACACATATTCTTGATGTTACACTTTTAATTAATTCTAATTTAATTAATTAAAAGTTAACATCAATTAGTCACATAAAATTGTCACATAATTATAATTACTCGCTAATTATAATTTCACGTAACGCGCATCATATAACTCATCTAATTTAATTATCCCAATTAAATTAGAACTATAACATAAAATCATTACGTCAATTAAATTAAATATTAAATATTTATTTAATTAATATATTACACTTAATTACATTACTCCATAATAATCACATAATCTCAATAAATAATTTAATTAAAATATTTATTTACTTTAATAAATATTAAAGTTAATATATACAATTCTTTTCACACCAAATCACATATTTCACAATAAATGACACGTATACACATACTCAAACTCGAAACATCTCATAATAAGAATTTTATTTATTAAATTCTCATTTATAAATTCTTAAAAATTCGGGATGTCACACTTGTTTTGGTATATGTGCCGAGTGTATGCTTATTTGCTGCAAATTGGAGGGATAAGTTATATGCCTAAAGATAAAGACTTTGGCTTTTGTTGTACAAATTAAATGTTGGACAAGGTTATGAGTCATAAGTTGAAAATAAAGTTGGCAAAACTAATGTGATGACTCACATGTAGTAAACAAAAAAGTTGGGCCAAATCAATTCTTCATTCGGCATATTAAATGTGATCCGAGCCCTTCATTTTGAAATCATACAATCCAGACCTTCTATTTCAAAAATGGATTTTCAAAATTATGGTTTTGTCCCTAACCTCAAAAATCCTATAAATAGGAATATTTTCTATACATTTCAACTTACCAATTTTACATATCTAAAAAGCTTACTCTCCTTGCCTACACTTTGTCCGAATAAGCTTTTGTTCTCTTCTTCTAGTCAAAGTTCTAATTCTATATTAGAAGAAAAAAATTGGTAAAAGTATCTAAGATAAGTTGTTAAATTATTATTGCTTATATCATCTCATACTTGCATAGATAATAAGATATAAACTGCGATACACATTTATATATATCTATATTTCATCTATTATATCAAGTACAAAGTCAGTACTTAGACACCGATATAATTCGGAAGTTATTTATTTGAAATTCCCTGAACGGTCTTTAAAATCCCAAGTGGCCTTTTACTGATATAAATAATCTATATAAATATTATATAATATTTATATACGGTTATCAAGTTGCGAATCAAAAAATTTAGTCAGTACTTGGATACCTGATATAATTCGAAAGTTATTTCTTTGAAATTCTCCGGACGGTCTTTAAAATCCCAAGTGGCCAAATTATTCACAACGTAGATCAAATATAATATAATATATATAAGTGGGTGAAACAAGTTTGTTCAAGTATTATCTAAATTGATCATATCATTATACTTGATAAACTGTCATTAAATAAGGGTGTAAACGAACCGAATCGAGCCGAGTATTGAGTTGCTCAGATTTGGTTCACAAAATTTATTGAGTATAAAAAAAGGTTTGATTGAGACTCATTTAACTACCGAGTCGAGCACGATTCCGAATCGAACCTGAGCAGTTTGAACTTTTCGAACGAATATGATTCGAGTATCAATAGAAAATTACAATTTAAGGAGGTTCGAGTACTTTATCGAACTTTAAAATTTTCTCATATTTGACTCATTTATATTTCGAGTCGAGCTCGAATCGAACTTTTAGTCGAGCGAGTACGAATCGAGCCAAAACTATTTGCTCATTTTACAGCCTTATCATTAAATATACTGCTCATATAATTGTTCATAAATTATTTTTGCATTATATAAGTGTGTGTGGTTATTTAAATTCAAAGTTACATTTATTTAAAACCATAGAAACACACTCTTTATAAAGAATTTTTTTTTCTTAATCCATAGAAATATATTCTTTATTAAAGAAAAAGAAAATCTTTAGTGCTTAAATCTTTTATCTGCTTTCACAAAAGCACGTTACATAAATGTTTTTGAACTTTTATCATATACTTATCTGCTTATCTGAGAAGTATATGCTCTACAATTTTATCTGCTTACTATTAGAAGAAAATATTCAAACAAACTTTTTGTAAAAAGGAAAATGTTGAGTTAGTTTATTTTATACTTGTGAGAAAGACAAGAATTCTTTGACCAAGACTAGAGTCTTAGAGAGTTCAGCTAAGAGTTGGGTCTCTAGTGTACTTGTGAGGTGAGGAAGAGATTGTTGTTTCAAGGCCAAGGTATAGAATAGTTCTAAGCTCAAAAGAAGATTCAACTAAGCTTGAGGAAGGAGCTGGGAGTTCGCTGTCCAAGATAGTTAGTTGTGGATAGTTGTAAGTTTATCTTTAAAACTTTGTAAAGGCTTCTCCGCGAATTGAAGGAGTATTTATTACAGGGAGTAATAGGATCTCAAGTCTTGGAGAGGAGCTTGAGACTGGACGTAGCAACATACCTAAGCTGTATGTTGTGAACCAAAGAAATATCTGTGCATTGTGTGATTGAATTTTAATCTACTTATTAATTTCTTAAAATTAATCCACTAAAACTCAAAAAGGCCAAAAATAATTTTTAAACAGTGATAATCTATTCAACCCCCCGTTCTAGATTATTATTGGACTTTCAATGTCAAATCCATCCATATCTAATACGAAAATAAAAATAATATTTATAATGATATTCGGAACAAAATAATAGTTACTTAAATAAATAGACTTGCCCGTAGGCAGTGCTAAACAATAAGTGCCTACAGCTAATGCAGCAACCTTTGCTCTATTTTCTACTCGTAGGACTAACCTCATCCTTGTTCAGTTTTCTACTTCTGACCAGTCCCTGCACAGTATTACATATGTGAGAACTACAGCCGGTATCCAATACTCAAGTAGAATTTTAACTTTCAGAAAAATTAATTTCAATCAGGAACAAACCTTGATTGGAAGTCGAAACTTCTCTAAGCTTCTTCTCTACCAGAAACTTCTTGCAGTTCCTCTTCCAATGACCAGACTCGTTGCAATAGAAGCACATTCCTTTGCTAGCTATATCAGGTTTCTTTTGTTCCATTGTGTTCACCTTACCCTTAGATTCTTAGATTTCTTTTTTTCAGAAGATACCTTGAGCCTCTTCCTTTTCTTGGAAGAATACACCATTAAGACATGGTTCTTCTTGGATGGGAAGTGACCTTCTGCAGTTTTCAACATGTTAAGTAATTCAGGCAAGCTGACATCTAACTTATTCATGTGAAAATTAACAACGAACTACGAGAAGGTCTCAGGGAGTGACTGCAAGACCAAGTCTGAACTCAACTCCCCATTCATGATGAACCCAAGTTGTACGAGACGTTCAATCAGATTGATCACCCTAAGGACATGAGTCTCGACGGCAGTGCCCTCGGTCATCCGAGATTGGAAGAGCTCCTTAGATATCTCATATCTTACAGTCCTACTTTGTTCACCATACAACTCCTTGAGGTGAAGCAATATAGTAGGAGCATCCATGTTTTCATACTGAAGCTGAAGCTCGTTATTCATGGATGCGAGCATGATGCAATGAGCCCAAGATGCATCATTTTGCCACTTTGTTATGGTGGCAATCTCTTCCTCAGAGGTTGTTTCTGGAACAGTTCCAGGGACATTTGAATTTAGGACATAAGAAATCTTTTCAGCAGTGAAAACTATTCTAAGATTCCTTAACCAGTCTGTGTAATTCAGTCCGGTAAGTTTGTTAGCATCAAGTATGCTACACAGTGAAATTAGTGATTTCGACATTTTTAAATTTCTGTAGGTAAAAAGACAACATTTTAGCAAACATTCATTTAATTAATTTTATATACAAAAATAAATTAAGTCTTATTTTAGATTGATATCTCCCACTATTTTCTTCAAACTATACTACCCTCACTTATATAGTTCGACAACATCTAATTAAAGATTTGCTAGTGAGATTAAGGATCCCATTTCAAATGTATATAGCCTTGTGTGTGCACAACAAATGATATATAAATAAATAGGTAGATAACTCTTGTCAATCACATTAACATGTGACTCCTTGTATTTTGCCTCTTAAATCATACTGGTCAAGTATGTGCACATCCGAACTAAAATGATTTAAGTTAAGTCGAGTCTACCACTCCATATATTCAAAAAAGAAAAATATTACCCTTGTATGTGCAAAACAAAATAATATTGTTCAATTAACTTTATAAGCATCAAATATGATTAAATTAATATCTTAAATACGCAATACTCGCCTTGTGTGTGCACAACAAAGTCATATTAAATATTTAATACTCTATTAATTTATCATGCTAGAAGGCGACGTTCGATATTCCAAATATAATTTGAACATTTTAGACTTAATATGATTTCATTGAGGGGTTTGTTATTATTTGTCTCATCTTGTTAGCACACATGCACAAACACACACACACACACACACACACACACACACACACACACATATATATATATATATATATATATATAATATGTGTCAGTTTATTAAAACATCCGAATCATATTTGCATAAAATATAATATATATAATACTTAGCATGCACATATAGAATATTATATTCTACTCAGATTGATTACGAACTTTTATTATAGTTTGGTTCACTAGAGCCACCAAGTGAAGCACAAGGTCAAACCTAGGAGTGCATGAACTTAAATTTAAACGTAACTATTACATTTAAAACTCGGGCTCCATACAAACGGGTCTTCACGCGCTCCTTGCTCCTTGGTCTCCAATTTCTTCAAGATAATTCTAACTATTTCTATTAAATTAAACTATTTAATTTAAATAGAAACCTTGATTAGCAATCAAGGGGAGGTACATAGGAGGGAAATAAAATTTTACATCAAGAAAAAATTAGAGAAGACGAAGTACGCATATCCCATTTAATAAAACCCATTCATTCAAACATTCAACTATAATAAATTCCAATCACATTGGTCAATAGTCCATAATCAACCCCATTTATTAACATACATATCACCATATGCATCAATAAATAAATATTCATCTCATGAATTAAAATCATTATATATATATATATATATATATATATATATATATATATATATATATATATATATATATATATATATATATATATATATATATGAGTATCATTTAATGGGCAATTTTAATTTGCATGAAATCCAATTTCAAGATTAAAATAAATTTTTTATTTTAATTATAAAATTATTAAGAATATTATATATATATATATATAAACTTAATAGGTTACCTGTTAATATATTGGTTTATATTATATATATATATATATATATATATATATACTGGTGGATCAGGAAGTTTATTATCCCACTTTTGAATAACATAATCCGTAGATGCTTTTTGTTTACAAAAGTGACTCACCAATAGCGAACTTTTCGTTTCTTTTAATAACTCGGATCGCCCACAGCTAAAGAAAAGAAAACAATATTATTTTTATTTTTTTTCTTTCCTAAAAATAATAATTTTATACAACTAATAATGACAAATAAATTATTCTAAATACATACCCACACATATATAGAATCAAAAATAATTAATAATTACATAAAGGTTTGGCTCTGATACCACTTTTGGGTTTCTATGAAATTATGACGCAATCAAATTATAAAAATTAGCGAAAACATGATATATCAGAGTTTAAATTTTTTTTACAAAACCATTACCCGGATCATCCTTTATGCAAATTATTAATTTAAAATGATAAATAAAAAGTTATGGAATTCATACCCTTGTAAAACGAAGTTTTCACATATGCAAGTTCAACTCCTTATTCTTCGCGATCTCCTTAAATTTTTGGGTTAGATTCTTTCCTTTGATCAACGTTAGCCACCAAAGTGTTTAGCCTCTAGATGTGATCCACCAAGGAAGATGAATTATAAAGAAGGAGGGTGGTTCACTAAAACCTAGTTTTTTATGCTCTTTAGAAAAGGAGTACTTTTCAGCAATTGGAATTGCACCAACTGATATCTATTATAAGACTCCTCTTATATAGATATTGGCCAACTCTACTAATCCTATTAGACATAGGTTTTTATTTAATTAATTAAACTCCTTTAATTAATTAGGCTTCCCAACATATTATGATTTAATTAATTAAACTCATTTAATTAATTTGCCTCCTAATCTTATTAGGAATAAATAAGAGTACTAATATTAAATTAATTTCTAAACTCCTTTAGAAATTAAAATAATAATAATTGTAATAATATTAATAAGACTCCTCTTATTAATTTATATTTAATATTTCTAAAATATTAAATAATAAATATTAAGCTATTTAATTTATTATATCACCATAGATTAAAGTAACTACATGTAACATATTATTACGATTATGTCATTACTTTCTTAAATAATTATTCTTCCTTTTATGGTGTGACCCTTTAGGTTCTCCATATTAAACCGGTTGTGAATAAATCAATTAGAACAATTATAATCTTATTTAAATAAATAAATTAAACTAATAATCTATTTAAATAAATAATATTTATTCTACAATAGGGATAAGCCTCCCTAACGATCAACGACTTTCAGATAATATAGATTTCAACATCAATCATAAAAGAACCTGTGAGTAAATAGTTATCGTACAATTCAATCATTCCACCATACAATGTCCAATAAAATATAAGACATGGAATATAGATTTCAACATCAATCATAAAAGAACCTGTGAGTAAATAGTTATCGTACAATTCAATCCTTCCACCATACAATGTCCTAATAAAATATAAGACATGGAATTACTAGTTAAGTCTTATTTTATTTAATTATATATATTTTGATTAGAAAATACACAACTCTAAATAATGCAAATTAGAAACTTCTTTTTAATTTTATTCTGCGTTGGCTAAGGACTACTGGGTTGTCATTTAACGAATCACATAGGACATATCTCTTCTTTTACTAGAAGTGGTAGATTCTTTATTGATCATTCATTATCTCCATATGTAACTCATTATACCCAAGCATACCCTTTGATATACTCTAACGGTTTTTTAGGAATAAGTTAAAGTATAATTCATTACATACAAGATACTATGATGACCTTAAGTCCAAGGATCACTTGTACTACTATCACATTAAGAATTCCTATTGATAGGCAAGTAAAACTCCATTAGGTATTCCATAGCGAGTCACGTTCAGTGAACTTATTCTTCAATAAGCACCTATATACTTGCTTTAGTGTCTTCACACAAATGATCATGAGATAAATCATCCTCATCTAATGAGCAAGCAACATATGTACCAATCTATCCGGATTTACTAATCCCCTTTTTAGTAATCCAACGATTGAGAACTATTTTAGTTTTAAACTTTCTAAGAATTTAGATCTCATTAGCATGATCAACATTATGATTCTTAAAATATTGCTTAAAACTATGGGTTATTTATATATTATAAAAACAACATCATGTAAATAATTAATTACCTTTAATAAATTAATACTTTTATTAATAAATAAAAAAGATCGTTTACAAAGTATATGCTTTATCATCATACATGATTGGCTTGTATGCATACTACTTTCATGATACGCCCCGGTGGTTTGTTTGATAGCCAACTCAGAATCCCCAAAGACTAGTAAACGTTTGATACCCATGGATTGGGCCAGTTTCAACCCCATTATACATCCTTATTACTCAGCTGTGTTGTTGGTGTTGACAAACTACAGCTTGATGGCCACATGATGCTGTTCTCCTGTAAGGTATATAAGCACTGCCCTTGCCCCAGCACCTTCTATGTTCATGGCTCCATCAAAACTTAATTTCCAACATTGGACTGTATCTTCTTGAGGGATTTGTTGAATTGTCAGTATCCCATCATCCGGGAAATAAGTTT
This sequence comes from Panax stipuleanatus, assembly GCA_020205555.1. Lineage (NCBI taxonomy): Eukaryota > Viridiplantae > Streptophyta > Magnoliopsida > Apiales > Araliaceae > Panax > Panax stipuleanatus. The sequence goes on from CM035124.1 coordinate 145,116,812, forward strand.
CCAAGGGTTCAAAATCCCTTAATGGTGCTTCAGCCAATTGACCAGCAATTCCTTGACCTTCGACAGACTTTTGAGTCACGTAGATAATGTCGAACTATTGTAGGATCAACTGTCATTTGGACAATCGTCAATTCAACATTGGTTTGCAGAATACGTATTTCAGCGAATCCATGCGAGATATGAGATTGGTCATGTGCCCATGAAGATAATGTTGTAACCTCATGGCGGCCCATGCTAAAGCACATTAGGTTTTTTCAATCTAAGTGTACTTTTGCTCGCCGCTACTGAATCTTTTGCTGAGGTAATAGATAGCTCTTTCCTTGCTTCTATTATCCTTTTATCCCAGCATGCAACCCATAGCATTGACATTAACTGATAGGTACATAAATAGGGGAACCTCATCCCTTGGGGGTACCAAGACAGGTGCTTCAATCAACTGCTTCTTGATGTAAAGGAAGGCTTTTTGAAAATCTTCATTCCACCTCGTGGAGAAATTTTTTCTTAACAGCTTAAATATGGGCTCACACGTTGCTGTGAGTTGAGAGATGAATCTGCTTATGAAATTGATTCTCCCCATGAATCCATGTATTTTTTTTCTTTTTTGGGCACTAGGCATCTCGGTGATGGCTTTAATCTTAGCGAGATCCAGCTCAATGCCTCTGTTGCTCAGTAGAAATCCCAACAGTTTTTTTGATTTGACACCAAAAGCACATTTTGCCGGATTCAACTTTAGGTTTTACTTGTGTAATCGATTGAAAAGTTTTTTGAGATGGCTGATGTGGTCATCCTCCTTCTGAGATTTGATGATGATATCATCCACATAAAACTCTATTTCTTTGTGTATTATGTCATAAAAAAGGGCCATCATGGCTAATTAATAGGTGCCACCAGCGTTGATAAGGCCGAAAGACAAACGTCTATAGCAAAAGGTTCCCTAGGGAATGATGAACGCTATTTTCTCCCTATTCTCTTTAGCAACCATGATTTGATGATACCCGACAAAACAATCAACAAAAGAATATATGCTATACTGCGCCGTGTTGTCTCTCAGTATGTGGATAAAAGGTACTGGGAAGTTGTCATTGAGACAAGTTTTATTTAAATCTCGGTAATCCTTGCATACTCGTACTTTCCCTTCAGGTTTAGGCACGGGAACTATATTTGGATAACCACTCAGGGTAAGTTGACACCATGATGATGCCAGCTTTGAATTGCTTGACAATTTGTTCTTTGACTTTCAGACTCCACTCAGGTTTTAATTGCCTAAGCTTCTGCTTGACTGGCTTGAATCCATCTTTAATGGGCAGTCGATGAATGACAATGTCAGTAGACAAACCAATCATATCTTCATGTGACCATGTAAACACATCCTGGAACTGAGTTAAGAGTTTAATCAGGTGTTTTCTTTAGTTTTGGGTAAGGTCCATGCCTATCTGGATTTCTTTAGGGTTTAATGAAGTTCCGATATTGACAGTGATGGTTTGATCGAGGTTTGGTTTGGGTTTGTCTTCGACCCATTCTTTGATATCCTCGAGCACCTAATAGTCATCTATCTCCTCTTGATCAATCCCTATCAAGTCGAAGTCCAGTTCTACTTCAAAGTTGTAGTCACTGTGAAAATTTGGCATCTCATCAGAAAGACCAAACAAATCCAACTTTGGAGTTCTGAAAACAAAATTCTTTCACTTTAACATATGAAACTGTTTGATTATACAAAAAATTTAGCAAAAAGCATGAAAAAGTAAATGTTATCGCTGTGCAACAAAAATAAGCAGGAAATAAAACCACGCTTTAGGGCAGATGGACTTTCTGCCCTTTTACCCTTTTCGACTGATGCACAGAGTGCTGCTCTAATTGTCTAGAGTTAAGTCCTCATTAGCAGGGAGGATAAAGGAGTTGTTGTCGTCTGTCTCCCCTTTGATGATGACTAAGACATCATTTCCATCAAAGTCGGCATTCCTTTTTGGGGTAGTCCTTTCATCTCGGTCCATACAAGGGAATAGGAGTTGATCTTTTGCATGATCATCATCTGGGATATCTCTGTTCATTCCCTCAGTATGCACCAGAAAATACATCCTTGCAGACGGGTCTCGTCCTCCCAGTATGAACTTTTCTTACCCTTTTTTGCTTTCCCCATTAGGCTTCTGGATTTCTTTTTCAATGATCGGTTTAATCTTAGGCATCAACATACTAGCGACGGCACCATGAATTTTCCTCATAGGCTTCACAAATCCTGCATCAATGAGGTTTGGTAACAACATGGTAGAGCCATGAACTGGTGGATGCTTCTGAGGGATTTCGATGGTTTGATCCAGAGGAATAGCCTAATCCAGCCTTCCCTGTCTGACTAGGGATTTGAACTGGACTTCTGATTCCTTGTTGATTCTTTCCTAACCCTTTTCCAGGCCAGAAACCCAAGGATATCATTTATTGCTCGACCGTCATTACTTCGATGGAAACTCTTGGCTTTAAGGCTGGTGCCCCAATAGGTAAGTATTGAGTGTTGCTCACTTCAAGGGCTTGAAAACTGGCGGGCTCAACCCCCTCGTTTAGACTGATCACAGGCATATCGATTTGTATATAGAAAGGATACTTTGGCTCGACTTTTACAGTTATTAGATTGCCATCAATGATGTACTTGAGTTATTGATGAAGGGTGGACGGAACTGCTCCTTCTATATGTATCCACGGTCTTCCCAATAGTAAATTATATATTGTGTTAATGTTTAGTACTCGGAAGGATACGTAGAAAGTATGGGATCCAATCTCCAATGGAAATTCAATTTCTCCCACAGCCTCTCGGCAAGATCCATTAAAAGCCCTTATGACTACATGACTGATCCGAATTCAGTTCTGATTAATCTTCATTCTTTCTAATGTGTCGTAGGGACAAATGTTTTGGGATGATCCTCCATCTATCAGCACAGCTCCGATCATATATCTTGATGACATTATCGCTATGTGCAAGGACTTGCGATTACCAGTCCCTTCCACTGGTATATCATCGTTAGTGAAAGATATCACATTACTGTTGAAAATGTGCTCTATCACGTGATGAAACTTCTCAGTATCTACCGTCTTCGGCAGATGTGCTTCTTCCAGTACTTTCACTAGAATCTTGCGATGATCTTTCGAAGATAAGACCAAATCTAGAATGGATACCTAGTTGGGGTGCCTCTTTTAATCTTTGCACCACTTTGACTTCATCATGCCCCATCTTGTTGGGGAATTCTTCAATTTTCTCCTCAGATACACTTATCTTGGGTTTAATGACTGAGTTGATTACTCGCTGAGGCAAGTATAGCGGATTTTCCTTTGATATAATAGCAATGTGGTTTGATGTCGATCCTTCATCTTTCCTATAGTTCCATGGGACTTTCTTTAAGCTGACTATAGGATATTACGATCTAAATGGAAATATTAGAGGTTTGGGCGCAACTAGTTTTACAGGATTCTTTCATTCTTGGGCCCCTTTTCCCTTAAGTATCAGGGGCGTTATTGCTTGATCCTTCTCACAGAAATGACAGCCACTACTTCTTTCAGATTCCATGCTATGGGATGAAAGATTGATCCCTCAGCAGGATAACCATAATCTTGGTTTACGTTCAGCAGCTCACCGCTTTCAATCATATTTTGAATTAAGTGATGAAGTCCCCAACAATCCTCTGTGTCACGACCAGGCATAGTTGGAATGATATTGACAGATCCTATCAGTTTTGAACCTACTGGATCAAAGGTCCACTCTGAAAGTAGTATGCATACAAGCCAATCATATTTGATGATAAAGCATATACTTTGTAACAATCTTATTCATTTATTAATAAAAGTAATATTTAATTAAGGGCATTTATTTATCTACATGGTGCTGTTTTTATAATATGTGATAAACCCATAGTTTTAAGCAATGCTTTTAGAATCATGATGATTATGCTAATGAGATCTAAATTTTTAGATAGCTTAAAAACTAAAATTGTTCCAAATCGTTAGATTACTAAAAACTTGATTAGTAAATCCGGATAGATTGGTACATATGCTGCTTGCTCATTGGATGAGGATGATTGATCTCATGATCATTTGTATGGAGACACTAAAGCAAGTATGTAGGTGCTTATTGGAGAATGAAAACACTGAACGTGACTCGCTAAGGAATATCTAATGGAGCTTTACTCGCCTGTCAATAGGAATTCCTAATGTGATAGTAGTACAAGTGATCCTCAGACTTGAGATCATCATAGTATCTTGTGTATAACAAATTATACTTTGATTTATTCCTTAAGACCCTTAGGGTATATCAAAAGGTATGCTTGGGTGTAATAAGTTATATATGGAGATAATTAATGATCAATAAAGAATCTACCGCTTCTAGTAAAAGAAGAGATTTGTCTTATGTGATTCGATAAATGACAACCCAGGAATCCTTGGCCAAGGTGGAATGAAATTAGAAAGGAGTTTCTAACTTGCATTATTTCGAGTTGTGCATTATCTGATCGAAATACATATAATTAAATAAAATAAGACTTGAAAGTAATTCCATACCTTATATTTAATTGGGACATTATATGGTGGAATGATTGAATTTTACGGTAACTATTAACTCAAGGGTTCTTTTATGATTAATGTTAAAATCTATATTATCTAGAAAGTCAGTTGATCTCTAGGGAGACTTATCCCTATTGTAGAATAAATATTATTTATTTAAATAGATTATTAGTTTAATTTATTTATTTAAATAAGATTAGAATTGTTCTAATTGATTTAGTCAGAACCGGCTTAATATAGAGAACCTAAAGGGTGACACCATAAAAGGAAGGATAATTATTTAGGAAGGTAATGGTATAATCGTAATAATATGTTAAGTGTAATTAATTTAATCTATGGTGATATAATAAAATAAATAACTTAATGTTTATTATTTAATATTTTAGAAATATTAAATATAAATTAATAAGAGGAGTCTTATTAATATTATTATAATTATAATTATTTTAATTTCTAAAAGAGTTTAGGAATTAATTTAATATTAGTACTCTCATTTATTCTTAATAAGATTAGGAGGCAAATTAATTAAAAGAGTTTAATTAATTATTCTCAATGTGTTGGGAAGCCTAATTAATTAAATGAGTGTAATTAATTAAATAAAATCATATTTCTAATTGGATTAGAATGGTTGACTAATATCTATGTAAGAGGAGTCTTATGCTAGATATCAGATGATGGTAATTCCAATTGTTGGAGACTACTCCTTTTTTTATAGAGAATAGAAAAACTAGGTTTTAGCCAACTATCATTCTTCTTAAACAATTCCTCTTCCTTGGTGGATCACCTTTAGAGGCCAAAGGCTTTGGTGGCTTGCATTGATCAAAGGAAAGGAACCAATCTCGCAGATTCAAATTGGAGGAGAACTCGTACCTGTGGAAGCTCGACCTACAAGGGTATAATTCTGATCTCCTACTCTTTTATAGATTGATAATCATGCATAAGATATGATCATGGTTTATGGTTTGCAAGAAAAATTTAAAATCCTATTTTATTAGGTGTAGCTGCGCCGCGCCCCAGTTCATTCTGGGCGCAGCTGCGCCGTTCTGCAGATATGTTTTATTCGGAAAGGTAACGCAGCTTGCGCCGTGCCCCAGTTCAATCTGGGCGCAGCTACGCCAACCCCTGGACAGAAACTGAAATTTTAATTTTCATTTAATTGAAATAAATGGTTAATTTAATTAATAAAAGTTTAAAATAAAGGAGTTTATTTTATTTGAAATATGATTTCAGATTGCTATTAAAATTAAAGGAGTTTAATTTGGATTTGGTTTTTGATTAAAATAAAAGAATTTATTTTGTTTCAAAACTAAATATTAGCAAAACTTTTGCCCATTAATTGATATTGATACATATATGGAATGAATTTATTATTCATGAGATGAATGTGTTTATTGATGTATATGTATGATATGTATAAAAATAAATGGTGTTAATTATGGACTATTAACCAATGTGATTGGATTTTATTTTAGTTGAATGCTTGATTGAATGATTTTTATTAAATGGGGTCTGCGTACTTCATCTTCTCTAATTTTCCTTGATGTAAAATTCTATCTCCCTCCTATGTACTTTCCTTGACTGCTGATCAAGGTTTTTATTTAAATTAAATAGTTTATGTAATATGATTAGTTAGACTTATCTTGAAGAATTGGAGACCGAGGAGCAAGGAGCGTTTGAAGACCCGTTTGTAATAGAGCACGGGTTTAAATGTAATTGTTATGTTTAAATTTAATTCTTGCACTCCTAGGTTTGACCTTTTAGTTCACTTGATGGCTCTAGTGAACCAAACTAGAATAAAAGTCCATAATCAATCCGGATAGAATATAATATTCTATATGTGCATGCTAGTATTATATATATATATATATATATATATATATATTATATTTTATGCAAACATGCTTCGCATGTTTTAATAAAATGACGCGTATTTTATATATATGTGTGCATGCACGCTAAACAAGATAAGACTAATAATAACAAACCCCTCAAAGAAATTATTTTAAGTTTAAAGCGTTTAAAGATATTTGAAATATCGAACGTCGTCTTCTAGCATGATAAAATTAATAAAGCATTAAATATTTAATATGAGTTTGTTGTGTTTTTCACAAGACAAGTATTAAGTATTTAAGATGTTAATTTATCACATTTGATGCTTATAAAGAAAATTGAACAATATTGTTTTGTTGTGTTTTCCACAAGGACAATATTTTTTCTTTTTTGAATATATGGAAGTGCTAGGTTGGATTTAACTCAGATAATTTTGATTCGGATATGTTACCACTTGATCAAAATAATCTGATAGGCAAAATAAAAGGAGTTACATGTTGATGTAATTGACAAAGAGTTGTCTACCTATTTATTTATATATGGTTTGTTATGTTTTCCACAAGGCTATATACATTTGAAATGAGATCCTTAATATCATTAGCAAATCTTTAATTAGATTTTGCCGAACTATATAAGTGAGGGTAATATAGTTTGAAGAAAATAGTGGGAGATACCAATTTAAAATAAGACCTAATTTATTTTGGTAATTAATAAAAGAATGTATGCTATAATGTTGTTAATTACAAATTTATTTACAGAAGATTACAATGTCTAAATTACTATCATTGTGTAGCATATTAGATGCTAATTAATCGAACCGAATTAAACTGGATTGGTTAAGGAATTTAAGAATAGTTCTCAAGGCCGAAAAGCTATCTTATATCGTTAATACGCCTGTCCCTGCAATGGTTGCAAACAATTCCTCTGAGGAAGAGATTACTACTTTTAAAAAGTAGCAAGATGATGCATAGTTAGCTCAATGCATCATGCTTCGCATCCATGAGTAACGAGCTTCAGCATCAGCGTGAAACTATGGATGCTCCTACTATACTCCAGCACTTTAAGTAGTTGAATTGTGAGGAAGGTAGGACTGCTGGATATTAGATATCTAAGGAGCTCTTCTGATCTTGAATAACCGATGACACTACAGTATAGACACATATCCTAAATTGATCAATTTCATTGAACAATTAGGACAACAGGTTTTGTCATGGATGGAAAGTTGAGCCAAGATTTGATTTTGCACTCACTCCTAGACTCCTTCTCATAATTGTTATGAATTTTCAAATGTATAAGCTAGATGTCAGGCTCGCTGATTTGCTTAAACATGTTGAAAACTGTTAAGAGTCACTTTCCAACCAAGAAAGACCAAGTTTTACTTGTAGGGGCTAAAGGATCTTCTGAAAAGAAAAATGATTCAAAGAGGTAAATAGAAAGGCAAATACAAAGGATAATAAGAACAGAACTGATACAGACATCAAAGGAGTTTGCTTACACTTCAATAAGACTAGACACTGGAATAGGAACTGCGAGAGTATCTTGCAGAGGCTAACCAGAAGAAGCTTATTGAAGCTTCTTTTACACATAAAGTTTTGTTCATGATTGAAATAAATCTTTCAGTAAGTAAAGTTTCTACTTGGGTATAGGATACCGACAATGGTTCTCATAAATACAGATTTATGAAGGGACCAAGCAGAAGTAGAAAGCTAAACAAGGGAAAGTCTTCCTGCGTGTGAGGAATGGAGCAAAGGTTGGTCTATTAACTGCAGGAACTTATTGTTTAGCACCGCCTACGGACAAGTCCATTAGTTTAAATAATTAATAATTTATTGAATGGACTTTACATACTTAACTTACATAAAAATAATTTTAAATTGAACAAACTAGTAAAAGAAAAGGAGATGATCATTCAAAGAGTTGAATATTTGTATTTGGTGAAACACAAGTCTGAATCATTTGAAAGGTTCAAAGAATTCAAAAGTAAAACTAATTGCCAAGGTATTATGATTCTTCGATTGTACCGAGGAATAAATACTTGTGCATTAAGTTTTAAGATCATCTTAAATGGTTTTCTCACAATGGACACTTTCTGATACGCAATAACAGATTGATGTATCTTAAAGGAAAAATCATACCTTGTGGACATGGTGCGGCCCATAATGATTTTACCGACATTCCAGTATCCTTTTAGGGTAATGCCCTAGAAATGACTGCATATTTACGAAAAAAGGTAACCTCAAAAATCCGTCTCCAAGACTCCATAAGAGTTATGGACAAGGAGGATTCCTAATCTTAAGGATGTTAAGATAAGGGATTGCCCATCTTATGTGAAAAGGTTTCAAAGATAAGTTTGGGACAAGATTTGACAAGTACAGATTTGTGGGACATCCTAAGGTAAGTTTAAGGTATATGTTCTATAATCCTACTTAGCAAAATGTGTTTGTTACGAAACACGCTGCCTTCTAAGATAAAGGTGTTTATCATTGAAGGGCTAGTTGGAGGATAATAGATCTTGAATGAGTTCAAGAACTCCTAAAGTAAGTTTAGGGTATATTTTCTATAATCCTACTTAGCAAAAGGTGTTTGTTGCTAAACATGCTGCCTTCTAAGATAAAGGTGTTTATCATTGAAGGGATAGTGGGAGGATAATAGATCTTGAATGAGTTTAAGAACTCCTAAAGTAAGTTTAGGGCATATGTTCTATAATCCTACTTGGTAAAAGGTGTTTGTTGCGAAACACGTTGCCTTCTAAGATAAAGGTGTTTATCATTGAAGGGTTAGTGGGAGGATAATAGATCTTGAATGAGTTCAAGAACCACAAATCACTATTAGTCAAAAGAAGGAACCTGTAGATAGACCTATTATACCACAATCGAATCATGAATCTAGAATAGTACTAAAGATACCTGGGAGGTATGTGTTCATCATAGATGCTGATGATGAGGTACGCATCATAGAGGATGATGATCCAGTAATACACGATAAGGCTAAGAGTTGTAGACACTTAGAGAAATGACAGATGACCATAAAATTCGAAATAGATCTTTAAAGCAAATGGCAAGTTGGAGACCTATAAGGCCAGACCATTTTAGAAAAGGTTTTCAAATAAATTCAAGGAGTTGACTGTGATAAAATCTTATTATTGGTAGTAATGCTCAAGTCCATTTGGATTTTACTTGCTATTTGCAGCTTATTATTACTAGATCTAGCAAAATGGACGTGGAGACGCCCTTCCTCAAATATATATTATTATAAGAGAATGTATGTATGATACATCCAGATGAATTTGTTTTAATGGTTGAAGCAAATCATGTATATGAGCTACAACAATTCATTTATGGGTTGTAACAAGCTTCTCAAAGATGGAACATTCATTTTGATGAGACAATCAAAAGAGCTTGATTTTATCAAAAATGAGAATGAGCCTAGTGTGTACAAAAGGGTCAGTGGGAGCGCTGTGACATTCCTAGTATTATATGTTGGTATACTAATTATAAGGAATGGCATACCAGTTCTATAATCAGTAAAGATAAAGTTGTCTAAACATTCCTCTATGAATGATTTGGGTAGAACATCCTAAATTAGGGTTATAAATCTATATAGATAGATTTAAAAGAATGTTCGGCTTAACCCAATGAACGTATATTCATTTGATGCTAAAGGCGTTTAGCATGGCAAACTCCAAGAGATGTCTCATGATGATGAGCCATGGAGTGTATCTCTCTAAAATTGTCATCAACAAAAGAGAGATCGCAGGAGTTACTATCATGTATGCAATAAAATATACGAGACTTGATGTTGATCAGTCATGTCCTGGAGAAGATCATTGTAAGACATTGATAAACATCTTAAAGTACTTAACCGACACTAAGGATGTAATCATGATTCATGATGGGTCTAAATTAAAACTAGAGGACTAAAAAGACTCAAGCTTTTTCAGACTGATCAAGACAATAACAAATCCACTTTAGGGTAAGTCGTTACCTTGAAAGGTGGTGTAGTGAATTAGAAAGGTTCCAAACAGCAAAGAGTTGCTAATTTAGTGATAAAGACAAAGTATATAGCTGTAAATGAAGCTGCAAGTTGATATTTTGAAAGAAAAGTTCATTCCAGAACTAGGAATAGTTCCTAAGTCTCATCTTGGATCCAAACATGTGTTGCGGCACTTTTATTTGATTAAAGAAATCATTGAAAGATGAGAAGTCACTATAGAGATAGTTAACTCTCAAAAATGACATTGCATATCCATTTACTAAAGCTATCCAACATCAGGATGATCCTCACTTAAAGAAGAAGGGTATGAGATACCATGACGATTGACTTTAGTGTAAGTAGGAGATTGAAAGTAGTATGCATACAAACCAATAATGTTTGATGATAATGTATATACTTTGTAACAATCTTGTTCATTTATTAATAAAAGTAATATTTAATTAAAGGTATTTATTTATCTACATGGTGCTATTTTTTTATTATGTAATAAACCCATAGTTTTAAATAATGCTTTTAGAATCATGATGATGATCATGCTATTGAGATCTAAATTCTTAGATAGCTTAAAAACTAAAATTGTTCCCAATCGTTGGATTACTAAAAAAAGGATTAGTAAATACGGATAGATTGGTACATAGTTTGCTTACTCATTGGATGAGGATGATTGATCTCATGATCATTTGTATGGAGACACTAAAGCAAGTATGTAGGTGTTTATTGGAGAATAAGTACACTGAACGTGACTCGCTAAGGAATACCTAATGGAGTTTTACTCGCCTGTCAATAGAAATTCATAATGTGATAATAGTATAAGTGATCGTCAGACTTGAGATCATCATAGTATCTTGTGTATAATGAATTATACTTTGACTTATTCCTTAAGACCCTTAGGGTATATCAAAGGGTATGCTTGGGTGCAATAAGTTATATATGGAGATAATGAATGATCAATAAAGAATCTACCGCTTCTAGTAAAAGAAGAGATATGTCCTATGTGATTCGATAAAAGACAACCCAGGAATCCTTAGCTAATGTGGAATGAAATAAAAAAGAGTTTCTAATTTGTATTATTTGGAGTTGTGCATTATCTGATCGAAATACATATAATTAAATAAAATAAGACTTGACAGTAATTCAATGTCTTATATTTAATTGGGACATTGTAAGGTGGAAGGATTGAATTGTACGGTAACTATTAACTCAAGGGTTCTTTTATAATTAATGTTGAAATCTATATTATCTAGAAAGTCGTTGATCTCTAGGGAGGCTTATCCCTATTGTAGAATAAATATTATTTATTTAAATAGATTATTATTTTAATTTATTTATTTAAATACGATTAGAATTGTTCTAATTGATTTATTCACAACCTGTTTAATATGTAGAACCTAAAGGGTCACACCATAAAAGGAAGAATAATTATTTAAGAAAGTAATGACATAATTGTAATAATATGTTAAGTGTAATTAATTTAATCTATGGCGATAGAATAAATTAAATAGCATAATATTTATTATTTAATATTTTAAAAATATTAAATATAAATTAATAAGAGGAGTCTTATTAATATTATTATTATTTTAATTTCTAAAGGAGTTTAGAAATTAATTTAATATTAGTACTCCCATTTATTCCTAATAAGATTAGGAGGCAAATTAATTAAAAGAGTTTAAATAATTATTCCCAATGTGTTGGAAAACCTAATAAATTAAAGGAGTTTAATTAATTAAATAAAACCCTATTTCTAATTGGATTAGAAGGGTTGACTAATATCTATATAGGAGGAGTCTTATGCTAGATATCAGATGATGGTAATTTCAATTGTTGGAGAGTACTCCTTTTCTATAAAGCATAGAAAAATTAGGGTTTAGCCAACTACCATTCTTCTTAAATAATTTCTCTTCCTTGGTGGATCACCTCTAGAGGCCAACGGCTTGGGTGGCTTGCATTGATCAAAGAAAAGGAACTGATCTCGTAGATTCAAATTGGAGGAGAAGTCGTACCTGTGGAAGCTCGATCTATAAGGGTATAATTTTGATATACTACTCTTTTATAGATTGATAATCAAGCACAAGATATGATCATGGTTTATGGTTTGCAAGAAAAATTTAAATCATATTTTATTACGCTTTCGCTTCGTTTATATGTAATATGATTGCATGTGTGCGTTTCTAGCAAAGCCAACACACTGGGGGTAACAATTCTGTGACTTACCCCTCATTGATCAGCATTTAGAGAATTTCTTTCATAGGCTGATTCAAATGAGTAAAAAATTTTTGAAGACAAACTCCCTGTTAGCTCGGAACTTTTCTTCCCTAGCAACCTTGTCGTCCTAGGGTTCATGCTCTTGGAATCGGTAATGATCCCTCCTGGCAATGAGACTAATCTCAGGCGTAGGAAGATTTGCTTCTAGCTAATTGGTCTAATTTATCATTTGCCGCGTTATTTGATGTTGATAATTTACTAGTTCTGCCAATTGCCCAACTTGTTCCTTGATAGATTTGGTTTCTTCTTCTATCAGAAACGGCCTTTCTGAATATTCCCATTTGTCTGACCTATCTTTGTCTACTTGGGATGACTCCCCCACATACTGGAGGTATTTAGATCCTTCTCCGTTTCCCATGCTGATCATATTGACGCTCTCCTCATTGTGTTGAGGCAGCAGATTGTCTTTAACATGTTATTTTTCTTGTGTTGTCACAACAATCTCCCCATTATCTATCAAGTCTTGGATTTTATGTTTGAGAGACCAACAATCTTGGGTATCCTGGCCCGATGCTCTAGAATGATAAACACAACTCTTACTCGGGTCGAAATTTCGTTTGCTTAAATTGGTCGGCAGAAGGAGCTGGACAATCTTCTTTTGTGTTGTCAGAAGTTTCAGTACATTTTCTAGTGAGTCCCCTAAGGGTGTGAACGTTCTTCTACGTCTAAATTCTTCGGTCTTTTGAAAGGGAGGATTCGAAGATTGTGCAAGAGTTTGGAGAGGGAAATAATTTCTCCTTTGAATGGGCAAGTTTGGATTGGCTCTTTGGTTTTTTCCCTGAAGTATCAAGGTAACATCCTCCTCCTTCTTTTTGTGGACTCTCCGAGGATTATTCCCATATCGTCCAGCTTAAATATGTTCGGCCACTGCCTCCAAAGTGGTAAGGTCTTTTATCTTCCCAGACTTTAGTCCCATTTAGGCCATTTCTTCATGTTTAATCATTTTCGTGAATGGTTTTCCTATACCTTCTCGGACCCTCTCATAATATGGACCTTCCTCGATGTCTATAAAAACCATTACTATCTCAGTCTCTGTCATAGGTGGGGTGACTTGTACAACCACTCGTCTCCATCTTTGGGCATACTCACGAAAAGACTCATTGATTTGCTTTTTGACCATAATCACTTGATATCAATCCGGAGCCATCTGAGACTGGAAGCTATATTAATTTAGGAATGCATGGGCTAGCTCTTCCCAACTATGGATCTTGGAATTGTCGAGTCGAGCATACCAAGCTCGGGCTTCCCCAGTTAGACTCTTTTGGAATAACTGCATTCTGAGTTTTTCATCCTCCGCATAGGATCCTTACTCTCCAATGTATACTTTTAAATGAGTATAGGGATTCCCTAACCCATCATACTTTTCAAAATCTGGGACTTGAAATTTGTCTAGCTATCGAGCCCCTAGAAATATACAAAGATCTGAGTAGTTTACAATTCAAAATGCCCAAGTTCCTTTGATGGACTGGATTGTTTCTTCCATTTGCTGGACTTTTTTCCTAATATCACCAGTTTCCATGATCATTTCTGTGATTTGTGATTTATGGGTTTTGTTAGTCATATCCTTGTTTTGAGGCTTAGGTATCTGAGTATCTTTCTTTTTGTCGGTATCCTGAATGCCACCTTGTGTGGATGATTCTGTTTGAACGGGTATTTGTTTACCCTGGACACTTTTGCTTTGCTTCTTTAGGAAAATAGCCAATTCAGCTATCTGGTTTTTTAGTCATTTAAACTATTCCCGAGTGACAGGGGTGGATTCAGGTTGGGCACTTGAAGCCATGCCTAGAGATTGGGCTTAATGCCTTTTTAGACTTTGATCTGGTAACGGGAATAATTTTTTCATATAATAAAAGTAGGTATGTTAATTTTGATGTATATATTAACAGGATGCATGCTATGCAATGCGTCATTTTTTGAAGTTTTTTAATCTTTTACTATAAAACAAAGGTCAGTTGTTTTGATGACAGGATAATATGACACGATTTAATAAAATTGACAGGAAATGGAATGTATATTTACACTTATTTGATAATTACATTGAATTTTAAAATTCACATTGAATTTACATAGAATTTGAAAGGGGAAGGCATGAAGAGATTCCCTTTCGGATTTGGTTTATCAGAGGCTGACCTATCTTAGGCTACTCTCGCGACTTTTCGGCATGAAGGTCCCTAGATCATCAGAATTTACTAGATGGGAAATTAATATGTTCTTTCAATTGGAGCGGATCTAAGTGGTGCCTTTCCTGAGCCTCGCAGGATTAGTCTCCTTTGAGTCCAGTAATCAAACGCCGACGTGTTCGCCTCCTGGTGGAAGAATCACACAACATACATTCACATACAACGTCTCACCGTATGAAATGATGACATTGTGCGAAGCACTATTATTTAAAGCAGCAAAACATTTATTTACATCCATTCAATGTAAACACAACATCCACACACATGCAGATAAAAAGGGAATTTTTGAAAAGATTGAAGTGCGACTTAAGCCCTCTACTGTCCCCAGCAGAGTCGCCACCTGTCGACGTCTGTAAAAAATATTTGGGATCTCTTTTCCTATGTGTTTCTACTATTTATGCCCTCTATTTGATTTGTTTGATCTGAAGGGTGAATTTTCAGGAAAAGACTTACATATAATGTCGACGATTTTGAAAATTTTGATTTTACAGAGTCGCCAGTTGGTATGTTTGAAATAGTTATACCAACTTAACCGAGTTTTGTTTTGAAAAGTTTTACAAGTAGGCCCAATTGTTGGACTCAAATTTAACTTGGCCTTGGAAACCGACATTCATAGAGTTCGGGGGATTGATTAATCCGGGGGGGGGGGGGGAGGTGTTAGGCACCCTCCGAATTTCGTGAAACACGATTACCGCGTCTTTTTAATTTCCCTAATTTATTTGCAGTGTGTGTGTGTGTGTGCTTGCAGTAATTGGGCCTAAGTGCTTTATTTGAAAGTAGTGTTGTGTTTTGTTGGACCTATATACGAAGGGTTTGACTTAATGAAAAGTCTATTTTTAGACAAGATATGAAAGTGATGTTTTGGAAGATGGTTTTCAAACCCTTTCGCTAACATAGGAATTAAAGCCTTTTGATACTTTCATTGTATTCTGCATTCTGCTGATTTTGATTTTATTGTCGGAATGCGAAGCATCCTTGACCAAATAATATATATACAAGTGTCGGGCTCCTTATGGTCATGAAAGCCATCGAAGTGACCCAAGCACTACAAACCACAATTTACTATGTTGAGACCTTAAATCCCGATAACCGTTTTAAGGTCCATCTGATTTACATTTACAAAAAGACAGACAAGCCGTATTTACAATTTAAATTTGTCTATCGTGGGAATCGAATCTAGATCCATGTGGTTAATCATAGATCCCGTGATTCGTAGACTCACAAAATGTCATCAAAAAGCACAAAATGTCATCAAAAAGCTTGCACAACAGATTTATTGAAATAAAATGCAAATTAATATCTTGACTTCGCAAAACAAAGGATTCATCAGTTAAATCCTTGCATGGGCGTAGCCAAAGCTTCCCGTTCCCTCTAGATACGGTTCTAGGGTCGCGTAGTTGCTTTAATATTTAAAAAACTAGAAAGAAAATTATATTTAAATAAATCTTAGCCATTCTAGCTCAACGGTTCCATCTTTATAGCTTTTGAACAGATTGAAAGTTAGATATGGCTAGATTTAGATA
Organism: Panax stipuleanatus; assembly: GCA_020205555.1. NCBI lineage: Eukaryota > Viridiplantae > Streptophyta > Magnoliopsida > Apiales > Araliaceae > Panax > Panax stipuleanatus. The sequence goes on from CM035124.1 coordinate 145,133,142, forward strand.
AATCTAGACCACAAACTTTACATCAGTACATAGTTATATCAAATGAACAGTTAAAATTGATATTTAATCACATTGAATAAATAATATATATATACTTATGTATCTACTAAAGCTGAAAAGAGCTACAGATTTACAATCCAGGTGTGACTGATCAATGTAAATATATATATATATATATATATATATATTAAAGCGAGAAAAAGCCACGGATTAGCAATCCAGGCTAACAGAGTTAATAGAAATATATATATAGTTTTATATATATATATATATATTAAAGAAGAAAAAGCCACATATTTATAATCCAGACATGACTGAGTTAATGTAAATATATATATAGTTATATATATATTAAAGCCGAAAATACCACAGATTAACAATTCAGGCTAAGTAACACTTATAAATATATATATATATATATATATATATATATATATATATGTATAACTATGTATATATATATATATATATATATATATTAAAGCGATAAAAGCCACAGATTCGCAATCCAAGCCGAAATAGCACTTATAAATGTATATATATACTTATATATATATAGATTGAAGCTAGAAAGGCCATAGATTTGAAATCCAGACGAAACTAAAAGCTATATATATATATATATATATATGCTTATATATATGTTAAAGCAGTAAAAAGCTTCAGATCATAAGAAATCTCACAATGTATAGCGCTAAAGGCTTTAAACCACTATTGAGGCTTGAAAACTCCGTTTCCATCGGTTAAAATTTGATATGTTAGTATATTATGTATACGAGTGTTTAGGAAGAGAAATATCGAAGTTTGGAGCATTGTAGGTAGGGTTAAGAACTGAAATGGGCATAATTTCGTCTTCTTCTTTTTTCTCTTTTCCTCTCTTTTTTATGGCTGGTGGGGGGTCTTATTTATAGACCAGGGAGCCGCGGGTCCACCTGAGGCTGACCCGGGTGTCCCCGGTCCCGTGGGTCCCGTCGTCTCGAAGTACATGCACTCCGATCAACACGTTGTCCGCTTAAATCTTTATAACTTTTAATACGGGAATCCGATGGAGCATGCTATACCTTTCCAGAAAGCCCTTTCCGAGAGCTACACAATAACATGAGATTTGACCTTTTCCGAATCCAGGAAGATGGGTCCATGACCAGATCTTCGAGTCTTCGCAGTCCGTCCGTTGAGCTGTCTTACGGCTATTTTTACTCGGAATTGACGTTATGGTTCTGCATGACTTTTGTGGCAAGTGATTTGACTTTATTTAATGTTAAGTTGGTAAAATGATCGTTTTGCCCCTTCGGGGGATGTCTCCAAGATTGACAAAGTTTTCGACTGTTTCTTGGGGTTAAGGCTTGTAAACGGGCCAACACAGTTCGGGCTCGATTCAGGGCTCGACTAAAAAAAATTGAGCGAGACTCGAATTCGTTAATAATATGATCCAAATATGAGTATTAAAAATATTTTGAATAAAAATATGAGTAGAATATGAGCAAGGTTATACTCGACTCGTTTAAAATTCAAACTACTCGAATTCTTGATTGTGATTTGATACATACTCGGTTGATATAGATTCGATTAGATGTTCGATACATTCTCTTATAATATATACAAATACAAATCAAATTAGGATAATTAATTATTTTTTCGTTTTGTTTTTAATTTTAATTGTGATTTTATATTTGTAAGCTGTAATATTAAATATATTTTATCATTTTTAAGTAAAATAAGAAATTTAATTTATAATTATGTTTATTATAAAACTAGTTATTATGTGGAGACTCGAATTCGAGTAGTTTGAATAAATATTCTAGTCGAGTCGGATCGAATTTGAGTAATAAATATTCGAGTCGAGTCGAATCTGAGTAGAAATTTTCAAATATAATTTAAATTCGAGTCGAATTCGAGTACGAATTTATCATTTCGAGTCGAATTCTAGTAGCTCTATGTTCGCTTCGATTAGACTCGTTTACAACCTTACTCGGGGTTGTCTCCGAGGTTCGATCCTAGCCGACTCTATTCTTCCACAGGGTCGTCTCTCAGGGTTAATTTGATATCCCGGGGTTGTCTCCGGGATTTGATTTGATCTCTCAGAGTTGTTGCCGGGGTTGATTTGATGCTTTGGGGCTGGCTCCGAAGGTTGATTTAGTCTCCCAGGGTTGTTGCTGGGGTTTGACTTGATCTCCCAGGATATTCGTCGAGATTTGACTTGATATCCTGGGGTTGTCACTTGGGTTTGACTTGATCTCCAGGGGTTGTCGCCGGGGTTGGACTTGATCTCCCGGGGTTGTCGTCGAGGTTGGACTTGATCTGCCGGGGTTGTCGCTCAACCTTGATAAAGAATCTGTTGGCATTAACCCCAGGTGAAGGTATCGGCTCAACCCTGATATAGAATCCGTCGGCATTAACCCCGATGAAGGTATCGGCTCAACCCTGATATAGAATTCGTCGGCATTAACTCCGATGAAGGTATCGGCTCAACCCTGATATAGAATCCGTCGTCATTTACCCCGATGAAGGTATCGGCTCAACCCTAATATAGAATCCATCGACATTACACTAGTGAAGGTATTGACTCAACCCTGATATATAATCCATCGACATTAACCCCGGTGAAGGTATCGGCTCAACCCTGATATAGAATTCATCAGCATTAACCCTGGTGAAGGTATCAACTCAACCCCGATGTAGAATCCATGGGCGACAATCCAATGAAGGCGTCGGCTTGACCCCAATGTAGAATCTGTGGGTAAAAACCCAATAAAGGTGTCGGCTTGACCCCAATGCAGAATCCATTGGCGACAGGCCAATGAAGGCATCGGTTTGACCTCGAGGTAGAATCCGTTAGCGACAACCCAATGAAGGCATCAGCTTAACCCCAATGTAGAATCCGTTGGAGACAACCCAATGTAGGCATTAGCTTGACCCCGATGTAGAATCTATTGGCAACAACTAAATGAAGGTATCGACTTGACCTTGAAGTAGAAACCGTTGGCGATAACCCATTGAAGGCGTCAACTAGACCCTGATGTAGAATCCGTTGGAGACAACCCAATGAAGGCGTCGGCTTGACCCCGATGTAGAATTCTATTGGTAATAACCAAATGAAAGTATCGACAGTGCACGACAACGTTCTCACATTCTTTATCTTCCCCCCCCCCCCCGGGCAGGTGGGAATATCACTTTTAAATTCTGAATCACACATTTAATTACAAACTTTACACATGATATTGCATAATTAGATATACCTTGTCATGTATCTCCGTGTCTAGTAATCTTTGTCGTGTTCATTCCATTGAATTGCATAAACATAACAAAGAGGGGCATCTATAGACACTCAAAATTTTGCTTTCCTTGGACTAACCTTTCAGAAGGGTAAAAATATAATTTCCCTTTGGAGACAACCCCGAGGTAAGGCAAAGGCATATTTTCACCCTGGAGCCAACCCCGTGGAAGAATCAAAGTGCCAACAATGCCCAGACACGACGCGGACCGAACGAGGATTGTAAAACTGAGAAAGTGGCCACAAAAAGTCACCGCAGCAATCATTGAACTGCGTACTATCAAGACTATCTGATCGACGACCCTCGAGAACCGGAAGATACCTTTCAACTTACTGCATCTTCTTTTCGGAATCCAATTTCGTTAGAATCAACCTCATTTTGCAGCCTTCTGTAAGGAATTTTTGGGATTTTTTGGTATCGAGCTCAACTTTCACCAAACCAAGACTTAATGCACGTACTTTGAGGCAACCAGGCGCGTGGGCCCCAGCCTCAACTTTATCTGCTCCATCCGCAGATACACATGCGGCTGCCTTAGATGGCCTATATCAGCAGCATGAAGCTCATAAATAGAAAAAAAGAGAGAAGTTAGAGAGAGAGAAAAAGGAGTTCTAGAGAGTCAAGGGCTCGGATCTTACACTATTTCATCATATTTATGTTGTTTAAGCATAGATCTAGCATACTTTGAGTGTCTAGGGAAACATATAGCAACCCCGAGCTATAAGAAGCTTGTTCACGCGTCAGCCAAGATAAAAAACGCTCATTTTAGCCACTTTCTTTGTAAATATTGTTCAATATACTAGATTTGTGTCATATATTGCTTGAATCTAGCTAGATCTTGTTGTTTTATACATATATTATGGTATAGGTGGTACATTTATAGATCCCATCAGTTATTTTGTGCATATACTTTTGTAAATCAAGTCGAGAGGCTAGATCTAAGCCGGATCTAGCCTTTTGAGTGGTTATTAAGCATGAAGCTTTAACCCGTATGCTAGATCGATTTAGATCCATAGTAGATCTACGTGTTTCCTGCCTTTGGTTAGTCCTGGTCACTCAGTAGAGCCCTAGATCTGTATCTAGAGGTGGGGGGGGGGGGGGTCCTAGTAGCTCATTATGGAGATTTCAACTGATGGAATCATCTATTATCAGGTCTAGGATATGTTGTACATACATATTTATGTTTAATAATGTGAGCCTAGGAATCCCTATGTCGAGATCTAATGATCGGATCTTAACTTGGTTCCCACGACGGACGTTTCATTTTCAATGTAATGTTTAAATAATGTAAAATCATTGTTTATGTAATATTTAGATCTTGAAGACGAACTCAAGAGGTTAGTCCCGAGAAGTCGGATTCAAGATCCCGTGATAGTGAAAACTTTGATTATGGGTGCTCGAATTCATCGAGATGGCTCATATGCCCGATGATGATCCGACCCTTTTTTGGCTCTTTTTAGCATGTATTTTCACCAAAAAACAATTTCCAAATCAAAATAACAAAGAGCTTAAATAATAACAATAAAGCGATTTGGAGATAAATATTTAGACAACAAATGGAAGTATCAAAAGACCTCGATTCTTATTTGACGAAGGATTTGAAAACTTTATTTTCAAAACATCATTGATATATATTGTATTCTAAAAATAAACTTTTATATAAATAAAATCCTTTGTGCATAGGGTTAAAGAGGTACATCACTACTTTCGTAATAATTACATAGACTTAAGAATTAACAATGGAAGTATCAAAGGTCCTCAATTACTATTCGGACGAAGGATTTAAAACCTTGTATTTTTTCCCAAAATATCATATGAAATGTATATTTTATCTAAAAATGAACTTTTACTAAATCAAACCCTTCGTACATAGGTGCAAAATAAGAACGAAGTCGGGGGTAACCGTGTTTAAAAAGATGCGGTAACCGTGTTTTCATGGAAGTCGGGGGGGGGGGGTGCCTAACACCTTCCCCTCGCTAAAGCTAGCCCCCAAATTCTAAGAATCTCGGATTCAGACCAATGCTACGGAGTCACATATTGGACCATATTGCGAAAACCTTCGAAATTCGGATGAGTTGGTACATCCATTTAAATCATACCAACTGGCAGATCTGTCTCATTCGGTCCAATCATCAAAATTAATCAATAAAATCAAACTTTGTAAAATAAGTCGACTAATGTCGTTCTTTTCCTCACAAATTCACCTTCAGATGAATCAATCGACATATCAAAAGATAAAGGGTAGAAAAAAGAAAAACAAGGAAAAATAATCAAAAGAAAGAAAGAATCAAAATAAAATAATAAGACTCGATCATTTTTCCCAGCGTCGACATAATTACTTCAGGGCATGTGGTGTCCTTGGATTTCTTGATCTATTATTTTGGGTCGATAGACAACTATTTATTACACTCAGGAGATTTCACCATTTCTGAGGATGAGTGGTAGGCTGCCCGAGTAGATATTTTATTGATGTGCATCGTAGCGTATCTGTATATGCTGCTATACATGGATCATCTGGATATTGGCCTGATCACGGTAGTGAGTGCTCTCAGGGAGGGTCATACCAACCTTCCCACGATCTTAGCAGAGACCTTGATGTCAGCCACATTTTGTCGTACCCATCCTACTAGGATCTTCAAGGGCAGTGCCATATTGTTACACGCTTGGTTTATAATGCATCTGAGACCGATTGGCACTTTCAGACGCCATGGATATTGCTTTACTCATGAGATATCAATGTCTTATTCTTTTCATCCGGCTGACTATATAGAGGTAGCGTCTTGGTTTGTTTTCCTGACCGTGATTGAGGATCCTTTTTTCATCTTGCCTTGCTCAAGATTCAGCTCCCCTTATAGTTTTGTCACTCACGCAGTGGGTATGGATTTCTTGCCCTTGGCTGGTCTGAGAGGAGTGACTACATATCATCCATTGGCTATCATGGGTCAGTTTTATCAGTATCAGGATGTTCATCCTTTTGATGGAGCTTCAGATCAACGGTCATCAGCCTTGTCTTTGTCAGAGGATGATCTAGCCAAAGTTTATGATTATTTAACCCATCGAGAGAGGGCTAATTTTTTAGTGAGTCATCCGGGTTAGTCCTCAGAGTATTCTACGTGGCTGGAGGTAGATATTGCATCAGCTATGGTTGCTTATTCAGAGCCTAGCACTGATTTAGATGAGGAGGAGCCTATAGAGGATCTTGTTTCTCCCACAGAGGATGAGTTGTTTGCTGGTTTGACAGTAGGTCTGGTCAGTGACATTCCTAGCTCTTCAGCTACTGCTGCTCCACCTTCTGTAGAGTATTTAGAGCAGATGATACAGATTTTGACCTTTGAGAGGGATCAGGCTAGAGCATTGATATTGACGACCCTATCTGGATGGGATGCTACTTTTTCTAAGAGGGATAAGTCCCGGGCTACTAGGGATGCTTATGTCACTGATAGTAATGCTCTAAGATCCTATACATAGGGCATTATAGAATATATGAGTGCATTTATGGATGATCATAGTAACACTCTGCAGATGGCTGTAGATTTTTTAGCTCGTATTGAGGCTGTAGTACAGGAGCTCAGAGATGCACCTCCATCCCTAGAGAGGGATGCTAGGTTAGATTTGCTGACTCGTTTGACTGCAGGTTTATATACTAGCTTTCATTATCCTGTATAGACTAGGTTAGCCATTTTTGTCATGTACAGAATAAATTGTATATATTAAGCAGTATTATATAGCAAGGAAATATATTTTGATTCACGTCCCTTTTGTATATGTTTTGACCTTTGCTTGATGATTGCCACTTTCTTTGTAAATTGCTGTATTGATGTACCACGAACTCTTTCTTGATTGACTGATATTGAGATGTCGCAGGGTCTCTCAGAAGGGTTCGTTAATCATGGAGGCTTTATAGGATTTGGGTTTATATAAGGTTTGGTGTCTTGAGACTGGTATTTAATTGGATATTTAAGTTTATAGGTAAAGTGTTTGGCTTTTACTTTTGAAGGTTAGACCGCATCATAGATGGCTGGCTACGTATTTCGGAGGATAGGGGAGATCATGTCTTTCGTAGTTCAGGTCTAGCAGTAAAGACCTGAATAATGATTGATTTTTGTTCTTTCCTTTTTTTTCCACAAGACCAGGATAGCGGTTTGCAGGTGATTCAGACATAGCGCCTTTTCACGGTGTCTAAATTGAAAAGCTAGGGAAATTCTTCTCCATCCATTTCTTGTAATCTGATGGCTCCTCTAGTCAACACTTCCTCGATAATGAAAGGGCCTTCCTAATTTGGAGCGAATTTTCCTCTTGCTTCATCTTAGTTGGCGAGGATCTTTTTCAGCACCAAGTTTTTTTCTTTGAATTGCCTAACCCGGACCTTCTTATTATAGGACCGAGCAATCCTTTGCTGATGTAACTGACCATGAAAGATGGTTGCACCCCTTTTCTCATCTATCAGAGATAACTGATGGTACCGCTCTTGCATCCATTGGTCTTCTTCTATCTGAACATTTATCAACACCCTCAAGGATTCCATTTCCACTTTAATGGGGAGTACTGCTTTCATGCCATATACCAATGAGTAAGGGGTAGTCTCAGTAGAAATGGGTATTGACGTTCTGTAGGCTAACAGAGGTAGAGGTACTAAGTTAGGCCATTCTTTGTGATTGGCGGACATCTATTGTATGATCTTCTTGATATTTTTGTTGGCTTCTTCGACATCACCATTCATCTTGGGACAATAGATGACGAAATTAAGATATTTTATGTGGAATTTGCTGTATAATTCCTTCATCATTTGGTTATTCAAATTTTTAGCATTGTCTGACACGATCACCTCTGGTTGCCCGTATCGACAAATCACATTGTTTCTAATGAAACCAATGATTAGCTCATTGGTGACTTTAGGAAAGGAGGCAGCTTCTACCCATTTGGTGAAGTAGTCGATCATGGTGAAGATAAACTGATGACCATAGCTGGCTTTGGATTGGTCTGATCACATCCATCCCCCACATGGAAAAGGGCCATGGTGAGCTCATATTATGCAGTTCGTTTGGAGGAGAGTGGATGACATTACCATGAACTTGGCATTGATAACATCTTTTGACATGATCGTCACAATTGGCTTTGAGAGACATCCAGTAATGCCCTGTTCTTAATATCTTTTTAACTAAGTAAAGGACCACTCATTTGTGGACCACAGACTCCACCGTGGATTTCATCCATTAGTCTTTGGGATTGATCTTTGTCTAGGCACCTTAGAAGGCCTTTTGCATCATCCCTTTTATAAAGTGCGTCTCTGCTGTAGACACTCAAAATTTTGTTCAGTATTGTTGTAGACACTCGAAATTTTGCATTCCTGTTACTAACCCTGCAGAAGGACAAAATTACCTTTTTAACCCCGGTCTTAATACCGGGATATCAAATCAGCCCCGGTCTCAATACCGGGAAGTCAGATCAGCCCCGTTCTCAATATCGGGATGCCAACTCAGCCCCGATCTCATTACCGGGATGTCAGATCAGCCCTGGTCTCAATACCGGGATGTCAGATCAGCCCCGGTCTCAATACCGGGATGTCAAATAAGCCCCAGTCTCAATACTGGTAGGTCAACTCAGTCCCGGTCATAACCCGGGAGGTACAGGTTAACCCCGATCTCAATACTGGGATGTCAACTTAGCCCCGGTCATAACCCGGGAGGTACAGGTCAACCCTGGTCACAACTCGATAGGTACAGGTCAACCCCGGTCACAATACATGTGAATAGATTCAATACATAACCCATTCTGAGTTGCCAAATACATGGTACAGACACCAAATACACATCTTTAAATTCCAACTATTATACGGTCGTGCAAAATACGACCACACAACTGTGAGCGTTAATACAAATATTATGTAGGAAATATAAACACTCAAATTCAGGTCTCATTAATTATAATTATTAACACACTATTTTATAAAATAGTGAGGACTTCTACATCTCTATCTCGGACCATAACTACATTCCCCTACTAGTCCCAGCTATATTCTCATTTCCTGAAGAGAACAATAAAAGAAAAGAGTGAGATCAACTAGCCAGTAAAGAATATTATGACTAAGATAATAAAAAATAAATTATCGTTAGCCTTCAATAAATCAGATAAAATATGATGGACAACTAGTTTTAGATCAACAACTGCAGCGAAATAACAATTCATTAGAAAAGTTAAGTAGAGAATGATGTCTACTATCTTCTGTGATATAAAAATCAATCATCAATATTTTATCCCTGTAACACCAATCAATAATATTTTCAATCAACGAATTATCCATGCACTACAGGCCAAGGATATTTGTTTATATCACCAGTGGTCGTGATCATGTCAAACACCTATCCATCTTTGCAATACAGGCTAAAGATATTCATAAATTAACAGCTCATCTTTGCACTACGGGCCAAAGATATTCATCAATCAACAGTTCATCTTTGCACTACAGGCCAAAGATAACTTTCACCACAATTTAAGACCGAGGATGATGAAAAATAATATAAAGAATGAATCCAGTGAAATAAAGGATACATATTAGAGGATTTACCCTGAGTTCAAAATGAAGAACAAAACATGGATACAATCAAAGATAATTTGGACAGAAAAAATAAATAAATAGTAACTCGTGAATAGTAACTTATAAATAGTAACTCATCATGAAAAGATAAAAAGTTCATAAAAAGTCCAGATCAATATTCCAGTGAAATGATATTAGATGAAGCGCAAAACTCAAACAATTTATGATCATTTCAGGAATTATAGAAGCAATACTTACCGTAGTAATTTTGAATTTAGGAATATGAAATGAAATATTATCACTTTCATAATATGGCATATGAAAGAAAATAATATTATTTATGACTATTGAAAAGAAATAACAGCATTTAGGAGAAACATAATATCCTTTACCTTAGTAAAATATTAGATCTGACTGAAATATCGGATATTATGTTGCGAAAAATCTTGCACCGTAATCCACACTCAAACTATCCATATACTCTCAAGAAATACGCTCGCTATTATAGAGAGAAATTTTTTTGATTCTGGTGTGATTTTTATTTTTAACTAAGCACCCTATTTATAAGAAATGCTTAGCACACCAAGATTGACAAATGTAACCCCGGTGGCTTTCTCAGCACACCAACTATGAAATCAAGAAGCACTCCACATTTGAATAATCAGCATCTTTGAAAAATCCCACCAACACATGTTTGTATAATTTTATATATATATATATATATATATATATATTAAAATATTTATAATTATTTAAAGAATTCCAATTTCATTTTTTTCTTTTCCACCTCATTTTATTTTATACCATGAATTTATTATAATAATGTTACCATTCAAATTATAAAATTATACTATTATATTATTACATTATACTATTATAATGAAATATTATAACAATATATTGGAATAAATATTTTATCGGAGAAGATAAAATGTCAACTTCCAACAAATGCCTCTTGTTAAAAATTCCTCCATTTATATCAAAATTGAATAAATACCTACTTATCATATTTATCAACAATCGATTATTATTCATAAATAATATCACAGAACTATAATATTGATAATCAGGTCGTTCCGAAGAAAGAGGGGGCTTTCCGATAAGAATTTCTCCTTACTGGAGCGCAATTAGGTGACCAAACCCATTTCCTAAACAGAACTTCCTAGACATTGTCAATAATGCTATCCAATAATATTATTCTAATAATATGAAATATTGATGTGATAATATGAAATACAGTGCAGTGATAATTATTGAATCAATAATATAAAATATCAATGCAATTATCCATGTAGCAATTATTGAATCAATAATATAAAATATTGAACAGTAATTACTGTAACAATTATTGAATGAGTGCCTTCTTATGTAAGAAGCCAATAATTCAAAATACTGTGCAATACCGTGTGCTACTGTGCAACAAAGCGTATTACTATATTTTTATAACCGGGTATTTCAACAGTTTAACAGTAACAGTTTTACCGTTATTTTATAAAAAGGTTATTTCTGTCGCTTTCTATATCCGACAGTTATTACGTTGTTGGGTTCACCAATGACTGCGCCATCGTACGAATATTCTCCGATAAAAAGAATATTCCCCGACCAAAAGAATATTTCCCGACACAATGAATATTTTATAACCACTTGCTTACTTTGTAAAATTTGCACATTCTACCCATAACTTACCACATTTATCAAATCAACACCCTACTATTTCAAAATAATATATAAAGAAAATTAAATCTTTATTCATAAAAGTTGGAGTCTTATAACCTCCCCTCATTATGAAATTTCTTCCTCGAAATTGACGTACCTGGTATGTCGAAAAGGTGAGGATACCTTGCTTTCATTTTCGATTCTAACTCCCAGGTCATTTCCTCGTTATGATGGTTCCTCCAAAAAACTTTAACTTGAGGTATAATATTTGAGCGTAGGACATGTTGCTTCTTATCCAAGATCTTGACAGGTATCTCCTCATACGTTAAATCTTCTGCTATCTCGTCTGATTTTAATTTAATAATATGGTTTGGGTCTTGCACATATTTACGTAGCATGGATATGTGAAAAATATTGTGAACACGAGACATGCTAGGCAGGTAAAGCGAGTCTATAGGCCACAGTTCCTACTCGGTCAAGGATTTTAAATGGACCAATAAATCATGGGTTGAATTTTCCTCTCTTTCTGAATCTCGTAACTCCTTTTAATGGAGGAACACGTAACAATACATGGTCTCCGACATTAAATTCCGCGTCTCTTCGATGAAGATCAGCATAACTCTTTTGTTGATCTTGTGCTGTTTGTATACGTTGTCAGATCAGTTGAATCTTTTTCGTAGTCATACGTACTAACTCCGGTCCCAACAATGTTGCTTCACCCACCTCGTTCCAACTGGATATCGACACTTTCGTCCATACAATGCCTCGAATGGAGCCATGCCTATACTTTCTTGATAACTGTTGTTGTAGGAGACTTCCACCAATGGTAAGTTCTTATACCAACTTCCTTTGAAGTCTAGAACACAGAGTCTTAATAAATCTTCAAGAGTTTGAATAGTCCTTTCTGATTGCCCGTCCGTTTGAGGATGATACGCAGAACTGAATTGTAAATTGGTGCCCATAACTTTCTGCAAACTGACCCAAAATTGTGAAGTGAATCTTGGTTCTCGAACCGAAACTATGGATACTGGCATGCCATGCAATCTCACAATCTCATTTATGTACATACGAGCAAGACGTTCAAGTGAATAAGTCTCTCGTATAGGCAAGAAATGAGCAGACTTGGTTAATCTATCGACAATAACCCAAATTGCATCTATACTTTGAGAAACCTTAGGAAGATCCATAACGAAATCCATGTTGATGTGTTCCCACTTCCATTTTGGAATTTCAAGTGGTTGGAATGGACCCTTTGGCACTTAATGCTCCGCCTTGACACGTTGACATATTAAACACCTCGAGATAAACTCCGCGATCTCTCTTTTCATATTGCTCCATCAAAATGTATGTTGAAGATCACGATACAATTTGGTACTTCCAAGATGGATTGCGAACAGTGTGTTGTGTGCCTTCATCATGATTTTATACTTCAAATTAGAGTCGATAGGAACACAAAGTCTGGATTTGACTTGAAGTATTCCCTCTTCATCAATTCTTGCTTCTGGAATAGCACCTTCTTGCACCTTCTTCCTCATATTCATCAGCTCCGGGTCTGTAGCTTGAGCAACTTTAGCTTTATCAATTAAAGCTACTTCTACGCGTATACTTGTTATCTTCACGTGGATCTATGGAGTCTTTAACTCTATCTCCATTCTTTGTAGGTCATTCAAAATGGGTCTTTGTGTTGACATCATCACACTCGTTTCAGCATATGATTTTCTACTCGACACGTCAGCTACCACATTCACTTTTCCAAGATGGTATTGGATGGTATGGTCATAATATTTCAACAGATCAAGCCAACGTCCTCACCTGCATGTTGAGTTCCTTTTGGGTGAAGAAATATTTGAGGCTCTTATGATCCGTATAGATCTCCACTTTCTCCTCATACAGGTAGTGTCTCCAGATCTTTAACGCGAAAACTACTGCTGCCAACTCTAGATCATGAGTAGGATAATTCCTCTCATATTCTTTGAGTTGTCGTGAGGCATAAGCTATGACTTTCCCATGTTGCAGAAGAACACATCCTAACCCTTTGCCCGAAGCGTCGCTGTAGATGACAAATCCATCCAAATCAGATGGTATTGTCAGAACAAGTGCCAAGATGAATCTCCTCTTGAGCTCTTGGATGCTCTTCTCTCATTCCTCGTTCCATCCGAATTTTGTATCTTTCTGAGTCAACTAAGTTAATGGAGTAGCGATTCGAGAAAATCCTTCCACGAATCTCCGATAATAACCAGCAAAGCCAAAAAGCTACGTACTTCGGTTACCGACTTAGGTTGCTCCCAACTCTGTATTGCTTCAATCTTCACCGTGTCAACTAATATTCCATGTTCTGATACCACGTGCCAAAGGAATGCTACTTCCTCAAGCCAGAACTCACATTTCTTCAACTTGGCATATAGCTTGTTTTCATCGAAACTTTTGGAGTATCAGCTCCAAATGTTGCTCATGATCTTCATGGCTTGTGGTGTAAATCAGAATGTCATCAATAAAGATAAGCACAAAATGATCCAAATATTCTTTGAATATCCGGTTATACATATCCATGAAAGCCGCAAGAGCATTAGTCAATTCAAAAGACATGATTAAAAATTCATAATGCCTGTATCGAGTTTTGAAGGCAGTCTTTGGAATGTCATCAGTTTTAATCTTTAACTGATGATATCCAGAACGAAGATCGATCTTTGAGAAGAATTGCGCACCTTGCAACTGGTCGAACAGGTCATCAATGCGAGGTAACAGATACCTATTCTTGATGGTGACATGGTTCAATTCCCGATAGTCAATAAAAAGTTGAATACTCCCGTCTTTCTTCTTTACGAAAAAATAGGAGCACCCCAAGGAGATGTACTAGGACGAATGAAACCAATGTCTAACAACTCCTGTACTTGGACCTTTAACTCCTAAAGTTCAATAGGAGCCATTCGATATGGAGTTTTAGAAATGGGTTTTGTACCGGGTTCAAGGTCAATAAAGAATTAAACTTCACGTTCTAAAGGGTAGACCAGGAAGTTCTTCGGGAAATACATCAAAAAATTTATTAACAATAGAAATATCATTCAAATCTGACATATTCTTGTTTAAATCGGTGACATGGGCTAAGAAATCTTGACATCCTTTTTTTAATAAACGAATAGCTTTATGACTTGAAATGACATTGATTCATTTTAGTGGTTTGGTTATTTGAATTCACACAACAGGTTGGTTAGGAATATGAAAACTAACAACCTTACAAAAACAATCAATTTTGGTATGATAAGTGGTTAACCAGCCGATTCTTAAAATCACATCAAAGGCAAGTATTTTCAAAGAGATAAGATCAACAGGTAATGTGAGGGTGCCAATTTGTATCAAATAAGATTTGTAAACTGTGGATGTAACGAAGATTTCTCGTAATGGAGTATCAATAGATAGGTCAAAGTCTAATTTGTCAGGGGTCAAGTTCAAACGTTGAGCGCAAGCAGGTGAAATAAAAGAATGGGTAGAACCGATATCTAATAAGGTATAGATCTCGCAAGAGTTTATGATTAGCTTACCCGTGATAACCTCATTTGGGTTCATCGCTTTTTGGGTAGTCACGACAAAAGCTCTCCCAGGAACCACCGACTTTGACTTGTCCGGGACAGCCTTTGGAGTCACCATCCCCGCTAGACTTGGTTTTGCTACAAGGACACACTCGAGTTATGTGACCTTCCTTTCCACAGTTATAGCACACCTTGGATTCCTGTGTGCTGTTTGGACTGATGTATCCCTCTTGTCCGCATTTATAACATACGACCGGTGGTCGTTCTCCTCCCCTAGAAACGGTTGTTGATGGTGGTGCCGACGTCTTCACGTTGTCATTGTTATACCTTCTCTTTTTGAAATCTCCCCCCGACTCACTTCTTCTATTATCATGGCTATGATTACCACGGGAGTGGTTACCGTCTCTGGCCTGATAACTTCCTCCACGCTGATTTTCATTGTTCCGATTACTGTTGCCACCAGTACGACCTTGGTTGTTGTCCCTTGGTTGAACATACTTATTATCTCGTTCAAATAATTGGGCCTTGTTCACAACATCTGAATACACATAAAGTTTGTGAGAAATGAGGTACTGACGAATTTCATGTTTCAAACCTCTCAAAAACATCCGTGTCATACATTCCTCAGTATCCACCAGATGAGATGCAAATCGGGATAACTCCGCAAACTTAGCCTCGTATTTGGACACTTGTCATGTTATTCTGTTCCAGTTTGATAAACTCTACCTCCTTCATATGACGAATACTTTCTGAAAAGTACTTGTCATTGAATAATTTCTGGAACTCTTCCCAAGACATCTTGAGTGTGGAAACGCTTCACAGATTCCCACCAGTAATCTGCCTCTCCACGGAACATAAAGGTGGCGAATGGAACCTTTTGCTCCTCCATGCATCCCAGGACATCAAATATCTTGGTGATTTGCTTAACCAAAGTTTCTGCCTTGATTGGATCTAGCTTTCCCAAGAACTCTGGTGGTCCTAACTCATTGAATTGCTTGTCAGTGACAAGCCGCGAGTTACCATTATTTCCACCTGTATTTTGAACACGAGTCTCCCTCGTCTGGTTTTGCATGAACTGTAAAAAGCTTCTAAACATCCCATCATTCATCGTTTGATTTTTGGTGTTGTTTACAGGAGAATTATTGCCTTCCTATTGCACATTATCCTGGTTGGTGATTAACGGTGCCTCAATGGTCTCAAATGCTCCATTCCTTAGATTTTCAGCTGCCATTTTTAAATACTGCCACAAAACAAGGTTTAAATTAAAGAAATTAACATGTCACAAATTATCCCTATATTCCGACCGACCAATTAATCAACAAATAAGCTTAGGTAGGACACACTAGCAAAGATTTTACTCGTCTCTCACTTCCTAGTTCTAATCCCAGATCTCCGTAGAGATCATATCTTTAAGCTCTGATACCAACTGTGATGCCCCCAAAATAGGTTCAATACACAACTCATTCTGAGTCGTCAAATACATGGTATAGACTCCAAATACATATCTTCAAATTCCAACTATTATACGGTCGTGCAAAATACGACCACACAACTGTGAGCGTCAATAAAAATATTATGTAGGAAATTTAAACGCTCAAATTTAGGTCTCATTAATTACAATTATTAACACACTATTTTTTAAAATAGTGGGACTTTTACAACTTTATCTCGGACCATCACTCCATTCCCCGACTAGTCTCAGCTATATTCTCATTTCCTGAATAGAACATTGAAAGAGAAGGGTGAGCTCAACTAGCCCAGTAAAGAATATTATGACTAAGATAATGAAGAATAAATTATCTTTAGCCTTCAATAAATCAGATAAAATATGATAGACAACCAGTTTTAGATCAAAAACTACAGTGAAAATAACAATTCATTAGAAAAATTAAGTAGATAATGATGTCTACTATCTTCTGTGATATAAAAGTCCATCATCAATATTTTATCCCTGTAACACCAATCAATAATATTTTCAATCAACGAATTATCCATGCACTACGGGCCAAGGATATTTGTTTATATCACCAGTGGTCTTGATCATATAAAACACCTGTCCATCTTTGCACTACAGGCCAAATATATTCATAAATCAACAACTCATCTTTGCACTACGGGCCAAAGATATTCATCAATCAACAGTTCATCTTTGAACTACGGGCTAAAGATATTCATCAATCAACAGTTCATTTTTGCACTACGTGCCAAAGATAACTTTCACCACAATTTAAGACTGAGGATGATGAAAAATAATATAAAGAACGAATCCTAGTGAAATAAAGGATAAATATTAGAGGATTTACTCCGAGTTCAAAATGAAGATCAAAACATGGATACAATCAAAGATAATTTGGGACATAAAAAATAAATAAATAGTAACTCGTAAATAGTAACTGGTCGTGAAAAGATAAAATTTTTATAAAAAGTTCAGACCAATATTCCATTGAAATGATATTACTTGAAGCACAAAACTCAAAGAATTTCTGATCATTTTAGAAATTATAGAAACAATACTTACCGTAGTAAGTTTGAATTTAGGAATATGAAATGAAATATTATCACTTTCATAATATGGAATATGAAAGAAAATAATATTTTTTATGAATATTGAATAGAAATAACATCATTTAGGAGAAAAATAATATCATTTACCTTAGAAAAATACTAGATCTGACTGGAATATCGAATATTATGTTGCGAAAAATCTTGCACCGTAATCCACACTCAAACTATCCTTGTACTCATAAAAAAATACGCTCGATATTATAGAGAGAAAATTTTCTGATTCTGGTGTGATTTTTATTTCTAACTAAGCACCCTATTTATAAGAAATGCTTAGCACACCAGGATTGACAAATACAACCCCGGTGGCTTTCTCAGCACACCAACTATGAAATCAAGAAGCACTCCATATTTGAATAATCAGCATCTTTGAAAAATCCCACCAACACTTGTTTGTATTATATATATATATATATATATATATATATATATATATATATATTAAAACATTTATAATTATTTCAAGAATTCCAATTCCATTTTTTTCTCTTCTGCCTCATTTTATTTTATAACATGAATTTATGATAATAATGTTACCATTCAAATTATAAAATTGTACTATTATAATATGACATTATACTATTACAATATAATATTATAATAATATATTTGAATAAATATTTTATTAGAGAAGATAAAATATCAACTTCCAACAAATGTCACTTGTTAAAAATTCCTCAATTTATATCAAAATTGAATAAATATCAACTTATCATATTTATCAACAATCAATTATTATTCATAAATAATATCACAGAATTATAATATTGACAACCAGGTCGTTCCCAGAAAAGAGGGGGCTTTCCGATAAGGATTTCTCCTTACTGGCGCGCAATTAGGTGACCAAACCCCTTTCCTAGACAGAACTTCCTAGATATTGTCAATAATGCTATCTAATAATATTATTCAAATATTATGAATTATTGATGTGATAATATGAAATACTGTGCAGTGACAATTATTGAATCAATAATATAAAATATCAATGCAATTATCTATGTAGCAATTATTAAATTAATAATATAAAATATTGTACAGTAATTACTGTAACAATTATTGAATGAGTGCCTTGTTACGTAAGAACCAATAATTCGAAATACTGTGCAATACCATTTGCTACTGTGCAACAACGCGTATTACTGTATTTTTATCACCGGGTATTTCAACAGTTTAACGGTAACAGTTTTACCGTTATTTTATAAAAAGGTTATTTCTGTCGCTTTCTATATCCGACAGTTTTTACGTTGTGGGGTCCACAAATGACTGCGCCGTCGTACGAATATTTTTCGAAAAAAAGAATATTCCCAGACCAAACGAATATTTTCCGACACAATGAATATTTTATAACCACTTGCTTACTTTGTAAAATTTGCGCATTCTACCCATAACTTACCACTTTTATCAAATCAACACCCTACTATTTCAAAATAATATATAAAAAAATTAAATCTTTATTCATAAAAGTTGGGGTCTTACAACCTCCCCTGATTATAAAATTTCGTCCTCGAAATTGACGTACGTACCTAGTATATCGAAAAGGTGAGGGTGCCTCGCTTTCATTTCCGATTCTAATTCCTAGGTCATTTCCTCGATAACATGGTTCCTCTACAAAACTTTAACTTGAGGTATAATATTTGAGCATAGGATATGTTCCTTCTTATCCAAGATATTGACAGGTATATGTTAAATCTTCGGCTATTTCATCTAGTTTTAATTCAATAATATGATTTGGGTCTTTCAAATATTTACGTAGCATGTATATGTGAAAAATATTGTGAACATGAGACATGCTAGGCGGTAAAGCGAGTCTATAGGCCACAGTTCCTACTCAGTCAAGGATTTCAAATGGACAAATAAATCGTGGGTTAAGCTTTCCTCTCTTTTCGAATCTCGTAACTCCTTTCAATGGAGCAACAAGTAAGATTACATAGTCTCCGACATTGAATTCCACGTCTCTTCGATGAAGATCAGCATAACTCTTTTGTCGATCTTGTGATGTTTGTATACCTTGTCGGATCATTTGAATCTTTTCCGTAGTCATACGTACTAACTCCGGTCCCAACAATGTTGCTTCACCCACCTCGTTCCAACATACTGGATATCGACACTTTCGTCCATACAATGCCTCGATTGGAGCCATGCCTATACTTGCCTGATAACTGTTGTTGTAGGAGAATTCCACCAATGGTAAATACTTATACCAACTTCCTTTGAAGTCTAGAACACAGAATCTTAATGGATCTTCAAGAGTTTGAATAGTCTATTCTGATTGCTTGTCCGTTTGAGGATGATATACAGAACTGAATCGTAAATCGGTGCCCATAACTTTCAGCAAACTGACCTAAAATCGTGAAGTGAATCTTGGTTGTCGATCCCAAATTATGGATACTGGCATGCCATGCAATCTCACAATCTCATTTATGTATATATGAGCAAGACGTTCAAGTGAATAAGTCTCTCGTATAAGCAAGAAATGAGCAGACTTGTTTAATCTATCGACAAAAACCCAAATTGCATCTTTGCCTTGAGAAACCTTAGGAAGACCCGTAACGAAATCCATGTTGATGTGTTCCCACTTCCATTTTGGAATTTCAAGTGGTTGCAATGGACCCTTTGGCACTTGATGCTCCGCCTTGACACGTTGATACATTAAACACCTCGAGAAAAACTCCGCGATCTCTCTTTTCATATTGCTCCACCAAAATGTATGTTGAAGATCACGATACATTTTGGTACTTCCAGGATGGATTGCGAATGGTGTGTTGTGCGCCTCCATCTTGATTTTATACTTCAAATTAGAGTCGTAGGAACATAAAGTCTGGAGTTGACTCGAAGTATTCCCTCTTCATCGATTCTTGCTTCTGGAATAGCACATTCTTGCACCTTCTTCTTTATATTCACCAGCTCCGGGTCTGTAGCTTGAGCAGCTTTAACTTTATCAATTAAAGCTGGTTCTATGCATATACTTGCCATCTTCACGTGGATCTATGAAGTCTTTAACTCTATCTCCATTCTTTGTAGGTCATTCAAAATGGGTCTTTATGTTGACATCATCGCACTTGTTCTAGCATATGATCTTCTACTCAATGCGTCAGCTACCACGTTCACGTTTCCAGATTGGTATTAGATGGTATGGTCGTAAAATTTTAACAGATCAAGCCAATATCGTTGCTGCATGTTGAGTTTATTTTGGGTGAAGAAATATTTGAGGCTTTTATGATCCGTATAGATCTCCATTTTCTCCCCATACAACTAGTGTCTCCAGATCTTTAACGCAAAAACGACTGCTGCCAACTCTAGATCATGAGTAGGATAATTCCTCTCATATTCTTTGAGTTGTCATGAGGCATAAGCTATGACTTTCCCATGTTGCATGAGAACACATCCTAACTCTTTACCCGAAGCATCGCTGTAGATGACAAATCCATCCTGAATCAGATGGTATTGTCAGAACAGATGCCGAGATGAGTCTCCTCTTGAGCTCTTGGAAGCTCTTCTTGCATTCCTCGTTCCATCTGATTTTTGTATCTTTTTGAGTCAGCTGAGTTAATGGAGTAGCGATTTAAGAAAATCCTTCCACAAATCTCCGATAATTACCAGATAAGCCCAGAAAGCTACGTACTTCGGTTACCGACTTAGGTTGCTCTCAACTTTGTATTGCTTCAATCTTCGCCGGGTCAACTGATATTCCATGTTTCGATACCACGTGCCCAAGGAATGCTACTTCCTTAAGCCAGAACTCGCATTTCTTCAACTTGGCATATAACTTGTTTTCACGTAGATTTTGGAGTATTAGCTCCAAATGTTGCTCAATGATCTTCACGACTTTTGGAGTAAATGAGAATGTCATCAATAAGACAACCACAAAATGATCCAAATATTCCTTGAATATCCAGTTTATCATACCCATGAAAGCAGCAGGAGCATTAGTCAATCCGAAAGACATGACTAAGAATTCATAATGCCCGTATCGAGTTCTGAAGGCAGTCTTTGGAATGTCATCAGTTTTAATCTTTAACTGATGATATCCATAACGAAGATCGATCTTTGAGAAGAATTGCGCACCTTGCAACTGGTCGAACAGGTCATCAATGTAAGGTAATGGATACCTATTCTTGATGGTGACATGGTTCAATTCCCGATAGTCAATATAAAGTTGTATACTCCCGTCTTTCTTCTTTACGAAAAAAATAGGAGCACCCCAAGGAGATTTACTAGGACGAATGAAACTAATGTCTAACAACTCCTGTACTTGGACCTTTAACTCCTGAAGTTAAATAGGAGCCATTCGATATGAAGTTTTAGAAATGGGTTTTGTACTGGGTTCAAGGTTAATAAAGAATTAAACTTCACGTTCTGGGGGTAGACCAGGAAGTTCTTCGGGAAATATATCAAATAATTTATTAACAATAAAAATATCATTCAAATCTGATGCATTTTTGTTTAAATCGGTAACATGGGCTAAGAAAGCTTGACATCCTTTTTTTAATAAACGAATAGCTTTATGACTTGAAATGACATTGATTGATTTTAGTGGTTTGGTTGTTTGAATTCTCACAACAAGTTGGTTAGGAATATGAAAACTAACAACCTTACAAAAACAATCAATTTTGGTATGATAAGTGGTTAACCAGTCGATTCCTAAAATCACATCAAATACATGTATTTTTTAAAGAGATAAGATCGACAGGTAATGTGAGGGTGCCAATTTGAATCAAACAAGATTTGTAAATTGTGGATGTAACGAAGGTTTCTCCTAACGGAGTTTCAACAGATGGTCAAAGTCTAATTTGTTAGGGGTCAAGTTTAAACGTTGAACGCAAGCAGGTGAAATAAAAGAATGGGTAGAACCGGTATCTAATAAGGTATATACCTCGCAAGAGTTTATGATTAGCTTACCCGTGATAACCTCATTCGGGTTCCTCGCTTTGTGGGCAGTCATGACAAAAGCTCTTCTAGGAACCACCAACTTTGACTTGTGCGGGACAGCCTTTAGAGTCTACATCCTCGCTGGACTTTGTTTTGCTACAGAACATACTCAAGCTATGTGACCTTCCTTTCCACAGTTATAGCACACCTTGGATTCATGTGTGCAGTTTTGACTGATGTGTCCCTCTTGTCCGCATTTATAACATATGACCGGTGGTCATTCTCCTCCCCTAGAAACGGTTGTTGATGGTGGTGCCGACGTCTTCACGTTGTCATTATTGTACCTTCTCTTTTTGAAATCTCCCCCCGACTCACTTCTTCTATTATCATGGCCATGATTACCACCAGAGTGGTTACCGCTTCTAGGCTGATAACTTCCTCCACGCTGATTTTCATTGTTTCGATGACTGTTGCCACCGGTACGACCTTGGTTGTTGTCCTTTGGTTGAACATACTCATTATCTCGTTCAAATAATTGGGCTCTGTTCACCACATCTGAATACAAATAAAGTTTGTGAGAAATGAGGTACTGGCAAATTTCATGTTTCAAACCTCTCAGAAACATCCGTGTCATACGTTCCTCATTATCCACAAAATGAGATGCAAACCGGGATAACTCCACAAACTTAGCCTTGTATTGGGACATAGTCATGTTGTTCTGTTCCAGTTTGATAAACACTAATATGACGAATACTTTCTGGAAAGTACTTTTCATTGAATAATTTCTGGAACTCTTCCCAAGACATCTTGAGTGCGGAAGGCTGAGTACGCTTCACAGATTCCCGCCAGTAATCTGCCTCTCCACGGAACATAAAGGTGGCGAATGGAACCTTTTGCTCCTCCGTACATCCCAGGACATCAAATATCTTGGTGATTTGCTTAACCCAAGTTTTTGCCTTGATTGGATCTGGCTTTCCCAAGAACTCTGGTTGTCCCAACTTTTTGAATTGCTTGGCAGTGACAAGCTACGAGTTACCATTATTTCCACCTGTATTTTGAACACGAGTCTCCCTCGTCTGGTTTTGCATGAACTGTAAAAATCTTCAAAACATCCCATCGTTCATCGTTTGATTAGTGGTGTTGTTTACATGAGAATTATTGCCTTCCTGTTGCACATTATCCGGGTTGGTGATTAGCGGTGCCTCAATGGTCTCAAATGCTCCATTGCTTAGATTTTCAGTTGCCATTCTTAAATACTGCAACAAAACAAGGTTTAAATTAAAGAAATTAACATGTCACATATTATCCCTATATTTCGACCGACCAATTAATCAACAAATAAGCTTAGGTAGGACACACTAGCAAAGGTTTTACTCGTCTATCTCCTCCTAGTTCTAATCCCAGATCTCCGCCAGAGACCATATCTCTAAGCTCTGATACCAACTATGACGCCCCAAAATATGTTCAATACACAACCCATTCTGAGTCGCCAAATACATGGTACAGACTCCAAATACATATCTTCAAATTTCAACTATTATACGGTCGTGCAAAATACGACCACACAACTGTGAGCGTCAATACAAATATTATATAGGAAATTTAAACGCTCAAATTCAGGTCTCATAATTACAATTATTAACACACTATTTTATAAAATAGTGAGGACTTCTACAGCTCTATCTCAGACTATCACTCCATTCTCCGACTAGTCTCAGCTATATTCTCATTTCCTAAATAGAACAATGAAAGAAAATGTTGAGCTCAAGTAGTCCAGTAAAGAATATTATGACTAAGATAATGAAGAATAAATTATTGTTAGCCTTCAATAAATCAGATAAAATATGATGGACAACCAGTTTTAGATCAACAACTACAACAGAAATAATAAATAATTAGAAGAGTTAAGTAGAGAATGATGTCTACTATCCTCTTTGATATAAAAGTCCAGCAGAAATAATAAATAATTAGAAGAGTTAAGTAGAGAATGATGTCTACTATCCTCTGTGATATAAAAGTCCATCATCAATATTTTATCCCTATAATACCAATCAATAATATTTTCAATCAACGAATTATCCATGCACTACGGGCCAAGGATATTTTTTTATATCACCAGTGGTCATGATCATGTCCAAACACATGTCCATCTTTGCACTACACGCCAAAGATATTTATAAATCAACAGCTCATCTTTCCACTACGGGCCAAAGATATTCATCAATCAACAGTTCATCTTTGCACTACAGGCCAAATATATTCATCAATCAACAGTTTATCTTTGCACTATGGGCCAAAGATAACTTTCACCACAATTTAAAATTGAGGATGATGAAAAATAATATAAAGAATGAATCTAGTGAAATAAAGGATAAATATTAGAGGATTTACCCAGAGTTCAAAATGAAGATCAAAACATGGATACAATCAAAGATAATTTGGACAGAAAAAAAAATATTCTCGTGAATAGTAACTCGTCATGAAAAGATAAAAATTTCATAAAAAGTTCAGACCAATATTCCAGTGAAATGATATTAGATGAAGTGCAAAAGTCAAAGAATTTCTGATCATTTCAGGAATTATAGAAACAATACTTACCGTAGTAAGTTTAAATTTAGGAATATGAAATGATATATTATCACTTTCATAATATAGAATATGAAAGAAAATAATATTTTTTATGAATATTGAAAGAAAATAACATCATTTACGAGAAAAATAATATCCTTTACCTTAGTAAAATACTAGATCTGACTGGAATATCGAATATTATGTTGCAAAAAATCTTGCACCGTAATCCATACTCAAACTATCCTTATACTCACAAGAAATACGCTCGATATTATAGAGAGAATTTTTTTTGATTCTGGTGTAATTTTCATTTCTAACTAAGCACCCTATTTATAGAAAATGCTTAGCACACCAGGATTGACAAATGCAACCCTGGTGGCTTTCTCAACACACCATCTATGAAATCAAGCAGCACACCACATTTGAATAATCAACATCTTTGAAAAATCCCACCAACACATGTTTATATAATATATATATTAAAACATTTATAATTATTTAAAGAATTCTAATTCTATTTTTTTCTCTTCCACCTCATTTTATTTTATACCATGAATTTATTATAATAATGTTACTATTCAAATTATAAAATTATACTATTATATTATTACATTATACTATTATAATGTAATATTATAATAATATACTTGAATAAATATTTTATCGGAGAAGATAAAATGTCAACTTCTAACAAATGTCTCTCGTTAAAAATTCCTCCAATTATATCAAAATTGAATAAATACCTACGTATCATATTTATTAACAATAAATTATTATTCATAAATAATATCACAGAATTATAATATTGACAACCATGTCGTTCCTAGGAAAGCGGGGGCTTTCCGATAAGGATTTCTCCTTACTAGCGCGCAATTAGGTGACCAAACCCATTTTCTAGACAGAACTTCCTAGACATTGCCAATAATGCTATCTAATAATATTATTCAAATAATATGAATTATTGATTTGATAATATAAAATATTGTGCAGTGACAATTATTGAATCAATAATATAAAATATCAATGCAATTATCCATGTAGTAATTATTCAATCAATAATATAAAATATTGAACAGTAATTAGTGTAACAATTATTGAATGAGTGTCTTCTTACGTAAGAACTAATAATTCGAAATATTGTGCAATACAGTGTGCTACTGTGCAACAACGCGTATTACTGTATTTTTATCCCGGGTATTTCAACAGGTTAACGGTAACAGTTTTACCGTTATTTTATAAAAAGGTTATTTCTGTCAATTTCTATATCCGATAATTATTCCGTTGTGGGGTCCACCAATGACTGCGCAGTCGTACGAATATTCTCTGACAAAAAGAATATTCCCCGACCAAACGAATATTTTCCGACACAATGAATATTTTATAACCACTTGCTTACTTTGTAAAATTTGCACATTCTACCCATAACGTACCACATTTATCAAATCAACACCCTACTATTTCAAAATAATATATAAAGAAAATTAAATCTTTATTCATAAAATTTGGGGTCTTACAATACCAGAATGTCAACTCAGCCCCGGTCCCAACCCGGGAGGTACAGATCAACCCCTGTCACAACTCAGGAGGTACAGGTCAACCCTGGTCACAACCCGGGAGGTACAGGTCAACCCCGATCACAACCCGGGAGGTACATGTCAACCCCGGTCATAACCCGGGAGGTATAGGTCAGCCCCAGTCATAACCCGGGAAGTACAGGTCAACCCCGAAAGGTACAGGTCAATCCCGATCACAACCCGAGAGGTACAGGTCTACCCCAGTCTCAATCCAAGAGGAACAGGTCTGCTCCGGTCATAACCCGGAAGGTCAGGTCAAGCCCCGGTCACAAGCCGGGAGGCCAAATCAAATTCAGAGACAACCCCGTAGCATCACATCATCCCAAGAGACAACCCTGGGAAGGCCAAATCAACCTCAGAGACAACCTTGAGGACAAACAGAGTCGGCTGGGACCAAAACCTCAGAGACAACCCCGGGAAATCAGCCGAAGACCATGCCACTACAGGAGACAACCCCTGGAAGGGCAAAACAGTCATTTTGCCAACTTGAAGACTATACGGTTCGAATAGCCGAATTGATGCCATCAAGGTCAGTAAGAACCAAAATATTGATCCCAAGTGAAAGACGCGCAAGACAGTTCAACGGACAAACTGCGAAGAATCAAAGACCCTGTTATGAACCCGTCTTCATGGACTCAGAAAAGGTTTAGTCTCATGTCATTGTAATGCTCTCGGCGAGGGTTATTCGAAAAGGTACAACACCCCTCAAACAAACGCTCCGATCAAAAGTTAGAAAGTTTTGAATCTAATCTCGCGTTGCTCGGAGTGCACGTACTTTGAGGTGATGGGACCCACCACCCAGGGGTTGCCACGTGGCGCTGCAGGTAGACCTATGGCTGTCGCGGGTAGACCCGCTTTCATTGAGTCTATAAATATAAGTGCACGCCCAAGCCAAAATCAATTCAAAAACACTCTGAAATTCTGCCCATTTCGTTTCTTAGCCCGACTTCCAGTACTCCAAACTCAGATTTTATCACTCTAACACGTAGATATACTCATATACTACCACATATTAAAAATTGAACGGAAGAAATGGACGTTTGAAGCCTACGATTTGGCAAAAAGCCCGTGTAGCAGTCCATTGTGAGTATTTTTACGAACAGAAAGTTCATACTACTTCATTGCGCATTTATACACATGCACTTTAAGTTTCATTTTTTGATTATTCCCTGGAACTCAATTCCGTGGCTGTTTTTGCTTACGTTTTCTTACATTTTAGTACATAAACACGTTTTCTGGCATTTGCATAACCCGGTTCATTGATCCGCGACATTTAATAACTTTTATACATATATACATATATACGTACATATTGACTTCGCCGGACTGGGTTATCTTCCCAGTCCCGATTTTGCTTTTTTTATATATATTTAACTATGTATATACTAACTTTTCAATTCTGTCAAGTTCGGATGTCAAATCTGTGGCAGTTTCCTTCTTTTATATATATAACTATATATATATATATAACTATATATATAATTGACTTATTTGGGCCTGGATTTTTACTTCGTGGCCTTTTTATTACTTTAATATATATATATATATATATATATATATATTAACTATATATATTAACATTTAAATTTTCGTTTGGCCTGGATCATTTCGTGGTCTTTTTACCGCTTTTATAAATATATATATATATATTTACATTTCTGTCCGCGCATAGGATTACAAATCCGTCGCCTTTTACAGCTTTTATATATATATTTCCATTCAGTCAAGCCTGGATCATTATGTGGCTTATATATATATATATTTATATTTTGTTAAGCCTGGATGTAACGATTGTGATTTTATATAATAATTTTAAATATTTATTGAGTTAAATAAATATTTTATGTGATTTATTTATTGAGTTAAATAAATAAATTATGTGATTTATGGAGTGATTTAATTAAGTATTATATATTAATTAAATGATTGTGTAATATTTATTTAATTAATGTATATTAATTTTATATTATAGTTCTAATTTAATTGAATTAGAGGAATTATGTGATGAACTGTTACATGGATTATAATTAGCGAGTAATTATAATTATGTGGCAATTTTATGTGATTAATTGATGTTAGATTTTAATTGATTAAATTAGATGATTAATGTTTAATTAATTAAAATGTGACATTTAAGTATGTGTTAAAATAATTTGTTAAAATAAAAGAAAAAGAATTTTAAATGAGTTTAAATAAACAGTGCTTTGAATTTGTTTTAAATCTATTTTACCAAACATGGCCTTAGTAATAATAATCTGTTTTTAAAAATAATTCTGTTTTGGCCAAACAAGCCTTGTGGATATTTAAATTCAAAATTTTTGTAACCCTATGTATTAATTAGTAATTAGTATATATAATTATATTAGGAGTTACATATTTTATAATTATATATGTTATATATATATTGTATATACATTAAGTTACGTTAGTTTAGAGTTAGTCAGTTAGAGAAACTAAGAAAAGAAAGAGAGAAAGAGCAGAGAAGAGTTGGAGAAGAAGAGAAGGAAGAAGAAGCTTGTGAAGGCTAGAGTTAATCTTTGTTTTCTTCTCCTATCACCGAAAGGTAATCCATAATCTTTACTTTCATATTTTCAGAACTCGGATTAAGTTTCATGTTTTATTCTCTGTGAAAACTGAGTTTTTATGTAATTGCATAAACATGGATGATATATATATAGGTGGTGTTGTTCATGGTGAATTATATGGTTATCAATGATTTTTAGAAATCAAATTACTGTAGAAATATATTTTAACAGAAAAGTCATGTTTATATGAGTTCATATGGAGTTTCACGAGTTTGGTTAATTTTAATTGAGAAATTGATGAAATTGGTATGTGTTAATATGCTTATTAGGTAATTAGTTGATGCTATCTTCAACTTGTATATAATGCATGTATATAAATTTGAATTGATGGAGAAAAAAATAGTTACAGTAGATTATTTTTGAGAAAATTTGAGTTTTCATGAAAATGGCCAAAATGGTTTTCCAAAACTTGTGATTATCATTGTTTAAATGATTTTGTGTTTTGGAAGCATGCTTTATATATGTGTAATAGCGTATATATGTTTTTACAGAGTCTATAGTACTGTATTTTTGGCGTTGTTGGCTTGTTTGGGTTGTTCGGTTAAACAGAGAGCCGTGGCTGTCTGCGTCTGGCCGAGCTGCTGCGCAGCTGCGCCGGCAGCAAGGCCAGGAGCAGCGCAGCTGCGCCACTGGTCGATCCCAGATTCCTTCCCTGCGCAGCTGCGCCGGTTATAAGGCAGCTGGCTGCGCAGCTGCGCCGGGCACAGTGCTTGGGCAGTGAGTTTTGCTTACTTGTGCAGTTTTATTTGATAGCTTATGATAATTGGTTATGATAATGAGCATGAATTCAGTGGCTATAACATGTTGCTAGTATGAGTTGGACAATTTCATTATTAGAGAAAAGAATTTTGAAAACCTTAATTAAATTATAATTGTTTGATAGTAAAATGAGTTACTTAATTTGAGTAATTATAATTAAGAGTAAGTGTTTAATTTAAAGTATAATTTTGTTAAATTATAATGAGTAGTAGTTGATTTATTTTACTCAATTAGATGTTAATTTAAATTCCAATTTATGTAATTATAATTTAATAAATGCATGATTATTATAAATTATAATTGATAAATACATGATTAATTGTAAATTGTGTAATTATAATGCATGATATAGTTTAATTAACTATTAATTATGAAATTTTGATAATTTAAGAGGTAATTATAATTGAGTAATTATAATTAGATTAAGTGTTTAAATTATAATTGTTTAATTATAATTTAGCTAAAATACATAATTAATTTAATTATGTGAGTATGTGTGTGATGTAATTAATTATGTGATAGTTGATTATTTATTTAATTAGAGTGAGTTAATCATGAGGGTTAACCACTTATGTGAATTAGTTATGTGTTAACTAATTTAGGTTTTTGTGACTTAATATATATGTGTAGGAAGTATTAAAGTACGTGAATTGTGTTAAGTAGTTTGCGCTTAAGGCAAGTCTTCTAAACCCTAAACTCGCTATTTCTACGCAAGTTCTTTGATGTTCATATTTTCATTGTTGAGAATGTTCTTTTCATTTCTGTACTGGACAATTATTTACTTAACCGAAGAGATCTTGACTTATTGTTCAAGTAAGATCCAGTTTATTATTTAAATGCTTTAAGTTTACTTCTAAAGCATATGTTAATTCATAATTCTTATATTTATGAATTATTGAAAGTCTATTCAACTAATCCTTAGTTGATGAACGTGAATTCTAAATTACCATTGTAAGCTTATCCAAACCAAACTTTCTTTGGTGCGGACTTGAATTCAAATTACTGAGTTGAACAACCCTAATTATTAGGGGAGGTTAGTACGCATAGCGTTAAGATATTTGTGCACAATACATGGTACAAAGGGTTGATCCCCCTAAGTACGAGTTGAGGTCCATAGTCTTATTGACTGTTAAAGGTTTAAATAGAAATATTTATAACCTAGGACAAGAAGAGTTCAAAGGTCTTATGACCCTCAGATAAATTCTGTATTCAAATTTTGATATTGATAGAGAATTATTATTCAATTCTTTATTGTTGAAGCAAGCTAAGTTATTCAGATCTTTGTAAAGATCTTCTTTCATGTATTTATTATTGTTAAACTCCAATGAGCTGTTGTTTGTTCACTCTTGCATTAAATAACAATTGTAGTTAAAGTTGATAACATTGATGCCCCGTCTACGAGTAAAGGCAAGGGAAAGATGAACAAGTGAAGATTTATTTAATTATTTTGAAATGATTGTAATAATTTTAGGTCATGTTTTTATTCCGCACTTTATTGTTTATGTCAAGGTTAGAGTAACCCGGGGATTGAGTTTTGAGAAGGTTGTAACCCTTGTTTTAAAGGAGATTTTATTATTTTGAATTAAAGTTGTAATTCATTTTGAGATATATTGGGTAAAGGTATGTTATAGATAGAAAGTGAGCACCAAATCATGTGGAAACGAAGTACCCGAATTTGGGGGTGTCACACTGGATCATTCCGTGACTCATTTACAGCTTATATATATATATATATATATATATATTATATTTACATTCCGCCAAGCCTGGATCATTCTGTGGCTTTTACAGCTTATATATATATATATTTCAATTCTGTCCAGCTTGGATTACTCCGTGGCTTTTTACAGCTTTTATAAATATATCTATATATACATTCCAGTCCGGGCATCGGAGTGAAAACCCATCGCCCTTTACAACTTTCGTATACATATAACTATATATATATATATACCTTTTATTCATTGTGATTAAATTACTGCTGTAAATATTCATTTGATATGAATCGGCGCTGATATCTCTTCGGGCGAACTAGATTTCTTTAAATCTTGCTAATTCTATCTTGTAAAAAGTTCAAAATAGGTACAAACGAAATCGGAGAGCTAGAATGGCTGAGATTTACTTAAACCTAGCAGTTTTTCTACTTTTATTCATTATAAAGCAACCTCGTGTCTCTTAGATCGCTATCTAGTGAGAAGCTTTGGTTATGCGCATGCCAGGATTTGCTGATGAATCCTTCGTCTTGGCGACGTCTGGATGTAAATATCCATTTTATGTGCATATTTGAGCTGTGCAGGTTTTCTAAGCTTCCTTATGTGAGCCTAGGAATCGTGGGATTCACGATGAAACTGATCAGAATCTGATTTCACGATGGACAAACTCCATTTTACAAATGTACCCTGCCAGTTTTTCTTTAAAAAATGTACATCCGAAAGTCCTTATAACGGTTATTCGAGTTTAAGGTCTCAACATAGTGAAATATGGTTTGTATTGCCAGAGTCACTCCGATGGCTGTCATGCCCATGAGAATACTGGCACTCGAATATATTTTGTGGTCGAGGATGCTTAGCAGCCCGACAATCACCATTCAAATTGAGCCAAAAGGCTAAAAAGATAAAATAGAAGTATCGACAGGCTTCTATTCCTATTAGAGCATAAGGGTTTGAAAACCAGCTTTCAAAACATCGTTTTAAATATCTTGTCTAAAAAGGACTTTTGTAAATCAAATCAAACCCTTCATATATAGGTTCAACGAAGCAAAACACTAATTCCAATCAACTAACGTAGGCCCAATTTCTTCCAGCATTCACACACACATTGCAGATTTAAAAGGGAAATATTAAAAAGATACGGTACCGTGTGTTTACTGGAGTTGTGGGGTGCGTAACACCTTCCCCACACTTAAACAAGCCCCCGAACTTAGAACTTCAGTTTTAAAGATTCAGTTTCGACAGTGTCTAGCAATTGGGCCTACTTTTAAACAACAATCGGTTGAGTTTGTACAACCATTTCAAATATACCAACTGGCGACTCTATGAACGTTCAAATCGCCGACAAGATACATGTTGGCCTTTTCCTAAAAAACCTTCACCCTTTTCATAAAAAAAGATAAAATAAGGGTAAAAAACAAGACTTAGGAAAAGAGAGAAAGATCTGGGTTCCGACTCGACCCGTGCATTTTTCCACCGACGTCGACAGGTGGCGACTCTGCTGGGGATAGTAGAGGGCTTAGGCCGCGTTCAAATCTTTTCAACATTTCCCATTTCTATCTGCGTGTGTGTGAAATGCTGCATCTTTATGTTGCATGGATGTGAATGAATGCTTTACTGCTTTATATTAGTGCTTGACACCATGTCATCATGTGCATATGGTGAGACGCGATGTATGTGAATGTATGTTCTGTGATTCCTCCACCAGGAGGCAAACCCATCGATTTTTGAGTAATGGACTCAAAGGCGACTAAGTCTGCGAGACTCATGAAATGCACCACTCAGATCCGCTCTAATTGAAAGATCGGATTAATTTCCCCTCTAGTAGATTGTGATGATCTGGGGACCTTCATGTCGAAAAACCGCAAGAGCAACCTAAGATAGGTCAGCCTTTGATTAACCAAACCCGAAGGGAAGCTTCTTCATGCCTTCCTCTTTCAATTCAATGTCAAGTTTTTAATTCCAATGTAAATATCATAATATGCCTTCAATGTCTTGTAAATCCTGTCATACTATCCTGTCATTAAAACAACTAACCTTTGTTTTTCAGGATAAGATTAAAAAACCTCGTACTTAAACACATTGCATGGCATGCATCCAACCAACACCTACATCAGAAAATTAACACCCCTATATTTGTTGTAGGTAAAAAATGGTCTTGTCACCAGATCAAATTATAAGAAAGCTGTGACGCCCCCAAATTCCAAGACCGTCACGGGGTTACCCAAATTCGGTTCGTCACGTGCTCATGGTAATACATCACAATAATAATACGACTAAATATCGCATCGCACAGCGGAATAATACACAACTAATACCTAATAAATTACATTTAAATAATATAATTATTCACGTCCCAAGGTCTCGTAACTTAAACAGTGATTACATAGCTTAGACATATCTTAAGCAATAATAACGTTAACTAGTACATAATATCATAAGTTCTTTATTACAATCATAAAGTCCAACATAAACAAAGCTACTCAGTAGCCTTTCCCTTGCCCTTGTCGGTACTCGAGGGTCCGCACTGCTCGGCCTTAATTGAAATGTTTTCAGGAAAAGAAAGAATGAGCACAAATTGCTTAGCAAGTAATATAGAATAATGGTGAGTAATATAATTCTCAATTCTCAAAAGGGCATAGCAAGGTTTGATAGTTCAAGGATAACAAGAATATCAACTGTTTTCAATAACAGTCGCTAAGGACAGAATAACATCAATGTGATTCAATAATAAATCAATTCAAGATTTCAAGATAACTGAATACTGAGCAGTCACTAAGGACTATGAACTTCCACAGGAAAATCCAACAAAACAAGTACAACAGGTGATCAGCCTAAAGTACCCTATATTATGCATAACACTCAATCATACTAATGTGCGCGCGTCGGTTCTCTGACAGTTATATTTTGTTCTTTTCAGTCAAATACAAGATTCTGCACCAGTCAATTGGTTTGGGTCGCTTTTCAATAATATAAGTCTAGCCGAATCAAATGGCATAGACACTTTCATAATATTCAAGAACAATACCAAGTTCAACATGAATAATAGCTTTAATGAAATAAGAGTTCAAGTATGCTAATTCAATTCAAACGATTAAGTAAAGAAACTAGTGCGCAATATACAAGGATAGAATACTTGCACCGTAAAAGAGTGTATGTTAGGAAACTTACATCCAAAAGATATGGTTTAGATACTTGCCATATGCGTAGTTTACTCACGAAAAGCAAATCAACACTTTCGAATCCTATTTATAGTGTATTATAAGTATAGGATGTTCATTAGTTAACACATCCGTTGCACAAACTTGTTACTCAATATACATAAATGTTACTATCTTAGTCACATGTCATACTTATACTCATATGGTATGAAATCAGATTATATGTTATCACGAATCAAGTACATAGTTATAACATAAATGATACTATAGCAACTCATCATGCTCAAGTGGTTATGATCCTTTGACCCATGGGCTTCCATGATATAAGTTAAACATTATCTTGTTACTTAACCATCATATATATACACACCAGTAGGGTACATATAATTTCTAGCAATTTTGAACAATAATTTACACTAACTGACATGACCAGAACAAGCAGATTTCAACAATTCAGATTCCAGACCGGCGCAGCTGCGCCCTGGTTAGGCCTAGGGACAGCACAGCTGCGCAGTCCCCTGGCCTAAGCAGGGTTAAGCCTTTGCATTTTCTGATTCTGTCCATACGTTAGCATACTTAACCAATTTACACTTAACATACAATCATGTCAGAGGACGTTTATAAGCATATGACCATCTCAAGTTCATTTTTATATGTTATGGTTTTAGTCTAGGATTTACACAAAATTAAGGTCAGATAGGGTCATGTAATCACCACACATACAATTAGATCATATGTTCATATCAAGAGATCACATACTTTGTACTATACATGTTTATAAGTGTCAACATCTTTCATTCATCACTAGCGTCGTTTATCACAATAAAAATATGCTTAAACTCGTGCTTGGTTAACCTTTCATTGAATTGGACAAGTGAGTACACATGTATGGTATACTAGTGATGTTATATTCATTATTAAACATGTTAAAAATATCCGAATATGAATCTTAATACAACATGTCAAGTCCATGTTCAAAGTTCATGTTTCGTAAGTAAGTTCTATTAACGAAGTCTAACATGTTCATGCTACCTTAAGATACATATATACACAAGTCATCACATCCTTCATGCATTTCTAAACCATAATAACATGTATCGAAAGTCAGAATATAAATATAACATATCCAAGTCTCTCTTTATAACTTTAAGTTCCTTTTGAACACATTCGTCATTTCGTCAAAAAGGTATACCATCTTGGTTTAAACATGCTTACGTTAGGCCTATGAACTCATACATATGTTCTACTCAAGCTAGTAAGCTTATCTAAGTTATGCAAATAATTTATCACATAGCAGAATTTAAGTAGAAATCAAAAACTGAACACAGTGTCCGGCGCAGCTGCGCTGCGCCTTGGTTATAAATCGGCGCAGCTGCGCCACTACTGGTTCGTGCCAGACAGTAGCCAGCAATGGCAAAAAGCTAGGCCAATTCCCAAATTTCATAACCAAATTGATTCCAGACAAGCTGCATTGCATACTAAACATGTATATAAGTTCATATAACCACTAAACAAGTGTTCTATACCCCAATTACAACCCAATTCAACATGATCAAGAATTAAGAATTTCAAGAATAGAAATTTTGACAGAGACAAAATGAAGAACAAGAATCATGGAATTATACCTCTGTAATGCAATCTGAACTTGCTGCTACTTTCCACTCACAATGCTACTATACTAATATATGTATTACTCTCCACTCAATACTCAAGTAAAATCTCAGCATTTGATTTGTGAAGAGGATGAGCTATATATATAGAGATAACATTACACAGATAATGCAATAATCCAATAAATTGAACCATCAGGAGATTGGATTGCATGGTAGTTATAAGGAAGTTGGTAATTAGTGGTTGGCTTATACTATTGAGGCCACTCCCCTTGCAATTATCCCATCTATGTTGCTGAGTTTGAGAAGGTAGGAGTAGGCTAGCTTCATGAGTGTTTCACGTGAGAATGAACTGAGTCTCTTATTATGGGACAAGGAATGAAACTCTGATATTGCAAATGGACCACATGCTACACTTGTATTATAATACACATACTATATACATAGGTTATATATTCCATATGTATACAATATATGTTTAGGTTATAAGTTAATGTCACAATGTAATTCACATAATGTAGTAAATGCAATTTGAACACATATAATCCATATATATTTTATCATACTGGTATAGTCTAATCGGATGTTATCACATTACACTGTCTCCTTTATTAAAATTAATAGTTTACAATATGTTCATGATATATTATATAATGTATACCCACATATTTATTGTCACACAAGCATAAACATGTAGCTTATATTTTTCAATCAATCTTAATACATGGTCTCTATGTGTAATATATTCACATTGCACTATATAACATAGTTTATGTATACTTGCATGGTCACACCTAAGTGTTTCTCTACACTATATAATATAGTCGTATTCCATATACTTTATATTTAATTCTTACACATTTGCACATAGAAATCAATATAATCTGATCATATTAATAACTTATTTACTTTATTATTCATAATGTCAAATAAATAAATTATTCATCTCATTGATTAATTAACGATAATATTAATTAATTCATTCCTCATTGATTATTAATTTTCATAATAATCAATTAACACTTATGTGATTAAATATCACATTAAATGAATATAAATCCTATTATATTTATAAACACATTGCTTATTATTACTATATTTCTTGCAATAATAATAATCACGTATTATTAATCAATCATAGTTAATATTCCATAACCATTAATTAATATTCTACAATAGCAATTAACAATTAATATAGATTAATTATTTACTTAATAATTCATTCGTTAATTAATATAATCATTAATAATCCTCATCACTGTGCCACACAAGGCTATCAACGAGTTTATCACAAACTTTATAAATTTCTCAATTATTATAATTATTCAATTTTATATAATTGAATTAATTCATCTCATAACACAAAATCATTTATATTAAATAAATTTTCATTTTCATTAATATATTTATTTAATAATATTAGGAAATTCTCGGGTATTACATCCTCCCCCCTTATAAAAATTCCGTCTCGGAATTGCTACAAGGTTACACAAATAGATGGGGATAGTCCCTCATCATCCTATCTTCTAACTCCCACGTTGCCTCCTCGACATCGTGGTTACGCCAAAGTACTTTTACAGAAGATATAATTTTATTTCTCAAAGTTTGTTCTTTCCTATCTAATATCTGGACAGGAATCTCTTCGTACGCCAAGTTCTTCTCCACTTGAATGGGCTCGTAAGAAATCACGTGCTTGTAGTCGGCCTTGTACTGTCGCAACACAGAAATGTGGAATACGTTGTGGATGTGCTCCAACTCGGGTGGTAACGCAACTTTGTATGCCACTTTCGCCCACTCGCTTCAGTATCTCGAACGGTCCTATGACTCTTGGA
This sequence comes from Panax stipuleanatus, assembly GCA_020205555.1. Taxonomy (NCBI): domain Eukaryota; kingdom Viridiplantae; phylum Streptophyta; class Magnoliopsida; order Apiales; family Araliaceae; genus Panax; species Panax stipuleanatus. The sequence goes on from CM035124.1 coordinate 145,171,361, forward strand.
CTCAATTTTCCTTTCTTGCCGAAACGGATCTTTCCCTTCCATGGAGATACCTACAAGAAAACAAAACTGCCGACTTTAAACTCTCGGTCATGCTAATGCAAATCTGCATACTTTATCTAGGCGGTCTTAAGCTGCTACTAATCTGGCTCTTATCATTGTCACCACGTCTGCGGTTTGTTGAACTAACTCTGATCCGAGTATTCGTCGTTCTCCGACTTCGTCCCAATATAATGGTGTTCTGCACTTTCTTCCGTAAAGAGCTTCGTACGGTGGCATGCCTGATACTCGCATGGTAACTATTGTTATACGCAAATTCGACTAAGGGTAGGTGGTCGTCCCAATTTCCCTTAAAATCCATCACGCAAGTCCTAAGCATGTCCTCCAGCTTTTGTATTATTCGCTCACTCTGTCCGTCTGTCTGAGGATGATAAGCGGTACTCAACCTCAACTGCGTTCCCATTCTCTCTTGCAAACTCTTCCAAAAATTAGACGTGAAGAGCGGATCTCGATCAGAGACAATTGACACTGGCACTCCATGTCGTGTAACAATCTCCTTTACGTACAGACTCGCTAACTGATTCAAACTGTAGTGGATCTTGATTGGTAGAAAATGTGCGGTCTTCGTTAGTCGATCCACGATAACCCAAATAGCATCATAACCTTTCTGTGTAACTGAAAGTCCTACCACGAAGTCCATTGTAATATGCTCCAATTTCCATTCTGATATTTCTAACGGTTGTAATAAACCACTTGGCCGTTGATGTTCTGCTTTAATGCATTGGCAAGTCAAACATCTACTGACGCACTCTGCGACTTCCCGTTTCCAATTAGGCCACCAAAAATGTTGCTTCAAATTTCGGTACATCTTAGTGCCTCCCGGATGAACATAATATATTGTATTATGTGCCTCGTGCAAAATCTCTTCCCTTATCTCGGTTACCGCTGGTACCCATACTCTTTCTTCAAATCTCAAAATACCGTTTTTATCCATTCGAAATTTCTCTTCGTCATTTTCTATAATCCTCTTTCGAATTTTCTCACACTCTTCATCTTTCTTTTGTGCTTCTTTTACTCTATCCAATAATGTCGGATGAGCTTCCATTACAAACAACTTCTCTCCAGGCTTATCTAGTTCTTTCACTTCTATCTCCAATTTCTCCATCTCACTTATCAACTCCTCCTGAGTCGTCAAATTAAACAACTTTTCCCTTCCTTTTCTTCTCAGAGCATCGGCGACCACGTTTGCCTTTCCTGGGTGATAAAGAATATCGCAGTCATAGTCTTTGATTAATACTAACCACCTTCTCTATCGCATATTCAACTCCTTCTATGTGAAGATATATTTCAGACTTTTGTGGTCCGTGTATATCTCACATTTCTCTTAGTATAAATAATGCCTCCATATTTTTAACGCAAAAACTACTGCCGCTAACTCTAAGTCGTGAGTAGGGTATCATTTTTCATAATCCTTCAATTGTCGTGATGCATACGCAAGACTTTGCCGTGCTGCATAAGCACACAGCCAAGTCCCTTGTGCGATGCATCACTATACACCACAAAATTTCCCACATCATCTTGTAATGATAACACAGGTGCTTCGCTCAATCTCCTTTTCAGTTCTTGAAAACTTTCTTCGCATTTGTTGGTCCATACAAATTTCACCGTCTTTCTAGTTAAATTGGTTAACGGGGTTGCTATCTTAGAAAAATCTTGGATGAATCTTCGATAGTACCCAGCTAACCCTAAAAAGCTTCTTACCTTCGTCGGTGTTCTCGGATGTTCTCAATTACTTACTGCTTCTACCTTCGCAGGGTCTACAGAGATTCCATTCTTATCCACCACGTGGCCTAAGAATTGAACCTTCTCCATCCAAAATTCGCACTTTGAAAATTTCACATACATCTTCTCCTTCCTTAGTGCCTCCAAAACAATCTTCAGATGTTCGGCGTGGTTTTCCTCCGTCTTCGAGTAGATCAAAATGTCAGTCGATAAAAACCACTACAAATTTATCCAAGTATGGCTTGAAAACTCGGTTCATCAAGTCCATAAATGCTGCTGGAGCATTAGTCAATCCAAATGACATTACCAAAAACTCGTAGTGTCCATAATGGGTTCGAAATGCAGTCTTTGGTATGTCCTCATCCCTCACTTTCAGTTGATGATATCCTGTTCGTAGGTCGATTTTTGAGAAACACTTTGCTCCCTTCAATTGATCAAATAAGTCATCTATCCTTGGTAGCGGATATCAGTTCTTGATCGTTACTATGTTCAATTCTCGATAATCGATACAGAGCCTCATCGATCTGTCCTTTTTCTTAACGAATAACACTGGTGCTCCCCAAGGAGACACACTCGGTCGAATGTAACCCTTATCCAACAACTCTTGTAATTGTATCATCAATTCCTTCATTTCTACTGGCGCCATACGATATGGAGCTTTCGAAATCGGTGCCGTTCCCGGTGCTAAGTCTATTACGAATTTAATTTCTCTGTCTGGTGGAAGACCAGGCAGATCGTTCCAGAAATACATCTTGGAATTCATTAACTACGGATATATCCTTAATTTCTACTCCCTTTTTCCGAGTATCAACGATGTAAGCTAAATAGCCTACACAATTTTTGCTTAACAATTTCTTGGCCTGCATCATCGTAACACAACACGATTGCTTAAGCAATGAGCTACCATAAAACACGACCTTAGACTTACTCGGAGTTTGAAGGTTCACACATTTATTCTGACAATCAATTATCGCTGCATGGTTATACAACCAATCCATTCCCAGTATCACATCAAATTCTCCCAGTCTAATAGGAATCAAGTCTACGCTCAGTTCATGTTCTCTAATGTTTGCGCGACAATCTCGATAAACATATTCTACAGGGATTATTTCCTTATTCGCAACTTCTATGTTCAAAGGATTTTCTAACCGTTCTCAGGGTGTACTAAGTTTACTAGAAAATTCTTCAAATATAAAAGAACAAGTGGCACCCAAATCAAATAATACATAAGCATTTATATCATTGATTGGGATTATACCTGACACCACGCCCTTCGCAAGCCACGGCATTCTGGACGGTCATGTTAAAAGTTCTGGCGGTTGGGCGATTGGATTGTGCTGCCCGCTGATCATAAACTTGTTTCCTCCCCCTTGTTGGCTACCACTTCCACCACTTCCCTTCTTCGGGCAATCCTTAATACGGTGCTCAGTTGAGCCGCAAGCAAAACACCCTTGGATCGTCTTTTGCTTCAGACAACTTGGCGATATATGCCCCTCTTGGCCGCAGTTATAACACGTGCCCTTTCATTTCCAGCACTCCCCTTGGTGACTTTTCCCACACTTATTACAAGCTCCATTCCTTTTCTTAAAATTTCCCTGGTGACTCCCACCTTGATTATTGTTTCTGCTGTTGTTATTCTCCCACTTTCTCTTTCCCAAATTACTTCCTCCACTGCTGCTTCCTCCAGTACGATTCTCTCCTCTAGCATTCTTTCCTTTCTTCTCTTTGTTGTACAAGCTCAAAGCTTCACTTCCTCGCTAGGTAATAATAGCCTTTTCCAGCAGTGTTGCAAAAGAATCGATCTGAAGAACTGACACCTTATTGAATAGCCAATGCTTCAGTCCTTGTTCGAATCGTCTAGCCTTCCTCTCTTCATCTCCTACCTGGTGCTCTGCAAATCGGGCTAGTTCGTTAAACCTAGCAGCGTATTACGCCACTGTCATCTCCCCTTGTTTTAACTCTAGGAATTTCACCTCCATCCTATTCTTCATGCTTTTCAGGAAGTAATTCTCAAAAAATAGCGTCTTAAACTTATCCCAAGCTATTATCCCTTTTCTAGCTCTTTATTGATTAGCCTCCCACCAGTAGTTTGCTTCTCCCCTCATCATGTACGTGGAAAACACCGTCTTCTGATCTTCGCCTACACGGGCTATAGTGATAGCTTTTTCAATCTCGTTTGTGCGACGATTGGGTCGGTAGTTCCCTCGAACTCTGGGGGTCCTACACTCTTAAGTCTTTAAAGGTTGTTACTGGCACAGCCTGAGGGTTTGGGTGAACGGGTTCATTGTTCCTTCCCCTTAATTCCTCTCCTAATAGGTCTACCAGTTTTTGGATCGGGTCTACTTGTTCCCTCTCATTATTCACTGACTCCTCAGGTGCAGTCAATCTATGTCTGGGCGGCATTATCTGCATCACAAATTTTCATTTATTATTATTCAAGTATATTACTTAAGTATTTCTTTTAATACTAAAAGAATAAATTTATAACACGTTTCTGAAATAAGCTTCATTTATATTCATATGCCAACCGTTTCATTACATGATTTCCATAGCATATTTCTATAAATGTTATCACATGTATCCCCTAATATCACAAAAGAAGGGGAATATACCAACCTACTACCATACTACCCCTCTAACAAAAGCTTACACAGGATTTACATCACTATCCCACATCTTACACAAAAGATTTGAATTACAACATAGTATGTACAACACACAAAGATAAGTAGTACTAACTACTACTAGACCATTTAAGGACATCTCATCACATCATGCCACGCTCCACAGCGCTTTTGTACTCTAACTGTGCTATATAAGCTACCAGCTCTCGACTCATAGTGTGTAGAGTCTGTCCCTGTTCTGTCGGGTAGTGGTACACACCATCAAGTACCCTCTCGAATGCCGAATGGAACACGTACCCCATCTTGTTTATTTTCCTCTTCTTGCATTTGACCTCATCTTCCAGGTCATCTACTCTCTCATGGTCAGTCTCCCACTTCTCCTCGAACTGTATCCTATCCATCACCTCTAATTCCAACTGAGTGCGAAGTGCTTCCTTCTCAGTCTTCTCACTAAGTTCCCTCTGTTCTACCTCTTCCAGCTTTCCTGCCAGATCCACATTCCTCTCCACCGACCTGTGGAATAAGGTTCCCATCTGGATCCCTGCCTCCCTATGGTAAGCGATCTCTACCTCTAGCTCCTATATGTCTAACTTCCTCTGGTGGTCCTCGTCCCTCAGCTTCTGGAACTCAGACTCTCTCTCCTCGGCCTCGGCCTCCAGCTTCTGGACTCTGCAGTCCAACTCCTAGGATCCGTTCTTCATACTCTCCTAGCATATGCTCCTCTAGGTTAGGCTCGTAGGAGTCCTCCATAAGCTCATCCTCTAAAGGCTCGTCCTCAACCGGCTCGTCCTCAACCTGCTCGTCCTCCATCGGCTCCTCCTCGGGATCAAGCTCTACCTCTATCTCATCATCGTCATCAGACTCAGATGGTGCTACTGCCTGTACTGGCACAGCCTCCACGGGTGCCTCATATACTACATGGATATCCCTAGGCTCGTCCTCAGCCACTCTAGCGGGTACTCCCATATCTGCCATCTACAATCACAAACACAAGATAATAAATAGCAACTCCATTAGAATGTTAAATACAACATAACTTCATTGTATAAAATGAAGTTACATTTCATAGCAGACTAGGTCTCTCAAGGAAAACTCTACATGAGTTTTATCTCCTTCCTAACTTCTAAGTTCGCCTAAGTTATAGTCTAAGGACAGCTCGTTCCTAAGGTTTATAACTACAGCTTTGATACCAACCTGTGACGCCCCCAAATTCCAGGACCGTTACGGGGTCGCCGAATTCGGTTCGTCACGTGCTCATAGTAATACATCAAAATAATAATACGACTAAATGTCGCATCGCACATCGGAATAATACACAACTAATACCGAATAAATTATATTTAAATAATATAATTATTCACGTCCCAAGGTCTCGTAACTTAAACAGTGATTATATAGCTTAGACATATCTTAAGCAATAATAACCTTAACTAGTACATAATATCATAAGTTCTTTATTACAATCATAAAGTCCTACATAAACAAAGCTACTCAGTAGCCTTTCCCTTGCCCTTGTCGGTACTCGAGGGTCTGCACTGCTCGACCTTAACTGAAATGTTTTTAGGAAAAGCAAGAATGAGCACAAATTGCTCAGCAAGTAATATACAATAAGGGTGAGTAATGTAATTCTCAATTCCCGAAAGGGTATAGCAAGGTTTGATAGTTCAAGGATAACAAGAATATCAACAGTTTTCAATAACAGTCGCTAAGGACAGAATAACATCAATGTGATTCAATAATAAATCAATTCAAGATTTCAAGATAACTGAATACTGAGCAGTCACTAAGGACTATGAACTTTCCCAGGAATTGACAGTAATAAACTGAAAATCCAACAAAACAGTACAACAGGTGATCAGCCTAAAGTACCCTATGTTATGTATAACACTCAATCATACTAATGTGCGCGCGTCGGTTCTCCGACAGTTATATTTTGTTCTTCTCAGTCAAATACAAGATTATGCACCAGTCAATTGGTTTGGGTCGCTTTTCAATAATATAAGTCTAGCCGAATTAAATGGCATAGACACTTTCACAATATTCAATAACAATACCAAGTTCAACATGAATAATAGCTTTAATGAAATAAGAGTTCAAGTATGCTAATTCAATTTAAATGATTAAGTAAAGAAACTAATTCGCAATATACAAGGATAGAATACTTGCACCGTAAAAGAGTGTAAGTTAGGAAACTTACATCCAAAGAGATAAGGTTTAGATACTTGCCTTATGCGTAGTTTACTCACGAAAAGCAAATCAACACTTTCGAATCCTATTTATAGTGTATTATAAGTATAGGATGTTCATTAGTTAACACATCCGTTACACAAACTAGTTACTCAATATACATATATGTTACTATCTTAGTCACATGTCATACTTATACTCATATGGTATGAAATCAGATTATATGTTATCACGAATCAAGTACATAGTTATAACATAAATGATACTATAGCAACTCATCATGCTCAAGTGGTTATGATCCTTTGACCCATGGGCTTCCATTATATAAGTTAAACATTATCTTGTTACTTAATCATCACATATATACACACCAGTACGGTACATATCATTTCTAGCAGTTTTGAACAATAATTTACACTAACTGACATGACCAGAACAAGCAGATTTCAACAATTCAGATTCCAGACCAGCGTAGCTGCGCCCTGGTTAGGTCTAGGGATAGCAGCAGCTGCGCAGTCCCCTGGCCTAACCAGGGTTAAGCCTTGCATTTTCTGATTCTGTCCATACGTTAGCATACTTAACCAATTTACACTTAACATACAATCATGTCAGAGGACGTTTATAAGCATATGACCATCTCAAGTTCATTTTTATATGTTATGGTTTTAGTCTAGGATTTACACAAAATTAAGGTTGGATAGGGTCATGTAATCACCACACATACAATTAGATCATATTTTCATATCAAGAGATCACATATATTGTACTATACATGTTTATAAGTGTCCACATCTTTCATACATCACTAGCGTCGTTTATCACTATAAAAATATGCTTAAACTCGTGCTTGGTTAACCTTTCATTGAATTGGACAAGTGAGTACACATGTATGGTATACTAGTGATGTTATATTCATTATTAAACATGTTAAAAATATCAGAATATGAATCTTAATACAACATGTCAAGTCCATGTTCAAAGTCCATGTTTCGTAAGTAAGTTCTATTAACGAAGTCTAACATGTTCATACTACCTTAAGATACATATATACACAAGTCATCACATCCTTCAAGCATTTCTAAACCATAATAACATGTATCGAAAGTCAGAATATAAATATAACGTATCCAAGTCTTTCTTTATAACTTGAAGTTCCTTTTGAACACATACGTCGTTTCGTCAAAAAGGTATACCATTTCGGTTTAAACATGCTTACGTTAGGCCTATGAACTCATACATATGTTCTACTCAAGCTAGCATGCTTATCTAAGTTATGCAAACAATTTATCACATAGCAGAATTTAAGCAGAAATCAGAAACTGAACACAGTGTCCGGCGCAGCTGCGCCAGTACTGGTTCGTGCCAGACAGTAGCCAGCAACGGCAAAAAGCTAGGCCAATTCCCAAATTTCATAACCAAATCGATTCCAGACAAGCTGCATTGCATACTAAACATGTATATAAGTTCATCTAAACCACAAAACAAGTGTTCTATACCCCAATTACAACCCAATTCAACATGATCAAGAATTAAGAATTTCAAGAATAGAAATTTTGACAGAGACAAAATGAAGAACAAGAATCATGGAATTATACCTCTGTAATGCAATCTGAACTTGCTGCTACTTTCCACTCACAATGCTACTATACTAATATATGTATTACTCTCCACTCAATACTCAAGCAAAATCTCAGCATTTGATTTTGTGAAGAGGATGAGCTATATATATAGAGATAACATTACACAGATAATGCAATAATCCAATAAATTGAACCATCAGGAGATTGGATTGCATGGTAGTTATAAGGAAGTTGGTAATTAGTGGTTGGCTTATACTATTGAGGCCACTCCCCTTACAATGATCCTATCTATGTTGCTGAGTTTGAGAAGGTAGGAGTAGGCTAGCATCATGAGTGTTTCACGTGGGAATGAACTGAGACTCTTATTATGGGACAAAGAATGAAACTCTGATATTGCAAATGGACCACATTCTACACTTGTATTACAATACACATACTATATACATAGGTTATATATTCCATATGTATACAATATATGTTTAGGTTATAAGTTAGTGTCACAATGTAATTCACATAATGTAGTAAATGCAATTTGAACACATATAATCCATGTATATTTTATCATACTGGTATAGTCTAATCGGATGTTATCACATTACACTGTCTCCTTTATTAAAATTAATAGCTTACAATATGTTCATGATATATTATACAATGTATACCCACATATTTATTGTCACACAAGCATAAACATGTAGCTTATATTTTTCAATCAATCTTAATACATGGTCTCTATGTGTAATATATTCACATTGCACTATATAACATAGTTTATGTATACTTGCATGGTCGCACCTAAGTGTTTCTTTACACTATATAATATAGTCGTATTTCATATACTTTATATTTAATTCTTGCACATTTACACATAGAAATCAATATAATGTCATCATATTAATAACTTATTTATTTTATTATTCATAATGTCAAATAAATAAATTATTCATCTCATTGATTAATTAACGATAATATTAATTAATTCATTCCTCATTGATTATTAATTTCCATAATAATCGATTAACACGTATGTGATTAAATATCACATTAAATGAATATAAATCTTATTATATTTATAAGCACATTGCTTATTATTACTATATTTCTTGCAATAATAATAATCACGTATCATTAATCAATTATAGTTAATATTCCATAACCATTAATTAATATTCTACAATAGCAATTAACAATTAATATAGATTAATTCTTTACTTAATAATTCATTCGTTAATTAATATAATCATTAATAATCCTCATCACTGTGCCATACAAGGCTATCAACGAGTTTATCGCAAACATCATAAATTTCTCAATTATTATAATTATTCAATTTTATATAATTGAATTAATTCATCTCATAACACAAAATCATTTATATTAAATAAATTTTCATTTCCATTAATATATTTATTTAATAATATTAGGAAATTCTCGGGTATTACAAAAGCACTAGGCCCGTCGTCAGAAATGGCTTCAAGTGCTCAACCTAGAATCCACCCCCATCTCTAGGGAAGAGTTTGAAGGATTAAAAAACGAGATAGCTGAATTGGCTATTTTCTTAAAAGAACAAAGTAAAGCTCTTAAAGGAAAACAAGCACAGGGTCATACAGAACCAGGTACATCTGATGGCAGTCAAGAGACTGGAAAGAAAGACCCTTAGATCTTTGAACCATAGAACCAGGATCCTACCAACAAAACCCCTAAAATCACCATCCTTAACAAAGAGCAGAAAGCTGGTGATTTTCTGAAGAAAGTCCAACAAATGGAAGAAACCATCCGGTCCATCAAAGGGAATGGGGCATTTGGGAGTGTCAATTATTCAGACATATATATTTTCCCCGGGGCTCGTTACCCTGACAAAATTTCAAGTCCCTGATTTTGAGAAATACGATGGATTGGGAGACCCATACACTCACTTGTATGTATTCATTAGAGAGCTTGGATCCTATGAAGAGGACGAGAAGCTCAGAATGCAATTATTCTAAAAGAGTTTAACCGAAGAGGCTAGAGCCTGGTATGCTCATTTGGATAATTCCAAAATTCACAGCTAGGAAGAGTTGGCACATGCCTTCCTCAATTAGTACAATTTTTAGTCTCAAATGGCTCTAGACAGATACCTAGATCACTAAAATCAAAAAACAAAACACTGAGTCATTTAGAGAGTATGCTCAATGATGGAGACGGGTTGCAGCACAAGTTACCCCACCTATGACTGAGTCTGAGATAGTCATGACCTTCATCGACATCCAAGAAGCTTCGTATTATGAAAGGGTCTTAGAAGGCATTGGCAAACCATTCTCGGAGATGATCAAGCACGGAGAAATGGCTGAAATGGGTCTAAAATCTGGGAAGATAAAGGATCTGACCACCTTGGAAGCCGTTGTTGAACATATCCAGTCCGGGAGTTACTGGAGTAATCCCCGGAGAGTACACAAGAAGAAAGACAAAGAAGTGTCCTTAGTATTACAAGGATAGAATCAGAGGAGCAAGTCGAGCAGCATGCCCATTCAAAGGAGAAACTATTCCCCTTTTCAAGCTCCAGCCCAACCTTCTAACCCTCCATTTCAGAAAAATTTGGAGGCCAGACGTCGGAGAACGTTCACCCCTTTAGGGGATTCACTCGAGAACGTGCTGAAACTGTTGACAACATATAAGAAGATTATTCAGCTCCTTCCACCAACCAATACCGAAGGAAGGAATTTTGACCCAATTAAGAAATGCGCATACCATTCTGGATCTCCGGGCCACGATACACAGGACTGTTGGTCTCTTAAACACAAAATTCAAGACTTGATAGACAAGTGGGAGATTGTGGTGACCAAACCGGAGCAACCCCATGTGCAAGAAAATCCCCTCCCTCAGCACAAAGAGGAGAGTGTCAACATGATTAACACAAAGAATGGAGAAGGATCCAAATACCTCCGGTACATTAGAGAAGCAACTCAATCCAATACTAGTAGCCTAGACAGTTTGGAATTATCAGAAATGTGATTCCTGATAGAATATGAGATCAAGTCTATCAAGGAACAAATTGGACAGCTGGTTGATCTGGTTATATATCAGCATCAGGTGACCAGGCAGCTGATAAACCAGTCCAACCAGTCTGAAGCAAGTGCTCCAATACTGGAAGTTAGTCCCATTGCTATAAGGGACCATTACCGGTTTCATGAGCATGAACCCTGAGCCAATAAGGTGGCCAAGGTGGAGAAGTTTCAAGCAGATAGGGAGTTTGCCTGTTCAGAGGAATTTCACTAATCTGAACCAGCCGATGAAGGAAATCCTCTAAATAATGATTAATGAAGGGATGGGTATGAATTTGTTACCCCCGGTGATCGATCCAGAAAATTCAAACCTTACAGGATCTGTCAGTATCACTCCAATGCGAACGGTCATGACACCAAGGATTGTTGGGGACTTCGGCATCTGATTCAGAATATGATTAAAAGTGGTGAGCTGATAAGAGGAAATCAAGACTATGGTCTCCCTGATGAGGAAACACTCTTTATTCCCATAGCATGAAATCAGGGAACAGTGGCTGTTATTTCCTATGAGAATGAGCTAGCCGGAACACCCTTAGTACTACCTAAAAAAGGGGAGAAGCACTGAATCCTGTGAAGGTAGCTACGCCCGAACCTTTAATACTGCCTTTAAGACCTCAGTACCCTGTCATCAGTCTGAAGAGGGTCCCATGGAATTATGGGACGGATGAAGGGTCAACTTCAAACAACATTGCCATTATATCCAAGGAAAATCCATTGTACCGCCCCAACGGGTGATCAATCCAGTCACCAAGGTTAAAGAGAGAGTGGCTGAAGAGAAAATCAAAGAATTTCTCAGCAAAATGGGGCATAATGAGATCAAGGTGGTGCAAAGCCTAAAAGATGCACCCAAACAGATGTCCATCCTAGATCTGGTCTTATCCTCATTGGATCATCGTAACATTTTGGTGAAAGTACTAGAGGAAGCCCATCTACCTAAGACAGTGGATGTTGAGAAATTCCGCCATGTGATAGAACACATCTTCAATAGCAATGTGATATCTTTCACTGAAGATGATATACCTGCAGAGGAGACGGATCATCGCAAGTCCCTATATATAGCAGTAATGTCATCTGGGTATGTGATCGGAGGTGTGCTTATAGATGGAGGATCGTCTCTAAACATCTTCCCCTACGATACCTTGGAGAGAATGAAGATCAATCCAAACCAGATCTGAACCAGTCATGTAGTTATCCAGGCTTTCGATAGGGTCACGCCGAGAAGCTGTGGGAGAGATTGAGCTTCCACTGGAGATTGGTCCCCACACCTTATATGTTTCCTTCCAGGTACTCATTATTACCACCAGATACAACTTATTGCTGGGAAGGCCGAGGATACATATGGCAGAAGTAGTTCCATCCACCCTACATTAGTAACTCAAGTACATTATCAATGGCAACTTAATCATAGTGAATGCCAAACCAGAATACCTTGTCTGCATACAGGGAGACATGTCGGTGATCAGTTTGGATGCAAGGGGTTGAACCTATGAGTTTTCAAGCATTGGAGGTGAGCAATACTCAATACCTATCAGTTGGGGCACCAGCCTTGAAACCAAAAGTCTCCCCCAAAGTGATGACAGTGGGCCAGAAGATGGTATCTTTGGGTTTTTCGCACTGGAGAAAGGTTAGGAAAGAATCAACAAGGAATCAAAAGTTCAGTGCAGATCCCGAGCTAGTTAGGAAAAGTCGAATTGGGCTACACATCCGGTCAAACCACCGGAACCTACACAAGCATCCAAAAGCTCATGCTTCCACTATACTGTTGCCAAACCTCACTAATGCAGGGTTTGTGAAGCCAATGAGGAAGATTCCTGCTGCTGTGTCAGCCATGTTGTTTCCTTCAGTCATACCAGTAAGTGAGAGAAAAGTCCCAAAGCCTGACGGGGAGAGCAAAAAGGGAAAAGAAAAGTTCCTGTACGAAGGACGAGACCTATTTGCTAATATGTGTGTTCTCATACACTACGAAGGTATGAATGATGATATCCCAGACAGTAAGGATGAGGACCAGATCCAAATTCCTAGCATCAAGAAAGAAAAGGGGGGCAGTTCAAAGAAAAACCTCAGCTCTGATCTGAAGGATGTCATAGTCATCATTCCGAGATGAGGCAGACGAGCACAAATCTTGTGTCCTCTCTATTCATAAGGATCCGATCTTAGACAATTAGAGCAGCGTCCATTGCCTCATTCAAAAAGGGTAAAGGGCAGAGAATCCATCTGCCCTGTAACATGGTTTCGTTTACTGCTTATTTTACTAAAAAGCTATAGCAGTAACTTTTGTCATGCTTTGCTAAATGCTTTGTATATTTAAGCAGTTGCATATATTAAAGAGAAAGCATTTTGTTTTTAGGACTCCAAGATTGGATTTGTTTGTCCTTGCTGATGAGATGCAAACCTGTCACAGTGACTACAACTTGATGTAGAACTGACCTTCGACTTGATGGAGATTGATCAAAAGGAGGAGGATGACTATGAGGTGCCTGAGGAGATCAAAGAATGGGTCTAAGACAAACCCAAACCAAACCACCACTGTCAATATCGAAACCTCAGAAAACCTCAAAGAAATCCAGATAGGCCTAGACTTCACCAAAGATCAAAAAGCCGACCTGATTGAAATCTTAATATAGTTCCATGATGTGTTTTCATGGTCGTATGAAGACATGATTGGCTTGTCTACTGACATTGTCATCCATCGACTACCCATCAAGGATGGATTCAAGCCAGTCAAGCAGAAGCTTAGGCGATTGAAACCTGAATGGAGTCTGAAAGTCAAAGAAGAGGTTGTTAAACAAATCAAAACCGGTATTATCATGGTATCAACATACCCGGAGTGGCTATCAAACATAGTTTTCGTGTCTAAGCCCGGAGGGAAGGTACAAGTATGCGTGGATTACAGAGATTTGAACAAAGCTTGTTTAAAAGATAATTTCCCGGTACCTTTCATCCACATCCTGATAGATAATACGCTGCAGTACGACATATATTCTTTTGTGGACTGCTTTGCTGGTTACCATCAAAATATGATCACTGAAGAGGACAAGGAGAAGACAGCTTTCATCACTCCCTGGGGAACCTTCTACTACAGACGATTTTCCTTCGGCCTTATCAATATCGGGGCCACGTATCAGCGAGCCATGATGGCCCTATTTCATGACATGATGCATAAGGAGATAGAGGTTTATGTGGATGACATCATCGTCAAATCCCGGAAGGAAGATGATCACATCAACTGGATCCAGCCAAATGTGCTTTTGGAGTCAAATCGGGCAAGTTGTTGGGATTTCTGGTAAGTAATAGAGGCATTGAGCTGGATCCCACAAATATTAAAGCCATCAGTGAGATGCCCGTACCACGAACAGAGAAGGAGATACATGGGTTTCTAGGAAGAATCAATTTCATAAGCCGAGTTATTTCCCAGCTCATGGCGACTTGTGACCCATCTTCAAGCTACAAAGGAAGAATTCCTCCACAAAATAGAATGAAGATTGCCAAAAAGCCTTCATTGCCATCAAGAAGTAGTTGATCGAAGCACCTATCTTGGTACCCCCGAGGGATGAGGTTCCCCTATTTATGTACCTATCAGTCAATGCCAACGCAATGGGCTGTATGCTGGGATAGAGAGATGATAGTAGCAAGGAAAGAGATATCTACTACATCAGCAAAAGATTCAGTAGCAGAGAGCAAAAGTACACCCTGATTGAGAAGACATGTTGTGCGTTAGCATGGGCCATCATAAGGTTACAACACTACCTAAATGGGCATACGACCTATCTCATATCTCGCATGGATCCACTGAAATACATATTTAATAAGCCAATGTTGAATTGTCGATTATCCAAATGGCAGTTGATCCTCAAACAGTTCGACATTGTCTACGTGACTCAGAAGTCCATCAAAGGTCAGGGCATTGCAGATCAACTAGCCGAAGCTTCGTTAGGGTTTTTTGAACCCTTGGAGACTTATTTCCCGGATGATGGGATCATGACAATTCAATAAATCCAACAATAGAATACAGTCCAACTATAGAAAATGTATTTCGATGGAGCGGTGAACATGGAAGGTGCCAGGAGCTGGGGCAGTCCTCATCTCTTGGTACAGGGGAACAGTATCCTGTGGCTACCAAGTGTAGTTTGTCAACACCAACAACACAGCTGAGTATGAAGGATGTATAATGGGGTTGAAACTAGCCCAGTCTATGGGTATCCAACTTTTATTGGTCTTTGGAGATTCTAAGTTAGCTATAAGACAAACCGTTTGGGGCATACCATACCAAAGAATTGGATTTGCTGCCCTGTCACCTGCAGGTTATCAGCATATCCATGTATTTTGAAGAGATAACCTTTATCCATATACCTCAAGGAAGGAACGACTTTGCGGATGCCTTAGGCAACTTTGGCCTCCCTAACAACGTATCGGGTAGGAGGGGAATTCCTGACATCAAATTTGCAAATCAAAAAGCCCCGACATATGGGAATTACATTGGAGAAGTATTAAATGAAATACCTCCTATCAAACAGCCTTGGTATCAAAACATCAAGGAATATCTTTGAGATGGATGTACACCCGTTGGGGCAAACCAAGCTATGAGAAAGTGGATTTATAAGATGGCTATGCAGTTCTATCTGAGCGGAGATGCACTCTACAAAAGGGATGCTGGAATAGGCCTGTTACGATGCCTTGAGAAAGAGCAAGCCCAGAGATTAATTGATGAATCCATGGTGGAGTCTACGGTCCACACATGAGCTTGTCATTTGCTGGCCAAGAAAATACTAACAACAGGGCATTACTGGATCTCTCTCAAAGCTGATTGTGATGATCACGTCAGGAGATGCTATCAATGCCAAGTCCACGAAAATGATACTCACGCTCCTCCAAATGAGCTGCACAACATGAGTTCGCCATGGCCTTTCTCCATATGGGGAATGGATGTGATCGGTCTAGTAGAGCCCAAAGCTAGCAATGGATATCGATTCAGCTTCACTATGATCGATTACTTCACCAAGTAGGTTGAAGCTGCCTCTTTTCCTAAAGTCACCCATGAGGTAATAATTGGTTTCATCAGAAACAATGTCGTATGTCGATATAGATAACCAGAGGTGATCGTATCAGACAATGCCAAGAACTTAAACAATTAGATGGTGAGAGACTTATGCAGCAGGTTTCATATCAAGCACCTCAATTCCGTCATCTACAAACCCAAAATGAATGGTGCTGTCGAAGCGGCCAATAAGAACATCAAAAAGATCATGCAGAAAATGTCCGCTAATCACAAAGGATGGCCTGACCTGTTGCCCCTAACTTTGTTAGCATACAGGACATCAATGTGTACCTCTACTAGGGGCTACCCCCTATTTATTAGTCTATGGCATGGAAGCAGTACTTCCCCTAGAAGTAGGGATGTAGTCCTTGAGAGTGTTTATAGACGCTCAGATGGAGGAAGATCAGTGGTTGCAAGAGCGGTACCATCAGTTATCCTTGATAGATGAAAAGAGGGCTACAGCCATTTTCCACGGGCAGTTATATCAGCAAAGCATCGCTCGATCATACAACAAGAAAGTCCGAATCCGACAATTTATAGAAAATGACCTAGTGCTGAAGAAAGTTTTGGCCAATCAAGACGAATTTAAAGGAAAGTTCGCTCCAAATTGGGAAGGCCCTTTCATTGTCAAAGAGGTGTTGACTGGAGGAGCTATCAGATTGCAAGAAATGGATGGGAGAAAATTTCCCCAACTCATCAACTCAGACACCATAAAAAGGTACTATGTCTAAAGCACATGCCAGCCATTATCCTGGTCCTGCGAATCAATCAAATCAGTTTCGGTTTTCACTAGAAGATCGAACTATGAATGACCTGATCTCCCTCAGCCTGGGAGTACGTAGGCAGCCATTCCTGGTGCGGTCAAACTAAACAAAAAACTCCAAAACTCATCCAACCAAACTCAAAAGAGACATTTCTCAAACCTCTCCCACAAAACTTGAACTACAAATGACCTGATCTCTCTCAACCCAGGAGTATGTAGGCAGCCATTCATGGTGAGGTTTAACCATCAAAGAAAAATAAAAACCAATAAAAACTAGTCCCAAGACACCGAAACCCGATACAACCTATAATTTACCAAGTGTCCCTAGTCAACAGGCCCGTCTAAGGTATACTCCGACATCTCACTATCAATCCATCAAGGAAAAAGGCATAATGCATCAACAACAGCAAGTCGTGAAAGAAGTGGTAATCACTCCGCAATGATAATACATATCCAACAGGGAAGTGAATCAAAATATATTTATCTGATATATAATACTATTTGATGTATACAGTGTATCCTGTACATGACAAAAATGGTTGTTCTAGTATGTGCAGGGAAAATAAAGTTAGTCTATGGACCCAACGACAGATGGAATAACAATGCCAACATGGCGCCTCTCGCTGAAGATGGAGGAGCAGCTGCAAGTGCAATGCCCTCAGCCTCCATACGAGCAAGGACATCCACTGCCATCTATATGGTGCTGCTATGGCCATCTATAAATGCACTCATCTCTCCAACCAGGCTGTCTATATACGACCTGAAGGGTTGTGCTGTTCATAATATATACATCTCGGGAGGCTATGGCCTCAGGCCCTCTCCACAAAAGCAGCATCCCTGCCAATCAAAACTTTCTTAATCTCTTCAAAGGATGCATCTTTGACAGATCAGACTTCATCTCTCTCCTCAAGAGCTGCATCTCAGGTAGATAGAGCCTCGTCTCTCTCAACCAATCCTGCATCCTGAGTAGCTCGAGCCTCGTCTCTGGTGGCAAAAGTTGTACCCCTGCCAGACAGGGTCATCAACATTAACACCCTCACCTGATCTCTCTCAAAACTCATCAGAGCTAGCGAATTAGCAATAGCTAGATCTGTACCGATAGGGATAATCGAATGGTCACGAACTAAAGTCGCTATCAAACTAGTGAACAACTCATTCTCCGTGGGAGAATTATGATCCTCCATAGGCTCCTCCTGATATGAATCTATGATCGGAGCTAACTAGATAACCGGAGTTGCTGCTATATCAGACTCTAACCAAGCTGAATACTCTGGAAAGCGATCCAGATGGCTAGTAGAGAAATCAACCCTCTTCCTATGAGTCCAACACTCATAGATCTTGATCAGGTCAGCTGACGATAGAGATGAAGCTGATATCCGCTGATCAATAGCCCCTTCGAACTGGTGTAGGCTCTGGTACTAATTGAACTGACCCATAACTGCAAACAGATGGTAAGTGGTCACCCCTCTCAATCCCGCTAGAGGCAGATAGTCCATGTTGACTGCATGAGTGATGAAGATGTAAGGGGAAACAAGTCTTAAGTATGGCAGAATCAAAACTGGATGCTCAATATCTGACAAAAAGGACGACCATGTCGCTGCATTCGAACACTCCGCTGGCTGGAAGGACTAGGACTAGGCTATCTCATGGGTAAAGCAGTACCCATGGTGTCTAAAGGTTCCAATCGGACGCAAATAGGTCATGAGCCATACATACAGTAGGACAAAGCTACCTCTAAAAAACCCCTCCGGATGGGTGCTGCAATAGGTAGCCGACCTCAAGGTCTCGGCCAGTATCATCAGTAGATTGGTACTACCCTGTCTAAGGGCACGAACCACAACCATCAAACCAATATCAAAATGGTCCAAACGTAGTGGTATATAAACGTAGGTCGTGACACACATCAACAAAACGTCTACCCGGGCCAACTACCACTCCTCTGCCAAAATCAAAAAATCCCCGCGTGTCACTCAAAGCTATCTAGCCTGCCAAAGCGATCGATCAAAAGTTAATAGAGATCATATGTCCTGAAATGATCTCGTCTGTGACTACTCTATGTCGCAGACCCAACGTACATATGAGTGGTCTCTTCATATCTCTAATAGTTGTGGGAGCTTAAGGCAGGTCCAGTGCTAAACCTGTAAGCCGCTCATACTCCTACAAGGTCGGTGTCAACTCATGCTGCCCAAAGTGGAAAACCTCACGCTCAGGTATCCAACAGGATAGAATGTCATCTACAAATCCGTATGGAACCTGGAAATCTATAAGGGCTAAGGAATGCCCCAACATCCGATCTACTGTCCCTCTGGCTGGGAAGGGCAGGCAATCATACCATGACCTCAGTAAGGATGTCACCAAGGATGGTGGGGAATGCTCGATGCGTCGATGAAGACATCTGTATCACCGTATCACAAGACCATCCAAGGGTCAAATCTGAACTCATCTGTCTGAGTGCATATCCATGACATAATATATGCATAATGACAATGATAAAACATGATGCAATAGATAGGAAATATTATGCATATCTAGAATAAACTATCTACTACAAGCATCATCTCTATATGATCATACAATCCAAAATAAAAAGGATAGGGAGATCGGGCACAATCGCCCGACTACTAACAAAGGCCTATCAAGAAAGGGCACATCCGCTTAATATCTAAATAAGGGCCTATCAAAAAATAGAGCGAGGGAAGCTATCAAAAGAGATCCAGAATATCTGTATCCAAGCTATCAACTTGCTCTAGCTCCTCCTGAGATACAAAATCTTGGATCAACATCGGTAAAACTACTGGAAAATGGACCTGTGGAAGGGCCCGCTCCAGAGCCAGAAGGATCAAAAGAAACTTCCTCGGATGGCCCTAGGCCAAGGTTTCTGATAAACAAATGTGCCCTCTCTAACTGCTGGATCAATCCAATGATCTGATCTAGATAAGTCGGATCCCATAAGCATGCTTTCCAGTTTGTCATCATCATAGATCCCGAAACCATATCTGCCATGAACTGGGTAGCACGAGTCTGAGCCCCAATGGTACGAGGACTCCACCAGCTATGAAATGCCTCCTGGCTGTACGAACCCTCTAACAGGGTAAAGCCATCTACGCCCTCCATTGTAATCCTTTATACAAGAAAGATTTTTATTTAATTATAAGGTTGTAATTTATTTTGTATTCCTTATTATTGGGTAGATGTATGTTTTATTTAGAAAGTGAACACCAAATCATATGAAAATGAAGTACCCGAATTTGGGGGTGTCACAGGTTGGTATCAAAGCTTTAGGTTTGAACCTTAGGTGGGAAAAAACCTTAGGTAGTAACCTTATAGGAAGATCAAAAAGATAATGGTGATAGGTAAAGATAATAAATTACCTTATGTGCTATATGTTTACGTTCTAGTATTCGAAGAGTGTCGACCGATAATCACTTAATAATTAAACATTAAAATTTTCTTGTCAGGATGACGAATGTTAGAGAGTCTAGTCAGGCTACAGAGGAGTTACCTCAGATGCCGAGGGACGAGGAGCCCCGAGACATCTATGTTGTCTGGGAGCAGTTGGTTAGGATAGAGCTATCTCTATTGATCACAATAGCTGGTCAGGAGCATGAGCCGACATCTGATCCAGAGGATAAGGATGAGGATGAGTCAAAAGAGGAGGAAGAGGATCCTGAGGAGGAATTCCCACCTCACTCTACTAGTGCTGCGATATACGAGGCAATCTACGACCGTAACGTAGAGCTTCAGGAACTGGTGGACGAGAGCCGGACTACCATGCAGCAGCGAGACGAGACCATTGAAGAGCTGGATAGTGAGCTAGGAAACGCGAAGTGGGATTTAATTCATACGGAGAGTGATAGAGATGAAGCACATGCTGAACTAGCGAAGCTGAAACACGACATCCATGAAGAGTCAACAAAGCGTGCCAGAGTGGAGGAAACAAGCTTGAGGGCTATTCAACGAGCAGATCGAGCTGAAGAAGAGGCTGAAGCAAAGAGGGCCAAACTGAGAGAAACGGAATAGGCTTTCCATACGGCTATAGATAGGGCCCAGGATCGTGTCTTCTATTACCCAGCTCAGTTCCAAGGTTTACCATGGTACATGGTGGATCGCTGAACGGTGTTCGGTGTGATGGAGGAAGAACGCAAGGAGGCTGTGTAACGTCTTAACATGCCTAGACAGTAGAGTTATTATATTATGTGTCTCTTTGTGTTATAAATAAATGTAAATCCCATAATTTGAGATAATAATGGGATAAGATAATGATGTAATCCTGTAACTTTTTCGGTTCAGGAAAGATAATGTAAATAGCAGAAATGTTATCTATTCTATAGTTTTAAGACTATGAATGAGTAAAGGAGTTTATTGACGTGTTATGTGTTCAAGTGTGAATAGAGTTAATTTAAAATGTTTAAGAATGAACTTGAATATTTAAGAAATGAGTAAAGGATCTAATAAGAGTATTTCTTAACAGAAAATACCTCCTAGAAGAAGACCTACACGTCAAAACCTCAAGGGTTCAACGAACAATAATAACAACAATAACGATGGGTTGAATCCCAATTCGGTTCAGCAGTTGGTGAACCTGCTGGCGGGAGCACTTGCAAATCAGTCGCAAGTGCAGGGCATGACTTTTAAGGAGTTTAAGGCAGTAGGACAGCCAGAGTTTTAGGGATCGATAAACCCAATAGATGCCCAGACGTGGGTAATGGAGATAAAAAAGGTCTTCGACGTGGCTAGGGTTAGCGAAGATAAGAAAATAACTTTCGCGACTTTCGTGTTAAAGTCGGATACTAGTTTCTGGTGGCAAGACAACAAGACCAGAGAGGGGGAAGGAGTGATACAGTGGGAACATTTCAAATATATGTTCTTTCAAATGTACTTCCCTGTTAGCTCGCATGAGCATATGGAGGTTTAGTTTCTAGAGCTTAAGCAGGGAGGAATGACGATGTCAGAGTATGCCGCGAAGTTTAACGAGCTGGTCAGGTTCGCTACATACCAGGTCAGTACTGACGCTAGGAAGGTGATGAGGTTTGAGCGAGGACTGAAGCCCTGGCTCTACAGCAAGGTCTCCATGTTCCAGCTGAATACGTTTGTAGCTGTGCTGGAAAAGGCCATACTCGCTGAAGGAGGAAGCAACGCGGTGACCAAATTTAATCAAGAAAAGAAGAAGAAGAATGAGACAAAAACCAAGGCTGGTGGTAGCGGGGCTATCAACCAGAAAAAGAAGTGGACCAACAACACCTCTGCTGGAAGTCAACAGGGAAACCAGCAGAAAAAGAAGATTGAAGCATGTGTGACATGCGAAAAGAATCACACTGAAGTGTGCATGAAGGGGAGACATGTGTGCTTCAACTATGGTCAGGAATGCCACATTGCATTGAATTGCCCGAACCCGAAGAAGGGAGCTTGCTACACATGTGAATCCAAGGATCACATTGCCCGAAGTTAACCTAAGAAGCCAGCGACAAGGTTAGTAGAGGGCGGGGGAAATGGGAGCGGCAACACTTTGGCTATCGCTGCACCACTGCAGGCTGTTCGACCCACTGCCCGAACATTTAATATGACAGTGCAAGATGTTGTGCAGTAAAAGTATGTGGTGTCAGGTATTATTTCGATCAATAGTATAAATTCTTATGTATTATTTGATTCGGGTGCTACTTGTTCATTCATATCTGATGAATTTTCTAAGACCATAGACTTACCTAAAGAGGAATTAGTTTATCCCTTGAACATAGAGATTGCGAATAGGGATGTTATTCCTGTTAGGTTTGTATACAAGAACTGTAGATTGGACATTAAGGGTCAAGAATTGAGGGTAGGTTTGATTTTGATAAAACTTGGGGAATTCGATGTGATTTTGGGTATGGATTCGTTATTCAATCATGGGGCAATAATCGATTGTCAGAAGAAGTCGATAAACCTTATGACTCTCTCGAAGTTGGTATTCTATGGTAGCAAATCACCTAGACAAGCGAGTTGTCTGACGATTATGCAAGCCAAGAAACTTTTGACGCAAGGTTGAGTAGGATATCTAGCCTACATAGTAGTTACTCGTAAGGAAAGCCCGAAGGTAGAGGAGATATTAGTGGTTAGGGAATTTATAGACGTATTTCTGAACGATTTGCCAGGACTTTCGCCAGACAGGGAGATAGAGTTCGTGATCGACTTAGCACCAGGATTCGCTCCAATTTCGAAAACTCCGTACCGAATGGATCCTATCAAGATGAAGGAACTGATGGTTTAACTGCAAGAACTACTGGATAAGAAGTATATTTAGCCGAGCATTTCACCGTGGGGAGCGCCAGTTTTGTTCATCAATAAAAAGGATGGATAGATGCGGCTTTGCATTGATTATAGAGAGTTAAACAAAGTTCTGATCAAGAATAGGTATCCTTTACCTAGGATCGATGACTTATTCAATCAACTGAAGGGTGCTAGATACTTCTCAAAAATCGATTAGAGAAGTGGGTATCATTAGTTGAAGGTAAGAAGAGAAGATATACCGAAGACGGCTTTTAAAACTCGGTATGGTCATTACGAGTTCTTGGTGATGTCATTTGGTCTAACGAATGCCCCAGCTGCATTTATGGACTTAATGAATAGAGTGTTTAAGCCATTCCTAGATAAATTCGTAGTGGTGTTCAAAGATGACATCCTGGTTTATTCTAAAATTGAGGAGGAACACACTACACACTTAAGGCTGACCTTAGAATCGCTGAGATGAGAGAAACTTTATGCGAAATCCAAAATGTAAATTCTGGTTAGAACGTGTGTAATTTCTTGCCCACGTGATCGACAAGGATGGGATTTTGGTAGATCCATCGAAGGTTGAGGTTGTAATGAATTGGGATCAGCCGAAGATGCCATCTGAAGTAAGGAGTTTCTTGCGATTGGCGGGTTATTACCGGAGATTTATTTAGGACTTTTCCAAGATCGCAACTCTGTTGACGAATTTGACTCAAAAAATAGTTAAATTTATTTGGACGAAAAAGTGTGAGGAGAGTTTTCAGGAACTAAAGAAGAGGTTGAGTACTGCGCCTGTGTTATCTTTACCGGATAGTACGGGAAATTTTGTGGTATATAGTGACGCCTCACATAAGGGATTAGGCTGCGTGCTGATGCAAAGCGGCAAAGTTATTGCCTACGCATCACGTCAGCTGAAGGATTACGAGAAAAGGTATCCAACTCATGATTTAGAATTGGCGGCAGTAGTGTTTGCTCTAAAGATTTGGAGACACTCCATATATAGAGAAAAGTGTGAGATATAAACTGATCACAAGAGTCTGAAGTACATCTTTACACAAAAGGATTTAAACATGCGCCAAAGGAGATGGTTGGAACTGATCAAGGACTACGACTGCGAGATACTTTACCATCCGGGTAAAGCTAACAGTGGTTGTCGACGCTTTAAGCAGAAAAGGTCGGGAGAAGCTAAATATGTTAACTGATCAGGAGCAGTTGATAAAAGAAATGGCTGGATTGGAACTGGAAGTGAAGTATTCGAAGGAATCGGATGAGATGTTATTTCAAGTAGCTACTGGTACTACGCTGGTAGACAAAGTGAAAGAAGCACAACTTCACGATGAAGAATGCAAAAAGATCCGGAAGAGAATAGCTGATGGAGAAGAGTTCAAGTTCATGATCGATAACGAAAGACTGTTACGATTTGAAGGAAGAATTTGGGTACCGCTAGTACCAAAATTTAAGGAGGAGATTTTGAGCGAATCTCACAGATCGAGACATTCGATTCACCCTGGGAGTACGAAGATGTTCCAAAATCTCAAGCACCATTTTTGGTTATCGAATATGAAGAGGGACGTTGCTGAATGTGTGGTGAAGTGTCTAACGTGCCAGAAAGTCAAAGCAGAACACCAGAGACCAAGTGGATTGCTACAACTGTTAGAAATTCCAGAATGGAAGTGGGAACATTTCACGATGGATTTCATGGTTGGTCTTCCAGCAACTCAGAAGGGTTTCGATGCGTTATGGGTTATAGTAGATCGACTGACGAAGTCAGCCCATTTCCTACCGATCAAGATTAAGTTCAAATTGGATCAGTTAGTGAAACTCTACGTGAAGGAAATTATTTCTCGGCACGGTGTTCCGTAGTCGATTGTGTCCGACTGAGATCTGCGTTTTACAGTCAAATTTTTGGAAGAGACTACAAGAGTGCTTGGGAACACAATTGCGGATGAGTACGGCGTACCATCCTTTGACTGATGGCCAAATTGAGAGAACGATTCAGAAGCTAAAGAATATGATGAGAGCTTACGTTAGGGACTTCAAAGGAAGCTGGCATGATCATCTTCCGTTGGTGGAGTTCGTCTACAGCAATAGTTACCACTCGAGTGTTGGCATGCAGCCTTACGAAGCGTTATACAGCAGAAAATGCAGGATTCCCATTGTACTGGGACGAGGTCGGTGAACGTCAACTGTTGGGACTGGAACTGGTACAACAAACTGCCGAAATCGTGAAGCTGATCAAAACGAGATTGGTTGCTGCTCAAGACAAACAGAAGAACTATGCTGATCAACATCGATAGAATCGAGAATTCTTACCAGGAAGCTTCGTTTTTCTGAAGGTATCTCCCTGGAAGGGAAAGATTCGATTCGGTAAGAAGGGGAAGCTGAGCCCCCTAGTTATTGGACCTTTTAAGATACTGCGAAAGGTGAGTGAAGTAGCTTACGAGGTTGCGTTACCTCCGGAGCTAGATAATTTACACAACGTATTCCACATTTCAGTGTTGCGACCATACAAACACGACTACAAGCATGTAATAGAATACGAGCCTTTACAATTTGATAATAACTTAACATATGAAGAAGTGCCTGTTCAAATAGTTGATAGAAAGGAACAAGTACTTAGAAATAAAGCGATACCTTCTGTTAAGGTAATCTGGAGGAACCACAGTGCTGAAGAAACTACGTGGGAACTCGAAGATGTTATGATGAAGACGTATCCCCAATTATTTGCTTAATTAATTGTGTAAATTCTTGTACACCGATTCTGGGGTCAGAATCCTTTTAAGGGGGGAAGAATGTAACAGATGAGATTTTATATTTTTTGTTATGATTCTGGGGACAGAATCCTTTTAAGGACGGGAAGATTGTAACGAATGAGAATTTTATATATTGATTTTAAATATTTATTAAATTTAATAAATATTTAATTAATTTATTCATTGAGTTAAATAAATAATTTATGTGATTGATGTGGAGTAATTTAATTAAGTGTAATATATTAATTAAATGAATATTCAATATTTAATTTAATTGATGTGTAATGATTTTATGGTATAGTTCTAATTTAATTGAGATAATTAAATTAGATGAAGTCTATGTAATAGGTGTTACATGAAATTATAATTAGCAAGTAATTATAATTGTTATGAGACAATTTGTATGTGATTAATTAATGTTAGCTTTTATTAGTTAAATTAGAATGTTAAAGATTTAATTGATTAAAGTGTGACATTACAAATATATGTTAAAGGATTTATTAAAAGAATAAAAAGGGTTTTAAATTAGTTTTACCAAACAAGGTCCTTAAAACTATTTCTAAAGGGTTTTGCCAAACGAGGCCATTGCACCTGTTTAAAATCCGTTTTGCCAAACGGGGCCTTAACTATTTAAAAAGCTAATTTTGAAAATAATCTATTTTTACCAAACAAAGCCTTAAGGCTTTTGATTTTTAAAACTTGTAACCTATGTAATTATTATAGGATTTATTATGTACATAAATATATTGTAAGTTACATATATTGTATATATGTTATATGTATATTATATCTATAATATACGTTAATTTAGAAAAGAGTTAGAAGAGTTATTCAGTTAGAGAAAACAAAGAAAAAACAGAGAAAAAATAGAGAGAAAAAGAAGATGATTTTGAGAAATCCAAAGGAAATCTAAACACCATCACCATCTTCTTCTTCCAACCACTAATCAAATGGGTATAAATTCTAATCCTTGTAGTTAGAAATATTATTTTGATGTTCTTCATAATGTTATTCTCTGTAAACATAAAATTTCATAGAAATTGTATGATCATGGTGTATATACATATATTATGTTTATAACATTTGTATGTAGGATTTGTATGCTTAGCTAAGTTGTTAATTCATGCATATAGGATGAACATGAAGGATTCATGTTCATCAAAAAGTCACAGCAATGTATTTTTAAATATATATCTATATATATATATATATATATATATATATATATAGTTTTCTTGTAAAAATTAAAATTTTATGTTTGATCGTTAATTTTTGTTTAGATTAATTGTAGATGATGATAGCATGCTTAGAAACTAATTGGCTATGCTTGAAATTGTGTGAATTGGTTTAAAAACAAAAGTGTTGTGTTTAATTTCATCAAGAACACTTATCAATGGCTTTTCTTCAAAAATCATGAAATTGAGAGTTTTAAATTATGTGTTTTGATGATTCAATGTGTTAAGACATGTTAGAAGCTTTAAAATTTTATTTCTGTAAAGCTTTATATGAATTGTGTTGACTGGAATTGGAATTTGGTGTGGAGAAATAAGCTACATTAGCTTTTTCTCTGCACAGTTCGCGAACCAGTCTGCGTCGCTGCAAGGGGCCCGCCCTGGGGGCCTATCAAGCCTATAACACCCGCCGGCAAGGGGGGTGCAGAAAGGAAAAAAATTGTTATTTTTGTATTTTGTTTGTAGCATAAAAAGTTAACCTAATTAATGTGATAAATTTATGACATGTTAGGCATACATTAAGATGCTAAATGAGTAGTAATGTATTTTATTAATAAAATATAATATGTGATTATAATTTGAGTAATTATAATTAAAGTAAAGATTTAATTTAAATTATAATTTGTTAAATTATAATGAATATAGTTTGATTATTTTTAATCAAAGTAAATGTTAATTTAAATTATAATATGCTTAATTATAATTTAATAAATGCATGTTGATTAATTATAAATTATAATTTAATTAATATATGATGTAATTATAATTTAATTAATTATAATTGAAGTAAATGTTTAAATTGAATTATAATTTGTTTAATTATAATGTAATTAATATGAAGTACATAATTATTATTTGATTAATTATGTGAATGTGTAATTATGTGGTGTGATTAATTATGTGATAATTAATTATTAACTTGATAATTATAAAAGAATGAGTTAACCTAGCTAGGTTAATTAATTATGTGAATTAGTTACGTGTTAACTAATTTAGATTATTATGGGTAAATATATATATATGTAGAAAGTGTTAAAGAACGTGAGTTATAACTGTAGCTTGCGCTTGAGGTAAATTTTCTAAACTCAAACTTGTCCTTTTATTTTTGCAATGGGCAAGTACTTATTTAAAATTCATGATTTAATTAAAGTGACATTGACTTAATTGTTCAAGTAAGGTCTATCTTATCTTTCGTATGCTTTAAGTTTAAATTCTAAAGCATAAGTTACTTCATAATTCGTTATTATTGAATTATTCTTGATTATTGTCAGTCGATTCAACTACTCCTTAGTTGATGGTAGTTGGAACTCCAAATTTCCTTTTAGCTATCCAAACCAAACTTTCTTTGGTGCAGACTTGTATTAAATATTGAGATGAACAACCCTATTTATCAAGGGAGGTTACTATGCGAAAGCGTTAAATGTTTGTGCACAATACATGGTACAAAGGGCTGATCCCCCTAAGTACGAGTTAAGAGTCCATAGTCTACATGACTGTTAAAGTATTTTAAATATAAATGTTTATAACCTAGGACAAAGCTCAAGGTCTTACGACCCTCAGATTATTTCAAAATTCTAAATTCTAAATATTGAAGAAATAATTATTGTTCAATTCTTAATGAAAGAAAAGTTATTCAAATCTATTGAAACTATTCAGTTATGTTAAATTATTGATATTTCTGGTGAGCTTTCGTTTGCTCACTCTTGCAATTTAAATAACCATTGCAACTAAAATTGAAAGTGTTAACGCTCCGTCAACTAGTAAGGGCAAAGGCAAGCTGAACAAGTGAAGCCTTGTTTTATTTGTTAATTATGAATTGTAACAAGACTGGATTACTTTATGTTATATTTTTATTTTTCGCATTTGATGTTTAAGTTAAGGTTAGATTAAACCCTGGGATATTTTGGACAAAGTTGTAATCCTTTTTACAAGGAAGATTTTTATTTAATTATAAGGTTGTAATTTATTTTGCATTCCTTATTATTGGGTAGATGTATATTTTATTTAGAAAGTGAACATCAAATCGTGTATAAACGAAGTATCCGAATTTGGGAGTGTCTCATATCTTCACCCAGAAGGATTTAAACATGCGCCAGAGGAGATGGTTGGAACTTATCAAGGACTACGACTGCGAGATTCTTTACCATCCTGGTAAAGCAATTATGGTTGTCGACGCTTTAAGCAGGAAGGGTCGAGAGAAGTTGAATATGTTAACTGGTCAGGATCAGTTGATAGCAGTGATGGCTAAGTTAGAACTGGAAGTAAAGAATCCAAAGGAATCAGATGAGAAGCTGTTTCAAGTGACTACTAGTTCTACTCTAGTAGACAAAGTGAAAGAGACACAAATTCACGATGAGTAGTTCGAAAAGATCCAGAAGAGAATAGCCGATGGTGAAGAAATCAAGTTCAAGATCGATAACGAAGGACTATTACGATTTGAAGGAAGAATCTGGGTAGCTCCAGTACCGGACGTCAAAAAGGAGATTCTGAGCGGAGCTCACAGTTCAAGGTATTCGATTCACCCTGGGAGTACGAAGATGTACCAGGATCTTAGACACCATTTTTAGTGGCCGAACATAAAGAGGGACGTTGTTGAATGCGTTGCGACATGCTTAACGTGCCAGAAAATCAAAGCAGAACATCAGAGACCGAGTGGATTATTACAAACGTTAGGGATTCTAGAATGGAAATGGAAGCACACCACGATGGATTTCGTGGTGGGTCTTCCAGCGACTCAGAAGGGTTTCGATGCAGCATGGGTTATAGTGCATCGACTGACGAAGTCAGCACATTTCTTACCGATCAAGATTAGATACAACTTGGATCAGTTTGCGAAGTTATACGTGAGGGAAATTATTTCTAGACACTGTATTCCAGTGTCGATTGTGTCCTACAGAGATCCGCATTTCACGTTAAATTTTTGGAAACGTTTACAAGAGTGCTTGGGAACGCAATTACGAATGAGTACGGTGTACCATCCTCAGATCGATGGCAAGAGCGAGAGAACAATTCAGATGCTAGAGGACATGCTCAGAGCTTGCGTTATGAACTTCAAAGGAAGTTGGGATGATCATCTACCGTTGGTGGAGTTCACCTACAATAATAGTTACCACGCAAGTATCAGCATGCCACCTTACGAAGCGTTATACGACAGGAAATGCAGAACTCCATTATGCTGGGATGAGGTTGGTGAACGACAACTGTTGGGACCAAAATTAGTGCAACAAACTGCTAAGATCGTCAAGGTAATTAGAACGAGATTGGTAGCTGCTCAAGACATACAAAAGAAATATGTCGATCATCATCGACAGAATCGAGAGTTTACAGTAGGAAGCTTCATTTTCCTAAAAATATCTCCCTAGATGGGGAAGATTCGATTTGGCAAGAAGGGGAAACTGAGTCCCCAATTCATTGGACCTTTCGAGATATTATGGAGGGTTGGCGAAGTGGTTTACGAGGTTGTGTTACCTACGGAGCTAGATAATATACACAACGTTTTCCATATTTTCGTATTGCGGCCGTATAAACACGACTACAAGCATGTTATAGAGTACGAGCCTTTACAATTCCATAAAGACCTAACATATGAAGAAGTGTCTGTTCAAATAGTTGATAGAAAAGAACAAGTGCTTAGAAATAAAGTGATGCCTTCTGTTAAGGTAATCTGGAGGAACCACAATGATGAAGAAGCTACGTGAGAACTCGAAGATGTTATGATGAAAACTTATCCCCAACTATTTGTGTAATTTCTTGTATACCGATTCTAGGGACAGAGTCTTTTTAAGAGGGGAGAATGTGACGAAAGAGTTTTTTTATTGTGATTCTGGGGAAAGAATCCTTTTAAGGAGAGAATATTGTAACGAATGAGATTTTGTATATTTAATTATAAATATTTATTGAATTAAATAAATATTTTAATTAATTTATTTATTGAGTTAAATAAATAATTTATGTGATTAATTTAGTTAAGTGCAATATGATTAATTAAATTGATGTGTAGCATAATTCTAATTTAATTGAGAATAATTAAATTAGATAAATATTATGTGCTAAGTGTTTATAATGATTTACTAATTTGTTACATGAATTATGATTAATAAGAGAATTACAATTGTGTAGCAATTTAGTATTATGTGCAATTTTAATTAATTAATAAATGTTAGCTTGTATTTAATTAAATTAGAAGGTTGGGATTTAATTAAATAAAGTGTAACATTTAAACTATGTGTTAAAGGATTTATTAAAATAAAGAAAAGGGTTTTAAAGAGTTTTGCCAAATAAGGCCCTTGCACCTGTTTTAATTCCGTTTTGCCAAACAGGGTCATAACTACAAAAAACCTGTTTTTAAATAAGTTGTTTTGCCAAACAAGCCTTATGGCTTTTGAAATTTAAAATATTGTAACTTATATATTAATTGCAATTATTATATTTATTAAGGGTCATTATATTTTAGCAGTTATATATTTTATATTTATGTAAGTTATATTATATGTATATATGTTAGTTTAGAAGAACAAAACAAGGTTAGTCTGTGTTAGAAAGAAAAACAGAGAACAGAGAGTTAAAGAGAAAAGAGAAGAAGAGAGAGAAAGAAGAAAGACGAAGAGGAAGATGAAGTTTGAGATAATCAAACACAACACCATCATCATCTTCATCTTTTTCTCCTAATCGAAGCGCAAAGGTATAACTGATTTTTATATTATGTTCTTCATTGTTTTTATAGTTTTAGTTCTCTATAACTTGAATTGTATGAGAAATTGTGTAGTATAGCTCATATATGTTTAATATGTGTTATAACAAGCTTAGATATGATTCATATGGTTGTTTATAAAGTTCAATTCATGTAAATATGATGAACATGAAGAAATCATGTTCATAGCAATTTACAGTGAACTAGTTTTGAAAAATAGTCTTTAAATTATCAAAGTTCATGTTGGATTGTAATATATTATGTAAATTGATCATAGATTATGATAATACATCAAGAAATAAAAATAACATGCTTTGAATTGTTTGATTTGGTTTAAAAACAAAGTCACAGTGTTAATTTTTGTCAAGAACGATTAATAATGGTATTTTTTCAAAATCATGAAAATTAGTGTTTTGATTATGTGTTGTGGTGTTTATGTATGTTAAAATCATGTTAGAAGTTTAAGATTTTGTTTTCATATACATTATGTTAGTTAAAATCGGACTTTGGTGCGAAGAAATAAGCCAAATTAGCTTATTTCTCTGCACAGTTTCGCAAGTCGGGGAACCCACCAGTGGGGTCCCCGCCCCAGAGGGGCTACATGCTGTACGGAAATGTTAGTTTGGTTCCGAGTAGTTTTTATGTTGTACATGATTAGCTAACTTAATGTAATGACATATTAAGTGTATTAAACAATGAGATAACATATTTTTGATATGTTTAAGATAATTTGAAATCTCATATTAATATGTTATGCGTGTACTTGGATATTATTATCATAAGATACAATATGATAGTTTAAAGTGTTATATGCGTATGATATGTATGTTATGAGTTTAGACTCACGTATGTGGTTAGTTAGCGAGTTAAGTTGTAAACCACGTTGTTAAGTTGAACTTAAGTAAGAAGTTCAACGATTAAACGTAATGGTTATGAACTAATTGGTATTATAAACATAATGTAATATGTAGGATAATTGTGGAAGTGATTGTAAGTTATAGCTTGCTCTTGAGGGAAGTTTTTCCTAAACCTTTCTTTTACGTTTATGCAAGTCTTCTAATTATACTCTTTCCTTGAGCAAGTTTTATATTCTAACTTGTTATCCATATGCAAGATATTGTATTCTCTATAATTTATATATTGAATAGTGAATATATTGAATACTGTCGGATACCCATGGATTGGGCCAGTTTTAATCCCATTATACAGCCTTCATACTCGGTTGTGTTGTTGGTGTTGACAAACTACAGTTTGATGGTCATGGGATATTGTTCTCCTGTAATAGATACAAGAACTGCCCCTGCTCCTGCGCCTTCCATGTTTACAGCCCCGTCAAAGTACAGTTTCCAGAATTGGCCTGTATCTTCTTGAAGGTTTTGCTAAATTGTCATTATTCCCTCATGTTGGAAATAAGTTTCCAAAGCTCCAAATTCCCTGACGGGGCTTCGACCAATTGATATGCAATTCCTTGACCTTTGATGTACTTTTGCGTCATGTAGATGATATCGAATTACTGGAGGATTAATTGCCATTTGGACAATCGACAATTTAACATGGGCTTGCTGAATACAGATGATCCATGCGAGATATGAGATAAGTTGTGTGCCCATGAAGATAATGTTGTAACCTCATGGCGGCCCATGCTAAAGCACATATTTTTTCAATCAAGGTGTATTTCTACTCACCGTTGCTGAATCTCTTGTTGAGGTAATAGATAGCTCTTTCCTTGCCTCTATCATCTTCTGCCTCAGCATACAGCCCATAGCATTGGCATTGACTGATATGTATATGAAAAGGGGAACATTGTCCCTCGGTGGTACTAAAATAGGAGCTTCAATCAAATGCTTCTTAATGGAGAGGAACGCTTTTTGACAGTCTTCATTCCATTTTCAGGAGGAATCTTTCCTCAATAACTTGAAGATGGGTTCACAACTTGCAGTGAGTTGAGAGATGAATCTACTTATAAAATTAGCTCTCCCAAGAGATCCCCTTATCTCCTTTTCTATTTGGGTACAGGCATCTCAGTGATGGCATTAGTCTTGGTGGGATCCAAATTAATGCCTCTGTTACTTACCAGAAATCCCAATAACTTGTCGGATTTAACACTGAAAGCACACTTTGCTGGATTTAGCTTCAAGCTGTATTTGCTGAAGTCGGTTGAATAGCTTTCTGAGATGTTCGGCGTGGTCATCTTCCCTTCTGGATTTGACGATGATATCATCCACATAAACCTCTATCTCCTTGTGCATCATGTCATGAAAAAGGGCCATCATAGCTCGCTGATATGTAGCACCGGTATTGATAAGGCCGAAAGACAATCGCCTATAGCAAAAGGTTCCCTAGGGAGTGATAAAGGTTGTTTTCTCCCTATCTTCTTTGACAACCATAATTTGATGATACTCGGTGAAGTAGTCAACAAATAAGCACATGCCATATTATGCCATGTTGTCTATTAGTATGTGGATAAATGGTACTGGGAAGTCGTCCTTGAGGCAGGCTTTGTTCAAATCCCAGTAATCCACGCATACTCGTACCTTCCCTTCGAGCTTAGGCACATGAACTATATTGTACAACCATTCAGGATAGGTTGACACCATGATAATGTCTGTTTTGAATTGCTTAACAACTTCTTCTTTGACCTTCAAACTCCACTCAGGCTTCAGTCTCCTGAGTTTCTGTTTGACTGGCTTGAATCCTTCTTTAATGGGCAGTCGATTAATGACAATGTCAGTAGAAAGGCCGATCATGTCTTCATGTGGCCATACAAACACATCCTTGAACTGAGTTAGGAGATCAATCAGGTCTTTGGTTTGGTTTAGGGTAAGATTATTACCTATTTGGATTTCTTTAGGATTTTTTGAGGTTTCGATATTGACAGTGGTGCTATGATCGAGGTTTGGTTTGGGTTTGTCTTCGACCCATTCTTTGATCTCCTCAGGCACCTCATAGTCATCTATCTCCTTTTAATCAATCCCCATCAAGTCAAAGGCCAGATCTGCATCAAAGTCGTAGTCATTGCTGAGACTTGGAAATCCATCATCAAGGCTAAACAAATCAAAATTTGGAGTCCTGAAAACAAAATACTTTCACTTAATATATGAAACTGTTTAATCATACAAAGTATCAATGAAAGCATGGCAAAAGTAACTGCTAGTACTATGCAACAAAAGCAAGCAGTAAATAATATCTACACTTCAGGGCAAGTGGACTTTCTGCCCTTCTACCCTTTATGACTGATGCAAGGAGTGCTGCTCTAGTTGTCCAGGGTTAGGTCTTTGTTGACTGCAGTGATGAAGGGGTTGCTGTTATCCACCTCCTCTTTGATGATAACCAGAACTGAATTCACATTAGGGTCAGCATCTTTCTTTGGAACATTCTCCTTAGCCTTGTTCATGTGAGGGATCATAGGTTGATCTTTTGAATAGTCATCATCTGGGATATCTCGTTCATACCCTCAGCATGTGCCAGAAAGTACATCTTTGCAAACCGTTCTTGCACTTTTTATAGGAACCTTTCATTCCTTTCCTTCTTTTCCTTAACATGAATCTGGATTTCTTTCTTATTGGTCGGTTTAACCTTAGGAATCAGCATACCTGACTAAGAAAGCAGGGACTTTCCTCATTGGTTTCCCGAATCGGGCATCTATGAGATCTTATAGCAGAATGGTAGATACGTGAACCGATTAATTCTTGTTCGGGTTCTTATGATTTGATCCATAGGAATAGCCTAATCCAGCCTTTTCTGCCTGACTAAGTATCTGAACTGAATTTCTGAGTCCTTGTTGACTTTCCCCTCGACCTTCGTCGGGATAGAAACCCTAAGGATATCATTTCTTGACCGACAAACATTACTTCGGAAGAGATTTTTGGCTTTAAGGCTAGAACCCCAATAGGTCGGTAGTGAGTGTTGCTCACTTCGAAGGCTTAAAAATTGGCAAGCTTAACTCCCTCATTGAGGCTGATCACGGGATATTCTGGTTCGGCATTAACAGTTACCAGATTGCCATTGATGATGTACTTGACCTGCTGATGAAGAGGGGATAGAACTGCTCCTGCCATATGGATTCACGGTCTTCCCAACAGTACATTGTATCCTGCGGTGATGTTATGCACTTGGAAGGATATGTAGAAGGTATGTGGACCAATCTCTACAGGAAGTTTGATTTCTCCTACAGCATCTCGTCAAGGACCCATCGAAGGCTCTTATGACTATATGACTGCTCCAGATTCGATTTGGATTGATCTTCATTCTTTCCAAAGTGTCATAGGGGCATATATTTAAGGAAGATCCTTTATCTATCAACATGCCTCATATCACATATCTAGAGGATATCACTGCTACATGCAATGACTTGCAATGACCAGTTCTTTTACTGGTATGTCATCATCAGTGAAAGATATGACATTGCTATTGAAGATGTGATCTATCAAGTGATCGAACATATTTGTATCCACTGTCTTCGGTAAATGCGCTTCTTCCAACACTTGTATTAAGATTTTTCGATGATCTTTTGAAGACAATATCAAATCTAGAATGGATATCTAATGAGGTGCCTCTTTTAATTTTTGCACTATCTTGGCTTCATTATGCCCTATTTTGCTGAGGAATTCTTTAATTTTCTCTTCGGGCACTCTACCCTTGGTTTTAATGACTGGCTTTATTTCTCGCTGAGGTAGATACAACGGGTTTTCCCTTAATATAGCAGCAGTGTGATTTGATGTTGATCCCTCATGCTCCCCATAATTCTATAGGACTCTTTTCAAGCTGATTAAGGGATATTGTGGTCTGAATGGCAACATCAGTAGTTCTGGTGCAGCCACTTTCACATGATTCTTTCCTCCTTTGTCCCCCTTCAGTTTGAATTGTCAGGGGTACTGCAAGTATGTCCTTTTCACAGGAAATGACTGCCATAATTTCTTTCAAACTCCATGCCATGGGAGGAAATATCGCATCTTCATCAGGAAAGCCATTATCTTGACTGACTTTTAGTAGTATACCACTTTCAATCGGGTTTTGAATTAGATGACGAAGTCCCCAACATTCTTCTGTATTATGACTAGGAGTGTTGGAATAATATTGACATATTTTGGAAGAGTTGAACTTCCTTGATCGAGGGAACACTAAGGGTAACAGCTCTGTGACTCTTCCCTCGTTGATCAACATATGGAGAATTTCTTCCATAGGTTGATTTAAAGAAGTGAACTTTCTTTTGAAGGAAAACTCTTTATGAGCTCAGAATCTTTTTTCCTTGGAAACTTTGTCTGCCCAAGTTTTGTGTTCACGGAACCGATAATGATCCTTCCTTACAATTGGAAGAATTTTGGGCGTGGGAGGATTTGCTCTCCATTGGTTGACCTAAGTTATCAACTGTCAAGTTATTTGGTGCTGGAATACCATCAGTTGTGCTAGTTGACCAATCTGTTCCTTTATAGACTTCATTTCTTGTTCTATCATAAACCTGACATTCTAAATACTCCCATTTGTCAGAGCTATCCTTACTTGTTTGGGGAGAATCCCCTACGTATTTGAGGTCTTGGAACCTTCTCCACTCCCCATACTGATCATGCTGACTCCCTCCTCATTGTGTTAAGGCAAAGGATTAACTTGAACATGTGGCTGCTCTGGTTTTGTTACCACACTCTCACCACTGTCTATCATATCTTAGATCTTGTGCTTTAAGGACAAACATTCTTGGGTATCATGGCATGGAGCCCTAAAATGGTAAGCACATTTTGTGCTTGGGTCAAAAATTTTCTCACTTGGATTGGCTGGTGGAAGGAGCTGAGAAATTTTCTTCTATGCCAATAGAAGCTTGAGTATATTCTCAAGTAAGTCCCCTAAGGGTGTGAATGTTCTTCGACGGTTAACCTCTCCGACCTTTTGGAATGGAGGATTTGAAGGTTGTACAAATGTTTGGAAAGGGGAATAATTTTTCCTCTGAATGTGCAGGTTTTGATTGCCTTTCTGGGTTTGACCTTGGAGTATAAAGGATACATATTCTTCCTTCTTTTTATGAACTCTCCGAGGATTATTCCTATAATTTCCAGCCTAAATATGCTTAGCCACGACTTCTAAAGCAGTTAGGTCTTAATCTTTCCAGACTTCAGCCCCATCTAAGCCATTTTTCTGTGTTTGGTCATCTCTGAGAATGGTTTCCCTATGCCTTCCATGACTCTTTCATAGAATGGAACTTCTTTTATATCAATGAATGCCATTACCATCTTAGTTTCTATCATTGATGGAATGACTTGAGCAACCAGGCGTCTCCATCTTTGGGCATATTCTCGGAATGACTTACTGTTCTGCTTTTCAACCTTGGTATTCTGATATCTGTCTGGAGCTATTTGTGACTGGAAGCTGTATTTATTTAGGAATGCATGAGCTAGCTCTTTCCAGCTATAAATTTTGGAGTTGTCCAGTCGAGCGTACCAGGCCCTAGCTTCTCCGGTAAAGCTTTTCTGAAATAACTGCATTCTCAGCTTCTCGTCCTCTGCATAGGATCTGAGTTCTAGAATGAATACTTTCAAATAAGTGTAAGGATTTCCCAATCCGTCATATTTTTCAAAATCCAGGATGTAGAACTTGTCCAGATAACGGGCCCCTGGAAAGATGCAAAGGTTTGAGTAATTGACACTCCCGTATGCTCTAGTCCCTTTGATTGACCGGATAATTTCTTCCATTTGCTGGAGTTTCATTCGGATATCACCAGTTTCTCGATCTTCTTTGAGATTGGTGATTTCAGGGGTTTTGTTGGTTTTCATTGTTTAGAGGCTCAGGTATCTGCGCTTCCTTTTTCTTGTCAGTACCCTGACCGCCACCTTGTTCGGAGGACTTTGGTTGAGTAGGTATCTGTTGACCCTTTGTACTTTTCTCTATTCTTTTAGGAAGACAGCTAATTCTTCTATCTGATTTTCGAGTCCCTCGAATTCTTCTCGAGACATGAAACATGTCCCCTGTTGGGTTCTTTCTTCCATGTTAGAGGATAGGCTCTGTGCCTTCTTAGATTTGGATCTGGTAATGGGACCAATCTTCTCTACAATAAAAGTAGGTAGTTTAGTCTTGATAGACACGAACAGGATGCATGTCATGCAATGTTAGTTTTTAGGGGTTTTTTAATATTTTCCTACAAAACAAATGTCAGTTGTTTTGATGACAGAATATCAGAACAGGATTTGATATTTGACAATGAATTTGAAAGAATTTACAACAATTAATATTTGATAGGAATTGACATTTAC
This sequence comes from Panax stipuleanatus, assembly GCA_020205555.1. Taxonomy (NCBI): domain Eukaryota; kingdom Viridiplantae; phylum Streptophyta; class Magnoliopsida; order Apiales; family Araliaceae; genus Panax; species Panax stipuleanatus. The sequence continues at coordinate 145,210,529 of CM035124.1, forward strand.
AACATTTGATATTTGACATGGAATTGAAAGGGAAAGGTATGAAGAGCCTTCCCTTCACGTTTGGTTTAACAGAGGTTGACCTATCTTAGGCTTACTCTCACGGGCTTTTCGGTATGAAGGTTCCCAGATCATCGCAACCAACTAGATGGGAGGTTAATCCGATATTTCAACTGGAGTGGAATCTGAGTGGCACCTTTCCTTGAGCCTCTCGGGAATATTTTCCTCTGAGTCCAATAATCAACAACCGAAGGGTTTGCCTCCTGATGGAGGAATCACACAACATGCATTCATCGCGTCTCACCACATGTAATATGATGACATTAGGTGAAGAACTAATATAAAGCGATGTAAAGAGACATTCATTCACATCCATTCAATGTAAAGACAACATTCACACACATGCAGATAAAAGGGATTTTGAAAAGATTAAAATGCGACTTAAGCCCTCTACTATCCCCAGCAGTGTCGCCACCTGTCGACGCCGGGAAAAATTTCCTCAATGTTTAGGTGTTTGGTTCTTACCCTTTATGTTTTCTATATAGTTTAATTTATCTTGCTTTAAAGAGTGAGATTTTAGGAAGAGACCGACATACAATAGCGACGATTTTGAAATATTTGATTTTATTGATTGGGCCAAATTAGATAGAGTCGCCAATTGGTATGAGTTAAATGGTTGTACCAACTCAACCGAATTTTGAAATGTTTTACAATATGACCCAATATGTGACTCCGTTTAATTGGTCTTGAAAATCGAGATTCATAGAGTTCAGGGGCTTTCTTAAGCGAGGGAAAGGTGTTAGGCACCCCCCGACTTCTGTGAAACACGGTTACCAATTCTTTTCATTCCCTAATCAATGTGTGTGTGTGTATTGCAGTTAATTGGGCCTAAGTGCTTTTTTTGAAAGTAGTGATGTGCTTCGTTGGACCTATATACGAAGGGTTTGATTTATTTAAAAATCCATTTTAAGCAAGAATATGAAAATGATGTTTTGAAAAGAAGTTTTCAAACCTTTTCATTCGTATAGGAATTAAAGCCCTTTGATACTTCTATTTTATTCCATATTAGGCTCATTTTAATTTTACTATTGAGATGCAAAGCATCTTCGACAAAATAATATATATATATATATATATATATATATGTGTGTGTGTGGTGTCGGGCTCCTTATAGGGATAAAAGCCATCGAAGTGAGCTCGGACACCACAACCACATTTTTCATTATTGCAGGGCCTCAAACCCGTATAACCATTTTAAGGCCCTGGATTTACAAGTACAAGGATTTGCAAGCTAGCTGTACAATCGAAAAGGTCCATCACGGGAACTGGATCTAGATTCATTGATTAAATCGTAGATCCTGTAGCTCCTAGGCTCATGATATCACATAAACAGCCTGTATAACGAATATACATCAATAAAACATATATCTATATGAATAGCTAATAGCTTTCGATTTCCTCTAGATATAGATCTAGGGTCACATGGTCACTAAATACTTAAAAAAACTAGAAACAAAACTAGATCTATACAGATGTTAGCCATTCTAGCTTTCATGTTCAAGTTTTATAACTTTTGAACCGGTTAAAAGCTAGATTTGGCTAGATCCAGTACAGATGTGATGCCCCCAAATTCAGGTACTTATACCTCGAATTCGGTGCTTCACGTTCTAATTCTATTATCGTACGAAAATCACCCACAACGAAATAATAGAGTAATTTACATTGTTATAATATAAATATTCTTGTCCCAAGGTCTCGTAACCGTTACTATAATAATACATAAATAAATCTAAGATATAACTTAAAACATAAATTAATCATTCCTTAATACATAATAATAATAATAACTTTTCTAATCTTAAAGGACTAAAGTTATTCCGTAGCCTTGCGCTTGCCTTTGTCATTCCCTGAGGTACTGCCTTGCTCTGCCTTAACTATAAAGTTTTTAGGGAAGAAAGAATGAGCAACAAATTTGCCCAACAAGTAATATAGCAATAAGGGTAATCAAGTATAAAGTTTGAAATTTTAAGGGTATAACAGTAAATAATTGTTCAGGAATAACAAGAAGTATCAGTTGTTCTAAATCTGTTCTTTGAATTTAAACAAGTGTCACTATGGACTAAAAGATAGCAACGAGATTCAAAGGTTTAATCATTTTAAAGTTTTAGAAGATTTAACACTGAGCAGTTACTTTGGACCAAGAACTCCTGCTAGAATTAACAGTATTTTACTGATAATCCAATAAAATAAGTATAATAGGTGATCAGCCCAAAATACCGTACGTTATGCATAACATTTAAATATGCTTGTTTGTGCGCACGTCATTTCCCCGACAATTATATAATTTCCTTTTCAAAGAGGGTTGTTCATCTCAGTAGATTAATAAGAGTCTGCACCAAGACAATTGGTTTGGATACCTTTCTAACACATGATATTAGTCTAGCCGGATCAAATAGCTTAGACAACGTTTTCAATACATTTAGGAACAATAAGTTCTATGCTCGCAACATGAATCAATATGAAAAATAATTCATATAAATATAAGTATTTGCTCAATGTATATACAGTTGATATAACAACAATTCGAAGTTTGCACAACATGAGATAAGGTTTACATACTTACATTCAATAAAAGAATGAAGTTAGGGAACTTGCCTTAAGCGTAGTTTACCAATCTATAGCTTTTCAACACCTTGAAGTCCTATTGTATTATAGTTATGTATATACATATATTCATTAGTTATTCATGCTCTATACATAAAACAACATTCTAATACATGTTTGATCACGTAAATTAATGACACGTATCAAGTTCTATCTTAGTTACAAAATCGGATCACACGCTAGCACACTATCAAAACGCGTAGCTACGTAACCACCATTGACTTGGCTCTTTTTGAAATTAAAATTGGAAATCCTTTATAAGTTTTTAACAAATTCTTGATTCTAGATAATCACAACACGAATAAACTCTTAAAACCTCATTGTAATCACATATTATAACTTAGAGTAGTATTATACACATGTTACAACTCTCAGATCGCAAATAATGTAGTTAGGTTTGGGAACGACGCAGCTACACTGTCCTCTGGCCAGACCAGAGTTGAGTTTTGATTACCTAGTTCTATCTCATTTCTTAGCATACATGGATATTAACACATAGCATATACACATGTTAAGGGGTCTTGGGTTTTACTAGGGTCATTTCAAGTTCACTTTTTACTCATTATGGCCTTAGTTGGAATTTTGACAAAATAATGTCAAACAAGTTCATGAAATAAAAGGCTAACTATATTGACCATTCTACCACGTAAAGATGTTATACCTTTTGTAATACGCATACTTGCATGTATTCACTTCATTTACACATAGTTAATATCATTCATCTCTTGAAACTTGTTTAAAATCATACTTGAATTACCTTCATTGTATCTACTAGGTGAGTGTACATATAGGTTATGTTTAGTCACATTAGGTGTACGAGCATGTCATATCACAAGTTCAGAATATCACTACACAATGTAAATAAAGCTTAGTTTGAAAAAAGTTCGGGTTTACCTCTAAAAGTCCTTATAAATCATGCTAATGCTAGTTGATCATATGCAAGACAACTTTTAAACCATATTTCCTGTATTACTAAGCCATATACGCATGCTAACAAGGTCAAGATTTTAAAACACATAAGTTTCATCAATTTCACTTTCAAAACTCCTTGTTTCCCTTTTAGAAAACATACATTAAGCAACTAAAACAATTGATCATGGTATGTAAGGTGACTCTAAACCACAAGCTAATCTTATTTTCATGCGTGACTAAGCCAAACAAACATGTCCATGATAACAAAATATAGCATAAGTCAGAATTCAAGAGTGGTGTACGGCGTAGCTGCGCTGGTTTGAACTGTAGAAGGGACGCAACTGCGCACTTCCTGGGCAGAACTAGGAATGGCTCTACTCTTGTAGAACTCAAACCCATACAAGAAATTCTTTATGTAACATGTTCAAAATCAACCACATTACTACCATAAAAGCATATAAGCTCAGCTAACATGTTGATAACAATTCACAATTCAAATCATCATCAACTTAGGATAATTCTAACAATTCTTAAAGCTTGAAATTAAGGGGTGAGTATGAACATTACCTCTGTGAAGTTAAATTTGTTAACTGTGGGTCCTAATCTCAGACTCCTCTCTAACTCGAGACACTCACACTCTATATTGAACTATAAGAAGATTTTAACAGTTAATAGAGATGGGAAGAACTTTAATTTATAGAAAATCCAATACCCATACAAAAGCTTTGTCCACCATTTCAAACTAACAGGAAGAAGAATGAGAAGATGGGTAATGGTGATTTGGTGGAATAGTGGCATTACACTATTGGAGCCACTCCCCATTCATCATTTGATTTTGCTGAGAATTAAAATTGAAGGGGAATAGGCCAATGGCCTAGTATACGTCTGATTATAAAATGGGACTATGAAATTGGGACAACTCTATTGCCCTCTTTATTTACCAGCAAAATGGGTCTTTTACTACTAAGGTCAACTCCCTTTTGGGTTTACAAATGCAATTTTAATGAGGTAATATTATTACATTGTGATAAGTTGGGGGAATATATACACATAATCATATAATCCATGTACCTTGGGTTAGTTCAATTAATATTTACAATAGGTCTGAATATAATTTGGTTGGGTACTAACAACCCGTTATTTTCCATAAAACTGTATTATTTCAATTACACATAAACATGGAAATAAATATTTAATAGTAAATATTTACTTACTTGAATTTATTATCTCCCATATATTTAAAATACACATTTAATTATCCCTCCACACATCATAATGTCACATAAGCTTCTTTATATAACTTAGTAGAATTATATAATTCAACTCACTTTTATTATATAGTTTTATATAATATTTATTTACCTTCTAATTCCACACCTTATTTTATAATTAATGAATGAAGCAACTCTATTATATATGACTACACATTACATGCTATTGCACATAGACAGTAATTAATAATAATAGAAATTAGTTTATCGCATTATTTTATTATTTACTCATTAATATAATATGATAGTACTAATTAACTCCATCATTAAATTATTTCTTCATTAATTTAATTAAACCATCACTTAGTCCACCATTATGCCACACAAGGCATATCACTTAAGCTTAAATTAAGCTTTTCATTCCATATTACCCAATTATCATATACTTATCCAATTTCGATTAAATTATCCCATCCCTTATTACAACAACAACACACACACACACACACACACACACACACACATATATATATATATATATATATTCAAATAAATATTCAAACCTTTATTAATTTAATTATTAATATTATTCAAAAAATTCACGGATATTACATCATCCCCCCTTATAAAAATTTTATTCTCGGAATTAGTACAAGGTTACACAAATAGATGGGGGTAGTCCCTCCTCATCTTATCCTCTAACTCCCACGTAGCCTTCTCGGCGTTGTGGTTTCGCCAAATTACTTTTACAGAAGATATGACTTTGTTTCTCAAAGTTTGTTCTTTCCTATCTACTATTTTGATAGGAATTTCATCATATGTCAGACTCTTCTCTACATAATGGGCTCATAGGATATCACGTGCTTATAGTCGGGTTTGTATTGACATAATACGAAAATGTGAAATACTTTATGAATGTGTTCCAGTTCAGGTGGTAAAGCTACCTTGTACGTCACTTCGCCTACTCTCTTCAAAACTTTGAACGGTTATATGAACCTTAGACTCAATTTCTGTGACATCCCGAATTTTTAAGAATTTATAAATGAGAATTTAATAAATAAAATTCTTATTATGAGATGTTTCGAGTTTGAGTATATGTATACGTGTCATATATCGTGAAATATGTGATTTAGTGTGAAGAGAATTGTATATTTTAATTTTAATATTTATTGAAGTAAATAAATATTTTAATTAAATTATTTATTGAGATTATGTGATTATTATGGAGTAATGTAATTAAGTGTAATATATTAATTAAATAAATATTTAATATTTAATTTAATTAACGTAATGATTTTATGTTATAGTTCTAATTTAATTGGGATAATTAAATTAGATGAGTTATGTGATGAGTGTTACGTGAAATTATAATTAGCGAGTAATTATAATTATGTGACAATTTTATGTGATAAATTGATGTTAACTTTTAATTAATTAAATTAGAATGTTAAGATTTAATTAATTAAAAGTGTAACATCAAGAATATGTGTTAAAGGATTTATTAAAAAGAATTAAAAGAGTTTTTAAAACCTTTTCCCAAACAAGGCCCTTACTTTTGTTTTAAACCTATTTTACCCAAACAAGGCCTTAACTACTAAAAATCTATTTTTTAAAATAACTTGTTTTGCCAAACAAGCCTTAGGACTTTTAAATTCTAAATGTGTAACCTATATTATTAATTGTAATTATTATAATTATGGTCATTATGTTATAAGTTATATATGTATAATTATATAATATATGTATATGTAAGTTATACCTATATTACAATATACGTTAGATGGCTAAGTGTTAGTCAGTTAGAAAAGAGAAAAGAACAAAACAAAGAAGAGAAGGAAAAGAGAAGAAGAGGGAAGGAAGCTTGAGATAGCATCATCCCCTTTGTTCCAATAAGCAAAGCAAAAGGTAATAATTTAGCCCTAGAAACTCTAGTTTATTATTTCTTGAGTTCTTTATAAAAGAATGGATTTTTATGATTTAATTTGTTAAGGAATTTATTATATAGGTTCGTGAGTTTTCAGTAATCAAATCCATGAAAACAAGTTTTACATGGAGAATTGTGTTCTTATGAGTTTTTATTATATTGGTTGATTTTAGAATGGTAAATTGATGATTTAGTTATATGTATTAATATGCAACATTGAAAGATGTTCATGATAATAGTTTCAATAATGAAAATAATACATGTATTGTGAATTTAATTGGTTGAGAATTGGATTTATGGTGAATTATTTTGATAAAAGTATGAATTTTATGAAACTAATAAAATTGGTTTTTAAAACCTTTAATTTTGATTTTGTAAATGAATAATGTGAGTTGATTATGAAGATTAAGTTTAAATTACGATAATATATCATGAAACGAACAAAACATGCTTTGAATCATGTGATTCGGGTTAAAAACGAACTCACAGTGTTCATTTTCGTCAAGAACGCTTAATAATGGTATTTTCTTCAAAATCATGAAAATTAGGTGGGTTTATTATGTGTTGTGGTATTATTATATGTTAAAATCATGTTAGAAGTGTAGGATTTTGATTGTATAAAGTTTCATGTACATTGTGTTAGTTAAAATCGGACTTTGGTGCGAATAAATAAGCCAAATTAGCATATTACTCTGCAAGTTCGGAGTCGGGGAGCCCAACAGCAAGGTTCCCCGCCCCAGCGGGGTTTTTAGCCTTGTGGGACTCGCACCAGCGGCATAACATGCTGTCCGGAGTGGTCCAAGTGTTGTAATGCAAAACTACTTTGACCTCTTGTAGTAAAACAACCATAACTTTTTCATACGAACTCCGATTGAGGAGATTCAAGATGATCCGGAACGAGCACGAGTATACCTACAACTTTTGTTCTTTAACTTTTTTGATTTGAGGTCGTTAGCAGGAGTCAACATGGTCATCTTTATGACTGATGCGTATTCAGAGGCAATCAGAAGGGCGTCGGACATGCATATACGCAAGTATAGTACTGTCGACGATAATAGATGTTGTTATAAGTTATAAAACATGAATGTTAGTAAATCTAATGATTCTTAACATTAATAAATGATGTATTAGATAAGTTATGAAAGCACACTAAGCATACACAAGATAGACGATTGGGGCATGTGACGAATGAACGTCGAAACGCCGTGACAAGTGTTAATGAACATTAAAAGTGTTTTAAGTCAAATGAAATGAACATTATAAGATATAGAATGGGGTTAATATAAAACCAATATGGAGTCTTAGCAAGACTTAAACACTTGAATGAACTTCAACTATGACTAATAAGAAATATAGTAAGATATAAGTTGAAAGTTAACACAATCAAATTGAACATTGTGTATTGATAGTAGGAAGGGTTATGAGATGTAGATTAAAGTTTACATGACAACTACTATGCGTTGCTATGTGACTAATAGTTGATGTGCATGATTATATAATTGTGTAGGGCACGTGAAGTGCAAATAGCTATAAGCTGTAATCTGTTATTGGTAAACAACGATCAAGGCAAGTCTTTCAGTTCCTATTTTCTACGTGAACTTGATGATGAATTGTGTTAAACTATTTTGCAAAGAGCATGATATGTTAAACATATATGTTGCAAGCATGAAATGTTAAAGTCAATTTATGACTATATTGATTGATTAAAGAATGTTGATTGAGTAAGGAACTCAATCTTTATATTTGTTATCTGAATTAAAGCCTGTATGCCATGTTACTTTGATGATCATGAGATGTATGTTGAGCATGTTATTATGTGTTATGTGATGCATGAAAACTGTTAGGTTTTGTTGAGCTGTCGAGCTCACTCTTGCAAATAACCACTTTTGCAGGTTAAGGATGCAAGGTAATGATGCATGCTAATTGAATGTTAAGATCAATAGCGATGCAAGAAATTATTTATTCTAGATGAGTAATGTGTTGTTTTGGATGTATTATACTTGTTAAAGTTGTAAAGTTGAGCTATCCGATGTATAGTGGATATTGCTTGTGATGTAATACTTTGTATAGTAACTTAGAGGAAGCGTTTCATGTAATAGAATTGAATCAAATATTTCTAATGTAAAGGTTGTGATTCAGGGCAATAAAGAAAGATTGTATAAAAGTTTTAAATATTCTGTATTTTTAGTGATTTTAATATCGAATATTGATATAAAGATATATTAAAGTTGTATTGTTAAATGATCGAGAATGAGAATTATATTGTAAGAATTTTGGGGTCGTTACAATTTCCCTTTCCTTGCCGAATCGTATTTTCCCTTTTTAAGGAGACACTTTTAAAAATACGAAACTGTTAACTTCAAATTCTCAGTCCTATCGATGCAAATCTACGTACTTCTTCTGAAGATCTTGAGCTGCTACCAATCTGGCTCTTATTGTTGTCACTACATCGGCTGTTTTTTGAACTAATTTTGTTCCCAAAATTTGTCGTTCTCTGACTTCGTCCCAACAAAACGGTGTTAAGCACTGTCTTCTATAGAGAGCTGGCACCCAAACTCCACCTTCAAATCTCAATATATCGTCCTTATCCAGCTTGAACTTTTCTTCTTCATTTTCTACTATCCTCTTCTTTTTCTTCTCGCACTCTCCGTCCTCCTCTTGTGATTCCTTTATTCTATCCAATTATGTCAGATGAGCTTTCATTACATATAATTTTCTCTCATACCTTCCAGATTCCATCACTTCTATTTCTAATCTCTCCATTTCTCTTATTAACTCCTCCTGAGATGTCAACACAAATAACTTCTCCCTTCCTTTTCTACTCAATGCATCGGCTACTACGTTTTCTTTTCCCGGTTAATAAAGAATTTCACAGTCATAATCCTTGATTAATTCCAACCACCTCTTTTGTCGCATATCTAACTCCTTTTGTGTAAAGATATATTTCAAATTCTTGTGGTCTGTGTATATCTCACATTTTTCTCCGTACAAATAGTGCCGCCAAATCTTCAACGCAAAAACTACTGCCGCTAACTCCAAGTTATGATTAAGGTATCGCCTTTCGTAATCCTTCAACTATTCTGATGCATACGCAATGACCTTGCCATGTTGCATTAGCACACAACCAAGTCCTTTATGTGATGCATCACTATACACAACGAAGCCTCCCGCATCATCTGGCAATGACAATACAGGCGCCTCGCTCAACCTCTTCTTCAACTCCTTGAAACTTTCTTCGCAATTTTCCTTCCAAACAAACTTCAAAGTCTTCATCGTTAGATTGGTCAATGTGGTCGCTATCTTAGAAAAATCTTGAATAAATCTTCGATAGTACCTAGGCTAACCCTAAGAAACTTCTCACCTCCGTTGGTGTCTTTTGTTATTCCCAATTACTCACTGCCTCCTCCTTCGCAGGTTTCATTGAAATTCCATCCTTGTCTATCACGTGTCCTAGAAACTGGACTTTCTCCATCTAAAATTCACACTTCAAAAACTTTGCGTACATCTTCTCCCTTCTTAGCGCTTCTAATACCATTTGCAGATGTTCGACGTGTTCTTCCTTTATCTTCGAGTAAATCAAGATGTCGTCAATGAAAACTACCACAAACTTATCCAAGTATGGCTTGAAAGCTCTATTAATCAAGTACATGAATGCTACTGGAGCATTAATCAATCCAAATGACATCACCAAAAACTCGTAATATCTGTATTAGGTTTAGAATGTCGTCTTCGGTATGTCCTCTTTTCGTACCTTTAGCTGATGATAACCCGTTCGCAGATCTATCTTGGAAAAACATTTTGCTCCCTTCAACTGATTGAAAAGGTCATCTATCCTCGGTAATAGATATATATTCTTGATCGTTACTCTATTCAACTCTCGATAGTCGATACAGAGCCTCATCGATCCATCCTTCTTCTTGACAAACAACACTGGTGCTCCCCAAGGGGACACACTCGACTGAATATAACCCTTATCTAGCAATTCTTGTAATTGTATCATCAATTCCTTCATTTTTACCGGCGCCATACGATATGAAGCTTTTGAAATCGGTGCAGTTCCTGGTGCTAAGTCTATCACGAATTCGATTTCCCTATCTGGCGAAAGGCATGGCAGATCGTCAAGAAGTACGTCTTAAAATTCTCTCACTACAGATATATTCTTCATTTCTACTCCTTTTCTCTGAGTATCCACAACATAGGGTAAATAACCTACACATCCTTTTCTTAACAATTTTTGGCCTGCATCATAGTAAGGTAACACGATTGCCTAAGCAACGAGCTACCATGAAACACCACCTTAGACCGGTCCGGAGTCTGAAGGTTCACACTTTTCTTCTAACAGTCGATTATCGCAGCATGGTTGTATAGCCAATTCATTCCTAGTATTACGTCAAACTCTCCCAATCTAATTGGAATCAAGTCTAAACTTAGTTTGTGTCCTATAAGGTTTGCACAACAATTTCGGTAAACAAATTCTGCGGGGATTACTTCCTTATTTGAACCTTCTATGTTCAGCTGGTTTTCTAATCGTTCTTGTGGTAAGTTTAATCGACTAGCAAAATCTTCAAACACAAAAGAACAGGTAGCACCCGAATCAAATAATACATAAGCATTTATATTATTGATTAGGATAATACATGACACCACGTCCTTCACAGTTATTGCGTCCTGGATGGTCATGTTAAATGTTCTGGCAGTTGATCAGTTAGATTGCGTAGGTCCACCAATCATCAGCTTACTGCCTCCTCCCTGATGGCCTCTTCCTTCACTGCTCCCATTCTTTGGACAGTCCTTGATTTATGTTCGGTGGAGCTACAAGCAAAACATCCCTTGATCGTTTTTGGTTTTGGGCAGTTCGATGAAATATGCCAATCCTGGCCGTAGTTGTAACAAATACTGCATCCGTTCCAGCACTCCCCTTGGTGGTTCTTCCCACACTTCGAGCATCCCTCATCTCTCTTCTTAAACCCTCGATGACTTCCTGCTTGATGGTTGTTTCTATTGTTATTGTTGTTATACCACTTTTCTTTCCTAGGTTATTTCCTCCACTACTGCTTCCTCCACGACTCTCTCTTCCATTGTTCTTACTCTTCTTCTCCTTATTATACTGGCTTAAAGCCTCACTACCTCTTTTCGTAATGATGGCCTTTTCCAACAGTATGGCGAATGAGTCAATTTGGAGAACTGACACATTGTTGAACAACTAAGGTTTCAGTCCTAGTTCAAAGCGTCTAGCTTTTCTCTCTTCGGTGTCCACTTGATGCGTGGCAAATCAAGCGATTTTGTTAAACTTAGTCGTGTACTGTGCCACCGTCATCTCCCCTTGTTTTAATTTTAAGAACTTTACCTCCATCCTATTCTTCATGATCTTCAGAAAGTAATTTTTGAAGAACAATGTCTTAAACCTTTCCCAGTTTATAACTCCTTCTCCCACTCTCTGCTAATTAGCCTCCCACCAATAGTTTGCTTCTCCCTTCATCATGTACGTAGCGAACACAGTCTTTTGATCTCCCCCCACACGAGCAATGGTGAATGCCTTCTACATCTCTTTGATCCAAGTCTGCACCTCTATAGGATCGGTTGTACCCCTGAATTCTAGAGGTTCTACACTCCTAAAGTCTTTAAAGTTGGTTACCGGAATCGCTTGTGGGTTTTTGCGTACTGGTTCATTGTTTCTCCCTCGAAGGGCTTCTCTTAACAAGTAGACTAATCATTGAATATGGTCTACTTGCTCTCTCTCATTATCGACTGATTCCTCCGATGCTAATAGTCTACGTCTGGGCGGCATTTTCTACATTACAAAATTTAATTCTTATTATCTAATTATATTCTTTAAATACTTCTTTAATGCAAAAGAAAAATTTTATAACACGTTTCTGAAATAAGAACATTTATATTCATATGTCAAATCATTACATCGATATGATCATTTCCTAGCATACTTTTATAAATGTCAATATATATCCCCTAATATCACAAAAGATGTGGAAACACTGACATACTACCCCTCTAACTTGAACCTACTCGGGTTTACATAGTTATCCCATATCTCACACAAAAGATTGGGATTTCACAACGATACATACACAACATATTTATACTACTGGACACCTACCTGAACAAGTTATCCCAAAATCCCGCGCTTCACTACGCTTTTGTACTCAACCTGCCCTATGTGTGCCATCAAATCCCTACTCATGGTATGTCGGGTCTGTCCTTGCTCCGCCGGGTAATGGTATACACCATCGATCAATCTCTCTATGGCAGAGTGAAAAATATTGCCCATCTTGTTCATCTTCCTCTTCTTACACTTCACCTCATCTTCCAAGTCTTTGGCCCTATCATTAGCTTCTTCCCACTTCTCCTCGAAGTGGATCCTCTCCATAACCTCTAGTTCAAGCTGAGTCCGAAAAGCCTCCTTCTCGACTTTCTCGCTCAACTCCCTCTGTTCGGACTCCTCTAGCTTACCCACCAGTCCCACATTTCTATTTAGTAAATGGTGAAAAAGGGTTCCCATCTGCGCTCCCGCTTCCTTACGATAGGCAATTTCTACCTCCATCTCTTGCATCTCAAGTTTCCTCGTAAGGTCCACATCCTTCAGTTTTTGCATCTTTGTCTGTCTCTCCTGAGCCTCGGCCACTAACTCCTAGACTCTGTATTCCAACTACAAAATTTGCTCCTCATATTCTCCTAATATCCGGTCCTCGAACGTGGTCTCGTCGAAATCTCCCACGGGCTCATCCTCCATGGGTTCCTCCTCGATATTCGACTCTACGGGATATAGCTCCATCTCCTCGTCATCCTAATCATCGACAAGAGCCACTGGTGAAATGGGCTCTGCTATCAAAGGTGTCTCATACACCACAAGTATATCATGTGGCTCCTCCTCTACGATCTTATTAGGGCCTCCCAAATCCGACATCCTACAACCACAAACACTAGACAACAACCAACAAACTCCATTAGAATGTCAAATAAATCATAAATTCATTGAATGGAATGAACATATTGAAAGTAGTATGCATACAAGCCAATCATGTATGATGATAAATTATATACTTTGGAAACGATCTTATTTATTTATTAACAAAAGTATTCATTTATTAAAGGCATTTAATTATCTACATGATGTTATTTTTATAATATGTAGTTTTAAGCAATGCTTTTAGAATCATGATGTTGATCATGCTACTGATATCTAAATTATTAGATAGCTTAAAACTAAAATAGTTCCCAATCGATGGATTACTAAAAAGGAGAATAGTAAATTCGGATAAATTGGTACATATGTTGCTTGCTTATTGGATGAGGATGATTGATCTCATGATCATTTTGAAAGTAGTCTGCATACAAGCCAATCATTTATGATGATAAAGCATATACTTTGGAGAAATTCTTATTTATTTATTAATAAAAGTATTCACTTATTAAAGGCGTTTAATTATCTACATGATGCTATTTTTTATAATATGTAAATAATCCATAGTTTTAAGCAATGCTTTTAGAATCATGATGTTGATCATGCTAATGAGATCTAAATTCTTAGAAAGCTTAAAACTAAAATAGTTCCCAATCGTTGGATTGCTAAAAAGAAGATTAGTAAATTCGGATAGATTGGTATATATGTTGCTTGCTCATTGGATGAGGATGGTTGATCTCCTGATCATTTGTGTGGAGATAATAAATCAAGTATGTAGGTGCTTATTGGAGAATAAGTTCACTGAACGTGACTCGCTATGGAATACCTAATGGAGTTTTACTTACCTGTCAATAAGAATTCCTAATGTGATAGTAGTACAAATGATCCTTGGACTTGAGATCATCATAGTATCTTTTGTGTAATGAATTATACTTTGACTTATTCCTTAAGACCCTTAGGGTATATCAAAGGGTATGCTTGGGTATAATAAGTTACATAAGGAGATAATGAATGGTCAATAAAGAATCTGTCACTTCTAGTAAAAGAAGAGATATGTCCTATGTCATCGTTAAATGATAACCCAGTAGTCCTTGGCCGTGGCAGAATAAAATTAGAAAGGAGTTACTAATTTGCATTATTTGGAGTTGTGCATTTTCTAATCGAAATACATATAATTAAATAAAATAAGACTTGACACTAATTCTATGTCTTATATTTAATTAGGACATTGTATGGTGGAAGGATTGAATTGTACAGTAACTATTTACTCACAGGTTCTTTTATGATTAATACTGAAATCTATATTATCTAAAAAGTCGTTGATCACTAGGGAGGCTTATCCCTATTGTAGAATAAATATTATTTATTTAAATAGATTGTTAGTTTAATTTATTTATTTAAATAAGATTAGAATTTTTTTAATTGATTTATTCACAACCGGTTTAATACGAAGAACCTAAAGGGTCACACCATAAAAGAAAGAATAATTATTTAAGAAGGTAATGGCATAATCGTAATAATGCATTAAGTGTAATTAATTTAATCTATGGTGATAGAATAAATTAAATAGCTTAATGTTTATTATTTAATATTTTGGACATATTAAATATAAATTAATAAGAGGAGTCTTATTAATATTATTACAATTATTATTATTTTAATTTGTAAAGGAATTTATGAATTAATTTAATATTAATACTCTCATTTATTCCTAATAAGATTAGGAGGTAAATTAATTAAAGGAGTTTAATTAATTAATTCCAATATGATTGAGAAGCCTAATTAATTAAAGGAGTTTAATTAATTAAATGAAAACCTATTTCTAATAGGATTAGAAGGGTTAACCAATATCTATATAAGAGAAATCTTATGTTAGATATCAATTGATGCAATTTAATTGTTGGAGAGTACTCCTTTTCTATAAAGGATAAAAAACTAGGGTTTAGCCAACTACCATCCTTCTTGAATAATTTATTTTCCTTGGTAGATCACCTTTAGATGCCAAACACTTGGGCGGCTAACGTTGATTAAAGGAAGGAATCTACCTCGAATATTCAATGAGATCGCGACGAACAAGGAGTTGAACTTGTACCTGTGGAAGTTTCGTTCTACAAGGGTATGATTCCATAACTTCTTATTTATCGTTTTAAATTAATAATTTGCATAAAAGATGATCCGGGTAATGGTTTTGTAGAAATGTTTTAAACTCTGATATACCATGCTTCTGTTTATTTTGCAATTTGATTGCGCCCATGATTTCGTACAAACCCAACAGTGGCATCAGAGTTAAACATTTATGTAATTATTAATTATTTTGTTTCTATATATATGTATGGGTATATTTTTAGAATAATTTATTGGGCATAATTAATTGTATAAAATTATTTTTTATGAAAAAAAGGGAATCACGAATTTTTTTGGGGGACTAGTCACGTTACAAATATATATATACTATTAACGTGATTCATTCAAAAAAAAGGAAACTGGAGGATTTTTAAAAATAAGTAATCACTTAAGTTACTTTACTATTATATATATAATAACGTATATATATATATATTATAATATTCTTAATAATTTTATAATTAAAATAAAAAGTTTATTTAAATCTTGAAATTGGATTTCATGCAATTTAAAATTGCCCATTAACTGATACTCATATATATATGGAATGTTTTAATTAATGAGATGAATATTTATTTATTGATGCATATGGTGATATGTATGATAATAAATGGGATTGATTATGGGACTATTGACCAATGTAATTGGATTTTATTTTAGTTGAATGCTTGAATGAATGTGTTTTATTAAATGGGGTCTGTAGGGATTTCAACACATAAACGCAGCGAAAATTAAAATTTTTCGAAACCCTAAAACAGGATCCATGCGAAAACATATTAATTCAGAGGTTTAAATTTGTTTTATCAATTATTCAAGCCTGAACAGAGATGATGGAAATTCTGAAACTGCTTCGAATCTTCAATGCAATCCAAAGGAACTGCGTCTCTACGGTATCCACACGAACGTCCCGCGAATCATCACACGATCTACAGCAAGCAAAATGCGGTATTAGCCGCCAAGAATCTGGACTTTCTCAATTTTTCTCTCTAGTCTCTCTCTAAGAGCGGTTAGGGTTTTTGATAATAATGAATACCCTAAAAACGGCTGATATATCATATATATATATATATATATATATATATATATATATATATATATATATATATATATATATAGCAGTTAAAGTAATTAACCAAAACTTAATCCAATTAGAAAAATAAAATCCAAATTTATATACATATATATATATATATTATATATCTTAATTAAGTCTTACTTAATTAATATACATATATATAAAAATTATCCTATTAATTTAAATTCGTAATTTAAATACTATCACTTATATTAATATATTTAAATCCTTACAATTTAAATTAATTTCCTTTTAATTACGTTCTAAGTGTGTGACCCTATAGGTTATTATTATGTTAGCAATAATTTTAAAATTATATTATAAAATTATAAACAGTGAGCGACATCTAGTAATGCATCACTGCTACCCAAATAATAATAAGATTGGTGATTCGATACAACCTTTTCGTGACCAATGTTTCAATCTAATTTAATCCTTTTAACCTTGATATCCTAGATTAAACTAGAGGCATAAAATGTGTCATCCTCTTCATAATTTAATCTGAGTTTTCTTGATCGATGAGTAGACTATATGAAAAAAAATCACTATTTGAGTATGGCCATGCATTTCATAGTCCTACTCAATCAAGAGGCCTATGGATATCACCCCTAATATATAGGAGGGTTAAATTCCATCTAGATCACTCATATTCCTCACACGATTCATGATGTACCCAATAATCACCTTTATTGTCCACCCTATTAAAGGTGACCTTTGATGATATCAAAGTACATAAGTTTCCATATAGTAATATAGTGATTTCAGGTTGAAGGATCATTACATCATTGTCACTATGAGAATTGCTTATGACACTTTGCATAATGCTCCACGTAGAATTCTCATGGTGGGTCTGTCCAGTACATAGTTCTCTAACATGTACCTATGCATTGACTCAATATCTCATATATTTATGACCAATGAGATTTGGCCATCAGTCAATCCACATACTAGTCTCAATGTATCATTGTTGTCCCATTAACAATGACACTCGACTAGGGACATTTAAGAGTAATGATACTAATTGTAATTATATGATCTCATGTTCAAGTCACATACTTGAAGCAATATAATTTGTATCACTATTCTAAGGGCTTTTATTATGTTAACATTTATATAACGCAGTAAATAAAGCCATAATAAAATAATTCATTTATTCAATCAAATATAATATCAAAAATATTAAGCAATTACATCAAAGAATTGGCCTCTAGGGCATAAACTCTAACAGGGTCTGCGTACCTCGTCTTCTCTGATTTTTCTTGATGTAAAATTCTATCTCTCTCCTATGTACTTCCCCTTGACTGCTGATCAAGGTTTCTATTTAAATTAAATAGTTTATGTAATAGACACTACAAGAAAAAGCTATAGTTCCGACGAAATTTTCCCTCGGAGATAGGCCTATTCCGTCGAACCTAACCTATTCCCGACGAAAAATTTCGTCGGACATGCCGTCGTATATACACGCGTCGAAAATAAGTCTGTCGTAAATTCTATCGAACATTACATATCTTCGACAGGTTTATTTCTGACCACATTCCGTCGGACCTACACTATCTTCGACGGATGAGTTACGACGGACATATACCGTCGAGGATAACATCTATTATTTTCGACGAAAAATTCTCTCGGACATAGACCATTCACGACGAAAAAATAATTTATTAAAACTGTAATTACTTTTTAATTTCGACGGATATGCCCTCAGAAATAGCTTACTTCCAACGAAAAATAAAATTATTAAATAAATACGAAATTAATTTGGTTTTATAATTCCGACGGAATATCCCTCGGAAATAGCCTATTCCGTCGAAGTTAAGCAATTTTTTTTTATAAATAATTTTTCTGAAAATGCAATATCCAGGTATTTAAACCCATATCTGTACCTGTAACCTGTTTTATTCCAATACAGCCAGACAACAATATATTTCACATTCAACAACAAATGTAATTCAAAGAACATGTACCAATTCACAACAACAAACGTAATTCTAAAAACTTGTACCAATTCACAACAACGTAATCTACTAACTGATCATCATCAATATCACAAACTAACAATAACAAATATAAGCTAATGTATCATCAGAGGCCCAACTAAATTTATACAAATGTTCTACAAATGAATGAATACAACGTAATCTCATTATACAAACACAACTATATAAACTATACATACAAATGAACTAGAATGAATAACATATAAAAATGAACTATAATCTAGTAGTATCATCATCGGGCGGAGGTGGACGACGCATATCTGGTGTATGAAAATCTCTGTCGTCCTCCTCCTCGTCGTCGTCAAACCGATCGTCATCGCCGCCAGCCAGCTCGTCATCGCCACCCTGCTGAAAAAATTATAAATAAAAATCATTAGTCCGTATATATGTGAGAATTAACAAGCTAGCTTTAAATGAAAATAACATAAACAATAAGAATACCTGAGAAGGCGGGGGAGGACGAAAAGCCTACGCTTATAAATTGTATACGCTTATAAGCTGGGTTAGAAGCATACGCTTCCTCTTCGAATGAACTGCGTAAATAGTAAAATGTCTTTAACATATAGATGACTACACTTATAAATTGCACTAAATATCATAAATAATTATTCATACCTGATGTATCTAGATACTTCGGGCATATTTAGAAGCACGTATGTAGATACAATCTTCAACTCTTTGTCGCTTAAGAAAGTCTGCGTCTCATGGCCAAAAGGCTTAGCCGGATATGTGAATACAGCTAACTCATCATCAGTATGAGACAATGGACCAACGACCTCATTTCTACTTAAACGATTGTGCTTCGTTGAGACAACATCGTCAAAATACAATGAACAGAAATTGACAAGTTCTTCCTCCGTATAGCGTTCAGCAATAGAACCCTCTACACGAGCTTTGTTCTTCACCTTTTGTTTTAATCGGATCATATACCTAAGACAAATACGTATGAGTATTATTTGTATGATGAGAAACATAAAGCAATTTGTAATTTATATTACCTCTCAAAAGGATACATCCACCGCTATTGCACCGGTCCTCCAAGTTTGAGTTCATACGGTAGATGAATAGGCAGATGTTCAATCGAGTCAAAGAATCCTGAAGGAAAGATCATTTCGAGCTTGCAAATGGTACTAACAATATTTTTCTCCATCTGCTCCACATCAGTGTACTTAATTACAGTTGAGCAAAGATCTCGAAAGAAATTTAAAAGTTTGGTCAATGCATCCAAAACTTTTCTGGGTAACATCTCATAAAATGCAATTGGGATCAACTTCTGCATGAATACATGACAATCGTGACTCTTGAATCCAGAAATTTTCAATTGCTCGACCTTATAACAACGTGTTATGTTCGATGTGTATCAATTTGGAAGCTTCAACCCACTAACCCACTTACACACGTCTTCAACTTGTTGCTTAGTAAGACAATATGGAGCTTTCGGTTTCGTATTATTAGGGCGAAGCCACAATTATGGCCTAATGTTCAATGCCTCCAAATCTTTCCGAGCGTTGTCATTGTCTTTGGTTTTACCACTCGCATCTAGCACAGTGTAAAACAAGTTCTCGAAAACATTCTTTTCGGTATGCATGACATCTATACAATGACGAACTGAAAGTGTGCCCCAATACGGTAACTCAAACCATATGGGCGAGTGTGTCCAATTATGAGTCTTCCCGTACCCGACTGCTCTCAATTTACTGTGCTCTTTCCCCGGCAAAGGAAAATTATGCTGGTTCAACCATCCCAAGACCTCACTGCCCGACAGTCGACCAACAACCCCCTTCTTCTCTGTCTTTCTGTTGAACTGTGCAGATATCTTTCTATAATTGTGATCAAGAGGCAAGAATCTACGGGCAGTTCCAAAGAAAGTACATTTCCGCCCATGCTGCAACTGATTACCTTGCACATCCCCCATACACACTGGACATGACAGCTTCCCGTGGGTTGACCAACCACTAACCATCCCAAGAGCCAGAAAGTCAGTGATAGTCCATAACAGGGCTGCCTTCATCACAAAATTCTCGCTTTTTGATTTATCATAAGTCTGGACCCCCGTCTCCCACAACATCTTTAGTTCATCTACTAACGGTCGAAGGTACACGTTAATGTCTTTTGTAGGACTTTTATCCCCTGGTATGAGTAAAGTCAAGAACAAGTACGGATCCCTCATACACATCGACGGTGGAAGATTATAAGCGACCATAATCACTAGCCAAACTGAGTACGGCTGACTAAAAATATTGAAAGGGCAAAAGCCATCAGTAGCTATGTCAAGCCTAACATTTCTGACTTCTTCCGCAAACTCAGGATAATTTGCATAAAATCTCTTCCATTCATCTCCATCCACTGGGTGAGTCAGCTGACCAGGCACGACATCCCTTGTTCGATGCCAACTCATATGTTGAGCCGTATGAGACGACATGAACAGCCGCTGAAGCCTCGACGCAAGAGGAAAGTACCGTAAGATCTTCCTGGGAACATGTTTCTCCTTCCCCCCACGTTTTGTCACCTTATAGCGCGAAAAGCTGCATATATCACATTGTCCCTTATCTCTGTCCTCCCCATAATATAACATGCAATCCTGCTCACAAGCATCAATTTTCTGATACCCCATATTTAACCCTTTGACCATCTTCTTCACTTTGTAATAATTTGCAGGAAGAGTATGATCCTTGGGTAAGAACTTTCCAACAATGGCAAGCAAATCGTTTAAACCTCTCTCACTACAGTCGTGCTCATTCTTGTAGTGTAAAAGCATCGTCACTGCAGAAAGCTTGGTGTCCGTATCATTTCCCGGATACAACGAGACCCCAGATTCAGATAGCAACTTATAAAAGGCAGCAGCTGTATCATTTGGCACTTGCTTAGCACTGCTTGAAGACGGCTCATTTTCAGCCCAGTCAATATTAGTAGGGCCAAAAGCATCGACCAACATCTCCACCGGATCATAGTTTTCGGCGTATGAATCCCGTAGGATATCTATCCGCTCAGCTGATTCCCCGTGATGAGTCCATACAAAGTACCCATCCACAAATCCACGGGAAAATAAGTCGAATTTAATCTTATCAACTTTCTTCCAGATCAGGTTTTTACACTTGACACACGGGCAGCGCATCTTTCCGTTCGAATTATCAACATGATCTATTGCTTTATTCAAGAAATCTGACACCCCATCACGATAAGCTGATACTAATCCCCTCCCATCACTGCGTATCCTATGGTACATCCAACTCCGGTCGGCTGACATTTTTAACTGCACAGACCACGGATTCAGTACAGAGATGTTCATACATGTGGTCCATGCATGAATGAATGTCAAGCGGGTTTCATTACAGGGATGTTCATGCATGTGGTCCATGTATGAATTAGAGTATTTTCCTATTACGACAGCTCTATAGGAAAGGGGTAATTCAGGCTTCTATCCCGTTCCTGGATGCATCTCTTCACTAGTGCCAACACGTTATGCACGTTTCTTTTGTTTTAAGAAAATTTCGACAGCACCTCCCCATGGTCTCCAAGTACACGAAATAGATTAATCTAAGTATGTACTCAAAGAACATGTAGAGATAACAACCGAAAAGTTCTCAAAACAACAAAAACGTGTCGTTTCGTATTGGCACCGACCTAAGTGAAAGACATAACATCCAGTAACAGTCCCAAACTAGGGACTATTCGACATTCACTCCTACTAAGTGAATGTCAAACGGGTTTCTAAGTTGACACCTCTAAAAGCATGTATGTCTTCATCAAGATACAGATACATAGGTTATCAATGAATTTTACAGGCAAAGAAGTATGATTTTCCTGTAAAATTCATTGATAGCCTACGCAAAGGGAAATGGATGAAGACATGTTTTGGATTCAAAGCTCCACATAGATGCTTTCTTTGTGATGGAACTGAAATGTCTACACTTCAACCTTAACACTGAAAGTCAATGTGAATAAGTTATACTGAATTTATTGAATATTGCGGCAAACTAAGCAAGTGCTACATAGTTTATTTTGCCAATGAAAAACTAAGTAAGTGCTACTTAGTTTATTGAATATTGCATCCCAACTAAGAAAATGCTACTTAGTTATTAATTGTATTTAGTTTTATTGTATTTTATTGAATATTGCGGCAAACTAAGCAAGTGCTACTTAGTTTAGTTTGCCAATGAAAAACTAAGTAAGTGCTACTTAGTTTATTGAATATTGCATCACAACTTAGCAAATGCTACTTAGTTATTAATTGTATTTAGTTTTATTAGTTATTATCTATTATTTATTTATTATTTAGTATTTAGTATTTAGTATTTATTATTAATTAGTTATAAATAATAAATAATTATTATTTATTTATTATTTGTTATTTATTATTTATTATTAGTTAGTTATTTATCTATTATTTATTAATTATTATTTATTATTAATTATTAATTACTATTTATTATTTATTATTTATTATTAGTTGTTATTTATTATTTATTATTAATTAGTTATTATCTATTATTTATTTATTATTAATTATTTATTATCAATTATTATTTATTACTTATTACTTAGTACTTAGTACTTATTATTATTTACTATTTACTATTAATTAGTTATTATCTATTAGTTATTAATTATTAATTATTAATTATTAATTATTAATTATTATTATTATTTATTATTTATTATTATTATTTATTATTTATTATTTATTATTTATTACTTAGTACTTATTACTTATTATTATTTATTATTTATTATTTATTATTAATTATTAATTAGTTATTATCTATTATTTATTAATTATTAGATATAAATTATTAATTATTATTATTTATTATTAATTAGTTATTATTTATTATTTATTATTTATTATTTATTATTTATTAATTATTAATTACTAATTATTATTTATTATTAATTATTAATTAATATCTATTATCTATTATTTATTATTTATTAATTATTAATTATTAATTATTATCAATTATTATTTATTACTTATTACTTATTACTTAGTACTTATTACTTATTATTTATTATTTATTATTATTAATTAGTTATTATCTATTATTTATTAATTATTATTATTTATTATTTATTATTTATTATTTATTATTTATTATTTATTATTTATTATTTATTATTTATTATCTATTATCTATTAATTATTAATTATTAATTAATATTAATTATTAATTAATTATTATTAATTAGTTATTATCTATAATTTATTAATTATTAATTATTAATTACTAATTATTATTTATTATTAATTAGTTATTATCTATTATCTATTATTTATTTATTATTAATTATTAATTATTAATTATTATTATTTATTACTTATTACTTATTACTTATTATTATTTATTATTAATTATTAATTATACTGGCAGGGCCCGCAAATTTTGCAAATGAAAATTCTGACAGAAATTCTATCGGAAATTCCGTCGGAAATATCATATATCACATTCTTATAAAGCCCAAATTGCAGTATCAAACCCAAATTGCAGTAAATGAACATGTTGAATCATTCTTAAACATAAACCAATTAGGACAAACCCAAATTGCAGTAATTATCAACCCAAATTGCAGCAAATCAATATCCAATAATAGCAGTAAATGAGCTTCAACCCAAATTGCAGCATATCAAATTCAATTTCAAATCAAGATACAATTATTAAACAAAGTTCGGGAAATTTCAGAGATTCTACAAAATATACATTCTCAATATCAGATTGTCCCAACAGATTGTTCCCAATTTCAATTTCAATCTCAATTTCAGATTGTTCCTAATTAAGTAATGAAGCAATAGAAATTAACCCTAACAAAACCCTAACTAATGAATGAAAAATACTTACAACTGTTAGTGAGTAATGAGAGATACGACAGGTAGGCAGGAAAAGGGAGGAGGCGGCAGCTCGGAGAAGGGAGGAGGCGGCGGCAGCTCGGAGAAAGGAGGAAGCAATGGCAGCTCGGAGAAGGGAGGAGGAGGAGGCAGCTCGGAGAAAGGAAGAGGAGGAGGCAGCTCGGAGAAGGGAGGAGGCGGCGGCACAGGGAGGAGGCAGGGGGTGTGGGGGCTGGGTCGGGGGGAGTTAGAGGATGGACCGGAGGAAGTGGAAGGGGGTGGTGGCCGACTGGTGGTGGAGGAGGCAGGTGCAGTTGGTTGTGGTGGCCGGGAAGAGAAGGAAGAGAGAGAGAAAGAGAGTGAGCGAGAGAGTAGAGAGAGAGAGTGAATAGGAAATGAGTGAGGCACTGGAGAAGAAGACGGCTAATTAGGTTTTAATCCTTATTTCTGACGAAATGCCAGTCGAAATTAATTCCCTCGGAAATAACGTATTTACGACGGACTATTCCGTCAAAATTGTCTATATTCCGTGTAGTTTATATTTGGCGCGGGCGGGAAATTTGGCGCCAGCAAAGTATCTACTGTTCTGACGGAATTCCATCATAAATATATTATCTTCGAGGGAATTATCTTTGATGGAAAATATCCATCGTGAATATAGTAACTTCGACTGAATATATTTCGTCGAGGATATTTCTGTCGGAAATAGTTAGTTTTCTTGTAGTGAGAAATGGTTAGAATTATCTTGAAGAAATTGGAGACCAAAGAGCAAGGAGCGTGTGAAGACCCGTTTGTATGGAGTCCAGGTTTAAATGTAATAGTTACGTTTAAATTTAAATTCTTGCACTCCTAGATTTGACCTTTTGGTTCACTTTGTGGCTCTAGTGAACTAAACTAGAATAAAAGTCCATAATCAATCCGGGTAGAATATAGTATTCTATATGTGCATGCTAATTATTATATATATTATATTTTATGTAGACATGCTTTTCATGTTTAATAAAATGACGCGTATTTTATATATATATATATATATATATATATATGTGTGTGTGTGTGTGTGTGTGTGTGTGTGTGTATGTGCATACGCGCTAAACAAGATTCAAAAAAGTTATATTAAGTCTAAAGCGTTTAGAGATATTTGGAATATCGAACGTCGCCTTCTAGCATGATAAATTAATAGAGTATTAAATATTTAATACGAGTTTGTTGTGCTATCCACAAGGCAAGTATTGCGTATTTAAGAGATTAGTTTAATCACATTTGATGTTTATCAAAAAAATTGAACAATATTATTTTGTTGTGCTATCCACAAGGACAATATTTTTCTTTTTTTAATTTATGAAAGTGCTAGATTGGACTTAACTTAAATTATTTTAGTTCAGGTGTGTACACACTTGACCATTATGATCTTAGAGGCAAAATACAAGGAGTTACATGATGATGTAATTGACAAGAGTTACCTACCTATTTATTTATATATCGTTTGTTGTGCTATCCACCAAACTATATACATTTGAAATGGGACCCTTATTCTCACTAGCAAGTCTTTAATTAGATATTGCCGAACTATATAAGTGAGGGTAATATAGTTTGAAGAAAATAGTAGGAGATACCAATTTAAAATAAGACCTAATTTATTTTGGTATATAAAATTAATTAAATGAATGTTTGCTAAAATATTATCTTTTCACATACAGAAATTTAAAAATGTCGAAATCACTAATTTCACTTCAAAGCATACTTGATGCTAACAAATTAACCTGGCCGAATTACATGGACTGGCTAAGGAATCTGAGAATAGTTCTCACTACTGAAAAGATTTCTTATGTCCTAAATTCACCTGTCCCTGGAACTGTTCAAGAAACAGCCTCTGAGGAAGAGATTGCCACCATTGTAAAGTGGCAAAATGATGCCTCTTGGGCTCATTGCATCATGCTCGCATCCATGAATAACGAGCTTTAGCGTCAACATGAAAACATGGATGCTCCTATTACGTTGCTTCACCTCAAAGAGTTGTATGGTCAACAAAGTAGGACTGCTAGATATGAGATATCTAAATAGCTCTTTCGATCTCGGATGTCCGAGGGCATAGCCATTGAGACTCATGTCCTAAGGGTGATCAATCTAATTGAACGCCTTGGATAGCTTGGGTTCGTCATGGATGGGGATTTGAGTCAAGACTTAGTCTTGCAGTTATTCCCTGATACCTTCTCACAGTTCGTCGTAAATTTCCACATGAATAAGTTAAATGTCAGCTTATCTGAATTACTTAACATGTTGAAAACTGTAGAAGGTCACTTCCCATCCAAGAAGAACCATGTCTTAATGGTGGATTCTTCCAAGAAAAGGAAGAGGCCCGAGGTATCTTCTGAAAAGAAAAAATCCTAGAAGGCTAAGGGTAAGGTGAACACAAAGGCACAAAAGAAACCTGATCTAGCTAGCAAAGGAATGTGCTTCCATTGCAACGAGCTGGGTCACTGGAAGAGGAACTACAAGAAGTTTCTGGCAGAGAAGAAGCTTGTAGAAGCTTCGACTTCTAATCAAAGTTTGTTCATGATTAAAAATAATTTTTTAGAAAGTCAAAATTCTACTTAGACATTGGATACCAGTTGTGGTTCTAACATATGTAATACTGTGCAGGGATTGGTCAGAAAGTAGAAAGTTGAACAAGGATGAGGTTGTCCTACGAGTGAGAAATGGAGCAAAGGTTGTTGCATTAGCTGTAGGCACTTATTGTTTAGCACTGCCTACGTGCAAGTCCATTTATTTAAATAACTATTATTTTGTTCCGAATAATATTAGAAACATTATTTTTATTTTCGTATTAGATATGGATAGATTTGACATTATAATAAAGAACAATAGTTGTTCTATTTATAATAAAAATATTTTATATGGTGTTGGTAATTTGCGAAATGGACTTTACATACTTGACTTGCATGAAAATATATTTCAAATAGAACAAACTAAGAAAAGGAAAATAGATGATGTTAATTATACCTATATGTGGCACTGTTGACTCGGTCATATCAAGGAAACAAGTTTATCTAAGTTGCATAAGGATGGGCTCTTAGAGCTATCCGAGTATGAATCATTTCCAACTTTTGAATCTTATGTCATGGGTAAAATGATTAAATCTCCTTTTAGTGGAAAAGGAGAAAGTGTTACAAAGTTGTTAGCGTTGGTTTGCACAGACGTTTGTGGACCTTTGACAACAAATGCACGGGGTGGGTATTCTTATTTTATTACTTTCACTGATTATCACTCAAGATTTGGATATATGTATTTAATGAAATACAAATCTGAATTATTTGAAAAGTTCAAAGAGTTCAGAAGTGAAGTAGAGAAACAAACGGGCAAGAGTATTAAGATTCTTCGATCAGACCAAGGTGGAGAATACTTAAGCGGTGAGTTTCTCAATTGTCTCAAAGATAATAGTATAATCTTATAATGGACTCCACCAGGTACACCACAGTTGAATGGAGTATCTGAAAAGAGAAATCGAACATTGTTGGACATGGTTCGTTCTATGATGAGTTTTACCGATCTTCTAATTTTCTTCTAGGGCTATGCCTTAGAATCGGCTGCATATCTACTAAATAATGTCCCCTCAAAATCCGTCCCTAAGACTCCATATAAGATGTGGACAGGGAGGAAACATGGTTTTAAGCATGTTAAGATTTAGGGATGTCCAACTTATGTGAAAAGGTTTCAAAGTGATAAGTTTGGGATAAGATCTGATAAGTGCACGTTTGTGGGATATCCTAAAGAAAGTTTGGGATACTATTTCTACAATCCTACTGAGCAAAAGGTGTTTGTTGTGAAACACGCTGCCTTCTTGGAAAAGGAGTTTATCCTTGAAGGGGCTAGTGAGAGGAAAATAGATTTTGAAAAAATTCAAGAACCACAAACCACTAAAGATCAATTGAATGAACCTGTCCAAGTAGAGACACCTTCTATACAACACCTTATTCATAAATCTGGAGTACCAAAGATACCTGAGAGGTACGGATTCGTCACAGATGATAACGATGAGGTACACATCATGGATGATGATGATCCATTGAATTACGAACAGGCTCTGAGTAATAATGACTCAGGAAAATTGTAAGGACCGAGAATTTCACATGATTATATGTCTAATTTTTACTAATAATTTTTTTTAGAAAGTATTTGAACTATATAAGTGTATGTGTGAATTAAGCTAGATAGTTAATGCGACACCCCCAAATTCAGATACTTCGTTTCCACACGATTTGGTGTTCACTTTCTAAAATATACATCTATCCAATAATAAGGAATGCAAAATAAATTACAACCTTATAATTAAATAAAAATCTTCCTTGTAAAAAGGATTACAACTTTGTCCAAAATATCCCAGGGTTTAATTTAACCTTAACTTAAACATTAATTGCGGAAAATAAAAACATAACATAAAGTAATTCAATCTTGTTACAATTCATAATTAACAAATAAAACAAGTCTTCATTTGTTCAGCTTGCCTTTGCCCTTACTAGTTGACGGAGCGTCAACACTTTCAACTTTAGCTGCAATGGTTATTTAAATTGCAAGAGTTAACAAACGAAAGCTCACTAGAAATATCAATAATATAACGTAACTGAATAGTTTAAATAAATTTGAATAATTTTTCTTTCATAAAGAATTGAATAATAATTCTTTCTTCAATGTTTAGAATCTCGAATATTGAAATCATTTGAGGGTAGTAAGACCTTGAACTTTGTCATTGGTTATAAATATTTTTATTTAAAACCTTTAACAGTCATATAGACTATGGACTCTTAACTCGTACTTAGGGGAATCAACTCTTCGTACCATGTATTGTGCACAAACATTTAACGTTTTTGCATAGTAACCCCCTAATTAATAGGGTTATTCATCTCAGTATTTGAGTACAAGTCCGCACCAAAGAAAGTTTGGTTTGGATAGCTAAAAGGAAATTTGGAGTTTTAACTATCATTAACTAAGGAGTAGTTGAATCAACTCACAATAACCAAGAATAATTCAATAATAACGAATTATTAAATAACTTATGCTTTAGAATTTAAACATAAAGCATACGAAAATAGGATAGACCTTACTTGATCAATTAAGTCAAGGTCACTTCAATAATTTCATGAACTTTAAATAAGTACTTGTGCATTGCAGAAATAAAAGGACAATCTCAAATACAATAATTATTTGAATTTAAAACACTTGTATAACAATAACAAGTTTGAGTTTAGAAAACTTGCCTCAGGCGCAAGCTATAGTTAACTCATGTTCTTTAATAAATCCTACACATATATATTTAACCATAATAATCTAAATTAGTTATCACATAACTAATTCACATAATTAGTTAACTCATTAGGTTAACTCATTCCTCTTTAATTATTAAGTTAATAATTAATTATCACATAATTAATCACATCACATGTTCACATAATTAATCAAATAATAATTATGTTCTCATATTAATTAAAATATAATTAAACAAATTATAATTTAAATTAAACATTCATTTTAATTATAATTAATCAAATTATTATTATATCTTACATTAATTAAATTATAATTAAATAAATTATAATTTAATTTAAATATTTACTTTAATTATAATTAATCAAATTATAATTACATTTTAAATTATAATTAAATAAATTATAATTTAAATTAAACATGTACTTTGATTAAAATTAATCAAACTAAATTTATGCATTTGTATTAATTAAATTATAATTAAACGAATTATAATTTGAATTAAACAATTACTTTGATTATAATTAATCAATTTCAATTCATGCACTAATTAAATTATAATTAACAATTTATAATTTAAATCACACATTTTCTTTAATTATAATTATTCAAATTATAATTATATTTTATATTTTATAAATATAATTCATTACTATCCATTTAGCATTTTAATTTTATTAACATGCTTTATAATTTATTACATAATAAATCTTATAATTTTGCACATTTAAAAATATATTTCTGCCCAATCTGCAGGACCAGCACGGCCACGCTCCAAATGGCCTTGGGAACGGTGCGATCGCACCACTATATATACTAGTTTGACAGTATCCCGTACTTTGCAGAGAAAAAGCCAATTTGACTTATTTCTCCACATCAAGTTTCGAATTCAGAACCCATAAATCACATAAACTATTGTAGAAACATTAGTTTATGATTCTAATCTTATTCTAACACATCTATTATCAAAACACATAATCTAAAACACTTAATTTTGTAAAAATTGGAGAAAACTATTTTTTTCAGTGTTCTTGATAAAATTGATCACTGTAAGTTTATTTTTCAATCAAAATATACAATTCAAATCACATTGAATTCATATCTCAACATATTACATAATCTAAAACTAATTTATACAACAATTTAAAATCAATCATGAATTTTAATTTTAAAAGAAAACTATCTATTTTCAAAATACTTTACTGTCACTTTTGATGAACATAAATTCTTCATATTCATCATCTTTATATGAATTAAATCACTAACTTATACATACAATTCATATATAAGCATGTTATGAACACAAATTATATATATACATCATGTTATACAATTTCATGAAAAACTCATATTTACAGAGAATAAAACTTTAAGAACATACAATTTTTAATAATTATAAGTTTAGAGATTATACTCTTTTTGCTTATTGAAACGGAAAGATGATGATAGTTGTTGATTTCTCAAGCTTCTCCTCCCTCTTCTTACTCTTTTCTCTTTTTCTCTATAAATCTGTGTTTCTTTCTTCGTTGTTTAGTTTTTCTAACTTAACTAACGTATGTTATACTGACATAATATACTATACATATTATACATATAATTATATAATATATATAACTGACATATACTTATATTATATAATAATTGTCATTCAATTTTCCTTAATAAATTGTCAGTTTCATTTTTTTTTTGAAAAATCAAAAGCCATAAGGCTTTGTTTGGCAAAAACCCCTTAATTTTAAAAACTAGCTGTTTAATAGCTAAGGCCATGTTTGGTAAAATAAGATTAAAATAAGGGCAAGGGCCCTGTTTGGCAAAACTAATTTAAAATCCTTTTTATTCTTTTAATAAATTATTTAGCAAATATTTTTAATGTTACGCTTTAATTAATTAAATCTTAACATTCTAATTTAATTAATTAAATGCTAACATCAATTAAGCACATAAAAATTATTACATAACAATTATAATTACTCGCTAATTATAATTTCATGTAACAATTATCACATAAACTTCATCTAATTTAATTATCTCAATTAAATTAGAACTATACCATAACATTATTATACATCAATTAAATCAAATATTAAATATTTATTTAATTAACATATTATACTTAATTAAATTACTCCATAAAAATCACTTAATTTATTTATTTAACTTAATAAATAAATCAATTAAAATATTTATTTAATTTAATAAATATTTTAAAATTCATATAAAATTCTCATTCGTTACAATCTTCCCTCCTTAAAAGGATTCTGTCCCCAGAATCACACACAAAAAAAAAATATCATCTGTTACATTCTTTCCCCCTTAAAAAGATTATGTCCCCAGAATCGGTATATAAGGGGTTACACAAATAACTAAGTAAATAATTGGGGATACGTTTTCTTCATTACATCTTCGAGCTCCCACGTGGCTTCTTCAGCACTGTGGTTCATCCAGATTACCTTAACATAAGGTATCACTTTATTT
The DNA here is from genome assembly GCA_020205555.1 of Panax stipuleanatus. Lineage (NCBI taxonomy): Eukaryota > Viridiplantae > Streptophyta > Magnoliopsida > Apiales > Araliaceae > Panax > Panax stipuleanatus. Next base: position 145,242,913 of record CM035124.1, read on the forward strand.
CTAAGTACTTATTCTTTTCTATCGACTATTTGAACAGGCACTTCTTCGTATGTTAAGTCTTTATCAAACTGTAATGACTCGTATTCTATTACATATTTGTAGTCGTGTTTGTACGGTCTTAACACAGAAATGTGGAAGACGTTGTGTATGTTATCTAGCTCCGGAGGTAACGCAACCTCGTAAGCTACTTCGCCCACTTTCCGTAGTACCTTGAAAGGTCCAATGAATCGGGGACTCAGCTTCCATTTCTTGCCAAATCGAATCTTCCCCTTCAAGTGAGATACCTTCAGGAAAACGAAACTTCCCGGTAAGAATTCTCGATTCTGTCGATGTTGACCGGCATTTTTTTCTGTCTGTCTTGAGCAGCAACCAATCTTGTTCTGATCAGTTTCACGATTTTGGCAGTTTGTTATACCAGTTCCGGTCCCAACAGTTGACGTTCACCAACCTCATCCCAACACAAGGGAGTTCTGCATTTTCTGACGTACAATGCTTCGTAAGGCGGCATACTGATGCTTGCGTGGTAACTATTGCTGTAGGCGAACTCCACCAACGGTAGATGATCATCCCAGCTTCCTTTGAAGTCCATTACACAAGCTCTCAGCAGGTCTTCTAGCGTCTGAATCGTTCTCTCACTCTGGCCATCAGTCTGAGGATGGTGCGCTGTACTCATTTGTAATTACATTCCCAGACACTCTTGTAAACGCTTCTAGAAATTTGACGTGCGGATCTCTATCAAACACAATCGACACCGGAACACCGTGTCGAGAAATAATTTCCTTAACGTACAGCTTTGCTAACTGATCCAAGTTGAACTTAATCTTGATCGGTAGGAAATGTGCCGACTTCGTCAGTCGATCCACTATTACCCATATCGCGTCGAAACTGAGTTGCTGGAAGGCTAACCACGAAATCCATTGTGATGTGCACCCACTTCCATTCTGGAATCTCCAACGGTTGTAGCATTCCACTGGGTCTCTAGTGTTCTACTTTAACTTTCTGGCACGTTAAGCATTTCGCAACGCATTAAGCAACGTCCCTCTTCATGTTTGGCCACCAGAAGTGATGTCTAAGATCCTAGTACATCTTCATACTCCCAGGGTGAATTGAATATCTCGAACTGTGAGATTCGCTCAAAATCTCCTCTTTGACTTCTAGTACTGGCGGCACCCAGATTCTTTCTTCAAATTGTAACAGTCCTTCGTTATCGATCTTGAACTTGAACTCTTCACCATCCGCTATTCTCTTCCGGATCTTCTCGCATTCTTCATCGTGAAGTTGTGCTTCTTTCACTTTATTTACCAGAGTAGAACTAGTAGTTAATTGAAACAGCTTCTCATCCGATTCCTTCGGATACTTAACTTCTAGTTCCAACTTAGCCATCTCTTCTATTAACTGGTCCTGATCAGTTAATATATTTAGCTTCTCCAGACCTTTTTTGCTCAAGGCGTCGGCGACGACGTTAGCTTTACCCGGATGGTAAAGTATCTCGCAGTCGTAGTCCTTGGTCAATTCCAACCATCTTCTCTGGCGCATGTTCAAATCCTTTTGTGTAAAGATGTACTTCAGACTCTTGTGATCTGTGTATGTCTCACACTTTTCTCCATATAGGTAGTGTCTCTAAATCTTCAGAGCAAACACTACTGCCGCCAATTCTAAATCATGGGTCGGATACCCTTTCTCGTAATCCTTCAGCTAACGTGATGCATAGGCAATAACCTTGCCGCTCTGCATCAGCACGCAGTCTAATCCCTTATATGAGGCATCGCTGTTTACTACGAAATTTCCTGTACTATCCGGTAAAGACAACACAGGCGCAGTACTCAACCTCTTCTTCAATTCTTGAAAACATTCCTCACACTTTTCCGTCCAAATAAATTTAACCGTTTTACGAGTCAAATTCATCAACGAAGTTGCGATCTTGGAAAAGTCCTGAATAAATCTCCGGTAATAACCCGCCAATCCCAAGAAACTCCTCACTTCAGACAGCGTCTTCGGCTGATCCCAATTCATTACAGCCTCAACCTTTGATGGATCTACCGAAATCCCATCCTTGTCGATCATGTGGCCAAGAAATTGCACACGTTCCAACCAGAATTTGTATTTCGAGAATTTCGCATAAAGCTTCTCTCGTCTCAGCGATTCTAAGGTCAGCCTTAAGTGTTCAGTGTGTTCCTCCTCAGTTTTGGAATAAACCAGGATGTCATCTATGAACACCACTACGAACTTATCTAGGAATGTCTTAAACACCCTATTCATTAAGTCCATAAATGCAACTGGGGCATTCGTTAGACCAAATGGCATCACCAAGAACTCGTAATGACCATACCGAGTTCTAAAAGCCGTCTTCGCTATATCTTCCCTTCTCACCTTCAACTGAAGATACCCACTTCTCAAATCAATTTTAGAGAAGTATCTAGCACCCTTCAGTTGATCGAACAAATCATCGATCCTAGGTAAAGGATACCTATTCTTGATCGTAACTTTGTTCAATTCCCTATAATCAATGTATAGCCACATCGATCCATCCTTCTTCTTCACGAATAATACTAGCGCTCCCCACGGTGAAACGCTCGGCTGAATATACTTCTTGTCCAGCAATTCTTGCAGTTGAACCATCAGTTCCTTCATCTCGACTGGAGCCATTCTGTACGGAGCTTTCAAAATCAAAGCAGTTCTCGGCGCTAAATCGATTACGAACTCTATCTCCCTGTCTGGCAAAAGTCCTGGCAAATCATCCGAAAATACGTCTACAAACTCCCTAACCACTGATTTCTCCTCTACCTTCGGGCTTTCCTTAAAAGTATCTACTATGTAGGCTAGATATCCTACACAGCCTTGCGTCAAAAGTTTCCTGGCTTGCATAATCGTTAGACAACTCGCTTGTCTAGGCGATTTGCTACCATAGAACACTAACTTCAACGAAGTCGTAAGGTTTACCGACTTCTTCTGACAGTCGATTACCACCCCATGGTTGAACAACCAATCCATACCCAAAATCACATCGAATTCCCCAAGTTTTATCAGAATCAAATCTACACTCAATTCCTGACCCTTAATGTCCAATCTACAGTTCTTGTATACAAATCTTACAGGAATAACCTCCCTATTCGCAATCTCTATGTTCAAGGGATAAACTAATTCCTCTTTAAGTAAGTCTAGGGTCTTAGCAAATTCATCAGATATGAATGAACAAGTAGCACCCGAGTTAAATAATACATATGCATTTATACTATTGATTGGAATAATACCTGACACCACATCCTTTGATTGCACAGCATCCTGCACCGTCATGTTGAATGTTCGAGTCGTGGGTTGAATGGCCTGTAGTGGTGCAGCGATAGCCAAAGTGCTGCCGCTCCCATTTCCCCCGCTCCCTGCCGACCCTCTAGCTGGTTTCTTAGGGCAACTTCGGGCCATGTGATCCTTGGATCCACATGTGTAACAAGCTCCCTTCATAGGGTTCGTGCAATTCGGCACAATGTGGCCTTCCTGACCACATTTGAAGCACACCCGCTTCCCCCTCAAGCACACTCCAGTGTGATTCTTCCCGCATGTAACACATGCTTTAAACTTCCTCTTTTGCTGGCTTCCCTGCTGACTCCTAGCAGAGGTGTTGTCGTTCCATTTCCTTTTCTGGTTGATAGCCCCGCTACCACCAGCCTTGGTTTCTGTCTTATTCTTCTTCTTATTTTATTGATTGAACTTGGTCATGGTGTCTCTCCCTCCTTCAGCGAGGATGGCCTTTTCCAGTACAGCTGCAAACGTATTCAGCTTGAAGATGGAGACCTTGATGTAGAGCCATGGCTTCAGTCCCCCGCTCAAACCTCCTCGCCTTCCTAGTGTCGGTACTGACCTGGTATGTAGTGGACCTGGCCAGCTCTCTAGAAACTGGACCTTCATTTGGTCCTGCGAGCTAACGGGGAAGTACATTTCAAAGAACATCTATTTGAAACATTCCCATAGTATCACTCCTTCCCCCTTTCCGGTCTTGTTTCCTTGCCACCAGAAGCTAGCATCCAACTTCAACATGAAAGTCGCGAATACCGTCTTCTGGTCTTCACTAACCCTAGCCACGTCGAATACATTCTCCATCTCCATTACCCACGTCTGGGCATCTATAGGGTTTACCGATCCCTTGAATTCAGGTGGTCCTACTGCCTTAAATTCCTTTAAAGTCATGCCCTGCACTTGCGGCTTATTCGCAAGCGCTCCCGTCAGCAAGTTCACCAACTGTTGAACCGTATTGGGATTCGTCCCATCATTATTGTTGTTCGTCAAACCCTCGGGGTTTTGACGTGTAGGTCTTCTTCTAGGAGGCATTTTCTGTTAAGAAAATATTATTATTAGATACTTTATTCAATTCTTAAGTATTCAAGTTCATACTTAACCATTTTAAATAATTTAATTCATATATGAGCACATAGCAGATCAATAACTTCTTTTATTCATTACTCGTAATAAAACATCAAATAGATAGCATTTTTGCTATTCACATCATCTTTTCTGAACTAAAAAAATTACAGGATTACATTATTAACTCATCCCATTCTTATCTCAAATTATAGGATTTACATTTATTTATTACAAAAGAAACACATAATTAAAGACTCTACAGTCTAGGCATGTTAAGACGTTGCACAGCCTCTTTGCGTTCCTCCTCCATCACCCGAAACACCGTTCTTCGATCCACCACGTACTATGGTAAACCTTGGAACTGAGATGGATAATAGAAGACACGATCCTGTGCTCTATCTATAGCCATATGGAATGCGTATTCTGTTTCCCTCAGTTTGGCCCTCCTGGCTTCAGCCTCATCTTCAGCTCGGTCGGCTCGTTGAATAGCCCTCCAACTTGTTTCCTCAGCTCTGGCACGCTTCGTCGACTCCTCTTGGATGTCTTGCTTCAGCTTTGCTAGCTCGGCTCGTGCCTCGTCTCTATCATTCTCCGCGTGAATCAAATTCCACTGCACGTTTCCTAGCTCACTATCCATCTCCTCGATAGTCTTGTCCCGCTGCTGGATAGTAGTTCGACTCTCGTCCACCAGCTCCTAAAGCTCCACGTTACGACCGTAGATCGCCTCGTACATCTCAGCACTAGTAGAGTGAGGTGGGAATTCCTCTTCGGGATCCTCTTCCTCCTCTGACTCATCCTCGTCCTCTTCCTCTAGAATAGGTGTCAGCTCATGCTCCCGACTAGCTACAGTGATCATTGGAGATGGCTCTCTCCTAACCAACTGCTCCCAGAGAACATGAATGTCTAAGGGGCTCCTCTTCCCTTAGCATCTGAGGTAACTCTTCCCTAGCCTGACTGGACTCTCCAACGTTCGTCATCCTGACAAGAAAATTTTAAAGTTCAATTATTACGTGATATCGATCGACACTCTTCGAATACTAAAATGTAAACACATAGCACATAAGGTAATTTATTATCTTTACCTATCACCACTATCTTTTCGATATTCTTATAAGGATACTACTTAAGGTTTTTTCCCCCACCTAAGATTCATAACCTAAAGTTTTGATACCAACCTGTGACACCCCCAAATCCGGGTACTTCGTTTTCACACGATTTGGTGTTCACTTTCTAAAATATACATCTACCCAATAATAAGGAATGTAAAATAAATTCCAACCTTATAATTAAATAAAAATCTTCCTCGTAAAAAGGATTACAATTTTGTCCAAAATATCTCAGGGTTTAATCTAACCTTAACTTAAACATCAATTGCGGAAAATAAAAACATAACATAAAGTAATCCAGTCTTGTTACAATTCATAATTAACAAATAAAATAAGTCTTCACTTGTTCAACTTGCCTTTGCCCTTACTAGTTGATGGAGTGTCAACACTTTCAACTTTAGACTGCAATGCTTATTTAAATTGCAAGAGTGAGCAAACGAAAGCTCACTAAAAATATCAATAATATAACGTACCTGAATAGTTTCAATAGATTTGAATAATTTTTCTTTCATAAAGAATTGAACAATAATTCTTTCTTCAATGTTTAGAATCTCGAATATTGAAATCATCTGAGGGTCGTAAGACCTTGAACTTTGTCGTAGGTTATAAACATTTCTATTTAAAACCTTTAACAGTCATATAGACTATGGACTCTTAACTCGTACTTAGGGGGATCAGCCCTTCGTATCATGTATTGTGCGCAAACATTTAATGCTTTTGCGTAGTAACCCCCTAATTAATAGAAATGTTCATCTCAGTATTTGAATACAAGTCCGCACCAAAGAAAGTTTGATTTGGATAGCTAAAAAGAAATTTGGAGTTTCAACTATCATCAACTAAAGAGTAGTTGAATCGATTCACAATAATCAAGAATAATTCAATAATAACGAATTATTAAATAACTTATGCTTTAGAATTTAAACATAAAGCATACGAAAATAGGATAGACCTTACTTGAACAATTAAGTCAAGGTCACTTCAATAATTTCATGAACTTTAAATAAGTACTTGTCCATTGCAGAGATAAAAGGACAATCTCAAATACAATAAATATTTGAATTTAAAACACTTGTATAACAATAACAAGTTTGAGTTTAGAAAACTTGCCTCAAGCGCAAGCTATAGTTACAACTCACGTTCTTTAATAAATCCTACAGATATATATTTAACCATAATAATCTAAATTAGTTATCACATAACTAATTCACATAATTAGTTAACTCATTAGGTTAACTCATTCCTCTTTAATTATTAAGTTAATAATTAATTATCACATAATTAATCACATCACATGTTTACATAATTAATCAAATAATAATTATGTACTCATATTAATTAAATTATAATTAAACAAATTATAATTTAAATTAAACATTTATTTTAATTATAATTAATCAAATTAATATTATATCTTACATTAATTAAATTATAATTTAAATTAAACATTTACTTTAATTATAATTAATCAAATTATAATTATATTTTAAATTATAATTAAACAAATTATAAATTAAATCAAACATGTACTTTGATTAAAATTAACCAAACTAAATTTATGCATTTATATTAATTAAATTATAATTAAACGAATTATAATTTGAATTAAACAATTACTTTGATTATAATTAATCAATTTCAATTCATGCACAAATTAAATTATAATTAAAATTTTTAATTTAAATCACACATTTTTTAATTATAATTATTCAAATTATAATTATATTTTGTATTTTATAAATATAATTCATTACTGTCCATTTAGCATTTTAATTTTATTAACATGCTTTATAATTTATTACATAATAAATCTTATAATTTTGTATAATTAAAAATAATTTTCTGTCCAATCTATAGGACCAGCGCGACCGCGCTCCAAATGGCGTTGGGAGCGGCGTGGCCTGCGCTCTTATGCAGACTAGTCTGTCAGTGTCGCGAACTTTACAGAAAAAAATCAATTTGACTTATTTCTCCACATCAAGTTCCAAATTCAAAACCCATAAAATCACATAAACTATTGTAGAAACATTATTTTATGATTCTAATCTTATTCTAACAAATGTATTATCAAAACACATAATCTAAAACACTTAATTTTGTAAAAATTAGAGAAAACCATTTTTCTAGTGTTCTTGATAAAATTGAACATAGTAAGTTTATTTTTCAATCAAAATATACAATTCAAATCACATTGAATTTATATCTCAACATATTACATAATCTAAAACTAATTTATACAACAATTTATAATAAATCATGAATTTTGATTTTAAAAGAAAACTATCTATTTTCAAAATACTTTAATGTGACTTTTGATGAACATGAATTCTTCATGTTCATCATTTTTATATGAATTAAATCATTAACTTATGCGTACAATTCATATATAAGCATGTTATGAACACAAATTATATATATACATCATGTTATACAATTTCATGAAAAACTCATATTTACAGAGAATAAAACTTTAAGAACATACAATTTTTAATAGTTATATGTTTAGAGATTATACCATTTTTTCTTATTGAAACGGAGAAGATGATGATAGTTGTTGATTTCTCAAGCTTCTCCTCCCTCTTCTTCCTCTTTTCTCTTTTTCTCTATAACTCTCTGTTTCTTTCTTCTTTGTTTTGTTCTTCTAACTTAGCTAACGTATGTTATACTAATATAATATACTATACATATTATACATATAATTATATATAATATATAACTGACATATACTTATATCATATAATAATTGTCATTTAATTTTCCTTAATAAATTGTCAGTTTAAATTTTTTTTTGAAAAATCAAAAGCCATAAGGCTTTGTTTGGCAAAAACCCCTTAATTTTAAAAACTAGCTTTTTAATAACTAAGGTCATGTTTGGTAAAACAAGATTAAAATACGGGTAAGGGCACTATTTGGCAAAACTGTGACAACCCGAGAAATTAGGCAATTTAGTAAAATCTTAAATGATTAAATTAAGGTTAAATAATAGACCTAGACAGAAAATAAGTGTATGGATTTGACATTTTTGTGAAAGATTTTGGTGGATTTAAAATTTTTGCGAAAGACTTATATGATTTTGTGATTATATGTATGTACAGTATGTGGTTAAGGGTTAAGTATGAATCAGGTAAAGAGTAACATGGGAAAATCCTAATTTTAAATTGATAAACCCTAATTCAGTTGATGAAAACCCTAACCCTAATTAGGAATATGGATTTGATAGTTAATACAGTTATTATAATTGTATCTATGATTGTGTATTTGTATAGTAAGGTATTAATGAATAAATGTCGATCAGATAAGGTATAACCTTAATAAACCCTAATGGTAGATTAGAAACCCTAATCTGCAGTTAGAAAATCCTAATTTCTTATTCGGGAATCCTAAACCCTAGTTTATAAACCTTAATGGTAATTAGCAAACCCTAATATTATTTATCAAACCCTAAGGGTTAAATGTTAAGGGAAACATAGGAAATGATCGGACTACCCTTAAAATTATGTGAGAAATTATTAGAATACCCTATTGGAGGTGAAATGACCGAACTACCCTTAAAATTATGTGAAAAATTATTAGAATACCATTTTGGAGGCGAAATGACCAAATTACCTTTAAAATTATCTAAGAAATAACCAAAATATCCTCCAATCCATGTGAACTTAAATCAACCAATCAGAGAAGAGATGATGCAAGCATGATGCAATCATGATGCAAGCATAATGCAAGCATGACATCATCCTTAAAGAAACACAAATGATGCAAGCATGATGCAAGTATGACATCAGTATTAAAGAAGCACAAAAGATGATGTCATTTTGATGATGTCATCATGATGATGTCATCATGATGTCACCCAAGGACTAAAGTGCAATTAATAAGGTACTAAAGTGTAATTAACCAGGGTACTGAACTGTAATAAACTGGGGGCAAACTGTTAAAAGCTGAGCCCCTAACGTGCAATTATTGAAACTGTGCTTTTCTATAAATAGGAGCCATTCTCTTCATTTTTTTTCAAAAACCAAAATGGAGTTAGAGAGAGAAAGAGGAGAATTTTGGCTAGAGAGAGAAAAGAGAGGAAAGTTTTTGAGTTTCAAGATTTCGAAGGATTAGTTAAAGCTTGCAACTTCAAGAGGTATTTACTCTTGTGGTTATTATGTTAATTATTCTTTATATATTTAGTAAAAAAAATATACTTTTATAAGTAGTTATAATGTCCGATTTATTTCTCTTATAAAGTAAAAAATATACTTTTATAAGCAGTTATAATGTCCAATTTATTTCTCTTATAAAGTAAAAGATATACTTTTATAGGCAGTTACTATGTCCGATTTTCTTCAAGTATTTAGTAAGAATACTCATGTTATAAGTAGTTATAATGCATAAATTATCTCAAATAGAATAGTAGAATATTTATTTTATAAAGCAGTTACAATGCTCGATTTATTTCAAATATAGTACACGAATATTCATTTTTACAAGCATTTATAATGCTCAAATTATTAAATATTAATGATATTAAATTTATTTAATAATTATATTAAATAAATTACTTAAAAATGATTTTAATACTTTAAAAATCATTTAAAAATATATTAAAGTGTTAGGAAATATTTTAAGTTATTTTGGATGACTTTTAATATTTTGGGATAAATTTCGTTAATAATTAATATTAATGGTAATTAACTTATTTAATAATTATATTAAATAAATTATGAAAAAATAGATTTAATATTTTAAAAATCATATAAAATGATTTAATAGTTATAAAAAATATTTTAAGTTATAAAATATAACTTTTAATATTTTGTTATGAAATACATTAATATTTTAATATTAATGACAATTATTTAATAATGGTTTTAAATATTTTAAAATCAATTAAATGTGATATTAAGGTATTAAAAATACTTTGTGATATTATAAATAACTTATAATATTATGACATGTATTTTATTAATATTTGATAGTAAATAAATATTAATGATAATGGAATTAAGTGGTATTTAAATCATATAAACATGATATTAATGAATTAAAAATCATTTTAAATGGTAATAATTATTTGAAAATTATTATGAGCTTGTGATAAATATTTTGACTGATTAATAAATTATCTATGATAATAATAAAGAATTTAAGTAGAGTCTTATTGGAATTAGGCTCGATAGTTGTCTGATTAGGCAATCGGGAGGTCGAACCAGTACCGAACTCGACTCAGACTGTAAAAGTTTGACTTGATACTAGGTCTTATGTGTTCTATTGACTGATAGGCTTATGTGGTAATGTGTTTAGGTTATTTTATAATTGTGATGATATTATTCTAATTTGGATATCAATATTATTTATATATTAGGTCTTCAAATAAAGATAAATAGATTGCGTAGCTGTAGTCGGTGATTCAGGCAAGTTCTCTAACTTGAACTCGAGTTGTATTTTTATAAAGTATACTTGTGGTTAATCATTGCTGATTATATCACGTCCATTGATTATTGATTCCCACGTTGTGCATGTTGCATATGTTCATCAGGTATGAAAGGTTGACCACCTTCATTACCATCTGGTTCAGTTGATTTATTCATGTTCATTGTTCGTTCAGCTATGAAAATTTATTCATGCAACTTCACAATTGTTATATTGTTAAACGTTAGCCGGCTTATTGTTCAATTCTTTCAATCATGAGATATCCTTTATTGAACTTAAACTTGCTGGGCAAACTTGATGCTCACCCTTGCTATATCATGATAAACATTGCAGATTAGGACGAATACGTCAGAAACAGGCAAAGACAAAGATAGTTCCAGCATTGGTTTATATTATAGATAAATCTTGTAATAGTATTGTATGATAATGACATTGTATGTCAGATAGGATATGGAATTCAGGTATCAAGTGAAGGTTCTCGACCCTGGGGATTATGTGTAAAGTTTAATGTATAAACAAATTATGTTTATATCTTCCGCAAAAGTTATAAAAATGATGTATCGTAACGTACCAAGGTCCGAGGTTTTTGTCACCCGAATTTAGGGACGTCACAAAAACTAATTTAAAACCCTTTTTATTCTTTTAATAAATCATTTAGCACATATTTTTTATGTTACACTTTAATTAATTAAATCTTAACATTCTAATTTAATTAATTAAAAGCTAACATCAGTTAAGCACATAAAATTACCGCATAACAATTATAATTACTCGCTAATTATAATTTCATGTAACAATTACCACATTACTTCATCTAATTTATATATCTGAGTTAAATTAGAACTATACCATAACATTATTATACATCAATTAAATTAAATATTAAATATTCATTTAATTAATATATTATATTTAATTAAATTACTCCACAAAAATCACATAATTTGTTTATTTAACTCAATAAATAAATTAATACATCAATTAAAATATTTATTTAATTCAATAAATATTTTAAAATTCTCATTCGTTACAGTTAATTTATTAACTAAGAAGTATAATTAATTACTTTTAAGAAAGAGTAATATAAGTTATGTTAGAAATTAACATAGCTTGAATGTTAGCCTTGATTATTAAATTAAAAAAATTTGCAATCTTTAAGTAATTAATTATTGATATGAATATGTGAGTGTTTATAATTTATTAAGCCAATTAGGGCTATTAAGTTAATACACTAGAGGAATATGTTATGACTTATATGAATGATGTGCGTGATTGAATAAATATACATTATATAATGTGTATACATTTATTTTATATATAAAGAGAATTAAGAATAAAGTTATGTGACCTAATACATATATTAGGTATGGTAAGTAAATAACCTAATGAGTTATTATATAAGAGAATGATAGTATTTAAAAATATATACTAACCCTAAGAGATTTATTTTATATATCTCAATTAATTAATTTTATAACCTAAGCAAAGCAAGTCTAATTGAGTTATGAAATTAAATATATATGAGTAAGGAATTTATTTACAAAGGTGTGTAGTGGAAACCCTAACTAAATGATTAGGGTAAGATAAAATTAAGGAGCATGGAACTAAGTTGGTATTATGGCCCCAAGAATTAAATAAGTAACCCAATTGTTATTTAAGCATTGGACTTGTAGAAAATTTGATTTAATAGCAATTAAATTATTAAACAAGCCTAATATTATATGTATAGGGCAAGTATAATAATGACCCAATTTAATTAATAGAGAAAGCCCAAGTTTATTTAAGTTAGTAAGCAAAACAATAAAAGTGCAAGCCCAAAAGAATTAATTACAAGTCCAAGTTAAGCCCACATGAGGGAGGGGTATTCTAGTCATTAGATAAGTTTATAATAAAAACAAATTGATGGGGCACGACTAGGCACATGGCCGGATTATATGAGGAGGATAATGGGAGATGGATTTAATGATGAGTTTTACTTTAGTAGATAAGTTACTTTCTAGGTGTCACATTCTTTATGGGCCAACACCTTTATCCTTGCTTGCAAGCTACCACTTACATAATGATGAGAGAGAAGGGATAAAGATTAGTGGAGATATTATATAGATATATACTATATATCAATACTTTTCACTTTTAAGTAAACTAAATATATCATTTAGTTTCATTTTACTTTCTTTCATTTACTAAGTAAAAGAGAGAGAAAACAAAAGGTATTAGAGAGAGAGAGAAAGGAGAGAGTTCGATGGAGAAAGAGAGAGGAGAGAAGAAGATTTTTGAAGGTTCATAGTTCTTTAAGCATATATTAGGAAGAAGGAAGGAAAGGAAAAGCAAATGTATAAAAATTCCTACTTCTATAGTCTATTTTCCTTTTTGTTTTGATTTGATTTTGGTAGTATGAAGTTATGATCTTGAGGTTTAAAACCTTAGATCTATGTATATATAAGAGTTTTATGTTTAGATCTAACCCTTTTGTGGATCAAAAGCTGGATCTAAACTAAAAAATAGAAACTAGGTTGTTCAAAATGTAGAAAAACAAATTTTCTTATCCTTGATTGTGTTTAATCTTGTTTTTGTTGATTATTTGGTGAATTAGATCATGGATCATGTTAGATACATGAGTATATGAGTTATTTATAGTTAATATGATGAGTTATGTTGGTTTTATGGGAGATCAGTGAAAGTTTTCTTAAAAAACACAAAAGGTTGAAAAATAGATTTTTGAGAAAACAAAGTATGAAATGAAAATGACCATATCTCTCATTCTATTTTGAATTTTTGAGTGTGGTCAATTTTTATTGTTAGATGTATAAGTCTTATAACTTTTTCAAGTGGAATCACTAAAAAGGAGGTATAGATTTTCGTGATAACTGATTTTAGTAAAAGAAGCAAAATCTAAAAAATGACAAAAAATAGGCTGTCCAAAACTTGTGAGGGAAATTATGGCAACTTAATATATGAAATAAATTCCAATATTTTAGGAAATGAAAATATATGAGATAAAGTAGCTTGGTCAAAAAATGAGCTCATTCCGACTTAAATTGACCAAGTTATGAGTATTTCAATATTTGAGTTTTTTCGACGAAAATCGTTATAACCGGAGTTCTATACCTCCGATGGCCACGAAATTTAAATTGAAAGCTCATGTTAATACGTGTAAGATCCTGCCAGGAGTTGGGAATTTCTGGAGTTAAGCATGATGTAGCTAATTTCTTAAGGTTTTAAATAGAAATAGATTTTAAAAAAATACTTAAGAGAGTTGAAAAATTTCAGAAAAATTCTTTTTATGTATGGAATATATGTATATATGATTGGCCAAAGGATAGAAAAATAATAAGCTGATTTGGTATTTTCGTGAATAGGGTATTTCAACTTCCTGAAATGAACAATTCAGGGTGCTGAAATGAAAACTGAAATGTTCGGAAGAGAAGTCAGTTTTGTTTCAGCTTGCTGAAATGGAAACTGAAAAGGTTAGGAAGGGAAGACAGTTTGGTTTCAGTTTGCTGAAATGATATGTTAAGTCTCCTGAATTCATAAATAGTTTATCGAGTTATAATAAGAACTTATAAATGAACGAGTAAGTGTTAAGTCTAAGGTAGTACAGTCGTACTCTTTAATAGTTGATGTATAGTAGCTGGGCTAAACAATTCCTTCAGGAAGCGGAGGTATATACGAATTAGTAACCGATCTAACTCACTGTGAAAATAGTGTAGACGAGACGGAAACTAATTTGTTGGTTGTTTGTGGGAAACCACTCAGTATACTATATTGAATACTATTAAAGGCTCGATGTGTGCTAGGTTTAGACTTGTGTATTAGTATGGTGTTATCTAATGATTGATTATGTAATTACATGTTGGATAAAATACTATGAGTAAGATATATGATGATATTTAAAATATCGATCTTATTAATGATAGGTCTTACAAAAGAAGTTAACTTAAATTGCGTAGCAGTAGTCAACGAATCAGACAAGTTCTCTAACCCAAACTTGAGTTATTATTTTTCAAGCATGGTAGTGGATAATTATTGATAGTTATTCATATCTATAATGATTATTGTTATTCGCACGTAGTGCAATTAATTCTTGTTCTATTATTTGAACAGTTTACAAGTCACGTCTCAGCTAATTGTTTTGGCGAGACTAATATTTGTTAAAGCATGAAACGTTCTATTTAATATGAACTGATTTATTATTGGAAGATCTATGCCATTGATTTCGGCTAGATCAATATTGATATTATATGTTGAAATCATAGTATTTCTTTGAAAGGAACCCAAACCATATTGTTGTGGTACGGACACATGATGTAAGACTGAGATGAACAAACTTTTTTGTCGTAAATCGACATTTTCGCTATTATTGAGTATTATGCATAATATAAGGTACAAAGGAGTTGGCCGCTCCAGGTACTTGCAGAGGAGTATAGTTTAGTTTTTATAACTAACTTATATTCCTGAGGTAATTTATTTTTAATAACTAATAATTCCTTTATTAGTTCATGATCCTTTTGTGATCACTCAACATGAAATCTGGGAATATCCCACTTTATTGAATATTATTGCAGTATTGTTAATTCTTCTTATTCACTTGAATATTATTGAATCTTTGAAAGAATTTTACTCTTTCATCCTTGATATGTTATTCAGTATGAAATTTGAGAAAGTTTTATTACTGAGATTGAATTATTCTTCAGCTACTTCAAAATCCTTTGATTATTGTTGAAGTTCTATAGAAGCTAGACTCTTCTATTCATGATATATATCCTTTATTGTACACTTTAACTTGCTGAGCAAACTCGTTGCTCACTCTTGCTTAAATAAAATATTTCAGCTAAGGCCGAGGTAGCAGAAGGTTCTAACAGGGACAAAGGCAAAAGCAAGGCTCAGGAGTATTTATTGTCAACTTTTAATGGTATTGTTATAGTATGTAAATTAATTATGTAAACCTTTTGAATATATAAGGGTATGTAAGTTATATTAAGGTTAGTTAACCTGGGATAACGATATAAGTATGTTTTGGAGTATGTTTTAATTAAAAACATGTAATGAATGATGTTTTTCATTAATGAATGGGTAGTTAGGTGTGATATGTATGATGGATCGTGAGCACCAAACTCGAGGTTCGGGAACCCGAATTTGGGGGCATCACAGAAATGGTAGATGACCATAAATCTAAAATGGATTTTCTGGAGCATTGCTCAAGTCCATTTGGATTTTACTTGCGATTGCAGCTTATTATTACTAAATCTGGCCAAAAATGGACGTGGAGACGCCCTTCCTCAAATATATATTATTAGAGGAGAATGTATGTACAATACATCCCGATGAATTTGTTTCAATGGTTGAAGAAAATCATGTATATGAGTTACAACAATCCATTTATGGATTTAAGCAAGCTTCTCGTAGATGGAACATCCGTTTTGATGAGACAATCAAAGAGTTTGATTTTATCAAAAACGAGGATGAACCATGTGTGTACAAGAAGGTTAGTGGGAGCGCTGTTTCATTCCTTGTATTATATGTTGATGATATATTACTGATAGGGAATGACATTCTTATGCTACAAGCGATCAAAATAGATTTGTCTAAACAATCCTCCATGAATTATTTAGGTAGAACATCCTATATTGGGGATAAAAATCTATATAGATTGATTTAAAAGGATGTTCGTCTTAACCCAAGGAACGTATATTAATTAGATGCTAAAGGTGTTTAGCATGGAAAACTCCAAAAGGTGTCTCATGATGATGAGCTATGGAGTGAATCTCGCTAAAATTATCCTCAATAAAAGAGAGATCGCATGAGTTACTATCATGTATGCAATAAAATATACGAGACTTGATGTTGATCAGTCATATTCTGGAGAAGATCACTGTACGACAGTGATAAACATCTTGAAGTACTTAACTGACACTATGGATGTCATTATAGCACATGATGTGTCTGAATTAAACTAGAGGACTGAACAGACTCAAGTTTTCAGACTGACCAAGGTGACAGCAAATCCACTTTAGTGTAAGTCGTTATCTAGAAAGGTGGTGCAGTAAATTGAAAAGGCTCTAAACAGCAAAAGGTTGATGGTTTAGTGACAAAGGCAAAGTATATAAATTGTAAGTGAAGCTGCAAGTTGATTTTTCGGATGAAAAGTTCATTACAGAACTAGGAATAGTTTCTAAGTCTCATCTTGAATCCAAACATGTGTTGCGGCACTTTGATTAAAGAAACCATTGAAAGAAGAGACGTCACCTTGGATAGAGAACACACAAGATAACTTTGTAGATCCATTTACTAAAGTTTTAACACAACATCAGTTTGATCGTCACTTAGAGAAGAAGTGTATGAGATACCATGGCGATTGGCTTCAGTGAAAGTGGGAGATTGAAAGTAGTATGCATACAAGCCAATCATGTATGATGATAAAGCATATACTTTGTAGACAATCTTATTTATTTATTAATAAAAGTATTCACTTATTAAAGGCGTTTAATTATCTATATAATGCTATTTTTTATAATATGTAAATAACCCATAGTTTTAAGCAATACTTTTAGAATCATGATGTTGAACATGCTAATGAGATCTAAATTCTTAGAAAGCTTAAAACTTAAATAGTTTCCAATCGTTAGATTACTAAAAAGGGGATTAGTAAATCCGGATAGATTGGTACATATGTTGCTTGCTCATTGGATGAGAATGGTTGATCTCATGATCATTTGTGAAGAGACACTAAAGCAAGTATATAGGTGCTTATTGGAGAATAAGTTCACTGAACGTGACTCGCTATGGAATACCTAATGGAGTTTTACTTGCATGTCAATAGGAATTCCTAATGTGATAGTAGTATAAGTGATCCTTGGACTTGAGATCATCATAACATCTTGTGTGTAATGAATTATACTTTGACTTATTCCTTAAGACCTTTAGGATATATCAAAGGGTATGCTTGGGTATAATATGTTACATATGGAGATAATGAATGGTCAATAAAGAATCTGTCACGTCTAGTAAAAGAAGAGATATGTCCTATGTGATTCGTTAAATGACAACCTAGTAGTCATTGGCCAAGGCAAAATAAAATTAGTAAAGAGTTTCTAATTTGCATTATTTAGAGTTGTGTATTTTTTAATCGAAATACATATAATTAAATAAAATAAGACTCGATAGTAATTCATGTCTAATATTTAATTGGGACATTGTATGGTGGAAGTATTGAATTGTACGGTAACTATTTACTGACAGGTTCTTTTATGATTAATGTTGAAATCTATATTATTTGGAAAGTCGTTGATCGCTAGGGAGGCTTATCCCTATTGTAGAATAAATATTATTTATTTAAATAAATTATTAGTTTAATTTATTTATTTAAATAAGATTAGAATTGTTCTAATTGATTTATTCACAACTGGTTTAATACGGAGAACCTAAAGGGTCACACCATAAAAGGAAGAATAATTATTTAAGAAGGTAATGACATAATCGTAATATTGCATTAAGTGTAATTAATTTAATCGATGGTGATAGAATAAATTAAATAGCTTAATGTTTATTATTTAATATTTTGGAAATATTAAATATAAATTAATAAGAGGAGTCTTATTAATATTATTACAATTATTATTATTTTAATTTTTAAAAGAATTTAGGAATTAATTTAATATTAATACTCTCATTTATTCCTAATAAGATTAGGAGGCAAATTAATTAAAGGAGTTTAATTAATTAATCCCAATATGATTGGGAAGCCTAATTAATTAAAGGAGTTTAATTAATTAAATGAAAACCTATTTCTAATAGGATTAGAAGGGTTAACCAATATCTATATAAGAGGAGTCTTATATTAGATATTAGTTGATGTAATTCTAATTGTTAGAGAGTACTCATTTTCTATAGAAGATAAAAAACTAGGGTTTAGCCAACCACCATCCTTCTTGAATACTTCCTTTTCCTTGGTGGATCACCTCTAGAGGCCAAACACTTGGATCGCTAACGTTGATCAAAGGAAGGAATCTACCCCGAATATTCAAGGAGATCACGACGAACAAGGAGTTGAACTTATACCTGTGGAAGCTTCGTTCTACAAGAGTATGATTCCATAATTTCTTATTTATCGTTTTAAATTAATAATTTGCATAAAGGATGATCCGGGTAATGGTTTTGTAGAAATTTTTTAAACTCTTATATACCATGCTTCCGATTATTTTGCAATTTGATTGCGCCCATGATTTCGTACAAACCCAACTGATTTGTGTGGAGACACTAAAGCAAGTTCGTGCTTATTGGAGAATAAGTTCACTGAACGTGACTCGCTATGGAATACCTAATGGAGTTTTACTTACCTATCAATAGGAATTCCTAATGTGATAGTCGTATAAGTGATCCTTGAACTTGAGATCATCATAGTATCTTGTGTCTAATGAATTATACTTTGACTTATTCCTTAAGACCCTTAGGATATATCAAAGGGTATGCTTGGGTATAATAGATTACATATAGAGATAATGAATGGTCAATAAAGAATCTGCCACTTTTAGTAAAAGAAGAGATATGTCCTATGTGATTCGTTAAATGACAACCCAATAGTCCTTGGCCAAGGCAGAATAAAATTAGAAAGGAGTTTCTAATTTGCATTATTTGGAGTTGTGCATTTTCTAATCGAAATATATATAATTAAATAAAATAATACTTGACAGTAATTCCATGTCTTATATTTAATTGGGACATTGTATGGTAGAAGGATTGAATTGTACGGTAACTATTTACTCACAAGTTCTTTTATGATTAATGTTGAAATCTATATTATTTAAAAAGTCGTTAATCCCTAGGGAGGCTTATTCCTATTGTATAATAAATATTATTTATTTAAATAGATTATTAGTTTAATTTATTTATTTAAATAATATTAGAATTGTTGTAATTGATTTATTTATAACCGGTTTAATATATAGAACCTCAAGGGTCACATCATAAAAGGAAGAATAATTATTTAAGAATGTAATGGCATAATCATAATAATGCAATAAGTGTAATTAATTTAATCTATGGTGATAGAATACATTAAATAACTTAATGTTTATTATTTAATATTTTAGAAATATTAAATATAAATTAATA
The DNA here is from genome assembly GCA_020205555.1 of Panax stipuleanatus. NCBI lineage: Eukaryota > Viridiplantae > Streptophyta > Magnoliopsida > Apiales > Araliaceae > Panax > Panax stipuleanatus. The sequence continues at coordinate 145,262,901 of CM035124.1, forward strand.
AAAGGAGTCTTATTAATATTATTACAATTATTATTATTTTAATTTCTAAAGGAATTTAGGAATTAATTTAATATTAGTACTCTTATTTATTCCTAATAAGATTAGGAGGCAAATTAATTAAAAGAGTTTAATTAATTAATCCCAATATGATTGGGAAGCCTAATTAATTAAAGGAGTTTAATTAAATAAATGAAAACCTATTTCTAATAGGATTAGAAGGGTTAACCAATATCTATATAAGAGGAGTCTTATGTTAGATATCAGTTGATGCAATTCTAATTGTTGGAGAATACTCGTTTTCTATAGAGGATACAAAACTATGGTTTAGCCAACCACCCTCCTTCTTGAATAATTCTTTTTCCTTGGTGGATCACCTCTAGAGGCGAAACACTTGGGTGACTAACGTTGATCAAAAGAAGGAATCTACCCCGGATATTCAAGGAGATTGATGAGTTGGTTTTTTACCAACGAATTGATATCCGTTATAACTTGATTCTTTCTTAATTCAAGTTATTTTAGGGTCATTTTACCTGGTTTTGTGTTATTAATTGCAGGATAGGGATTGATGAGAAACCAGGAAGAAAAGAACAAAATTGCAGATTCTATGAGAAAGTGGACCCCCGTCGGGGCGGGCCTCTCCAAGCCAAAACACCCGCTGGGGCGGGTGTACAAAAAACTCAAGATTAAAGTGGCTTGTCGCCGGGGTGGGTGCACCAAGAGTAAAATGTCCGCCGGGGTGGGCATACGGCAGCAACAATATCAGATTTCTTCTTTGACTAGGATTCAGGAGAAAATAAGAGCTAATTTGTATTGCGGTTGGGAGAGTATAAAAGAACAGAACAGAGGCTATTATACACACACTTAGACAGAGTTGCAAGCCCTAATTCAAGGATTGATCTATCACGGAGGATTGAAGCATCGATTGAACACGAAGAATGCAAGAACGAAGTCGAGAGCGGTGATACAATTCTAGAGTTTATCTTCTCCCTTTCTTTTTATCTTGTAATCAGAATGTTTTCTTTGATGTGGATATTGGATTTTGATTCATCTATGATGAACTAATTTCTTATTTAAGCCAATGACGGATCTTTTTATGTAATGGATGATTAAATAGCCTTTAATTCAGTTTATTGATATTAATTCCAGATTATTTGCTATAAGTTGTGCTTAACATTTATAATTGCCTGATCGACAATTATCCGTTATCCCATATGCATTCGAGAGATGACATATGGGAGTGGAACTAGCCATAGTGACATATGTTTTTGATTTCTGCGTAGTTGGAACTCATAATTCACGTATAGGATGGAAATATCTATGCGTCATATGTAATCTGATAAGAACTTGATTTTAAACCTTATTTAATTGTAATTCACATAGAGATATAGTGAATTAGTTATTTAGGGTGTCTTGCTTAATTCTATCATCTGTGGATGCGAGTGAGTATGGATGTAATGCATCGAGAGGTGGTTATATCTGCTTTAGTGTTCTTGATTAATAATCTGGGGTAATTAACATAAACTAGATAAAAGAATATTATTTGAAGTGAAATATTAAGTGAAGTTGTAGGCTTAATTCTCTAAAACTTGTGAAAATCTTGAGTTAGTGTTGAAATTGGTTTTAATAGTAGTTTAATTAGAAAATCACCTTTTATTCATTAGTTTAATAAAGTTGAGATAGTATAAAATTGGTATTTGTTAGATTAAATAGGAATTATTGTCCCTGTGGGTACGATATCTGAACTTATCATTATATTACTTGTTGATTACGTACACTTGCGTGTAGCGCTTATAGAAAATACCCAACAAGTTTTTGGCGCCGTTACCAGGGACAGTAATCGCGTTTATTACTTACAATATCAGTTTAATTAGATCAGTTTTAGTTAAACATATATATATATATATATATTATTCTTATTTTTGTTTGTTTGGTTATTTCAGGTGCTTTCGAGTAGTGCATGCAAACTAGATCGAAGAAGCCAGAGTTGTTATCGTTCGAGGATGACATTGACAAACGATTTCAGAAGCTACTTAAGTGGATTGCAAAGAATCGAGTAGAATTTGAAACACACAGAACAAACATGGCTGAACAAGAAGACAAACCACTGAGAGATTATGCTACACCAAAGATTTTAGAAATTCACTCGAGTATAGCCAGGCCGACAATCAATGCAAACAATTTTGAAATTAAGCCTGGGACAATACAGATGGTGCAGAATAATTGCCAATTTAGGGGTATTCCAAATGACGATCCGAACAAGCAAATATTCAGTTTTTTAGAGATTTGCGACACCTTCAAGTGCAATGGGGTGTCAGACGATGCAATCAGATTGAGGTTATTCCCGTTCACACTCAGAGACAAGGCGAAGGGTTGGCGCAGAAATTTTTGGCTAAGTTCTTCCCGCCATCGAAGACACATAATATGAGAATAAAAATATCTTTATTTGCACAGATGCAAGGGGAGCTACTGTTGTCTGATTTATATAATGACAATTAATGCGCAAGTATACGCGGTCAACAAGTAATAATGTGTAAGCACATATATCGTTCCCACGAGGAATTAACAGATAAACAGTCACCAAATCAATAGCACATAATCATTTCAGTCTTATTTAAATGGGTGGTAAAGAATTGGAATTAAAACTAAATTTAACTAGACAAGGAATTAAGCTTAAAGTAATTAATCTTAGGGTAAAATCAGATAATGAAGGCATGAGATTCCAATTTTTCCTAATGATTCATCTAAGTCGTTTCACTTCCAATTAGGTTAAATTAATTGTTAAGTTTGCTAGCCGAGAACACGAAAGTGAGAGAAGGCCATCTCTCGATACACCTAATCCATATCACATGCAATCCACAGATGATAGAACGCACGTGAACACCCACATTATCTAAACCCATATATGTCTATGATGTTTACAAATAAATAGGGTTTAAGGTCAAGTTCTCATTTGACTACGGGCGGCGGTTCGGTATATGTCCGTCCTAAGCACAAATAATAAGTCCAACGTCATGTGAACATACAATCACCCGCTACTACGATTAGATCTAAACCTACACTTCGTCTTTCAAGTCCACATAGGTTATCACATTAATTGGTCATGACTCAATTAAGCAATGAAAGCATATATCGCAATATACAATCACATAACAATCATAAGAACCAATATGGAAGATAAATCAACATCAACTACTCATTAGGTTCCATTGAAACCTCAAAATAGATTTAAGTCATAGACAACTCAAATGTATCATCCACAATGTGAATATACATCATAAGATTACAAAAATAGAAAGCAAAGAGAGTTTAGAGATAGGAAATGCAAATATGAGTCTCCAAGCATCCAATATTGAATCTTCAATACATCCAGTTGTTTTAACCATCAAGTCTAATGAAACCCTAGAAAACTAACTACTATAAACTTGCACTAATCTACTCCAAATCTACCTAACAAGAAATTAAAGGCAAAGAAAAGGAATGGAAAACTAGGGCTAGGTATAAGTTTTACTCCCCAAGGAGGATGTCTTGAATGCTGCTTACCCCCTTTAAAGCCTCTGCCGTTCATTAAATCAAAAAGTCAAAGTTTTTCCTGCTGGGGACTGGTGCGGCCGCGCTCGCCCAAGCCTGTTACTGGCGCGGCCGCGCGGCACTAAAAATCTGTAATCTGCTGCTACTTTGCTGGTGCAGGCTTGCCTCATGAATTCTTTAGTTGATTACTTTTGCACCTCTAGCAAACTCGCATCTTTTTTAGCCCTTTTTTAATCATCACCGTCCCTACACGCGTCTCGACATCATTCCATGAACATGCCATCAATCCATTTAGCTCATTTTGGTAACATTTCATCCTTTTATGCTCAATCAACTGCCAAGAGAGTTCCTAAACATGAAAATCACAAAACAAAGGAAAAATATATTAAAACACAGGGTTACTTGAGTTTAAGCAACGAGATGAGTTGGTTACTATCCGAATAAGTGGTCATAAAGACCACTTATGAAATACCCCCAAACTTACACGTTACTTGCCCTCAAGCAACCAAAATAAAATGAGCAACCCATATTTACAATGTATGCAAACTACTCTACTATGAATGCAAATCCAGATCCGAGTCAGTAGTGAACTTCATAAGCAATGCCTCATAAAACCACTAAATGATCAAATAGATAAGCTACCCAAGACAAGACCATAAGGCATATTCTATAAATTCAAAACTATCAACACTGATGTATTCTGCGTTGTGTGCCTAGCAACCATTAAACATGCATTCAGATAAATAACTCACATACTATGCTTCTTAGGGGAAAAACAAACTTTAAATTAAGAAAAATAGCAAATCATATAAGTTCTAACTAAGACCATGTATTACTCGAGTTAAGGGTCAACAGGGAGTTTTCATTAAGCTCTTATTACTCACGAGGGCGTATTTACACTTTCCCGTGTATACAATCGACTGTGCAATGCCTAGTTCTCTTAGGCTTTTCAATGATACCCATGTAGCGAGCTTTCGACCAACAACTCCCAGACCAGACAGCCTTAGGACGCTGGGTGTAGGGACACCTCGAGGGCTTACTTGCTTGAATATCAAAGGCCACAGAACTCGACGTAGCCGAAGTGTTTATTCTATTTTTTTCTTTTTCAATGCATTTTCTTTTGTTTTCTTTTTTATAGGGGAGTGCGTCTTACGTTCCATCTCCCCAAATATCATGTAAAACCCCTGTTTTCCCCCAAACTTAAGCTTTTAACAGTCTTAGTTATTATCATATGAGAACTGAAACTCTTTCATTAAAACACAGATTTCCCACCAGAAGACAAGTATGTGAAAATTAAAACTTAGCATGTCATGATGGTTACTCTATTGTGCTAACTGGTTACACAGTATCTGACAGATAAGGATTTACATATATGACCAAACAATCAAGCTTAGGTCTCCAATCAGTTCAAAAATCAAGTGATTTCAGCTTTCCTCACAGGCAACATATATAACTAACCAACCAAAACTTGATTCAAGTAGTATGCTCTAACATAAATGACTTAAACAAAAACAAAAATTTTAAAATTTTCACAAATTTTAACAAAAACAACCTACTTGCACTAAATGTAACTACCACAACATGAAATGAATTAACTACATGCAAAAACAAAACCAATACCCCCAAACTTAAAAGGTTTAATGTCCTCATTGAAGTTAAAGGTAAAAAGAAGAACTCCCCTATTCGGCTTCGTCGTCGCCTCTCCGTCCTATCAATATGCTCATGTACAGTGTGGGAGGACTCGGACTGCATCATAGTCGATGCCATCGCCCCAGTGCTCAGAAGTGCTGCCCATGAATGTAGACTCCCTCCTACTCCTCTTGGATGCCATATTAAATGAGAATAGATGATGTAATCCAATATTGAACTCAACTAATCCAACCAATTCAAAAATCTTGCTATGCTATCGAACCCCCACACACTTCCTCAATTGATCAGGTTGAGAAGATGGGAGTGATGGCTGGGTTGGTTGATTGTGATTAGGAGATAGGAGGTTGTGCTATCAATTGAAATTAGGTCATGGGATAGGGGAAATTTGTGGCAAGCTCGTCTGATAATGCAATGGAAGTATGTGCTGAAAATTACTTAAGTCAGGCATAGTCTGTGAGCGGCGCGGCCGCGCGCCCCAACAAGCTTAATCAGGTGCGCCCGCGCGTTATGTCAGATTTGGTTATCTGTAGAATTTATTTCATAAAGCTGCTGTGACATTTCAACTTTGCTTCATACTGCATGGAATGACCCTGAGAAAAGCATATAACATTATTAAACCCTCTTATACTAACAAAAGTATATTAACTATTTATGTCAAGAGAATTAAACATGGAAAGATATATGCATTCAAATTCCCAAAATAATTCTCTAAGTGCGTATACGCAATGTGCAAGGGTATCAAAATATGTTCCATAAACTTCATGGTCCCAAAAAGATATGCACTAATGCCTAAGTCCAAAAATGTAGGCAATGAGCTCCTAAATCCAAAAGTATTTAAAAATTTACACTAAGCATTAAACTACTAAGAATTAAACAAAAGGGGAGGGAAATGTTATAGAAAGCAGGTAATGGAGAATTAAACAAGTAGGGAGAGAGAGAAATGATGTGGTGCCTCCTATCGAGCGCTTGATTTATAGTCCTCTAGTTGGACTGTGTCTGCCCACTGCTATCCGACCCCCAGACGATATTTGAGAACCCCTCCATCCATCAGAACTGAAATGTGCTTTTGGAGGCTTCCCATCATGAGAGGACTCGAAATTAAACTACCTAGCATCTGATGTGTATAAGAATTCCCCGTACTGAAGGTAAGGGGGCTAGGCACTGGTTCCATTGTGCTTGTGACATGATAGGGGCATTGAGATTCCCACAGCACAACGGGATCTTCTTCTATTCTCTTTTCTTCTGACCACCATGGTTTCGAGATCGCGGGCTCTCTCATATCATCGAGATCCGGCTCTGTGATGTGGCTACCAAGAGGGCAAGGATATGAAAACTTTAATAGATTTTCCGACTTAGGCGGAGGAGGGTCTTGGGATATTATCACAGTTGGTTCATAAACAAAGTTTTTAGCATCCCCAAGCGTATCCTCGATTTCCATTTCCTTAGGCTCGTCTAGTTTCAAGTGCACTTCACGTTCTTCATCAGTTTCTGCATCCATGTCATAGCACCACGTATCCTGGGGATCATTACTCACGGCTTCAAACATCTGAGGCCTAGGATTTTGAATATCTTGAGCTTCGGGTACTTGCTCAATCACCTCTTTATTCCTTAAAGCCGTGCTAATTTGCTCTACCCAAGTCTGAAGATCCTCAATCGACTTCTGTTGCTCAATTAAGATCTCCCTTGTTGATGCTAAGGAATTTCCCCACATAGTGTCCAATCCTTCCTTTTCTGTTTCAGTCTCAGGTATCCATGTATTGAGTCTCACTGGTTGGAGTATTGCTGATTAGGGCCATCTGAGTCTGAAAATTCTGATTCGATAGCTCTTGGCTCCTAATCATATCCTCTTGGTTCGCTAAAGCTCTATACATGAAGTCCATTGTTGACTGTTCTCCTTGTAAACACGGGGATGGATATGTGGGTTCTGGTGCGTAAATTGGACTTGGCTCATATTGTTCTTGATAGCTCGAAGTATTGGTCAGAATCCCTTGTTCTTCCTCTGTCATCAAGGCCTTGCTAATTTGCTCTTCCCAGTTCTGGATATTTTTGACTGACTTCTGTTGCTCAATCAAGATGTCCTTCAGTGATATGTCACCTCCTTCCTCCAATCTTGCATTTTCTTGTGTCACCCTCAAAATTGTATTGAGGCTCGTAAACTGGAGTCTGGAAAGTGCATTCTGGGGGGTAAACGGGATTTGGATCCCAGTACTGGTCTTGATAATAGTCTGATGAAGGGTTTACTGAAGGGTTTGGGTGATACCCCCAATCTTGCTGATAATTGGGATAAAGCTCATTGTAGGAGTACTCACCCCCATACTGCTCCTGTCCATAACTGATAGGCTCCTGATGGCTCGTATAGCTTCCAGCACCATAGTCATAAATCACTTCTGTCTCTCGATTCTGTTGGGCTGAAACAGCAACCAACTTCCTCGAGAGAACCTCCAACTGTGCTGAAAGTGAAGCAATTGGGTCGACGCCATCATTCCCTACTTCCCTTGGTTGCTCTTGCCTTATGTAGTTCCATGGATTAGAAATTTAAGTCCATTGTACCTGACAAGAGAATATAGGAAGAGAATTAAACAAAAATAAAAATGTTTAAAGTAAGACTAATTTGATTTAAACTAATGTTGGTAAACAGTTATCCAATTAATTCCCCGGCAACGGCGCCAAAAACTTATTGCCCAATTTATATAACGACAATTAACGCACAAGTATACGCGGTCAACAAGTAATAAAGTGTAAGCACAGATATCATTCCCATGAGGAATTAACAGATAAATAGTCGCCAAATCAATAGCACATAATCATTTCAGTCTTATTTAAATGGGCGGTAAAGAGTTGGAATTAAAACTAAATTTAACTGGACAAGGAATTAAGCTTAAACTAATTAATCCTAGGGTAAAATAAGATAATGAAGGCATGAGATTATAATTTCTCCTAATGATTCATCTAAGTCGTTTCACTTCTAATTAGGTCAAATTAATCGTTAAGTGTGCTAGCCGAGAACACAAAAGTGAGAGAAAGCCATCTCTCGGTACACCTAATCCATATCACGTGCAATCCACAGATGATAGAACGCACGTGAAAACCCACATTATCTAAAATCTTATATGTCTATGGTGTTCACAAATAAATAGGGTTTAAGGTTAAGTTCTCATTTGACTACGGACGGCGCTTCGGTATATGTTTATCCTAAGCACAAATCATAAGTCCAACGTCAAAGTGAACATACAATCACCCGCTACTACGATTAGATCTAAACCTACACTTCGTCTTTCAAGTCCACATAGGTTATCACATTAATTGGTCATGACTCAATTAAGCAATGAAAGCATATATCGCAGTATACAATCACATAGCAATCAATAAGAACCAATATGGAAGATAAATCAACATCAAATACTCATTAGGTTCCATTGAAACCTCAAAATAGATTTAAGTCATAGACAACTTAAATATATCATCCACAATGTGAATATACATCATAAGATTACAAAAATAGAAAGCAAAAAGAGTTTAGAGATAGGAAATGCAAATCTGAGTCTCCAAGCATCCAATATTGAATCTTCAATACATCCAATTGTTTTAACCATTAAGTCTAATGAAAACCCTAGAAAACTAACTACTATAAACTATTGGGTTTGCAAGAAACGTAAGCATGCAATCAAATTACATAAATGCAGCGGAAGGGATGAAAAATTAATTTTTAAAATTTTCTTACAAACCCTTAACCATGATTTTTCTTGTGCATCAATTATTAGTCAATACATAGAAGGAGATGATGGAATTATACCTTTGAAGATCCAAGCTTCCTCAGGTACAAGTTCTACTCCTTTGATTCCTTTGTAGTGGCTCCTTCCCTTGATCAATGTCAGCCACCCAAATGTTTGGCCTCTAACGGTGATCCACCAAGGAAGATGAAGAACTCAGGAAGATGGGTTATTGGCTTAACCCTTGTTTCTATCTCTATAGAATATGTGTACTCCCAACCCTTGGAAAAATTCACGTACCTTATTTCTGATATAAGACTCTCTTATATAAATATTAGGTTAACCCTCATAATCCAATTAGAATAGGGTTTTATTTATTTAATTAATTAAACACTTTTAATTAATTTATATCCTAATCTTATTAGGATTGAGAGAGAGTACTAATATTATATTAATTCCTAAACTCCTTTAGAATTAAAATAATAATAATAATAATATTAATAAGACTCATCTTATTAATTTATATTTAATATTTCTAAAATATTAAATAATAAACATTAAGCTATTTAATTTATTTTATCACCATAGATTAAATTAATTACACTTAATGCATTATTACTATCATGCCATTTTCTTCTTAAATAATTCTTCTTCCTTTTATGGTGTGACCCTTTAGGTTCTCCATATTAAACCGGTTGTGAATAAATCAATTAGAACAATTCTAATCTTATTTAAATAAATAAATTAAACTAATAATCTATTTAAATAAATAACATTTATTCTACAATAGGGATAAGCCTCCCTAGCGATCAAGGACTTTCCAGATAATATAGATTTTAACATTAATCATAAAAGAACCTGTGAGTTAATAGTTACCGTACAATTCAATCATTCCACCATACAATGTCCCAATTAAATATAAGACATGGATTTACTATCAAGTCTTAATTTATTTAATCATATGTATTTCGATTAGAAAATGCACAACTCCAAATAATGCAAATTAGAAACCTCTTTCTAATTCCATTCCACCTTGGCCAAGGATTCCTGGGTTGTCATTTAACGAATCATATAGGACATATCTCCTCTTTTACTAGAGGTGGTAGATTCTTTATTGATCATTCATTATATCCATATGTAACTCATTATACCCAAGCATACCCTATATATGCCTTAAAAGGCCTTAAGGAATAAGTCAAAGTATAATTTGTCACATACAAGATACTACGATGATCTCAAGTCCAAGGATCACTTGTACTACTATCACATTAGGAATTCCTATTGACAGGCGAGTAAAACTCCATTAGGTATTCCATAGCGAGTCACGTTCAGTGAACTTATTCTCCAATAAGCACCTACATACTTGCTTTAGTGTCTCTACACAAATGACCATGAGACCAGTCATCCTCATCCAATGAGCAAGCAACATATGTACCAATCTATACGGATTTACTAATCCCCATTTTAGAAATCCCACTGATTGAGAACTATTTTAGTTTTTAAGCTTTCTAAGAATTTAGATCTCATTAGCATGATCTCATCATGATTCTAAAAGCATTGCTTAAAACTATGGGTTATTTACATATTATAAAAACAGCACCATGTAGATAATTAAATGCCTTAAATTAATATTTTATTAATAAATAAATAAGATTGTTTATAAAGTATGCGCTTTATCATCATACATGATTGGCTTGTATGCACACTACTATCAATCTCCCACTTGCACTAAAGCCAATCGCCATGGTATCTTATACCCATCTTCTCTAAGTGACGATCAAACTGCTGTTGTGTTGGAGCTTTAGTAAATGGATCTGCAATGTTGTCTTGAGAATCCACACGCTCCAAGGTGACGTCTCCTCTTTCAATGATCTCCCCGATCAAGTGAAATCGCCGCAACACGTGTTTGGATTTCTGATGAGACTTGGGTTCCTTAGCTTGTGCAACCACGGGAACTGCTTCTCCAATGCTAGGGACAACACCAAGTTCAGTTATGAACTTCTTCATCCAAACAGCTTCCTTTGCAGCTTCACTTGCAGCTATATACTCTGCCTCTGTCACTGAATCAGCAACTGCTTGCTTCTTGGAACTCTTCCAACTCACTGCGCCTCCGTTCATGGTAAACACATACCCTGAAATAGATTTATTGTCATCTTAGTCTATTTGAAAACTTGAGTTCGTGAATCCCTCGAGTTTTAATTCAGACTCACCGTAGACAAGAAAAATATCTTTAGTCCTTCTCAAGTACTTTAGGATATTCTTCACTGCCTTTCAGTGCTATTCTCTTTGATTCTTCTGGTATCTGCTGGTTACACTAAGTGCATGAACAACATCCGGTCTAGTACATATCATTCCGTACATGATAGATCCTATTGAAGAAGCATAAGGGATCTTACTCATACGGTCTCTCTCCTCAGGTGTCTTTGGGGCCTGTTTCTTGGAGAGATGTATTCCATGGCTCATCAGCATGAGACCTCTTTTGGAATCTTCCATGCTAAATCTCTTTAGCATCATGTCAATGTACGTTCCTTGGGATAAGCCGAGCATCCTTTTAGATCTATCTCTATAGATCTTTATCCTAAAAATATAGGAATGCTTCACCCAAGTCCTTCATGGAGAAGTTTTTAGATAACCAGATTTTAATTGATTGTAACATAGGAATGTCATTCCCTATCAGTAATATATCATCAACATATAATACAAGGAATGATACTGCGCTCCCACTAACCTTCTTGTATACACATGGTTCATCCTCGTTTTTGATAAAATTAAACTCTTTGATTGTCTCATCAAAATGAATGTTCCATCTACGAGAAGCTTGCTTCAACCCATAAATGGATCGTTGTAGCTTACAGACTTGATTTGTTCCAACTTTTGAAATAAATCCATCTGGCTGTGTCATATACACATCCTCCTCACGATTTCCATTGAGGAAGGCCATTTTCATGTCCATCTGCCAGATCTCATAGTCGTTGTAAGCTGCAATCGCAAGCAAAATCCGAATGGACTTGAGCATGGCTACTGGTGAGAAGGTTTCATCATAGTTAACTCCTTGTCTTTATTTGAAACCTTTTGCCAACCAGTCGGGCCTTATAGGTCTCTACCTTTTCGTCTGCTTCAGTTTTTCTCTTAAAAACCCATTTACACCCAATAGGCTTAATACCTTCAGGTGGTGAAACCAAAGTCCATACTTTGTTTTCATACATGAAGTCCATTTCGAATTTCATGGCTTCAAGCTATTTCCCTGAGTCTTTATTACTCATAGCCTGTTCGTAATTCAATGGATCATCATCATTCATGATGTGTACCTCATCGTCATCCTCTATAACGAACCCATACCTCTCAGGTATCTTCGGTACTCTTCCAGATTAACGAACAGGGTGTGGTACAGTAGGTTCTTCTACTTGGTTAGGTACCTGACTTTGATCCGTGGTAATTTGTGGTTCTTGAACTTCTTCAAGATATATCTTACTCCCACTGACCCCTTCATGGATAAACTCTTTCTCCAGGAAGGTAGCATGTTTCACAACAAACACCTTTTGATTAGTAGGATGATAGAAATAATACCCTACGATTTCTTTAAGAGATCCCAAAAATCTACACTTATCGGATTTAGTCTGTAGCTTATCATTTTCAAACTTTTTGACATAAGCTGGACAACCCCAAGTCTTAACATGCTTAAGATTTGGTTTCCTCCCTTTCCACATCTCATATGGAGTCTTTGGGGCAGATTTGGTAGGCACCTTGTTAAGTAGGTATGCAGCAGTTTCTAGGGCATAACCCCAGAAGGAAATTGGAAGGTCGGTAAAACTCATCATGGATCGAACCATGTCCAACAGTGTTCGATTTCTCCTTTTAGATACTCCATTTAACTGTGGTGTACTTGGAGGAGTCCATTGTGAGATTATACCATTTTCTTTGAGACAATTGAGAAACTCACCGCTTAAGTATTCTTCACCTTGATCTGATCGAAGTATCTTAATACTCTTGCCTGTTTGTTTCTCTACTTAACTTCTGAACTCTTTGAACTTTTCAAATGATTCTGATTTGTATTTTATTAAATACACATATCCAAATCTTGAGTGATCATCAGTGAAAGTAATAAAATAAGAATATCCACGCAGTGCACTTGTTGTCATAGGTCCACAAACGTCTGTGTGAATCAATGCCAACAACTCTGTAACTCTTTCTCTTTTTCTACTAAAAGGAGATTTAGTCATTTTACCCATGAGACAAGATTCACAAGTTGTATATGATTCATAATCAGATAGCTCTATAAGCCTATCCTTATGCAACTTGGATAATCTTGTTTCATTGATATGACTGAGTCTACAGTGCCACATGTAGGTATAATTAATATCATCTCTTTTCCTTTTCTTAGTTTGTTCAATTTGAAATATATTTTCTTGTAAGTCAAGTGTATAAAGTCCATTTCGCAAATTTCCAATACCATATAAAACATCGTCTTTATAAATAGAACAACTATTGTTCTTTATAATAACGTCAAAACCTTCCATATCCAATATAGAAATTGAAATAATGTTTTTAATAATATTCGGAACATAATAACAGTTATTAAGATAAATGGACTTGCCCGAAGGCATTGCTAAACCATAAGTTTCTACAGCTAATGCAGCAACCTTTGCTCCATTCCCCACTCGTAGGATCACCTCTTCATTGTTCAGCTTTCTACTTCTGACCAGTCCCTGCACAGTGTTACATATGTGAGACCCACAGCCGGTATCCAATACCCAAGTAGAATTATGACTTTCATAAAAATTAATTTTAATCATAAACAAATCTTGATATGAAGTCGAAGCTTCTCCAAGCTTTTTCTCTGCTAGAAACTTCTTGCAGTTCCTCTTCTAATGTCCCGGCTCATTGCAATGAAAGCACATTCCTTTAGCTGGTTCAGGTTTCTTTTGTTTCTTTTCTTTCCCCTTTCCCTTAGCCTTCTTGGATTTCTTCTTTTTAGAAGACACCTTGGACTTCTTCCTTTTATTGAAAGAATCCACCATCAAGACATGGTTCTTATTGGATGAGAAGTGACCTTCTGCAGTTTTCAGCATGTTAAGCAGCTCTGGCAAGCTGACATCTAGCTTATTCATGTGAAAATTAACCACAAACTGCGAGAAGGTCTCAGGGAGTGGCTGCAAGACCAAGTCTTGACTCAACTCCCCATCCATGACGAACCCAAGCTGTCCAAGGCATTCAATCAAATTGATTACCTTTAGAATATGAGTCTCGACGGCAGTGCCCTCGGTCATCCGAGATCGGAAGAGCTCCTTAGATATCTCATATCTAGCAGTCCTACTCTGTTCACCATACAACTCCTTGAGGTGAAGCAGCATAGCAGGAGCATCCATATTTACGTGCTGACGCTGAAGCTCGTTATTCATAGATGAGATCATGATGCATTGAGCCACAGATGCATCATCTTGCCACTTATTAAAAGTGGCAATCTCTTCCTCAGAGGCTATTTTCGAAACAGATTCAGGGATAGTTGAATTTAGGACATAAGAAATTTTTTCAGCAGTGAGAACAATTCTCAGATTTCTTAGCCAGTCCTCATAATTTGGGCCGGTAAGCTTATTTGCATCAAGTATGCTTCGTAGTGAGATTAGTGATTTTGACATTTTTAAAATTCTGCATGTGAAAAGATAACATTTTTAGCAAATATTTATTTTATTAACTTTGCATACCAAAATAAATTTAGGTCTTTATTTTAAATTGGTATCTCCCACTATTTTCATTAAACTATAGTACCCTCACTTATATAGTTCGGCAACATCTAATTAAAGATTTGCTAGTGAGATTAAGGATCCCATTTCAAATGTTTATAACCTTGTAGATAACACAACAAGCGATATACAAATAAATAGGTAGACAACTCTTGTCAATTACATCACCATGTAACTCCTTTTATTTTGCCTCTTAAATCATAATGGTCATGTGTGTGCACATCCGAACTAAAATAATTTAAGTTAAGTCCAGCCTAGCACTTCCATAAATTCAAAAAAGAAAAATGTTCGTCTTTGTGGATAGCACAACAAAACTAGATCGTTCAATTTTCTTGATAAGCATCAAATGTGATTAATTAACATCTTAAATACTCAATACTCGCCTTGTGGATAACACAACAAACTCATATTAAATATTTAATACTCTATTAATTAATCATGCTAGAAGGCGACGTTCGATATTCCAAATATCATTTGAACGCTTCAGACTTAATATTATTTCTTTGAGGGGTTTGTTATTATTTGTCTCATCTTGTTTAGCGCATGCACATATATATATAAAATACGCGTCATTTTATTAAAAATGCGAAGCATGTTTGCATAAAATATAATATATATAATATTTAGCATGCAATATAGAATACTATATTCTACCCGGATTGATTACGGACTTTTATTCTAGTTTGGTTCACTAGAGCCACCAAGTGAACCAAAAGGTCAAACCTAGGAGTGCAAGAATTTAAATTTTAAATGTAACTATTACATTTAAACCCGGGCTCCATACAAACGGGTCTTCACGCGCTCCTTGCTCCTTGGTCTCCAGTTTCTTCAAGATAATTCTAGCTATCTCTATTACATAAACTATTTATAATTAAATAGAAACCTTGATCAGCAGTTAAGGGGAAGTACATAGGAAGAAGATAGAGCTTAACACCGAGAATAAAACCAGAGAAGACGAGGTACGCAGACTCCATTTTATAAAACCCATACATTCGAGCATTCATCCAAAATAAAATCCAATCACATTGGTCATAGTCCATAATCAATCCCTTTTATTAACATACATATCATCATACATATCAATAAAACTTATTCATCTCATGAAAATAAATTCATTCCATATATGTATTAATATCAGTTAATGGGCAAAAGTTTGCTAAACTTTATTTTTTGAAAAATAAACTTCTTTATTTCATTCAAAAACAATTCCAAATAAACTCTTTAATTTTAGCAATTCTGAAATCTCATTTCATATAAAGTAAATATCTTTATTTTAAACCTTTATTAATTAAATAAACCATTCATTTAATTAAATAAAATAAAAAAAAAATTCAGTTCCTGTCCTGTGGCGCAGCTGCGCCAGGAATATAAAGGGAACCAGCGCAGCTGCACAGCATGAAAACTAGGACAAGACACCGGCGCAGCTGTGCAGCAAGAAGGCCTTGCACCGGCGCAGCTTCGCAGAATCAGAAAAATTTTGTTGCCCAAGAACTCGATCCAATCGCATATCATACATGTATGGAATCACATAGACTGATAATTAGCATAATATTGGCTTTGATACCACTGTTGGGTTTGCTAGAAACGTAAGCATGCAATCAAGTTACATAAACGCAGCGGAAGGGATGAAAAATTAGTTTCTAAAATTTTCTTACAAACCCTTAACTATGATCTTTCTTGTGCATCAATTATCAGTCAATACATAGAAGGAGATGATGGAATTATACCTTTGAAGATCCAAGCTTCCTCAGGTACAAGTTCTACTCCTTTGATGCCTCTGTAGTGGCTCCTTCTCTTGATCAATGTCAGCCACCCAAGTGTTCGGCCTCTAACGGTGATCCACCAAGGAAGATGAAGAACTCAGGAAGATGGGTTATTGGCTTAACCCTTGTTTCTATCTCTATAGAATATGTGTACTCCCAACCCTTGGAAAAATTCACGTACCTTATTTCTGATATAAGTATCTCTTATATAAATATTAGGTTAACCCTCCTAATTCAATTAGAATAGGGTTTTATTTAATTAATTAATTAAACACTTTTAATTAATTTATATCCTAATCTTATTAGGATTGAGAGAGAGTACTAATATTATATTAATTCCTAAACTCCTTTAGAATTAAAATAATAATAATAATAATATTAATAAGACTCCTCTTATTAATTTATATTTAATATTTCTAAAATATTAAATAATAAACATTAAGCTATTTAATTTATTCTATCACCATAGATTAAATTAATTACACTTAATGTATTATTACTATCATGCCATTTTTTTCTTAAATAATTCTTCTTCCTTTTATGGTGTGACCCTTTAGGTTCTCCATATTAAACCGGTTGTGAATACATCAATTAGAACAATTCTAATCTTATTTAAATAAATAAATTAAACTAATAATCTATTTAAATAAATAACATTTATTCTACAATAGGGATAAGCCTCCCTAGCGATCAACGACTTTCCAGATAATATAGATCTCAACATTAATCATAAAAGAACCTGTGAGTTAATAGTTACCGTACAATTCAATCATTCCACCATACAATGTCCCAATTAAATATAAGACATGGATTTACTGTCAAGTCTTAATTTATTTAATCATATGTATTTCGATTAGAAAATGAACAACTCCAAATAATGCACATTAGAAACCTCTTTCTAATTTCATTCCACCTTGGCCAAGGATTCCTAGGTTGTCATTTAACGAATCACATAGGACATATCTCCTCTTTTACTAGAGATGGTAGATTCTTTATTGATCATTCATTATCTCCATATGTAATTCATTATACCCAAGCATACCCTATATATGCCTTAAAAGGCCTTAAGGAATAAGTCAAAGTATAATTTGTTACATACAAGATACTATGATGATTTCAAGTCCAAGGATCACTTGTACTGCTATCACATTAGGAATTCATATTGACAGGCGAGTAAAACTCCATTAGGTATTCCATAGCGAGTCACGTTCAGTGAACTTATTCTCCAATAAGCACCTACATACTTTCTTTAGTTGTAATACCCGTGAATTTTCATATATTATTAAATAAATATATTAATGAAAACGAGAATTTATTTGAATATAAATGATTTTGTGTTATGAGATGAATTAATTCAATTATATAAAATTGAATAATTATAATAATTGAGAAATTTGTAGAGTTTGCGATAAACTCGTTGATTGCCTTGTGTGGCACAGTGACGTAATATAAGAATGATTATATTAATTTAAGCGAACAATTAATCTATATTAATTGTTAATCGTAGAATATTAATTAATTGTCATCGTAGAATAATTGTTATAAAATATTAATGGTGATTGATTAATAATATGTGATTATTATTATTGCAAGAAACATAATAATAATGAGCAACGTGTTTATAAATATAATAAGATTTATATTAAAGTCATAATTAATCATTTAAGGGTTAATTAAATTGTTATGGAGACTAACAATTATATTGATTGAACTATATGAGCTACTTGATTAATAGCCTATGTGACAATATGTATGTAAGTATACATTAAAATAGTACATCATGAATATATAATAAACAATTGTTGATTAGTAAAACTTAATAATAAAGGATACAGTGTGATGTGATTATATTCGAGAAAATTATACCAGTATGATAAAAATATACCTGGATTATATGTGAACAAGTCACACTTACTACATTATGTGAATTATAGTGTAACATTTCAATTAAAGATATATATATAAAATATATATATATATATATATATATATATGTGTGTGTATATAGCCTAAGTATTTAATACATATGTGTATAATGAATCAAGTGTGGTATGTTGCTAGAAGGCTAAGTTTGTTTTTTTGCTGGGAGAGCCACTATCTCTTTCACGTGATATACTCAAGCTATCCTACTCCCCTATAACCTTAAAACTCAGCAAGCCTTCATAGCAATCATACAATGGGGTGAGGGCATGATGATGGCTTTCAACAACTATCTACCAACTTCTTCTTATCTAGCATGCAAATCAAACATACGTTAGTTTATTTTGAGAGTCAGAAGCATGGACTGTGTTTTGATTTTATTATAAATTAAGCATCTCTCCTTCACATTTCATCTTGCTGAGAGTTTGCTTGAGTTTGATAAATTGAGAGCATATATAATATCAGTCTAGATTTGTAAGAATTGAATAGCTGCAAGCTCAATCATTTACAGAGGTATAATCTCTCTTCCTTTGTTCTTCATTTTCGTTTTCTGTTTCTGAAGTTTTCTTCAAATTCTTGATTATGCCAAATTGGTTCATAATTCGTTTATAGGACCCTTATATTGTTGTTATATGAACATACATACCTGATGGAACCACTATATAGCTTTCTTGGCTTTCATTTCCATTGTTGCTCTGTAATTTTTGTAAAGCATCAAATTCATGTGAAATTAGTTAGGGTTCATGAATTTGAGAATTTATAAATGCGATTGACTGTTATATAAGCATATATATGTGTTAGTAAGTTAAAAACGTTAGTGTAATGGCATATGGGTATGTTGAAATCGATGAAATGGGAGGTTTTGGGTCGGTTTCGGCTGCAGTGTGAACTGCAGAAGCTGTCCCCACGCCGCAGCGCCATCATCGCTCCTCCCACGCTGCAGCTCCAATCCTCGCGCCGCAGCGCCACCCACGCCGCAGCGCCAGATTGTGGCTGCTGTTGCCGCGCCGCAGCGCCGGCCTCTGTGTGCAGTTTTCTGCATTCTACAACAAAACTGTTATGTACTAATTGTTTGATTTTTGTTTAAACAAGCATGGAAGCATGATTAATACATATGTATAAACCTAATGAGGCAATGTAAGCATGTTTTAGTGTATTAGCACGCATGGTTAACCAAACGACATATAGTTTGGAAACGAACTTAAAGTTTCCTAAACGAACTTAAAGTTTCCTAAACGAACGTTAACATATATGAAGCATGTTAATATTCTGATTTTTCAAGGCATGTCGGTATGAGGTAGAGATGCATAAAAGACATATTAACTTATGTATATATGGTTCGTAGTATGACAAGAGCATGTTAGACCTCACTATTGAACATATCTAACAAAAATACAAGTTTTGAAGGTTGATATTGACATGTAAAGACCATGTATACATTCTTACTTTTCGAGCATATTTATAGGGCCTTGAAATGCATGAAAAGCATGTTAACTTATATATATAGGTTTCATAAGGAAGCATGGACATGATAGACCTTATTAATGAACTAAACTAACGAAGTATAAGCTTTGAACGTAAACTTTGATATGTTATGACGAGAGTTAGAATCTGATAATTTGGACATATGTGATAGTACTCTTAGACTCATTCATGTGTCATGCATGTATATATACCATGATTAGTTGCCGTGATTAAAGTTTAGCATAAACGAAGCATGTTTTCAAGATAATAACAATGCTAGCTACATATATGCGATACGAGTACTCATGAGCATGCCTAATACAAGTTATATGAAAATCTTATGTGTTTAAAAAGCGAGCATGTTAGACCATATGAATTCGTGTCTTTGAATGGCTTTAAGTATTAACTTAAGAACCTATACCATGTACGATTAGATTTGAAAAAGTTATACAAGCATGAAAGTATCCTTTAAATATGAATACATGCTACGTGATATTATAGGATGTTACTTGAACCTGATTTTGACGGTTAACTTAAGGGGATGCCGTAACTTGCTAAAATAAAATATATTTAGTATTGATTGCGATCTTATAAGATATGAGAATGTGTTTAAACTCTAAAGGAGGAACGTTAAGGATAGAAATTATATTCTATATAACTGTGTAGCTAGGTAAAACCTAGCTTATGTGTTGATCGTATATTCGAAATAAAATGTGAAGTTTAATTATATGACTAATGAATATCATATATATACGTAACTGTATTACGATAGGAATTCAAAAGTGTTGATTTGCTTTTCGTGGATAAACTACGCTAAAGGCAAGTTCTCTTACTTACACTCTTTTAAAGTGCAAGTATCCTAACCGACGCATTTACTTTATGCAAGGAAATCTATGATTGTGCAAGTTTCCTAACTTACACTCTTTTACTGTGCAAGTATTCTATCCTTGTATATTGCGAACTAGTTTCCTACTTAATCGGTTGAATTGAATTAGCATACTTGAACTCTTATTTCATTAAAGCTATTATTCCTGTTGAACTTAGTATTGTTCTTGAATATTATGAAAGTGTCTATGCCATTTGATTCGGCTAGACTTATATTATTGGAAAGCAACCCAAACTAATTGATTGGTGCGGGATCTTGTATTTGACTGAGAAGAACAACCTTCTTTGAAGGGAATATATAATTGTCAGAAGACCGACGTGCACACTTGAGTATGATTGATTGTTATGCATAACGATGGTACTTTAGGCTGATCACCTGTTGTATCTGTTTTTGTTGGATTTTCAGTTTATTACTGTTAATTATAGTAGAAGTTCATAGTCCTTAGCGACTGCTCAGTATTCAGTCATCTTGAAATCTTGAATTGATTTATTATTGAATCACATTGATATTATTCTGTCCTTAGCGACTGTTATTGAAAACTGTTGATATTCTTGTTATCCTTGAATTATCAAACCTTGATATACCATTTTTCAAGAATTGAGAATTATATTACAAACCCTTATTGTATATTACTTGCTGAGCAATTTGTGCTCATTCTTACTTTCCCTAAAATATTTCAGTTAAGGCAGAGCATGGCTGAACCTTCCGGGGTTGATAAGGCAAGAGCAAGGCTACCAACTAGCTTGTCTCTTTTATGTTTTTAAATATTTTAATGTTGTATTAAGATGATGTAGCAAGACTGGATTTGACTATGTTTAAGCTTAAGTTAGATTATGTAATAAGTCGTTAATTGATATTATTATGTAATCTATTAAGTACTGTAGGTTGCGAGACTTGGGGGAATAATTATGATAAATCATTGTAAATTATTCTAGAATAGATTTTCCGCTGTGATTGTGTGATATTTAGTTATTATTATTGTGATGTATTACCATGAGCACGTGATGAACCGAATTCGAGAGACCCCGTGACGGTCCTGGAATTTGGGGGCGTCACATTAGTGTCTCCACACAAATGACCATGAGACCAGTCATCCTCATCCAATGAGCAAGCAACATATGTACCAATCTATCCGGATTTACTAATCCCCATTAGAAATCCCACGATTGAGAACTATTTTAGTTGTTAAGCTTTCTAAGAATTTAGATCTCATTAGCATGCTCTCATCATGATTCTAAACGCATTGCTTAAAACTATGGGTTATTTACATATTATAAAATCAGCACCATGTAGATAATTAAATACCTTGAGTTAATATTTTATTAACAAATAAATAAGATTGTTTACAAAGTATGTGCTTTATCATCATACATGATTGGCTTGTATGCACACTACTATCATAAACTAGCACTAATCTACTCCTAATCTACCTAGAAAAAAATTAAATGAAAAGAAAAGGAATGGAAAACTAGGGCTAGGGCTAAGTTTTACTCCCCAAGGAGGATGTTTTGAATGCTGCTCACCAGCCCCCTTTAAAGCCTCTCCCGTTCATTAAATCAAAAAGTCAAAGTTTTTCCTGTTGGGGACTGGCGCGGCCGAGCGCACCCAAGCCTATTTCCTGGCGCGACCGCGCGGCACTGAAAATCTGCAATCTGCTGCTGCTTTACTGGTGCAGGCTAGCCTCATGAATTCTTTAGTTGATTACTCTTGCACCTCTAGCAAACTCGCATCTTTTTTAGCCCCTTTTTAATCATCACCGTCCCTTCACGCGGCTCAACATCATTCTATGAACATGCCATCAATCCCTTTAGCTCATTTTGGCAACATTTCATCCTTTTATGCTCAATCAACGCCAAGAGAGTTCCTAAACCTAAAAATCACAAAACAAAGGAAAAATATATTAAAAGCACAGGGTTACTTGAGTTTAAGCAACGAGATGAGCTGGTTACTATCCGAATAAGTGGTCATAAAGACCACTTATCAGCTACTTTATGAAGCATGGGAACGGTACAAGGAGCTGTTGAGAAAGTGTCCACATCACGGATTCCCACACTAGATGCAGCTTAGTAACTTTTACAATGGGGTAGCGAGTCATATATGGACTAGCATCGATGCGGCCTCAGGTGGAACTTTTATGACAAAGAAATTTGAGGAGGCATGGGCATTGATAGACACAATGGCTTCAAATGGCTATCAGTGACTGATTGAGAGATTGACTCAACCCGCAGTAGCAGGCGTTCTGCAAGTGGATACTATGACAGCCATATCGGCATAAATAGCAGCATTATCGAAGAAGATGGACACCATGTCGATGGGAAACGTGCAGCAGGTGGCAATCATATGTGAACTTTGTGCAGGTGAACATCCGACAGAACAATGTGCAATTAACCCAGCTTTAGTTCAATATGTGGCTAACTATAACAGGCCAGCCAACACATACCAGAATATATACAATCAAGTGAATAGAAACCATCCAAACTTTTCATAGAGCAACAACTAGAATTCGAACCAACTGCAGGCTCCACGACAAGCATACCCTCCTGGTTTTCAAAAATTAGCAGCAACATGCAGCTCCACTGCAAGAGAAAAAGATGTATTTGGAGGAGATACTGGAAAAATACATAACGTGAAATGACGCAGCGATGAGAAATCAAGAAGCGATAATGAAATCTCAAGCGGCGGCGATTAAGAATCTAAAAAATTAGATTGGACAGATTGCGAGTGCACTGAATAATTGACCCCAAGGAACCTTGCCAAGTGACATAGAAAAGAATCCAAGGGGAGGACATGAGCAATGTCAAGCTGTTACACTTTGAAGTGGGAAACAATTAGTGAAGCAGGAGTCAGAGAAGCAGGCAACCAAAGAGTAAGTTGAGACCAGTGTGGAATAGATAGTGCAAGGAAAAGTAGGTGAAAAATCTGCATAAAAGGAACAAGTGGTTACACAGGTAGTTTACCCGCCACCGCCATTTAAACAACGGATCCGTAAGCAAAAATTAAAGCAACAATTCACTAAGTTTCTGGAAGTGTTCAAGAAGTTATATATAAATATACCTTTCGCGGAGGCATTAGAGTAAATGCCCAGTTATGCCAAGTTTGTGAAGGATAGTTTCTAGAAGAAAAAGAAATTAAAGGACTTTGAAACTGTGGCACTAACAGAGGAATGTAGTGCGATTCTGCAAAAGAAGCTTTCACCTAAGTTGAAGGATCCGGGTAGCTTCACCATTCCATGCAAGATAAGGAGTTTGGCTTTCAATAGATGCTTATGTTATTTAGGTGCCAGTATATACCTCATGCCATTGTCAATTTATATTCATGTAGGGTTACCAGGACCTAAACCGACCAACATCTCCTTACAGCTTGTAGACAGATTAGTAACCTATCCACGGGGCATTGTTGAGGATGTGTTGGTTAAAGTGGATAAATTCATCTTCCTAGCGGACTTCATCATCCTCGACTATGAAGAAGATAAGGATATTCCAATAATCCTTAGGCGACCATTTTTGGCTACTGGCAGGACTCTCATTGACGTTCAGAAAGGAGAGTTGACCATTAGAGTGCAAGATGAAGAGGTCACCTTCAACGTATTCAAGGCCATGAATTTTCCCAAGGAGGATGAAGAGTGTTACCGGGTGGATATTATTGACACAGTGGTGAGTGATGAGCAACTTCGGATTCTTACTACCGATCCTCTAAAATCAGCATTGATGGGAGATTTTGATGAAGAGGATTCAGAAATAAAAGAGTATCTGCAACTGTTAGAGGCTCATCCGAGAGTGAATAGGTTCAAACTACCATTTGAGCCTTTGGAAGCAGCAGGAACTTCACCAGAAAAGGTGAAGCCATCTCTTGAGGAACCACCTAAACTTGAACTAAAACCCTTACCCAATCACCTCAGGTATGCGTATTTAGGAAATTCATCTACTTTACCTATTATTATTGCATCTGCGGTTAACGAACTGTAGGAAAGTAAGCTGTTGTGAATTCTGAGGGAGTGCAAATCTGCGATTGGATGGACTATCGCTGACATTAAAGGAATTAGCCTGTCATTCTATATGCACAAGATTCTGATGGAGGAGGATAGCAAGCCAACGGTGGAACAACAGAGGCGGCTCAACCCCTATAATGAAAGAGGTAGTGAAGAAGGAAATTATGAAATGGCTAGATGCTGGAATTATCTACCCGATTTCAGACAGTGCATGGGTGAGCCCGATCCAATGTGTCCCGAAGAAATGTGGAATGACAGTAGTACGAAACGAGATCAATGAACTAATACCAACAAGGACAGTGACCGGCTAGAGGGCCTGCATGGATTACAGAAGGCTGAATAAGGCAACTAGAAAAGATCATTTCCCCTTGCCTTTCATTGATCAGATGTTGGATAGATTAGCGGGACACGAGTACTATTGCTTGTTGGATGGGTATTCTGGATACAACCAGATAGTCATTGCACCGGAGGATCAAGAGAAGACGACGTTCACATGCCCCTATGGCACCTTTGCCTTCAGAAGGATGTCATTTGGACTGTGTAACGCACCGGCAACTTTTCAGCATGGCATGATGGCGATCTTCTCAGACATGGTGGAGCGTAGTGTGGAGGTATTTATGGATGATTTTTCAGTATTAGGGGAATCATTTGATAGATGCCTCAAAAATTTAGTATTGGTATTAAAGAGATGTGTTGAGACAAATCTGGTATTCAACTGGGAGAAATGTCACTTTATGGTCCAAGAAGGGATTATACTTGGACATAAAGTGTCTGGGAAAGGTTTGGAAGTTGACCGAGCTAAACTGGAAATAATTGAAAATCTGCCACCGCCGACATCAGTAAAGGGTATTCGGAGTTTTCTCGGGCACTCCGGATTTTACAGAAGGTTTATTAAGGACTTCTTGAAAATCACAAAACCACTCTGCAGTCTATTAGAAAAGGATGTTCCAGTCAAGTTTGATGCAGACTGTTTAGTGGCGTTTGAGAAATTAAAGAAGAAGTTAACCACTGCCCTAGTGATCATAGCACCAGATTGGACCAAGTCGTTCGAGCTCATGTGTGACGCTAGTGATTATGCAATAGTAGTGCTTGGACAACGTCGAGAAAAGATCTTTCACGACATCTACTATGCGAGCAAGACACTGACAGATGCACAGTTAAATTACACAACCACTGAAAAAGAATTACTTGCAGTTGTGAATGCATTTGACAAGTTTCGCTCATACTTGGTAGGGACAAAGGTGGTAGTTTACACAGATCACTCAGCCATCCGGTATTTAGTTGAAAAGAAGGATATAAAGCCGAGGCTTATTCTCCTTCAAGAATTTGATTTAGAGATTAAGGATAGGAAAGGAACAGAAAACCAGTTGGCTGACCATTTTTCACGACTGGAAAACCCGAATCTAAATGAGTCCGACAAAGTAGTGATCAATGAGTCATTTCCAGACGAGCAATTTTTTTTGATCCATGGCGAGTTTCCATGGTACGCAGATTTCGCTAATTATTTGGTCAGCAACATCCTCCCACCAGACTTAACTTGCCACCAAAAGAGGAAATTTCTACATGATGTAAAGTGGTACATGTGGGATGAACCATATTTGTTTCGCTAGTGTGCTGATAAAATGATCCGGCGATGTATACCGACAAGTGAAGTTGAAAGCATCCTACTGGCATGTCACGCTTCAGTATATGGGGGCACTATGGGAGTGAGCGAATAGCCACAAAAGTCCTTCAAGCAGGTTTCTTCTGGCTCACTTTGTTCAGAGACGCACATCAGTGCGTGAAAAACTGCGACCGATGTCAAAGAGTGGGAAATATCTCAAAACGGAACGAGATTCTCCTAAACATGATACTGGAAGTTGAAATTTTTGATGTATGGGGAATCGATTTCATAGGACCCTTTCCATCCTCATTCAGTAACTTGTACATCTTTTTGGCAGTGGACTATGTATCAAAATGGGTGGAGGCCGTTGCATTACCAACAAATGATGCGAATGTAGTCTTAAATTTCTTGCAGAAGAATATATTCACTCATTTCGGCACCCCAAGGGAAATAATCAGTGATGAAGGGATCCACTTCTGTAATAAATACTTCACCGCGCTTTTGGCGAAGTATGGGGTCAGACACCGTATTGCCACATCCTATCAACCTCAGACGAGTGGCCAAGCCGAAGTATCTAACCGAGAGGAAAAGAGAATCCTGGAAAAGGTCGTCAATCCAAACAGGAAAGACTGGTTATTGAAATTAGACAACGCTCTGTGGGCCTATCGGACCGCCTACAAGACTCCGATAGGTATGTCCCCGTATTAGTTGGTTTATAAAAATGCGTGTCACCTTCCGGTGGAACTTGAGCATAAGGCATATTGGGCCATAAGGAAATTGAACTTCAATTTATCAGCAGCAGGGGAGAAAAGAATGTTGCAACTCAACGAATTGGATGAATTCCGCCTGCAGGCATACGAGAATTCAAAGTTATACAAAGAGAAGGTCAAGAGGTGGCATGATCAGAAAATACTGGATAAAAAGTTTGAACCGGGACAATCGGTATTTCTATTCAACTCACGGTTGAAACGTTTCCCTAAAAAATTAAAATCTAGGTGGTCGGGGCCATTTACCATAAAAACTATATTTCAACATGGCGCCGTTGAGCTTTACGGACGGGATACAATATAACCATTCAAAGTAAACGGTCAACGGTTAAAGCATTATTGGGGCAAAAACATCGATCGCCAGTCAACCGCGGTCGACCTGGCCGAACCAACTTGAAACAGGAAGTTGTCAGGCTAAAAGACTGAAAAGCAAGCGCTCGATGGGAGGCAACCCACCCTTTAAGTGTATTTGTATTATATATTGTTATAGTTAGTCGTAATTTCGTATAAATCAAGTCTTAAGAATGTATGGTCTAACAATTCTCAGGTTGCTCGTGCAAGGATACACCAAAATAAATATACATTCGCGTCAACCTTCAAGGAAATAATCACTAAAGACATAATGGGAGCACATCAAGAAACTTCAAAAAAAAGTCCAATTCAAACTGCATACTACCCGCCCCCACGGGCATAGCAAGCACAGCACTGCAGCCCAGGCGGGTCTTCCCAGTCAATGTTTCTGCAAGGTGCTCGCCCCCGCGGCATAATATGACCAACTTTACCCGCCTCGACGGGCTTCTTAATCCAAGTCCCTGTGTAGTACCCGCCCCGGCTGGCTTTCAAGAGAAAATAACCCCGCCATCGCCGGCTGGTCAGACTGAGACACTGCATGGTGCCTTCCCTCGCGGGCTTGACACATAAAACCAACCCGCCCCAGCGGGCTGTGGGAAGAAATGTTTTTAAAACACCCTATTCGGCAGCTAATTTGAACTATTCTCCATAACTAATGAGCCCTCTCCTGCCAAAACACACCCTCAACCCTCCTAAATACAAAAAACCCTAAGCACAACCCCAATTTGAGAATCGAGTGCACGATTATAGAGCAAGGGAGATTGGAACCATCAATCATCACCACACTTCATCACACAACCATAAATCAATGTATATCATTCCAATTTCCTTTTTTTGGGTTGAAGTTTGGGGATTTCCATTGGAGTATCAATTTGTAATTATTTTTTTAAGAGTGGTGCTTCTTAGATATATATACTTGTCTGAATTTGTTGTGTGTGAGATAAATTTGGGGAAAGCCACACTTATTAACTTCACCAACACCAAGCACATTGTGGTTGCCCACCACCTGTTTGACAGAAAACCTCAACCACTCAATATTCAAAAATGACTCGATTTCAATCTATCCAACACCATCCCACCAAGAGCACAGAAGCTCCAAAAGAGGGAGAGTTCTTCAGCAACACCTAGACCCTTTGATAGGACCAAATTCAGAAGTGAAACCGCTGCCGACCGGTTTGACTTCTTGGCATCAAAGAAGCTCACCCCCGAGCGACCTTAGGCCGATGCAACTGATGGGGAGATGGAACTCCAGATTGAAAAGCAAGGATGGGAAACATTCACTGACCAGCCCGATGCGGCCGTGGCGGCGGTCGTGAAAGAGTTCTATGCGAACGCCGAGGACATACCTCCGTTCCAGGCGTTCGTCTGGGGAAAATTGGAAGACTTTAGCCCAGATGCTATCAGGGGTTATTACAACTTGGAACGGCTAAATATATGTTAATACCAAGAATTAATAGATAGGGGCCTGACTACGATGAGATCCTAGCAGAGATTTGCAAACCGGGCACTGCGTGGTTCAGGGGCAATAAAGGGGGAATACTGATCATGAGCTCCAGCCTAAACCAATATGGAAAAGTCTGGTATTCCTTCTTGTGTGCTAAACTCCTACCCTCGACGCATACAAGTGAGATCACCAAGGAGAAAATTTCTCTTTTGTATGCTATCCTAAAGGACTACGACATCGACATAAGCCTAATCATCATTTTATCAATCCGTCGGTGTTTGAGGGGTTTGTTCTCGAGCGGATTGCCACATCCATCTTTGATCACGGGACTGTGCTGCCATGCTGGTGACAGGTGGACGGACAAGGAGTTGACTTAGTAGCCTCTCCAACTGCTTGATATAAGGATGATTGTCCGGTTTGACAAATGGCCGGTAGCACCACGACATCCCCGTAGACTCGATTTCCTTTTCCCATCTGCCGTAGAGGCACTGAGAGCAGCGACCATGGCTAGGGAGGAGCCGACTAAGGAGGCTGCATAGGGAAAGCCAACAATTCCAAACCCCCAGACAAAAGCTCTGCAGTAGCAACTAGATGAGCATCGCCGACTTGCTGACAGGTTGGCAGCACGAAAAACCCATATGTTCGACACACAAATCAGTTCAATGCAGCGCTTGTTGAGGCATTTGCAAGGATGAATACTTTGGGCATGCCATTCTAGTTCCCGACTCCACAACCGCTGCCTGCGTATCCACCACCTTCCTATTCTGATTTGGAGGAGGATACTTGATGTCTCAGGGAGGTCCTCGAACCTTTAATTGCTTTATATTTTAATCAATGAGGACATTGCTCTGTTTAAGTTTGGGGGTGTACATTCTATTTTATAATAATGTTAAGACTTGCATTTAGTTATTAGTTTTAGTATAATTTAGTTAGTATAGTCAAAGTTTTTATGCTTAAAAAAATGAAAAATTAGAAAAGATCAAAAAGAGTTGTTAATTAGGATTTCATGAGTCAGTATGTCAGTGGAATAAAGGAACCTGTTGGTCCGATTAGATGACATAATTAACGCGCAAGTATACGCGGCCAACGAGTAATAAAGAGTGAGTAAAGATATCGTTCCCATGAGGAATTAATAGATAAACAGTCACCAAACCACTAGCACGTAATCATTTCAGTCTTATTTAAATAAGCGGTAACGAGAATGAATTTAAACTAAGGTAACTAGGCAAGGAATTAAACTTAAACTAAGCATTCCTAGAGTAAAATCAGATAATGAAGGCATGAGATCCCAATTTCCCCTAATGATTCATCTAAATCAATAAACTCCCAATTAGGTCAAGTTAACCGTCATGGTTGTTAACCGAGAACACTAAAGTGAGAGAAGGCCATCTTTCGATGCACCTACTCCATACCACGTGCAATCCACAGATGATATAACGCACATGGACACCCCCATTGTCTAAACCCCTATATGTCTATGGTGTTTACAAATAATTAGGGATTAAGGTCAAGTTCTCTATTGACTACGAGCGGTGCTTCAGTATATGTCTATCCTAAGCAAAAATCATGTGTCTAACGCCATGTAAACACATAATCGACCGCTATTACGATATGATCTAAACCTACATTTCATCTTTCAAGTCCACATAGGTTATCACAGTAATTGTTAGCTAAACAATTAAGCAATGAAGGGATGAATCGCAATAGACAATCACATAACAATTAACAATATCCAACACGGAAGCAAAATCGATATCGATTACTCATAAGGTTCCATTGGAATCTCAAAATAAGGTCTAAGTCATAAATGACTCAAATATATCATCCACAAAAGGAATACACATCATCCGGATACAAATGAATAATAAGGAGAGTTAAAGTAAGAGAGTGCAAATATGTGTTCCTTCTCCAAGCTTGGATCTTTGATGTCCTCCAATTGTTTCAACCATAAAGTCTAATCTAACCCTAGATAACTAACTACTAACAACTAATTTTACACTAATCTACTCCTAATCTAAACAAAAAAATGGAAAGGAAAGAAGAAGGGAAAACTAAGGCTTAAGGCCTTAATTAAGACTGCCTAGAATGCTGCACACGAGCCCCCTTTAAAGCTTTTCCCGATCAGTCAAACAAAAAGTCAAACAATATTCTGCTGGGGACAGGCGCGGCCGCGCGAGGCCCAAGCTTATTCCAGGGGCGGTCGCGCGGCACCAAAAAGCTGGAATCTGCAGCTACTTACTGGTGCAGGCTTGCCTCGTGTGTTCTTCAGTTGCTTTCTTATGCCCTTCTTGCATTTGCCTCTTATTAGTCGTGCTTGCTACCTCTAGCCTCATGCCATTCCATTGCTTTACGCTCATTTCAGCTCCTTGCCCCATTTAGGAGATCTTTTGCCCTTTTAACGTGCAAGAACTGCTAAGAGAGTTCCTTAACCTGAAAAACATAAAACAAGGGAAAAACACGTTAAACTCACAAGATTACTTAAGTTTAAGCAACCGAATGAGTTGGACAGTATCTGAATAAGTGGTCCTAAAATCACTTATCAGAACCATTAGCCAGTGATGAGACTGGACTTACATAAGAACATAGACAGTAATGATAACGAGGACATGTATGTACGTTTAGACCTTTACATGAGTCATTGCCTGCTTGACGCTTTTGCACCGGTTAGCATGATAGACAACAATTTAGTCAACTTAGTTTAAATAGTCACATAATTGTCGTCTCGAACAGAAATTGGGTTGTAACGACGAAAATTCAGTGAATTGGTAGTAGTGACTAAGATTAGACTGAAACCTAAGTTTGGGAGAAGATAAGGG
Source organism: Panax stipuleanatus (assembly GCA_020205555.1). Lineage (NCBI taxonomy): Eukaryota > Viridiplantae > Streptophyta > Magnoliopsida > Apiales > Araliaceae > Panax > Panax stipuleanatus. The sequence goes on from CM035124.1 coordinate 145,294,532, forward strand.
AGCTATCTGAAAGAAAAAAAAAAGAAAAAAGAAAAAAGAAAAGAAGTGAAAAATGTGAAAAAGAAAAAAAAAGAAACTTATGAATAAACACCATGACTAGTTTAGTTTCGTGGCCTTTGATACTCGAGTAAGTACGCCCTAGGGGATGTCTTTACACCCAGTGCCCTAAAGCCATTCGGTTTGGGAGTCGTTGGTCGAAAGCTCACTACATGGGTATCATTGAAGGGCCTAAGGGAACTAGACATTGCACAGTCATGAGTAAAATAGATATACGGGAAAAGGTCAAAATGCCCCCTAGAATAAAGAAAGATAGAAAATCTCCCATATTAACTTCCGACTTAGTTGACGTTTAGTTGAATTCACTTTACCTTGTTTACGCGATTTCTTGAGTAAAACTATGATTGCATTCTAAGACACATATTATATGATATATTTGATCTGTAGTTGAGTATAATGTTATTGAGCACACACACAGTAGCGGTGTTGACAAGTATAGATTCCTAGACTGGTTTGAATTACGGATACGTCTCTGGTTGGATTTATTGTTTATATCTGTTGTGAATTCTCTGAGGCAGTATTGGTTATCTTTATATTATCTGACAGTTGCATTAGTAGGCATTGTATTAAGTTGCATATGCATGGTTTTGCTTAACGACAAGCAAAGTCTCAAGTTTGGGGGTATTTGATGGGTTGGTTTTATACCAACGAATTGATATCCGTTATAGCTTGATTATTGCTTAATTCAAGTTATTGTAGGGCTATTTTACCTGATTTTGTGTCATTAATTGCAGGATAGGGATTGATGAGAAACAAGGAAGAAAAGAGCACAATTGCATATTCTATGAGAAAGTGGACCCCCGTCGGGGCGGTTGTACGAAAAACTCAGGATTCAAAGTGGCTTGCCGCTGGGGCGGGTGTACCAAGAGTAAAATGCCCGCCGGGGTGGGCATACGGCAGCAACAATATCAGATTTCCTTCTTTGACTATGATTTAGGAGAAAATAAGAGGTAATTTGTACTACGGTTGGGAGAGTATAAAAGAACGGAACAGAGGCTATTATACACACACTTAGACAGATTTACAAGCCCTAATTCAAGGATTGATCTAGCACAGAGGAATTGAAGCATTGATTGAAAACGAAGAACGTAAGAACGGAAGTGGAGAGCGGTGATACAATTCTAAAGTTTATCTTCTCCCTTTCTTTTTATCTTGTAATCAAAATGTTTTCTTTGATGTGGATATTGGATTTTGATTCATCTATGATGAATTAATTTCTTATTTAAGCCTATGACGGATCTTTTTATGTAATGGATGATTAAATAGTCTTTAATTCCGTTTATAGGATATTAATTTCGGATTATTTGCTATGAGTTGTGCTTAACATATATAATTGTCTGATCAAAACTTATTCGTTATACTATATGAATTTGAGAGATGACATATGGGATTGGAACTAGCCATAGTGACATATGTTTATGATTTCTGCGTAGTTGGAACTCATAATTCACGTATAGGATAGAGATATCTAAGCGTCATATGTAATCTGATAAGAACTTGATTTTAAACCTTATTTAATTATAATTCACATAGATATATAGTGAATTAGTTATTTAGGGTGTCTTGCTTAATTCTATCATCTGTGGATGCGAGCGAGTATGGATGTAATGCATCAAGAGGTGGTTATATCTGCTTTAGTGTTCTCGATTAATAATCCGGGATAATTGACATAAACTGGAGAAAAGAATATTATCTGAAGTGAAATATTAAGTTAAGTTGTAGGCTTAATTCTCTAAAACTTGTGAAAATCTTAAGTCGGCGTGGGGGCGAGCCGGTGCAGAAAAAATTTTGATTTTAATTTTGTGTAATTTTTCCAAAAATAAAATAAAGGAGTTCATTTTATTTGATTACATACAAATTTTAGTTGCCCATTAAATGATATCGATGCATATGTGGAATGGATTTATTAATTCATGAGATGAATTTTATTTATTGATGTATATGATGATATGTATGAAAATAAATGGGGTTGATTATGGACTATTGATCAATGTGATTGGATTTTATTTTAGTTGAATGCTTGAATGAATGAGTTTTATTAAGTGGCGTCTGCGTACCTCATTTTCTTTAATTTTTCTTGATGTAAAATTCTATCTCCCTTCTATGTACTTCCCCTTGACAGCTAATCAAGGTTTCTATTTAAATTAAATAGTTTATGTAATAGAAATAGTTAGAATTATCTTAAAGAAATGGAGACCAAGGAGCAAGGAGCGCTTGAAGACCCGTTTGTATTGAGCCTGGGTTTAAATGTAATAGTTATGTTAAATTTAATTATTGCACTCCTAGGTTTGACATTTTGGTTCACTTGATGGGTCTAGTGAACCAAACTAGAATAAAATTTCATAATCAATCCAGGTAGAATATAGTATTCTATATGTGCATGCTAGTATTATATATATATATATATATATATATGTGTGTGTGTGTGTGTGTGTGTGTGTGTGTGTGTGTGTGTGCATGCGTGCTAAACAAGATGAGATTAATAATAACAAAACCCTAAAAGAAATTATTTTAAGTCTAAAGCGTTCAAAGAAATTTGGAATATTGAGCGTTGCCTTCTAAAAGGATAAAATTAATATAGCATTAAATATTTAATATGAGTTTGTTGTGCTATCCACAAGGCAATTATTAAGTATTTAAGATGTTAATTTATCACATTTGATGCTTATAAAAAAAATTGAACAATATTGTTTCGTTGTGCCATCCACAAGGACAATACTTTTTTTTTAAATATATAGAAGTGCTAGGTTGAACTTACCTTAGATAATTTTGATACGGATGTGCTACCACTTGATCAAATAATCTAAGAGACAAACTAAAAGGAGTTATATGTTGATGTAATTGACAAAGAGTTGTCTACCTATTTATTTATATATGGTTTGTTGTGTCATCCACAAGGCTATATACATTTGAAATAGGATCCTTATTCTCACTAGCAAATCTTTAATTAGATTTTCTCGACGTATATATAAGTGAGGGTAAAATAGTTTGAAAAAAATAGTGGGAGATACCAATTTAAAATAAGACCTAATTTATCTTGGTATGTAAATAACTAATTAAATGAATGTTTGTTAAAATGTTGTCTTTTCACATGCAAAAATTTAAAAATGTTGAAATCACTAATTTTACTGCGTAGCATACTTGATGCTAAAAAACTAATCGGACCGAATTACATGGGCTGGTTAAGGAATCTGAGAATAGTTCTCACTGCTGAAAAGATTTCTTATGTCCTAAATTCGCCTGTCCTTGGAACTGTTCCAGAAATAGCCTCTGAGAAAAAGATTGCCACTATAGTAAAGTGGTAAGATGATGCATATGTGGCTCAATGCATTATGCTCTCATCCATGAATAACGAGCTTCAGCGTCAGCATAAAAACATGGATGCTCCTACTATGTTGCTTCACCTCAAAGAGTTGTATGGTGAACAAAATAGGACTGCTAGATTAAGTTATCTAAGGAGCTCTTCTAATCTTGGATGACCGAGGGCACTACCGTTAAGACTCATGTCCTAAGGGTGATCAATCTAATTGAACGCATTGGACAGCTTGGGTTCGTCATGTATGGGGAGTTGAGTCAAGACTTAGTCTTGCAGTCACTCCTTGAGACCTTCTCACAATTTGATGTGAATTTTCACATGAGTAATTTGGATGTCAGCTTTCTTGAATTACTTAACATGTTTAAAACTGCAGAAGGTCACTTCCCAGGCTGGAAGAACCATGTCTTAATGGTGAATGATTCTTCCAAGAAAAGGAAGAGGCCCAAGGTATCTTTTGAAAAGAAGAAATCTAAGAAGGCTCAGGGCAAAGTGAATAGGAAGGAACAAAAGAAACCTGATCAAAATAGCAAAGGAATGTGCTTCTATTGTAATAAGTCGGGTCACTGGAAGAGGAATAGCAAAGATTTCCTTATAGAACTAAAGTAGAAAAAGCTTGGAGAAGCTTCAAATCCTAATCAAGGTTTGTTTATGATTGAAAATAATTTTTAAGAAAGACAAAATTCTACTTGGGTAATGGATATCGGCTGTGGTTCTCACATATGTAATACTATGCAGAGACTGGTCAGAAGTAAAAAGCTGAACAAGGATGAGGTTGTCCTACGAGTGAGAAATGGAGCAAAGGTTGCTGCATTAGCTGTAGGCACGTATTGTTTAGCACTGCATACGGGCAAGTCCATTAATTTGAATAATTTTTATTTTGTTTCGAATATCATTAGAAATATTATTTCTATTTTCGTATTAGATATGGATGAATTTGACATTATAATAAAGAACAACAGTTGTTCTATTTATAATAATAATGTTTTATATGGCCTTAGTAATTTGCGAAATGGATTTTACATAATTGACTTGCATAAAAATATATTTTAAATTGAACAAACTAAAAAAAGGAAAAAGATGATGTTAATTATACCTATATGTGACACTGTAGACTCGGTCATATCAATGCAACATTATTATCCAAGTTGCATAAGGATGGGCTCTTAGAGCTATCTGATTATGAATCATATCCAACGTGTGAATCTTGTCTCATAGGTAAAATGACTAATTAGATGGTGTTTGATAAAACTGAGTGTTAAGGTTTGAACAGTTTAGACATCTTAATAATATAGAGTCTTTGTCCAGAATTATGTCTGAATGAAAATATGTTGTTTGATAATATATTTTTTCAAAATGTCTGAATAACAGTATTTTACCATTTTAACCCTCTGAACAGTTTAAACAAAACCTGTTTTATAAACAGAAAGGTCTGAATAGTATTTTAAATACATGTTTATAATATTTTGACCACAATATGATGAAACAAAAATGTATTATATCCAATGAAAACATCAACATAGCATAATAATTAAACCATACAAATTAAATGAACTTCAAACAGTTGTTAAGAGTTGAAGTGCAATTTGTTCACGTAGATTAACTACAAATTATATGCCTTGATCTCCCTATTTCGGTTCATCTTGTCCCTCTTCTTCGTTCCCTTCATTTTTCTCTGCTTCATCTTCAAACTTGTTATCTCGGTCATATTGAGCAAATAATTCATCCTCAATGTTATGCTTCCTTATGAAATTATGGATTGCAAAGCAAGCAATAACTATATCCCTTTGTATTGTAAAAGGGTATGGAGTCATCCGTTTCAAAATTGGGAATATTGCTTTCACTCTAGTCTTTGTTTTTGAGTTTTACTGCCTTGTTCCATACCTAAAGTACATGATAGATTATAAAAGATATAAACAATAAAGAACAAACATTTAAATAGTTTGAACAATAAAGAACAAATTAGACTTTACAGACTCCAACACTATTCCCATGTTCAGTTTGGCCAAGTTATTTTCTTATGTGACAATTGTCGACGTCGGGAAAAAATCCGATTCGAGTTGGACCCGAATCTTTCTCTCTTTTTCTAAGTTTGTTTCTACCCTTATTTTATCTTTTTACAAAAAAGGTTTTGAAGGGGTTTTTTAGGAAAAGGCCAACATGTATCATGTCGACGATTTGAACGTTTTACAGAGTCGCCAGTTGGAAGATTTGAAATGGTTGTACCAACTCAATCGAGTTTTGTTTGAAAGGAGGCCCAATTGCTGGACACTGTGGAAACTTGATCTTTAAAACTGAAGTTCTAAGTTCGGGGGCTTGGTTAAGTGTGGGGAAGGTGGTAGGCACCCCACAACTCCCGTGAAAACATGAGATCGCATCTTTTCAATACTTTTCTTTTAAATCTGTAATGTGTGTGTGAATGCGGAAAGAAATTGAGCCTATGTTTGATTGATTTGAAAGTATGGACGTGCTTCATTGAACCTACATACGAAAGGTTTGATTTGATTTGCAAAAGTCTCTTTTTCGACAAGATTTTTAAGATGATGTTTTGAAAGCAGGTTTTCAAACCCTAATGCTTACGTAGGAATTGAAGCATGTTGATACTTCCATTTTTTATCTTTTCATGCTTTTGGCTCAATTTCAATGGTGATTGTCAGGCTGCGAAGCATCCTCGACCACAAAATATATACAAGTGCTGGTCTTCTGATGGACATGACAGCCATCGGAGTGACTTGGACACGACAAATTATATTTTCACTATATTGAGACCTTAAATCTGGATAACCGTTTTAAGGTCTTTTGGAAGTATATTTTTACAAAAAAACTAGCAGGGTACATTTGTAAAGTGGAGTTTGTCCATTGTGAGAATCAGATTCAGATTAATTTGATCAGGAATCCCACGATTCCTAGGCTCACAGAGGAAAGCCAATAAAACCTGTACATCTTAAATATGCGCAGAAAATGTATATTTATATCCAGATGTCGCAAGAACCAAGGATTCATCAGTAAATCCTGGTATACGCATAGCCAAAGCATCTCGTTCCCACTAGATAGCGATCTAAGGGTCGCGAGATTTCTTAAAAAATGAATAAACTAGAAAAACTACCACATTTAAGTAAATCTCAGCCATTCTAGCTCCCCGATTCTGTCTGAACCAATTTTGAACCGTTTGAAAGATAAAATTGGCGATATTTAAGAGAATCTAGCTTGCCCAAATAGATGTCAACGCTGATTCATATCAAATGAATATTTACAGCAGTAATTTACTCACAATGAATAATATATATATATATATATATATATATATATATATATATATATATATATAAGCTGTGAAGGGCGATGGGTTTTCACTCCGATGCCCGGACTGGAATGTATATATATATATTTGTAAAAACTATAAAAAGCCACAGAGTTATCTAGGCTTGACATAATAGAAATATATATATATATATATATATATATATGTATAAAAGAGGTAAAGGATGACAGATTCCATCCTGTGCCTCGGACTGTAATAGAAATATATATATATATATATATTTATAAAAATTATAAAAAGCCACAGAATAATCTAGGCAAGACATAATTGAAATATATATATACATAAAAGTTGTAAAAGGGAGATGGATTTTCACTCCGATGCATGAACAGAAATGTAAATATATATATATATATATATATAAGCTGTAAAAGGGCCACGAAATTATCCAGGCCGAACGAAAATGGAAATGTTAATATATATAATTAATATATATATATATATATATATTAAAGCAATAAAAAGGCAACGAAGTATAAATTCAGGCCAAACGAAGTCAAAAAAATATATATACATATAGTTATGTATATAAAAGTAGTAGCTACCACAGATTTGACATTCGAGCTTGACAGTATTGAAAAGTTAGTATATATATACAGTTAAATATATTCATTAAAAAGCCAAACCGGGACTAGGAAGATAACCCAGTTCGGCGAAGTTGCTCTATACATAGATATATATAGAAGTTGTTAAAAGCCGCGGATCGGCGATCGGGACGATAGAAACGCCAGAAAACGTGTTTAAGTACTAAAATGTACGAAAATATAAACAAAAACGGCCACGGAACTGAGTTCTGGGCAAAATCAAAAAGCAAAACATAACGTGCAAGTGTATAAATGCGCAATGAAGTAGTAGGAACTTTCTGATCGTAAAAATACTCACAATGGACTGCTACACGGGCTTCTTGCCAAATAATAGGCTTTAAACATCCGTTTATACCGGTTAATTTTTTATATGTGGTAGTATATGAGTATACGTACGTGTTAGAGTGATAAAATATGAGTTTGGAGTAAAAGAGATAGGGCTAAGAAACGAAACGGGCAGAGGTTCAGAGTGTTTCTGAATTGATTTTGGCCTGGGGGTGCACCTTTATTTATAAACCCGGTGGAAGTTGCTCTACCCGCGACAGCCACGGGTCTACCTGCGGCGCCATGTGGCAGGCCCCGGGTGGTGGGTCACGTTGCATCGAAGCACGTGCACTCTAACTAATGCGAGGCCAGATTCGAATCTATCTAACTTTTGATCAGAGCGTCCGTTAGAAGCGTGCTGTACCTTTCCTGAAAGCCCTCGCTGAGAGTGTCAAAATGACATGGGATTAAACCTTTTCGAGTTCAAGAAGACAGGTTGATAACCAAGTCTTCGTTTCCCCGCAGTTTATCTGTTGAGTTGTCTTGCACTGTTTCTTCTCGGGATCAATGTTATGGTTCTTTCTGACCTTGGTAACATAAATTCGGCTTGAGCTTGACCGAATTGGATTTGAGTTGGAAAAATGACCATTCCCCCCCCCGGGGGTTGCCTTCAGTGCTTGCATGGTTTTCAGCTGATCTTCCGGGCGATAGAAACGCCAAAAAACGTGTTTAAATACTAAAATGTACGAAAACATAAGCAAAAACGGCCACGGAACTGAGTTCTGGGCAAAATCAGAAAGCGAAACTTAACATGCAAGTGTATAAATTCGCAATGAAGTAGTAGAAACTTTCTAATTGTAAAAATACTCACAACGAACTGCTACACGGGCTTCTTGCCAAATAATAGGCTTTAAACATCCGTTTGTACCGGTTAATTTTTGATATGTGGTATTATATGAAAATACGTACGTGTTAGAGTGATAAAATCTGGGTTTGGAGTAAAAGAGATAGGGCTAAGAAACGAAACGGGCAGAGGTTCAGAGCGTTTCTGAATTGATTTTGGCCTGGGGTGAACCTTTATTTTATAGACCCGTGGAAGTGGGTCTACCCGCGGCAGCCGCGGGTCTACCTGCGGCGCCATGTGGCAGGCCCCGGGTGGTGGGTCGCGTTGCATCGAAGTACGTGCACTCTAAGTAATGCGAGGTCAGATTCAAAACTATCTAACTTTTGATCAGAGTGTCCGTTAGAGGCGTGCTGTACCTTTCCTGAAAACCCTCGCCGAGAATGTCAGAATGACATGGGATTAAATCTTTTCCGAGTTCAAGAAGATAGGTTCATAACCAAGTCTTCGTTTCCCCGCAGTTTGTCCGTTGAGCTGTCTTGCGCTGTTTCTTCTCGGGATCAATGTTATGGTTCTTTCTGACCTTGGTAACATCAATTCGGCTTGAGTTTGACTGAATCATATTTAAGTTGGAAAAATGACCATTCCCCCCTGGGGTTGCCTTCAGTGCTTGCATGGTTTTCAGCTGATCTTCTAGGGTTGTCTCTGAGGTTTGGATCCCAGCTTATTCTGTTTGTCCTCAAGGTTGTCTCTGAGGCTAACTTGGTCCTTCCGAGTTTGTCTCTACAGATGATGTGAGGCTTTGGGGTTGTCTCTGAAGTTGGGTTGGCCTCCCAGGTTGTGACCGGGGCTAACCTGACGTCTCGGGTAGTGATCGGGGTTGACCTGTACCTCCCGAGAAATGATCGGGACTGACCTGTACCTCCCGGGATGTGACTAGGGCTGACTTGTACCTCCCGGGATGTGATCGGGGCTGACCTGTACCTCCCAATATGTGACCGGGGCTGACCTGTACCTTCTGGGATGTGACCAGGGCTGACTTGTACCTCTTGGGATGTGACCGGGGCTGACCTGTACCTCCCGAGATGTGACCGGGGCTGACCTGTACCTCTCGGGATGTGATCGGGGCTGACCAGTACCTCCCGGGTTGTGACCGGGGCTGACCAGTACCTCCCAGGTTGAGACCCAGGCTGACCTATGATGAGTTATTTTTATACCTATGAATTGATATCCGTTATAGCTTGATTCTTGCTTACTTCAAGTAGTTTTAGTGTCATTTTACTTGGTTTTGTGTTATTAAGTGCAGGAGTTGGACTAAGGAGAAACCAGGGCTAAAAGGAAAAGTTTCAGACTCCCTATGGAAAGTGGATGCCCACTGGGGCGGGCCTCACAAAGCCAAACCAGCCGCTGGGGCGGGGGCACAAAAATTCAGCATCTTGAAAGTGGCTACCCGCTGGGGCAGGCGTACGAAGAACAAAACCCCCGCTGGGGCTGGGGTTCGGCAGCAGGCATGGAAGTTTCCTTCTTCAATTGTGATTCTGCAGATTTGAAGTGATTTATTTGGTACGAGATGAGGAGGATATTTAAGCCACGAAGAGAGGATATTACAGATACACTTAGACAGATTTTGAAGCCCTAATTCATGACTTGGACTAGCAACGAGATTTGAAGCATCATTGAATCGCAAAGAACGCAAAAACGTGGAGACGAGCGGTGATATAACTTTAGAGTTTATTTTCTCTCTTCTTTAACATCTTGTATTTAAAATGATTTCTATTATGTGGATTATGGATTTTGATTCATCTATGACGAACTAACTTTCTATTTAAGCCTATAACGGATCTTATTATGTAACATAGGATTAAATAGCTTTTAATTTAGTTTATGAATATTATTTCCAGATTATTTGCTATGAGTTGTGCTTAATCGATATAATTGGTTGGTCACCAATTATCCGTTATCCTATATGAATTCGAGAGATGATATATGGGATTTGAACTAGCCATAGTGACATATGTTTGTGATTTGTGCTTCGTTGGGATTCATAATTCATATATAGGATTGAGATATATATGCATCATATATAATTTGTTAAGAACTTGATATTAAACCTTATTCAATTGTAATTCTCATAGAGATATAGTGAGTTAGTTAATTAAGGTGTCTTGCTTAATTCTATCATCTGTGGATTTGAGTGAGTATGGATGTAATGCATTGAGAGATGGTTATATCTGCTTTAGTGATCTTGATTAATAATCTGGAGTAATTGATATAAACTGAAGGAAAGTATATTATCTAAAGTGAAGTAATAAGTGAAGTAATAAGTGAAGTTGTAGGTTTAATTCTCCAAAACTTGTTAGAATCTTGAGTTAGTGTTAAAATTGGTTTAAGTAGTAATTTATTTAGAAAATCATCTTTTAATCATTTGTTTGATAAAACTAAAATAATATAAAACTGGTACTTGTTTGATAATATAGGAAGTATTGTCTCTGTGAGTACGATACTTGATTTTATCATTATATTATTTGTTGACCACGTATACTTGCGTGTAACGCGTATAGAAAATGTCCCACAAGTTTTTGGCGCCGTTGCCGGGGACAGTAATTGCGTTTATTACTTACAATATCAGTTTAATTAGTTCATTTTTAGTTAAACATATATTTTTATTTTTAATTTTAATTTTTTATGGTTTATTGGTTCTTTTAGGTAGTCTTGAGTAGTGCATGCAAACTCGATCAAAGAAGCCAGATTTGTTACCTATCGAGGATGACATCGACAAACTCTTTCAGAAGTTAACTAAGTGGATTGCAAAGACTCGAGAAGAACTTGAAATATGAAGACAACATGGCTGCTGAACCAAAATAGAAAGCACTGCGGAATTATGCTATACCATGGATTTCAGAAATTCAGTCAAGCATCACCATTCCGGCAATTAATGCTAATAACTTTGAGATCAAGCCTGGAACAATACAGATGGTGCAGAACAATTGCCAATTTGGGGGTGTTTTGAATGACGACTCAAACGAGCATATAGCCAGTTTTATTGAAATATGCGATACCTTCAAGTGCAACAGAGTTTCAGATGACGCTATCAGATTAAGGCTATTTCCATTCACACTCAGAGACAAGGCAAAGGGTTGGTTCCATTCTTTACCACCGGGGTCAATCACCACATGGAACGATTTGGCGCATAAATTTTTGGCTAAGTTCTTCCCGCCTTCAAAGATACATAAAACGAGAACGGAGATATCTTCATTTGCACAACTAAAAGGAGAGCCATTATATGAAGCATGGGAGAGGTACAAAGAGCTGTTGAGAAAATGCCCTCATCATAGACTACCTCATTGGATGCAGATAAACACATTTTATAACAGGTTAGGGAGTCATATACGGACCAGCATCAATGGAGCCTCAGGTTGAGCTTTTCTGGCAAAGAAATTTGAGGAGGCATGGGACCTGATAGAAACAATGGCTACAAACAACTATCAGTAGCCGACTGAGAGAATGACTCAACCCAAAGCAGCAGGAATTTTGGAGGTGGATACTTTGACAACTATATCTGCACAATTAGCAGCGTTATCATAGAAGATGGATGCCATGTCTACGGGAAATGTGTAGCAGGTAGCATTTATATGTGAACTTTGTGCAAGTGAGCATCCGACAGAACAGTGTGCGATCAACCCTGATTCAGTTCAGTTTATGGGTAGCTATAACAGGCCACCTAACACATATCAGAATGCATACAATCAGGGGGTAAGGAACCATATGCACTTTTCTTGGAGCAACAACCTGAATCAGAATCAGCAGCAGGCTCCAAGACCATCATACCCCCTGGTTTTCATAGTCAAAATCAACATGCAGCTCCACATCAAGAGGAAAAGATAGATTTGGTGGAGATAGTGGCAAAATACATAACATGAAATAAAGCGGGGATGAAAACTCAGGCGGCTGCGATCACGATTCTCAAAACTCAGATTGGACAGATTGCGAGTGCATTAAATAATAGAGCCCAAGTAACCTTTTCGAGTGACACAGAAAAGAATCCGAGGGGAGGACATGAGCAATGTCAAGCTGTCACACTTCAGAGTGGGAAACAGTTAGCCGAGCAAGATTCAGAGAAGCTAACTATGGATAAGCCGGTTGAGACCAATGTGGAACAAATAGTGGAAGGAAAAGTAGGAGAAAAATTTGCAGAAAAGGAACAAGTGGTTACACCGATAGTTTACCCTCCACCACCATTTCAACAAAGGATCCGAAAGCAGAAATTAGAGCAACCGTTCACTAAGTTTCTGGAATTATTCAAGAAGCTACACATAAACATCCCTTTTGCGGAGGCATTAGAATGGATGCCTAGTTATGCTAAGTTCATTAATGATATATTGTTAACAAAAAAGAAATTAGAGGACTTCGAGACTGTGGCACTAACGGAGGAATGTAGTTCGATATTGCAAAAGAAGCTTCCACCAAAGTTGAAAGACCCGGGTAGTTTCACCATCCTATGCAAGATAGGGAGTTTGACCTTCAACAAATGTCTATGTGATTTAGGTACCAGTATAAACCTCATGCCATTGTCGGTTTATACTCAGTTAGGTTTTCCAGCACCTAAATCGACCAACATCTCCCTACAGCTAGCTGACAGATCAGTAACATATCCACGGGGAATTGTTGAGGATTTTTTGGTAAAAGTAGACAAGTTCATCTTCCCAGCAGACTTCATTATACTATACTATGAAGAGGATAAGGATATTCCAATAATCCTTGAACCCATTTTTTGGCAACCGGTAGGACTCTTATTGATGTTCAAAAAGGAGAGTTGACCATGAGGGTTCAAGATTAAGAGGTAACCTTCAACATGTTTAAGGCCATGAACTTCCCTAAAGAGGATGAGGAGTGTTTTCGAATGGATATTATCGACACAGTGGTGGGTGATGAGCAACATCGGATACTTAGGATCGACCTGTTAGAATCAACGTTGATGGGAAACTATGATGAAGAGGATTTAGAGATAAAGGAATATTTGCAACTGTTAGAGGCCCATCCGAGAGTAAACAGGTTCAAGTTACCATTTGAACCTTTGAAACAACAAGAACTCTATTAGCAAGGATGAAGCCATCTCTAGAAGAACCACCAGCACTAGAACTCAAACCCTTACCAAATCACCTCAGGTATTCGTATTTGGGTAATTCATCTACTTTACCTAGTATTATTGCATCTGCACTAACGAATTGCAGGAAAGTAAGTTGTTAAGAGTTCTAAGGGAATACATGTTTGCTATTGGATGGACTATCGCAAACATCAAAGGAATCAGCCCGTCATTCTGTATGCACAAGATTTTGATGGAGGAGGATAGCAAACCAACAGTGGAACAATAGAGGAGGCTCAACCCAATAATGAAAGAGGTAGTGAAGAAGAAAATTTTGAAATGGCTGGATGCTGGAATTATCTACCCAATTTCAGACAGTGCATGAGTGATCCCGGTTCAATGTGTTCCAAAAAAAGGTGGGATGACAGTAGTGAATAATGAGAACAACGAACTGATACCGACAAGGACAGTAACTAGCTGGAGGGTCTGCATGGATTGTAGAAAGCTGAACAAGGCAACTAGGAAGGACCACTTCCCCTTGTCGTTCATTGATCAAATGTTGGACAGACTAGCTTGACATGAGTACTACTGCTTGTTAGATGGGTATTCTGGATACAACCAGATCGTCATTGCACCGGAGGATCAAGAGAAGACGACGTTTACATGCCCCTATGGAACCATTGCCTTCAGGAGGATGTCATTTGGGTTGTGTAACGCACCGGCGACCTTTCAGCGTTGCATGATGGCAATCTTTTCAGATATAGTGGAACGCAGTGTTGAGGTGTTTATGGATGATTTTTTAGTATTTGGGAAATCGTTTGATAGGTGCCTTAAAAATTTAGTATTGGTATTGAAAAGGTGTGTTGAGACGAATCTGGTACTCAACTGAGAAAAATGCCATTTTATGGTCCAAGAGGGGATAATATTTGGACATAAAGTTTCTGAAAATGGTTTAGAAGTTGACCGGGCTAAGTTAGAGACAATTGAAAATCTGCCCCGCCAACTTCAGTAAAGGGTATTCAGAGCTTTCTTGGTTATGCTGGATTCTACTGCCGATTCATCAAAGATTTCTCCAAAATCACAAAGCCATTATGCAGTCTCTTAGAAAAGGATGTACCGTTTAAATTTGACGAAAACTGTCTAGCAGCATTTGAGCAATTAAAGAAAAAGATAACCACAGTCCCAGTCATCATCGCACCAGATTGGACAATGCCGTTCGAGCTTATGTGTGATGCCAGTGACTATGTAGTAGGAGCAGTGCTTGGACAACGATGGGAGAAGGTCTTTCACGTAATTTATTATGAGAGCAAGACACTGATTGATGCACAGTTAAACTACTGAAAAGGAATTACTTGCAGTTATGTACGCCTTTGGTAAATTTTGCTCGTACTTGGTGGGGACAAAGGTGGTGGTTTACACAGATCACTCGGCTATACAGTATCTAGTTGAAAAGAAGGACGCAAAGCCGAGACTTATTCACTGGGTTTTGCTCCTCCAAGAGTTTGATTTAGAGATTAAGGATAGGAAGGGGACAAAAAATTAGGTGGCTGATCATCTTTCACGGCTAGAAAACCCGAATCAGGACGAGACAGATAAAGTAGTGATCAATGAGCCTTTTCCAGATGAACAATTATTTCTAATCCACGGTGAATTCCCATGGTATGCGAATTTTGCAAATTACTTGGTGAGTAATATTCTCCCACCAGATTTGACACGCCAACAAAAGAAAAAATTCTTACATGACGTGAAATGGTATATGTGGGATGAATCGTATTTGTTCCGCCAGTGTGCTGACAGAATGATCCGACGATGTGTATCGAAAAGTGAAGTTGAGAGCATCTTACAGGCATGTCATGCCTCATTATATGGGGGACACTATGGGAGTGAGAGAACAGTCGCAAAATTCCTCGAAGCAGGGTTGTTCTGGACCACATTGTTCAAAGACGCACATCAGTGCATGAAAAACTGTGATAGATGTCAAAGAGTGGGAAATATTTCAAAACGCAACGAGATGCTCCTAAATATGATTTTGGAAGTAGAGGTTTTTGATGTATGGGAATTAACTTCATGGGACCCTTTCTGTCGTCGTTTAATAATTTGTACATCTTATTGGTAGTTGTTATGTATCGAAATGGGTGGAGGCAATTGCGCTACCCACGAATGACACAAAGGTTGTACTAAAATTCTTACAAAAGAATATCTTCACCCGTTTTGGCACCCCAAAGGCAATAATCAGTGGTGAAGGGAGCCATTTCTGCAATAAGTACTTCATAGCGCTTTTAACAAAGTACGGGGTCAACCATCAAATCGCCACAGCATAACATCCTCAGACGAGTGGCCAAGCGGAAGTATCTAACCGAGAGGTGAAGAGAATCTTAGAAAAGTTCGTCAATCCGAATCGAAAAGATTGGTCGTTGAAACTAGACGACGCTCTGTTGGCGTATCGGACCGCGTATAAGACCCTGATAGGCATGTCCCCATATCAGTTAGTCTACAAAAAGGCGTGTCACCTTCTGGTAGAACTCGAGCATAAGGCATATTGGGCGATCAAGAAACTTAAATTTGATCTATCAGCAGTAGGGGAGAAAAGGCTTTTGCAAATCAATGAGCTGGATGAATTTCATCTTCAAGCATACAAAAATTCAAAGTTGTACAAGGAAAAGGTCAAGAAGTGGCACCATCAGAAGATACTGGATAGAAAGTTCGAACCAGGCCAGTCAATATTGCTATTCAACTCTCGGTTGAAACTTTTTCTCGAAAAACTAAAATCCAGTTGGTCGGGGCCTTTTACCATCAAGATAGTATTTCCACACGGAGCCGTTGGGCTTTATGGCTGGGATCCTACAGAAACTTTCAAAGTCAACGGTCAATGTTTAAAGCACTACTGCGGTGGTGACATTGATCGCCAGGCAACCGTGGTCAATCTGACCAAGCTAAACTGAAATAGGGAGTAGTCAGGCTGAAAGACTGAAAATCAAGCGCTCGATGGGAGGCAACCCATCCTTTACGTCCATTTGTATTATATTAGTATAGTCATTCTTAATTTGGATATATTGAGTTCTTAATAATGCATGTTTTAACAATTGTAATGATGTGCGGTGCAGGTATGGGCAAAGTACAAGAGTAGGCAAGTGAACCACATTGGGCAAATAGAAAGTCAATAAGGGATGCCTAGTCAAGTCAGTAGCCAGCAAAACAAATCAAAAATTTCAAATTCTGAAGTTCCCCAGGCCCGCCCCCGCAGTCATAGCAGGGCAAAAACAGCTGCCCCCGTGGGCAAGTCATTGTATGGTACCCAACCTCACGGGCTTTACAAGCATAACAATGCCGCCCCAACAGGCTGTCGACTGATCAATTTTTTAAAACCTTTTCTCAGCACTCTATTAGACCATTCCAACACAAGTGCTTAAACCTTTGGTTGCCGAAACATAACCTCAAACTCCATTTCGATCACTTTCAAAGCCTCAACCAGGAGGATTTCAACCAACAACGAATCAATCACCTTGGAATTGCAAACAACATCCTTCAAACTTCATTCAAAAACAACAATTCAAGGTATATAAGTTCGATTCTTCCTTTGGGTCAAAGTTTGGGGTTTGAATTTGAGTTATTTGTTGAGTGCTTCTGAAGTTTCTATTGAAGAGTGGTACTTTAGAGATATATATTGTTCGAGTTTGTGAGATAAATTTTGGGTGAAAGCAAATATATAACCATCATCAACATCAAGCTACATTGTTCGTGCCCCCAACGTGTTCAACAAAAAACCTCAACCAAAATTCTTCATCAAGAGAGTGGATTTTGATCAATTAAACGTCATGTCACCAAGAGCTCCTAAGCGACAAAAGTGTGAGGGATCGTCCACACCAGCTAGAAACTTTGATAGGAAGAAATTCTAAAGTGAGACCGCCTCTGACAGATTCAA
Organism: Panax stipuleanatus; assembly: GCA_020205555.1. Taxonomy (NCBI): domain Eukaryota; kingdom Viridiplantae; phylum Streptophyta; class Magnoliopsida; order Apiales; family Araliaceae; genus Panax; species Panax stipuleanatus. The sequence continues at coordinate 145,311,918 of CM035124.1, forward strand.
TTATTTTGTGACAAAGAAGCTAACCCCCGAGCGGTGACTCAAGCCCGATGCGATGGACGGGGAGATGTCACTACAGATTGAAAATCAGGGCTGGGACACTTTTACAGAGAAGCCTAACGCGACATTGGTGGCAGTCGTGAAAGAGTTCTACGCAAATGCCGAGGACATATCCCCGTTTAAGGTATTCATTCGGGGGAAATTGGTGGATTTTAGTGCCACGGTGATCAGTGACTTCTACAATCTGCAAAGACTGGCAATGTGTCAATACCAGGAGTTTATAGATGTGGGGCCTGACTATGATGAGATTCTAGCAGAGATATGCAAGTCTGGCACAGTGTGGAGTAGAGGCAAGAAACGGGGCACGTTGATCATGAGCTGCAACTTAAGCCTCTACAGAAAAGTTTTGTATTCGTTCCTATGTGCCAAGCTCCTTCCCTCGACGCATACAAGCAAAATCACTAAAGAAAAAATCTCCCTCTTGTATAATATCCTCAATGATTACGACATCAACATCGGATTAATCATCAATTTCTTGATCCGCCGGTGTTTGAGAGGATTACTGTCGGGAGGTCTGCCATATCCATCTTTGATCAGTAGATTGTGCCGCCGTGCGGGTGTAAGGTGGACGGCTGAGAAGCTGACTCAGCAGCCACTCCAGCTGCTAGACACGAGGATGATTACCAGGTTCAAAAAATGGCTGGTGGCACCGGAACATCCCCACGGTCTAGGATTCATTTTTCCCTCAGCCACGGAAGCACAGAGAGCAGCGGCCATGGCTACGGATGAGCCAATTGAGGAGGATGCATTGGGAACAGACCGACTGCCTGCAGAGGGAGAGACAACAGCCCCGAACGAGGACAACTTCAGTTCCCAGTTTAGAGCTCTGCAGCAGCAGTTGGCGGAACAGCGCTGGGAAGATGACAGAAAGATAAATCGAATGGCGGCGCCACAAAACCTATTGGCGGCAAGGCAGACTCACATGTTCGACACACAGAACCAGTTCAATGCTGCGCTTGCTTAGGCATTCGCTAGACTGAGCACTTCCACCGACCCTTTCTAGTTCCCGACTGCACAGCCACTGCCCGGTTTTCCACCTTCAGACTCGGATGGGGAGGTAGTGGAGCCGGACACTTGATGTCTCAAGGAAGTCCTCGAAGCTTTAATTGCTTTATTTTTCATCAATGAGGACATTGTGCTAATTAATTTTAGGGGTGTGTACATTATTCTTCATGATATTATTAGAACTTGCATCTAGTTAGCAGTGCATAGTAGTAGTAGTTCATTACTTGCATCGGTAGTAATTGCATAAGTAGTTTAGTTAAGTGTCTTATATTTAGTATAGTTAAGAGTCTTTATGGTTATAAAAAAATGAAAAATCAGAAAATATCAAAAAAGAGTCGTTGAGTAGGATGTCATGAGTCAGTATGTCAGTTGGTATAAAGTAAACTTAGCCAGTGATGAGACTGGACTTACATAGAGTTGGAATAGTAATGATAACTAGGACATTTATGTACGTCTAGACCTTTACATAAATCATTGCCTGTTTGACACTTTTGCACCGGTTAGCACGATATAGTCAGCTTGGGTCAAATAGTCACGTAATTGACGTCTTGAACAAAATTGTTCTTTAATAACAGAAATTCAGTGAACTGGTAGTAATGAATAAGATTAGACTAAAACCTAAGTTTGGGGGAAGATATGGGAGTTATCTAAAGAACAAAAAAAGGAAAAGGAAAAAAACATTGGAAAATATGAAAAGAGAAAAAAAAGAAACTCGTGAATAAACACCGTGACTAGTTTAGTTTCGTTGCCTTTGATACTCGAGTAAGTACGCCCTAGGGGATGTCTTTACACCTAGCGCCCTAAAGCCATTTGGTTTGGGAGTCGTTGGTTGAAAGCTCGCTACATGGATGTTGTCCTGATATAGGTAATGACAAATACGCTCAAGTATACGCGGTCAACAAGTAATAAAGAGTAAGTACAGATATCGTTCCCACGGAGAATTAACTGATAAAAGTTCGCCAAACCACTAGCATGTAATCATTACAATCTTATCTAAACGAGCGATAGAGTGTTTTAATTAAAAACTAAATAAGTAAATTAAAATAAAACTAAATAATCCTAAAGTAAAATCAGATAATGAAGACATGAGATCTCAACTTCCCCTAATGATTAATCTAAATCAACACACTTCCAGAGTTAGGTCAAATTAATCGTTAAAGAATGTTAGTTGAGAACACGAAAGTGAAATAAGGCTGTGACGCCCCCAAATCCAGGACCGCCATTTGGTCTCTCGAATTCGGTTCGTCACGTGCTCATGGTAATACATCACAATAATAATAACTAAAAATCACACAATCACAGCGAAAAATCTAATCTAGAATAATTGACAATGATTTATTAGAATTATTCCCCCAAGTCTCGCAACCTACAGTACTTAATAGATTACATAATAATATCAATTAACGACTTATTACATAATCTAACTTAAGCTTAAACATAGTCAAATCCAGTCTTGCTACATCATCTTAATACAACATTAAAATATTTAAAAACATAAAAGAGACAAGCTAGTTGGTAGCCTTGCTCTTGCCTTTATCAACCCCGGAAGGTTCGCCATGCTCTGCCTTAACTGAAATATTTTAGGGAAAAGTAAGAATGAGCACAAATTGCTCAGCAAGTAATATACAATAAGGGTTTGTAATATAATTCTCAATTCTTGAAAATGGTATAGCAAGGTTTGATAATTCAAGGATAACAAGAATATCAACAGTTTTCAATAACAGTCGCTAAGGACAGAAGACTATCAATGTGATTCAATAATAAATCAATTTAAGATTTCAAATAACTGAATACTGAGCAGTCACTAAGGACCATGAACTTCTACTAGAATTAACAGTAATAAACTGAAAATCCAACAAAAATAGGTACAATAGGTGATCAGCCTAAAGTACCATCGTCTTGCATAACAATCAATCATACTCAAGTGTGCACGTCGGTTCTCTGACAATTATATATTCCCTTCAAAGAAGGTTGTTCTTTTCAGTCAAATACAAGATCCCTCACCAATCAATTGGTTTGGGTCACTTTTCAATAATATAAGTCTAGCCAAATCAAATGGCATAGACACTTTCACAATATTCAAGAACAATACTAAGTTCCACATGAATAATAACTTTAATGAAATAAGAGTTCAAGTATGCTAATTCAATTCAAACGATTAAGTAAAGAAACTAGTTCGCAATATACAAGGATAGAATACTTGCACCGTAAAAGAGTGTAAGTTAGGAAACTTGCATCCAAAGAGATAAGGTTTAGATACTTGCCTTTAGTGTAGTCTATCCACGTAAAGTAATTCAACACTTTTCAACTCCTATCATAATATAGTTATGTATATACGATATCCATTAGTCATATAGTTTAACTTCACATTTTATCTTCGAATATACGATCAACACATAAGCTAAGTTTTAACCTAGCTACACAGTTATATAGAATATAACTTCTATCCTTAACTTCCTCTTTTCTCAAGTTGATCATATTCATACATCATTACTATCATGTGAGACTATCACAATTAGCAAACATACTTGCATATTATTAATATCACATAAGACCACAATCAATATTAAATATATTTTATTTTAGCAAGTTATGGCATTCTCGTAAGTTAACCGTCAAAATCGAGTTCAAGTAACATCATATAATATCACGTAGCATGTATACATTTTAAAGAATACTTTTATGTTTGTATAACTTTTCCAAATCCAATCATACATGGTATAGGTTCTTAAGTTAATACTTAAAGCCATTCAAGGACACGAACTCATAAGGTCTAACATGCTAGCTTTTTAAACACATAAGATATTCATATAACTTGTATCAAACATGTTCATGAGTTTTCATATCACATATATGCAACTATCATTGTCAATAGTTTGAAAACATGCTTCATTTATGCAAATTTGGTTTCACTACATGTAACATAGTAGGCAAACATTAATGATACATTAGCAAGTCTACAAGTTCTACCAAACATGTTCATAAGTATCGAAATTCAAATCTCAATGTAACATGTCGACGTTCACGTTCAACACTTATACCTTCATTAATAAAATTTGCTAATATGTTCTAACACGTTCATGCTACATTATGAAATCTGTATACGTAAGTTAATGTGTCCGACATGTATTTCATGTTTATACAGAAATGCCCTAAAAATCAGAATGTGTGTATGGTCTTTACATGTCGATATCAACCTTCAAAACTTGTATTTTTGTTAGCATGTTCACTAACGAGGTTTTACATACTCATGTGATACTATGAAACATATATACATACGTTAATACGTCTTTCATGCAACTCTACATCATACTAAATGCCTCAGAAATTAGAATACTAATATACTTCATTTATGCTAACGTTCGTTTATAAAACTTTAAGTTACTTTGAAGAACATAAGTCTTTTTGTTAAAATGTATACCAGCTTGGTTTAAAACATAGTTACATGCCTTATTATATTTATATATATATGTTACACAAGCTAGCATATTGTCTTAAACTAAATCAAACGAGTGATTCCTAACAGCCTTGGAGCAGGATGCAGGGAACTGTTGCAGGCTGCTGGCGCAGCTGCCCAGTGCAAAACTGGCGCAGCTGCGCCGGCTCCCAGCCAGCGGCAGACAGTTCTTGCAATCGGCAAACTACAACCCAATTTCCAAATTTCACAGCAAATTCGTTTCTATACGACCACATTTTGGTTTAAACATGCTTATAAGTCCATATAACACTTAAACAAGCATGCTATATCCCAAATTACACTCTAATTCCACATAATTAATAATCTAAGAAATCACAGCAACATAAATAAAAAATGAAAAGGAAAAACAAGGATGTTATTTTGTAATCCCAACATGTATACAAGTCCATATAACAACTACACAGCTTCCTATAATTCAATTGGCATGAATTGCATCCATAATCCATAAGCTTACTTTGACAGAGAATTTCAAGAATAGAAATTTTTTGACAGAAACCAAGAATGAAGAATACAGAAATGGGATTATACCTCTGTTAATGGAATTTGAATTCTTCACTTCTCAGAATACTACACTGATGTATATATATTAGCTCTCAACTTATCAAACTCAAGCAAAATCTCAGCAAGATGAAATGTGAAGGAGAGATGGTTCATTTATAGGAAAAATCAAAACACAGTCCATGCTTCTATCTCTCAAAATAAACTAACGTATGCTTGAATTGCATGCTAGATAAGAAGAAGTTGGTAGATAGTTGTTGAAGGTCATCATCATGCCCACACCCTATTGTATGATTGCTATGATGGTTTACTAAGTTTTAAGGTTATAGGGAGCTAGCTTCATGATGCATTTCACGTGGGAGGGAGAGTGACTAGCAAAGCAAATCTCAGCATTTTGGCAATATTGATATATATATATAAAATAATTGTTTTACTATGCACATTTCATATATATATATATATATATATATATATATATATATATCTAAGTTGTATTTGTATAATACATTCTTAGGTTGTAATTAAAATGTCACAATGTAATTCACATACTGTAATTTACACACATATAATCCATGCACATTTGTTTTACCGAATATAATTCAAATCAAATATTACTATATTACATTATCTCATTTATTATTAAATTCTATTAATTCAATAATTGTTTACAATATATTCATGATGTTTCACTTTAATGTATATTCACATTATTACATAGGCTATTTTAATGTCACAACACATCTTGCCTTATTCAATGAATGAAGGAACTTTATTAATTATTTGTATACTAGTGTCACACTACCTTTCATATCTAATAAGGAACTTTATTGTATGAATACCCACACATGCTAATGTCACAAAAGTAGCATTATAATGCATGTTTACACCTCAAGTATCAAAACACATAGTTTTACTATGTACAATCATATAGTATAGTTTAAATATTCTTGCACATAACAATTAATATAATCTTATTATATTAATAACTTACTTATTTGTCAAATAAATAAATTATTTATCTCATTGATTAATTAACAATAATATTAATTAATCTATTCCTCATTGATTATTAATTACACCAAATTAATAATCATAGGATTAATTATCACATTAACAAATATAAATCTCAGCACAATTATAACAAGTGGTTTATTATTATTATATTTCTTGCAATAATAATAATCACATATTATTAATCAATAACAGTTAATATTCCACAATAATTATTTAATATTCTACGATAACAATTAATTAATATTCTACAATAACAATTAATATAGATTAATTGTTCGCTTAAATTAATATAATCATTCTTATATTACGCCACTGTGCCACACAAGGCTATCAACGAGTTTATCGCAAACTCCACATATTCTCACTTATTATAATTATTCAATTTTATATAATTGAATTAATTCATCTCATAACACAAAATTATTTATATTCAAATAATTCTCATTTCCATTAATATATTCATATAATAATACTAGAAAATTCTCAGGTATTACATCCTCCCCCCCTTATAAAAATTCTGTCCCGGAATTGCTACAAGGTTACTCAAATAGATGGGGATGATCCCTCATCATCCTATCTTCTAACTCCCACGTAGCCTCCTCGACATCGTGGTTATGCCAAAGTACTTTTACAGATGATATAATTTTATTTCTCAAAGTTTGTTCTTTCCTATCTAATATCTGGACAGGAATCTCTTCGTATGCCAAGTTCTTCTCCACTTGAATGGGCTCGTAAGAAATCACGTGCTTGTAGTCGGCCTTGTACGGTCGCAACACAGAAATGTGGAACACGTTGTGGATGTGCTCCAATTCGGGTGGTAACGCAACTTTGTATGCCACTTCGCCCACTCGCTTCAGTATCTCGAATGGTCCTATGAATCTTGGACTCAATTTTCCTTTCTTGCCGAAACAGATCTTTCCCTTCCATGGAGATACTTTAAAGAAAACAAAACTGACGACTTTATAGTCTCGGTCCTGCCGATGAAAATCTGTATACTTTTTCTGGAGGTCTTGAGCTGCTACTAATCTGGCTCTTATTACTGTCACCAAGTCTGCGGTTTATTGTACTAGCTCTGGTCCGAGTATTCGTCGCTCTCCGACTTCGTCCCAATATAATGGCGTTCTGTACTTTCTTTCATAAAGATCTTCGTACGGTGGCATGCCGATACTCGCATGGTAGCTATTATTATATGTGAATTCTACTAAGGGTAGGTGGTCGTCCCAATTTCCCTTGAAATCCATCACGCAAGTTCTAAGCATGTCCTCCAGCGTTTGTATTGTTCGCTCACACTGTCCGTCTATCTGAGGATGGTAAGCCATACTCAACCTCAACTGTGTTCCCATTCTCTCTTGCAAACTCTACGAAAAATGTGACGTGAAGCGCGGATCTCGATCAGAGACAATAGATACTGGCACTCCAAGTCGTGAGATAATCTCTTTTATGTATAGACCCGCTAACTGATTCAAACTGTAATGGATCTTGATTTGTAGAAAATGTGCGGTCTTCGTTAGTCGATCCACGATAACCAAAATAACATCATAACCTTTCTGTGTAACTGGAAGTCCTACCACGAAGTCCAACGTAATATGCTCCCATTTCCACTCTGGTATTTCCAACGGTTGTAGTAAACCACTCGGCCGTTGATGCTCTGCTTTAACGCGTTTACAAGTCAAACATCTACTGACGCACTCTGTGACTTTCCGTTTCAAATTGGGCCACCAAAAATGTTGCCTTAGATCTCGGTACATCTTTGTGCCTCCCGAATAAACGGAATATGTCGTATTCTATGCCTCGCGAAAAATCTCTTCCCTCAACTCAATTACCGCTGGTACCCACACTCTTCCTTCGAATCTTAAGATACCGTCTTTATCCATTCGAAATTTCTCTTCCTCATTTTTTGTGATCCTCTTTCGGATTTTCTCACACTCTTCACCCTTTTCCTGGGCTTCCTTCACTCTATCCAACAACGTCGGATGAGCTTCCATTACAAATAACTTCTCACCAGACTTTTCTGGTTCTTTCACTTCTATCTCCAATTTCTCCATCTCTTTTATCAATTCTTCCTGAGTCGTTAACTTAAACAACTTTTCCCTTCCTTTCTTGCTCAGAGCGTCGGCAACCACGTTTGCCTTTCCCGGGTGATAAAGAATATCACAGTCATAGTCTTTGATTAATTCTAACCACCTTCTCTGCCGCATGTTTAACTCCCTCTGTGTGAAGATATATTTCAGACTTTTGTGGTCCGTGTATATCTCACATTTCTCTCCGTATAGATAATGCCTCCATATCTTTAACGCAAAAACTACTGCCGCTAACTCTAAGTCGTGAGTAGGGTATCATTTTTCATAATCCTTCAGTTGTCGTGATGCATACGCAATGACTTTGTCATGCTGCATAAGCACACAGTCAAGTCCATTGTGCGATGCATCACTATACACCACAAAATTTCCCGCATCATCTGGTAGTGATAACACAGGCGCTTCACTCAATCTCTTCTTCAACTTCTGAAAACTCTCTTAGCATTTGTCGGTCCATAAAAATTTCACCATCTTTCTAGTTAAATTGGTCAATGGGGTTGCTATCTTAGAAAAATATTGGATAAATCTTCGATAGTACCCAGCTAACCCTAAAAAGCTTCTCACCTCCGTCGGTGTTCTCGGTTGTTCCCAATTACTTACTGCTTCGACCCTTGCCTACTGAAATTACATTCTTATCCACCACGTGGCCTAAGAATTGAACCTTCTTCATCCAAAATTTGCACTTAGAAAACTTCGCATACATCTTCTCCTTCCTTAGTGCCTCCAAAACAATCTTCAGATGTTCGACGTGTTCTTCCTCTGTCTTCGAGTAGATCAAAATGTCGTCAATAAAAACCACTACAAATTTATCCAAGTATGACTTGAAAACTCGGTTCATCAAGTCTATAAATGCTGCCGGTTCATTAGTTAATCCAAATGACATTACCAAAAACTCGTAGTGTCCATAACGGGTTCGAAACGCAGTCTTTGGTATGTCCTCATCCTATACCTTCAGTTGATGGTATCCTGTCCTCAGGTTATTTTTTGAGAAACACTTTGCTCCCTTCAGTTGATCAAACAGGTCATCTATCCTTGATAGCGGATATCGATTCTTGATTGTTACTCTGTTCAATTCTCGATAATCTATACAGAGCCTCATCGATCCGTCCTTCTTCTTAACGAATAGCACTGGTGCTCCCCAAGGAGAAACACTCGGTCGAATGTAACCCTTATCCAACAACTCTTGCAATTGTATCATTAATTTCTTCATTTCTATTGGCGCCATACGATATGGAGCTTTCAAAATCGGTGCCGTTTCCGGTGCTAAGTCTATTACAAATTTGATTTCTCTGTCTGGCGGAAGACCAAGGAGATTATCCGGAAACATATCTTGAAATTCATTAACTACGGATATATCCTTAATTTCTACTCCCTTTTTCCGAGTATTAACGATGTAAGCTAAATAACCTACACATCCTTTCCTTAACAATTTCTTGGCCTGAATCATCGTAACGCATCACGATTGCTTAAGCGATGAGCTACCATAAAACACTACCTTAGACTTACTCGGAGTCTGAAGGTTCACACATTTACTCTGATAGTCAATTATCGTAGCATGGTTATACAACCAATCCATTCCCAGTATTACGTCAAATTCTCCCAATCTAATAGGAATCAAGTCTACGCTCAGTTCATGTTCTCTAATGTTTGCGCGATAATTTCGATAAACGTATTCTACAGGGATTACTTCCTTATTCGCAACTTCTATGTTCAAAGGATTTTCTAATCGTTCTCGGGGTGTACTAAGTTTACTAGCAAATTCTTCAGATATAAAAGAACAGGTGGCACCCGAATCAAATAATACATAAGCATTTATATCATTGATTGGGATTATACCTGACACCACGTCCTTCGCATCCACGGCGTCCTGGACGGTCATATTAAAAGTTATAGCGGTTTAGCGGTTAGATTGTGCCGGCCCGCTGATCATCAGCTTGTTGTCTCCTTGCTGATTGCTACCCCCGCCACTTCCCTTCTTTGGGCAGCCCTTAATTCAGTGCTCCGTCGAGCCACACGCAAAGCATCCTTGTATCTTCTTCGGTTTTGGGCAGTTAGGCGAGATGTGCCCTTCCTGTCTGCAGTTGTAGCAAGTGCCACGTCCCTTCCAGCACTCGCCCTGGTGATTCTTCCCACACTTTGGGCATCCTTCAGCCCTTTTCTTGAAACCTCCACGAAAATTCCCTGATTGATTATTGTTGTTTTTGTTGTTGTTGTTGTTGTTATTCTCTCATTTTCTCTTTCCCAAGTTGCTTCCTCCACTGCTGCTTCCTCCAATATGATTCTCTCCTCCAGCATTCTTTCCTTTCTTCTCTTTGTTGTACAAGCTCAAAGCTTCACTTCCTCCCTCGACAATAATAGCCTTTTCCAATAGTGTTGCAAAAGAATCGATCTAAAGAACTGACACCTTATTGAATAGCCAAGGCTTCAGTCCTTGTTCGAATCGTCTAGCCTTCCTCTCTTCATCTCCTACCTGGTGCTCCGCAAATAGGGCTAGTTTGTTAAACCTAGTCGCGTATTGCACCACCGTCATCTCACCTTGTTTTAGTTCTAAGAACATCACCTCCATCCGATTCTTTATACTCTTTGGGAAGTAATTCTCGAAGAACAGCGTCTTAAACTTATCCCAAGCTATTATCCCTTCTCCAGCTCTTTGTTGATTAGCCTCCCACCAGTAGTTCGCTTCTCCCCTCATCATGTATGTGGCAAATACCGTCTTCTGATCTTCGCCTACGCGAGCTATAGTGAAAGCTTTTTTGATCTCCTTGATCCACGTTTGTGTGACGATTGGGTCGGTGGTTCCCTCGAACTCCGGGGGTCCTACACTCTTAAAGTCTTTAAAGGTTGTTACTGGCACAGCCTGAGGGTTTGGGCGAACGGGTTCATTGTTCCTTCCCCTTAATGCCTCTCCTAACAGGTCTACCAGTTTCTGGATCGGGTCAACTTGTTCCCTCTCGTTATTAATAGATTCTTCGGGTGCAGTCAATCTACGTCTGGGCGGCATTATCTGCATCACAAAATTTCATTTTATTATTATTCAAGTATATTACTTAAGAATTTCTTTTAATACTAAAAGAATAAATTTATAACACGTTTCTGAAATAAACTCCATTTATATTCATATGTCATTTCATTTCATTACATGATTTCCCTAGCATACTGCTATAAATGTTATCACATATATCCCCTAATATCATAAACGACGGGGAATATACTAACCTACTACCATACTACCCCTCTAACAAAAGCTAACACGGGGTTTACATCACTATCCCACATCTTACACAAAAGATCGGGATTACAACATAGAATGTACAATACGTAAAGATAAATGCTACTCACTACTACTAGACAGACTAAGGGCATCATCCCGCGCTCCACTGCACTCTTGTACTCCAACTGTGCTATATACGCAACCAGCTCTCGGCTCAAAGTATGTAGAGTATGTCCCTGTTCTGCCGGGTAGTGGTACACACCAACAATCACCCTCTCAAAAGCTGAACGAAACACATACCCCATCTTGTTCATCTTTCTCTTCTTGCACCTGACCTCGTCCTCTAGGTCGTCAGCCCTCTCATTGGCCACTTCCCACTTTTCCTCGAAGTGTATCCTATCCATCACCTCCAACTCTAGCTGAGTACGGAGTGCCTCTTTCTCAGTCTTCTCACTCAATTCCCTCTATTCTACTTCTTCCAGCTTCCTTGCTATAACTACATTTCTCACCACCGACCTGTGAAATAAGGTTCCCATCTGAATCCCTGCCTCCCTACGGTAGGCGATCTCCACCTCTAACTCCTGCATGGCCAACTTCCTCTGGTGGTCCTCGTCCCTCAGCTTCTGGAACTTAGACTCTCTCTCTCTAGCCTCTTCCTCCAACTCCTGGACTCCGCAGTCTAACTCTAGAATACGCTCCTCGTACTCGCCTAACATCTGCTCCTCAAGATTAGGCTCGTAGGAGTCCTCCATAGGCTCCTCCTCTGAAGGCTCATCCTCAACCGGCTCGTCCTCCATAGGCTCATCCTCGAGGTCGAACTCTACCTCGATCTCATCCTCGTCGTCAGACTCGGATGGTGCAACTGCCTGCACTGGCACAGCCTCTAAAGGTGCCTCGTGTACTACATGTATATCCCTGGGCTCCTCCTCTTCCACTCTACTAGGTACACCTGTGTCTGTCATCCTACAATCACAAACACAAGACAAACAAACAGCAACTCCATTAGAATGTTAAATAAAACATAAGTTCATTGTATAGAATGAAGTTACATTTTATAACACGCTAAGTCTCGCTCTAGGGAAAACTCTATGTGAGTTTTATCTCCTTTCCAACTTCTAAGTTCGCCTAAGTTATAGTCTAAGGACACTCGTTCCTAAGGTTTATAACTACAGCTCTAATACCAAGCTGTGACGCCCCCAAATCCGAGACCGCCACTTGGTCTCTCGAATTCAGTTCGTCACGTGGTCATGGTAATACATCACAATAATAATAACTAAAAATCACACAATCACGGCGGAAAATCTAATCTAGAATAATTTACAATGATTTATTATAATTATTTCCCCAAGTCTCGCAACCTACAGTACTTAAAAGATTACATAATAATATCAATTAACGACTTATTACATAATCTAACTTAAGCTTAAACATAGTCAAATCCAGTCTTGCTACATCATCTTAATACAACATTAAAATATTCAAAAACATAAAAGAGACAAGCTAGTTGGTAGCCTTACTCTTGCCCTTATCAATGCCCGAAGGTTCGCTATGCTCTGCCTTAACTGAAATATTTTAGGGAAAAACAAGAATGAGCACAAATTGCTCAGCAAGTAATATACAATAAGGGTTTGTAATATAATTCTCAATTCTCGAAAATGGTATAGCAAGGTTTGATAATTCAAGGATAACAAGAATATCAACAGTTTTCAATAACAGTCGCCAAGGACAGAAGACTATCAATGTGATTCAATAATAAATCAATTTAAGATTTCAAATAACAGAATACTGAGCAGTCACTAAGGACCATGAACTTCTACTAGAATTAATAGTAATAAACTGAAAATCCAACAAAAACAGGTACAACAGGTGGTCAGCCTAAAGTACCATCGTCAGGCATAAAAATCAATCATACTCAAGTGTGCACGTCGGTTCTCCGACAATTATATATTCCCTTCAAAGAAGGTTGTTCTTTTCAGTCAAAAACAAAATCCCTCACCAATCAATTGGTTTGGGTCGCTTTTCAATAATATAAGTCCAGCCGAATCAAATGGCATAGACACTTTCACAATATTCAAGGACAATACTAAGTTCCACATGAATAATAGCTTTAATGAAATAAGAGTTCAAGTATGCTAATTCAATTCAAACGATTAAGTAAAGAAACTAGTTCGCAATATACAAGGATACAATACTTGCACCGTAAAAGAGTGTAAGTTAGAAAACTTGCATCCAAAGAGATAAGGTTTAGATACTTGCCTTTAGTGTAGTCTATCCACGTAAAGTAATTCAACACTTTTCAACTCCTATCGTAATATAGTTATGTATATACGATATCCATTAGTCATATAGTTTAACTTCACATTTTATCTTCGAATATACGATCAACACATAAGCTAAGTTTTAACCTAGCTACACAGTTATATAGAATATAACTTCTATCCTTAACTTCCTCTTTTCTCAAGTTGATCATATTCATACATCATTACTATCATGTGAGACTATCACAATTAGCAAACATACTCGCATATTATTAATATCACACAAGACCACAATCAATACTAAATATATTTTATTTTAGCAAGTTATGGCATTCTCATAAGTTAACCATCAAAATCGGGTTCAAGTAACATCATATAATATCACGTAGCATGTATACATTTTAAAGAATACTTTTATGTTTGTATAACTTTTCCAAATCCAATCATACATGGTATAGGTTCTTAAGTTAATACTTAAAGCCATTCAAGGACACGAACTCATAAGGTCTAACATGCTGGCTTTTTAAACACATAAGATATTCATATAACTTGTATTAAACATGTTCATGAGTTTTCATATCATATATATACAACAATCATTGTCATTAGTTTGAAAATATGCTTCATTTATGTAAATTTGGTTTCACTACATGTAACATAGTAGGCAAACATGAATGATACATTAGCAAGTCTACAAGTTCTATCAAACATGTTCATAAGTATCGAAATTCAAATCTCAATGTAACATGTCGACGTTCACGTTCAACACTTATACCTTCATTAATAATGTTTGCTAATATGTTCTAACACGTTCATGCTACATTATAAAATCTGTATACGTAAGTTAATGTGTCCGACATGTATTTCGAGTTTATACAGACATGCCCTAAAAATCAGAATGTGTGTATGGTCTTTACATGTCGATATCAACCTTCAAAACTTGTATTTTTGTTAGCATGTTCACTAACGAGGTTTTACGTACTCATGTTATACTATGAAACATATATACATACGTTAATACGTCTTTCATGCATCTCTACATCATACTAACATGCCTCATAAATTAGAATACTAACATACTTCATTTATGCTAACGTTCGTTTATAAAACTTTAAGTTACTTTGAAGAACATAAGTCTTTTTGTCAAAATGTATACCAGCTTGGTTTAAAACATGTTTACATGCCTTAGTATATTTATATATATATGTTACACAAGCTAGCATGTTGTCTTAAACTAAATCAAACGAGTGATTCCTAACAGCCTTGGAGCAGGATGCAGGGAACTGTTGCAGGCTGCTGGCGCAGCTGCGCAGCTGCCCAGTGCAAAACTGGCGCAGCTGCGCCGGCTCCCAGCCAGCGGCAGACAGTTCTTGCAATCGGCAAACTACAACCCAATTTCCAAATTTCACAGCAAATTCGGTTCTATATGACCACATTTTAGTTTAAACATGCTTATAAGTCCATATAACACTTAAACAAGCATGCTATATCCCAAATTACACTCTAATTCCAAATAATTAAGAATCTAAGAAATCACAGCAACAGAAATAGAAAATGAAAAGGAAAAACAAGGAAGCTATTTTGTACTCCCAACTTGTATACAAGTCCATATAACAACTACACAGCTTCCTATAATTCAATTAGCATGAATTGCATCCATAATCCAGAAGCTTACTTTGACACAGAATTTCAAGAATAGAAATTTTTTGACAGAAACCAAGAATGAAGAATACAGAAATGGGATTATACCTCTGTTAATGGAATTTGAATTCTCCACTTCTCAGAATAATACACTGATGTATATATATTAGCTCTCAACTTATCAAACTCAAGCAAAATCTCAGCAAGATGAAATGTGAAGGAGAGATGGTTCATTTATAGGAAAAATCAAAACACATTCCATGCTTCTAACTCTCAAAATAAACTAACGTATGTTTGAATTGCATGCTAGATAAGAAGAAGTTGGTAGATAGTTGTTGAAGGTCATCATCATGCCCACACCCCATTGTATGATTGCTATGAAGGTTTACTGAGTTTTTAGGTTATAGGGAGCTAGCTTCATGATGCATTTCACGTGGGAGGGAGAGTGACTAGCAAAGCAAATCTCAGCATTTTGGCAATATTGATATATATATATATATATATACAATACATGTTTTACTATGCACATTTCATATATATATATATATATATATATATATATCCAAGTTGTATTTGTATAATACATTCTTAGGTTGTAATTAAAATGTCACAATGTAATTCACATACTGTAATTTACACACATATAATCCATGCACATTTGTTTTACCGGATATAATTCAAATCAAATATTACCATATTACATTATCTCATTCATTATTAAATTCTATTAATTCAATAATTGTTTACAATATATTCATGATGTTTCACTTTAATGTATATTCACATTGTTACATAGACTATTTTAATGTCACAACACATCTTGCCTTATTCAATGAATGAAGGAACTTTATTAATTATTTATATACTAGTGTCACACTACCTTTCATATATAATAAGGAACTTTATTGTATGAATACCCACACATGCTAATGTCACAAAAGTAGCATTATAATGCATATTTACATCTCAAGTATCAAAACACATAGTTTTACTATGTACAATCATATTGTATAGTTTAAATATACTTGCACATAACAATTAATATAATCTTATTATATTAATAACTTACTTATTTGTCAAATAAATAAATTATTTATCTCATTGATTAATTAACAATAATATTAATTAATCTATTCCTCATTGATTATTAATTATACCAAATTAATAATTATAGGATTAATTATTACATTAACAAATATAAATCTCAGCACAATTATAACAAGTGGTTTATTATTATTATATTTCTTGCAATAATAATAATCATATATTATTAATCAATCATAGTTAATATTCCACAACAATTATTTAATATTCTACGATAACAATTAATTAATATTCTACAATAACAATTAATATAGATTAATATAGATTAATTATTCGCTTAAATTAATATAATCATTCTTATATTACGTCACTGTGCCACACAAGGCTATCAACGAGTTTATCGCAAACTCCACATATTCTCACTTATTATAATTATTCAATTTTATATAATTGAATTAATTCATCTCATAACACAAAATTATTTATATTCAGATAATTCTCATTTCGATTAATATATTCATTTAATAATAGTAGGAAAAATTCTCGGGTATTACAAAGGCCATCTTTTAATGCACCTAATCCATATCACATACAATCCACAGATGATAGAATGCACATGAACACCCACATTACCTAAACCACTATATATTTATGCGGTCTTCAAATAATTAGGGTTTAAGTCCAAGTTCTCAATTGACTACGAGCGGCGCTTCAGTATATGTCTATCCTAAGCACAAATCATACATCCAACGCCATGTAGACATACAATCGCCCGCTACTACGATTAGATCTAAACCCACATTTCGTCTTTCAAGTCCATATAGGTTATCACAGTAATTGTTTGCTAAGCAATTAAGCAATGAAGACACGAATCATAATAGACAATCTCATAGCAATCAATAAGACCAACATGGAGGCATATCAATATAAACTACTCAAAAGGTTCCATTGAAATCTCAAAATAAGGTTTAAGTCATGATTAACTCAAATATATCACCCACAAGTTGAATACATATCAAAAGATTACGAAGAGGGAGCAAAGAGAAAATAAAGATAGAGAATGCAAATCTGACTGCTCAAGCTCCTTTGTTAAATCTCCAATGAAATCCACTTGCTTCAATCTACTTCTCTAATTAAACCCTAGAAACTAATTAAACCTAACATTAATCTACTCCTAAGCGAACCTAGACAAGAAATTAAAGAGAAGAAGAGAAGAGAGGAGAATATGTAATCTAATATAACCTAATAGTGGAACCCCCATAACCTACCAATATGTTTATATCTCTAAGCCCTAATATGAATGCCCCCCTCCATTTGCTTTAAATCTCACTCTTTAATGAAAAAGTCAAGTTTGGTCACGTTCAGAAGTGGCGCGGCCGCGTTGGGAATGGCCTGGAATTGGGCGCGGGCGCGCTGGAAGCAAATATCAGATTTTTGGCCTGGAAAGGGGAGTGGCCGCGCCCAAAATACACTACAAATTGGTGAAGCCGCGCCACTAGAATTCTGCTGCAGTGCACTCTGGTAGAACAGCCATAACTTTTAATCCTGGAGGAGTTACGGGGTCTGCTACCTGTCATATCAAAGCTATCAAAGAGATCTACAACTTTCATTCTTTGATCATTGAGAAATAATGGATGAAGGTCTAAATTGGGCTTGAAGTGACAGCTGTGCAATGGCAACCCAAAACCGTGAAGTTCAACGTCCGTTGGTTGGTAAAAATGTCAAAACTCTCGCCTCCGAACTCCGATTGAGATGATTCAAGATGTTCCGAAAAGCTTATAAGACGCTCTACAATATGACTCAAGTTCCAATCCAAGAACATGAAATGAACATAAAAGCCCAAACGACGTCCGGATTGCAATTTTCTTCCCTTTTAGCTTCAAATGCCACCAAGAGATTTTCCAATATGAAAACAACAAAAGAAAGCAAAAATGCATGAAAAGCTAATATAACACATGAGTTTAAGCAACAAAAGAAGTGAGTTTATATCTAAATAAGTGGTTATAAAATCACTTATCAAATTCCCCTAAACTTAAACTGTTGCTTGTCCTCAAGCAACCAAAACAAAACCAAACAAAAGATACAATGCAATAACTACAATGAATGCAACCTATCCTATTATAAATGCGAATCCAAGTCTCAGTCAGGATTGAAATTCAACTGAAATGCCTCAAAAAAATCACAGGCTAATCAAATAGATAAGCTACCCAAGACAGGATCATAAGGCATATCCTTGCAAATCCCAACCTGTCAGCACTGATGTAGTGTTTGTGTGCCTAGCAACCATTAAATATATTTTTGAACAAATATATCACATACTATGCTTCTTAGGGGAAAAACAAGTTTTAACTTATGAAAAATAGTAAATCAGATAAGTTCTAACTAAGACCATGCATCACTTAAGCTAAGAGTCCACAGGGGATTTATTATGCTTTTTTTATTAACTCACGAGGGTGTTTTCTCTCTTTCCTGTGTACACACTCGACTGTGCAATGCCTAGTCTAGTTATTATCATATGAGAACTGAAATTATTTTATTAAAATATAGATTTTCCACCAGAAGACAAGTATGTGAAATTTTAAACTAAGCATGTCATGGTGGTTACTTTTAGAGTGCTAACCGGTGACATCAGTATCTGACAGATAAAGATTTATATATATGACATTATAATCAATCTTAAGTTTCAAATTAGTTCAAAAATCAAGTAATTTCAGTTTCCTCATAGGCCAAGTAAATAACAAACTAACAGAAAACTGGATTCATGCAAAATGTCCTAACACATTTAGCTAAATGAACTAAATTGATGCAAAATTTTGAAAAATTTGAACAGAATACAACCTACATGCACTATATGAACTAACACAATATGCAAGATGACATGAACTACACTAAATGCAAAATAAACCCTAATACCCCCAAACTTAAAAACTGTAATATCCTCATTGAAGGTAAAAGGGTAAAAAGGAAACTCCCCTCGTCAGCCTCGTCTGCTACATGAAATGATGTGGTGCTCAGTTTCTGCTAAATTTTTGTCTTAAGTCTGAGATAACCTACGTGACGCACGGCCGCGCCCTTTCCCAGATTTCTGATATGCAGCTTTTGACATGCATTGAGGATGGGCTTTTGAACTTTGCTTCATTCCAGCAAATTTAACCTGAGAGATGCATAGAAGATTTATTAAACCTTCTTAACCACCAAAACTTAATATTAACTATTTACAATTAGGAGAATTAAACATATGGGATATATATTTGAATTCCCAAAAATTCCTATATGTGCGTATATGCAATATGCTCGTGCTTCTAAAATGTGTTCAAAACTTCAAAGTCCCAAAAATGCACGCACTAATGCCTAAGTACAAAAATGTAGATCCTAGTTCCAAAAATATTCAAAATTTTTTAACTAAATCAAACTACTTAGAATTATACAGG
The DNA here is from genome assembly GCA_020205555.1 of Panax stipuleanatus. Classification (NCBI taxonomy): domain Eukaryota; kingdom Viridiplantae; phylum Streptophyta; class Magnoliopsida; order Apiales; family Araliaceae; genus Panax; species Panax stipuleanatus. Next base: position 145,331,633 of record CM035124.1, read on the forward strand.
GGGAGGAAATGGAGATAAGTAAGTAGAATTAAATATGAGGGAAAAGAGAGAAAATGACGGGGTGCCTCCCATCAAGCGCTTGGTTTATAGTCCGTTAGCTGGGCTTTGTCTTGCCACTGCTATCCGATCCCTCGATGATATTTGAGATACCCTCCATCCATTAGTACTGCAGTGTATGTTTGGAGGTTCCCCTTCACGAGAGGCTTCAGAGTTAAGTTTCCTAGCATCTGATGTGTATATGAATTCCCCATTTTAAAGTTCGGGGAGCTAGGAACTTCTTCCGTTGTGTTCGTGAAGCTATTGGGGCATTGAGGCACGACTAACACAACGGGCTCTTCTTCAATTCTCTCTTCTTTGTACCACCATGGCTTCAAGGATGAGTTAATATCATAAAGATAATTTCCTGCAACGTGACTACCAAGGGGACAAGGGTGTGCAAACTTCACTGTTTTTTCCAACTTGGGCGGAGAAGGCTCTTGGGGTATTATCATGGTTGGTTCACATTCATAATTTTCCACATCCCCAATTATTTCCTCGATGTCTCCTTCTTTCAGTTCATCCAGTTGCATGTGCACTTTTGGCTCTCCATCAATTTCAGCATCCAATTCATAGCACCAAGTATTCTGAGGGCCTTTGCTCACGGCTTCAAACATTTGAGGATCTTGATTATGAAGATTTTGAATTTCTATCCCTTTCTCAATCACTTCCTCCTTCATTAAAGCCATGCTGATTTGCTCCGCCCAATTCTGAAGATTCTCAATCGACTTCGCTTGCTCAATCAAGATCTCCTTTGTTGTTGCTATAGAATTTCCCTACAAACTTTCCAATCTTGCCTTTTCTGTTTCAGCCTTGGAATCCATGTACTGAGTCTCATTGGTTGGGGTATTAATGATTTATGGCATCTGGTTCTAAAAAATTTTGTTCGATATTTCCTGGCTCCTAATCATCTTCTATTGGTTGGCTAAGACCCTATACATGAAGTCCTTTGTTAATTATTCTCTTTGTAAACACGGAGATTGACATGTGGGGTCTGGTGCATATATTGGACTTTGCTCACAGTATTGGTCTTGATAATAGCTCGCTGAAGAGTTTTGGTGATACTCCAAATCTTGGTGATAATTGGGATACTCGTTGTGGTTGAAGTAATCACCCCCATACTGCTCTTGTCTATAACTGATGGGGCACGGTTGGCTCATATAGTTTCCAGCACCATAATCATAAGTAACTGCCGACTCTCGACTCTGTTCGATTGCAACAATGTCCAACTTCCTTGAGAGATCCTCTAGCTGTGCTGATAATGTTGCAATTAGGTTGAGTACATCAGTGTATGTTTCCCTTGGTTGATCATTCCTCGTGTAAAACCATGGATAAGCGTTGAGATCCATTGTACCTGAAAAGAAAATATAGGAAGAGAATTAAACAAAATAATAAAAAAATGTTTAAATTAACACTAATTTGATTGAAACTAATGTTGGCAAACAGTTATCAAATTAATTCCCCGGCAACGGCGCCAAAAACTTGTTGTCCAGATATAGGTACTGACAAATACGCGCAAGTATACGCGGTCAACAAGTAATAAAGAGTAAGTACAGATATCGTTTCCACGGAGAATTAACTTATAAAAGTTTGCCAAACCACTAGCCTGTAATCATTTCAGTCTTATCTAAACGAGCGATAGAGTGTTTTAATTAAAAACTAAATAAGTAAATTAAACTAAAATTAAATAATCCTAGAGTAAAATCAGATAATAAAGACATGAGATCTCAACTTCCCCTAATGATTCATCTAAATCAACATACTTTCAGTTAGGTCAAATTAATCGTTACAGAATGTTAGTCGAGAACACGAAAGTGAAATAAGGCCATCTTTCAATGCACCTAATCAATAGCACATACAATCCACAGATGATAGAACGCACATGAACACCCACGAACACCCACATTACCTAAACCACTATATGTCTATGCCGTCTAGAAATAATTAGGGTTTAAGTCCAAGTTCTCAATTGACTACGAACGGCGCTTCGGTATATGTCTATCATAAGCGCAAATCATACATCCAACGCCATGTAGACATACAATCGCCCGCTACTATGATTAGATCTAAACCCACATTTCGTCTTTCAAGACCATATAGGTTATCACAGTAATTGTTAGCTAAGCAATTAAGTAATGAAGGCACGAATCATAATAGACAATCTAATAGCAATCAATAAGACCAACATAGAGGCATATCAATATAAACTACTCAAAAGGTTCCATTGAAATCTCAAAATAAGGTTTAAGTCATGATTAACTCAAATATATCATCCACAAGTTGAATACATATCAAAAGATTACAAAGAGGGAGCAAAGAGAAAATAAAGATAGAGAATGCAAATCTGACTGCTCAAGCTCCTTTGTTAAATCTCCAATGAAATCCACTTGCTTCAATCTACTTCTCTAATTAAACCCTAGAAACTAACTAATTAAACCTAACATTAATCTATTCCTAAGCTAACCTAGACAAGAAATTAAAGAGAAGAAGAGAAGAAAGGAGAATATGTAATCTAATCTAACCTAACCTAAGGGTGGAATTCCCCCTAACCTACTGATATGTTTCTATCTCTAAGACCTAATATGAATGCCCCCCCTCCATTTGCTTTAAATCTCACTCTTTAATGAAAAAGTCAAGTCTGGTCACGTTCAGGAGTGGCGCGGTCGAGCTGGGAATGGCCTGGAATTGGGCTCGGGCGCGGTGGAAGAAAATATCAGATTTTTAGCCTGGAGACGGGCACGGTCGAGCCCAAAATACAATACAAACTGGTGTGCCCGCTCCGCTGGAATTTTTCTGCAGTGCAATCTGGTAGAACAGTCATAACTTTTAATCCAAGAGGAATTACGGGGCCTGCTACCTGTCAAATCGAAGCTATCATAGAGATCTACAACTTTCATTATTTGAGCATTGAGAAATAATGGATGGATGAAGGTCTAAATTGGGCTTAAATTGACAGTTGTGCAATGGCAACCCAAAACCGTGAAGTTCAACGTCCGTTGGTTGGTAAAATGATCATAACTCTCACCTCCGAACACCGATTGAGATGATTCAAGATGTTCTGAAAAGCTTAGAAAACGCTCTAAAATATGACCCAAGTTCCAATCCAAGAACATGAAATGAACATGAAAGCCCAAACGACGTCCGGATTGCAATTTCCTTCCCTTTTAGCTTCAAATGCCACCAAGAGAGTTCCCAATATGAAAACTACAAAAGAAAGAAAAAAATGCATGAAAAGCTAATATAACACATAAGTTTAAGCAACAAAAGAAGTGAGTTTAAATCTAAATAAGTGGTTATAAAACCACTTATCAATGGATATCACTGAATAGCCTAAGGGAACTAGACATTGCACAGTTATGAGTAAAATAGAGATACGGGAAAACGAGTAAAATACTCCGTAAATGAATAAAGATAGAAAATCTCCTATATTGACTTCTGACTTGGTTGACATTGAGTCGAGTTTACTTTACTTTGTTTACCCGATTCCTTGAGTTAAAGTTGTATTTTCTTCCTAAGACGCGTATTATGTGATATATTTGAACTGTAATTGAGTACATTGTTATAGAGCACACACACACTGCAGTGGTGTTAACAGGTATTGATTCATAGATTGGTTTAAATTGCGGATATATTTTTGGTTGGATTTGTTGTTCTTATCTGTGTGGATTCTCTGAGGCAGTATTGGTTATCTTTGTATTATCTAACAGTTGCATTCGTAGGCATTGTAGTTATTTGCATATACATTGTTTTTCTTGAGGACAAGCAAAGTCTCAAGTTTGGGGGTATTTGATGAGTTGGTTTTATACCTACGAATTGATATCCGTTATAGCTTGATTCTTGCTTACTTCAAGTAGTTTTAGTGTCATTTTACCTAGTTTTGTGTTATTAAGTGCAAGAGTTGGACTATAGAGAAACCAGGGCTAAAAGGCAAAGTTTCAGACTCCCTATGGAAAGTGGATGCCCGCTGGGGCGGGCCTCACAAAGCCAAACCACCCGCCAGGGCAGCGGTACAGAAATTTAGCATCTTGAAAGTGGCTACCCGCCGGGGCGGGCGTACGAAGAATAAAACCCCCGTTGGGGCGGGGGTGCGGGCAGTAGGCATGGAAGTTTCCTTCTTCAATTATGATTCTGCAGATTTGAATAGATCTATTTAGTGCAAGATTAGGAGGATATTTAAGGCACGAAGAGAGGCTATTACACATACACTTAGACAGAATTTGAAGCCCTAATTTGTGACTTGGACTAGCAAGGAGATTTGAAGCATCATTAGATCACGAAGAACGCAAGAACGTGGAAACGAGCGGTGATATAACTTTAGAGTTTATTTTCTCTCTTCTTTAACATCTTGTCTTCAAAATGATTTCTATTATGTGTATTATGGATTTTGATTCATCTATGATGAACTAACTTTCTATTTAAGCCTATAACGGATCGTATTATGTAACAGATGATTAAATAGCTTTTAATTCAGTTTATGAATATTATTTCTAGATTATTTTCTATGAGTTATGCTTAATCGATATAATTGTTTGATCACCAATTATCCGTTATCCCATATGAATTCGAGAGATGACATATGGGATTGGAACTAGCCATAGTGACATGTGTTTGTGATTTCTGCTTCGTTGGGATTCATAATTCATGTATAGGATAGAGATATCTATACATCATATGTAATTTGTTAAGAACTTGATATTAAACCTTATTCAATTATAATTCACATAGAGATATAGTGAGTTAGTTAATTAAGGTGTCTTGCTTAATTCTATCATCTGTGGATTTAAGTTAGTATGGATGTAATGCATTGAGAGATGGTTATATCTGCTTTAGTGTTCTTGATTAATAATCTGGAGTAATTGATATAAACTGAAGGAAAGTATATTATCTGAAGTGAAGTAATAAGTGAAGTTGTAGGCTTAATTCTCTAAAACTTGTTAGAATCCTAAGTTAGTGTTAAAATTGGTTTAAGTAGTAATTTATTTAGAAAATCATCTTTTAATCATTAATTTGTTAAAACTGAAATAATATAAAACTGGTACTTGTTTGATTAAATATAAATTATTGTCTTTGCGGGTACGATACTTGATTTTATCATTATATTATTTGTTGACCATGAATACTTGCGTGTAACGTGTATAGAAAATACCCAATAACCTGTACCTCCCGGGATGTGACCGGGGTTGACTTGTACCTCATGGATTGAGACCGGGGTTGATTTAACTTCCTGTTATTGAGACCGGGGTTGATTTGACATCCCGATATTGAGACCGGGGTTGAGTTGACGTCCCTGTATTGAGACCGGGTTGAGTTGACGTCCCGATATTATGACCGGGGATAATTTGACATCCCGGTATTAAGACCAGGGTTTATTTGACATCTCGGTATTGAGACTAGGGTTGAGTTGATGTTTTTAACCTCCTACAGGTTTAGTAACAGGAATGCCAAATTTTGATTGTCTACAACAAGACTAAAGAACATTTTGAGTGTCTACAGATGCCCCTCTTTATCATATTCATGCAATACAGTAGAATGAACAAGTTAAAGATTGCTAGACACTAGAAATGCAAATGGAAAGGTAAGGCAATGCATGACATGATATGTTACGAAAGTTAGATACCTCCGAGGGAGTAGGGTTATCGTTGGTTCATATCACTTATAGGCTATCACAGACTATTCTTGTCTTTTTCTACTGGGGATGATGTCATTCATGATAGCCTCGGTGAATTTTCTCGATGCCTACTCGAACGACATTTTGCAAAGTCTCAATTACTATCCAATCCTTCCCGATGCCCCGTCTAGGGATTTGTATAACAGATTCCATCGTCTGCCCTTTATGGGGATAGATTGATATATTATTTTCACCACTAGATCATTCCCGATGCTTCGCTGGAGTTGTCTCTAACGGCTGATAGTGTCAGGCAGTCTGACCTTCGCTAAAGTAGCCTTCAACAGCTGAATGTCACCTATTTGTTCCCGATGCTTTGCTGGGGTTGTGCCAAAGGTATAAATGTCACCGGTCTGTACCCGATGCTTCGATGGGGTTGTGCCAACAACTGAACTAACACCAGTCTGTACCCGATGCTTCGCTGGGGTTGAGCCAACGGCTGAAATGTCACCGGTCTGTACCCGATGCTTCGTTGGGGTTGTGCCAACGGCTGAACTGTCATCGGTCTGTACCTGATGCTTCGCTGGGGTTGTGCCAACGGCTGAACTATCACTTGTTTGTACCCGATGCTTCGCTGGGGTTGTGCTAACGGCTGAACTGTCACCAGTCTATACCCGGTGCTTCTCTGGGGTTGTTCTAGCTGCTGAACTGCACCGGTCTGTACCCGATACTTTGTTGGGGTTGTGCCACCGACTGAACTATCACCGGTCTGTACCCGATGCTTCATTGGGGTTGTGCCAAGCATTGATCTGTTATTGATCTGTACCCGATGCTTCGCTGGGGTTGTGCCAACGGCTAATCGGTCACTAGTCTGTAGCCGATGCTCTGACAGTGGCAGTTTTTGATAATTTTGTGCAATTTTTCAGTAGTTTTCCACATTGGTCCCTGTATACCACTTAGGGATAATAACCAATAGTTTTCATGAAGTTTTTTCCTCTGTTAGGAATTTGTTGCTCATACGTAGGATTTCAGGACAATCCGCTCAATCGCGTAGTAATTTTTCCTCACATTTGACTTTTTAGCTCCTGTAAACTCCGTTTCAACTCCAATTGGACCGAGCCGTAGGGGGTGGGGACCACCCTAGGGAGTCGTAGGTAGAGGTATAGCTGCCACGGATGGGGCCGCTCCCTCTTGCGAATTTATATTGGGTAGTAGCAGCCTCACAATCTAATTTTTAGTTTTGAGTTTCAATAGAAATCCGATTTTCTTTTTCAGATCTACGCAGTTCGGGCAGCTTTTTTTAGATTTCGTCAGCGGCCACATGTTCTGCACATCTCAGGTAACGTTTACATTCTTTCTTTATCAGTTTTGACCGTTAGAATGCTATAAACCACGTTGGGTGCTTTTGAACGTAATGTATCAAAAATTTATGCTTATATGACTTGATAAAAATTTTCTGACTCCATAAGTATGCATATTTTCCTGTGATGTAAGAAAATTTAAATTCGGAGACAATCAATTTTTGCTCTTTTTGATCAGTCTACTCATCCTTTTTTAGGCCTAGTGAGCCTGGATTTTCAACTAAAAATGTCCATTGGTAATTTGGCTACCATGTGAAGTTTATTTTTGATTTTTTTCATAAATATGAACTGTTTTTGTTTTTGGGAAGGTGTGCTACTGAATGGCCACCTAGACATGCCTGTGTGCATGCGGACATTCCATTTTACAAAGACGACTCTAGCGAATTTTTTTTAGAAGCTTGAGCATTTAATAAACATGTAGTTTTGACTCTACTGGGGGTTTTGACTGACCCATGCATGTTTTAGGATTTAAAAATGCATAAAATACTGATTTAAATTAATAAGCCACAGGTTTTAGGCTTACCTCACCCTTTCTGAGGTGATTTGGAGACTTTATCCAGGTTATGGACTGAGATAGACCCAGAAGTGCTAGTAGGGTCATTTCAGGAGTTAGACAAAAAAGAGTATACGATGTCCCTCAGCCACAGCCATCTCGGCCGCCTCGTAGATTGGCTGAGTCAGTGATTTGTCCGGCCAAGGCTGATCCACCGGTTGACAAAGATGATGAAGAGGCTCCATTTGTTGATCCTGGCCCAGTTCAGGCTCCATGTGCAGAGCTCCCAGGCATTGTAGTGCCACTTCAGGATCTGCTGGGAGATTTGAGGTGCCATCCATCGAGATTCCTTCACGCCAACGAGGTGACTAAAGGTTTCTTCTTTCTATATTTTCTTTCTTTTTATTGCTATTATCAGAGCACATGTTTGATATGGGTTGGCTTTTGATGCAGGTTCCTGGCTTTACGCAGCCCAGAGGGAACTGGTTTAATGTGCATTCTTTTTACCACACTCTGCACTTGGATTACAAGGACATTATTGACACCTAGGGGTTTCAGGCGTTCTTTTCTATCCTTCAGCGCCGTTGCCCCTGGGGTTATATGAGGGCTTTATCTGAGCGCTGGTTCCACTAGACTTAGTCTCTCCACTTGCTGGATTGTGAGGTGATGATAACACCTATGGATTGGAGGTTCATCACCGGGATAGAGTTTGAGGGTGAGCCAGTGCCTGTTGCGGCTGATATTACACCCACTGCTAATCGATCCCTTTTGGGAGTTCTTGCGATGGCCATCAAGGGTCGGACAGTCCGTTCTGGTCCCTTGAGCGTAGATGCCCAGAGTGGGGCTTTGCTTGAGCCTCTGCCTGATGATTAGAGGGTTACAGATCATATCCTGCGATGACTGTTCTTAGTAATCATCAGGGGTTATTTCCTGGCAGACAATTCCACGACGGTGTCCTTTGCCATGGTCAGTGCCACTCGACATGTGGAGCGCCTCAGTGACTTTGATTGGGGTACCTATACCTTTGCCTATTTTCTCTGAGGTATGTGCATGCACTCGGAGGGTGTGACGGAGGCTTGGTTAGGGTTCTACCCATTCCTGCTAGTGAGTACATCTTTCTTGAACTTTTTTGACTTCTAAATTTACATTTGTCAGTCTTGGTTACTGAGGACTTTTGATATTCACATGGCCAGTTCTGGGTATATGAAAGGCTTCCTTGCCTACGTCCCACCACTACTTTAGGCCTAGAGACTTATCCTCGGGGACGGCGTTGGTATCACTCCACTTTGATGGAGGTCACTATAGCTGAGGGATTCACCCATTCCCGCCTGCAGCTTGAGCTTTTGGCAGCCGAATCGATCTCATGGGTACTGTATACCTCAGACTTTTTGACAGTCGGGTTTGAGGGTGGTTTCCCCACTGGCCGGCAGTTTGCACTATCCACCCGCATAGTCTCATTTTTGACAGAGGGAGGTTGGGAGCTCTATTTAGGAGAGCGTGCTATCAGGAGCATCACGGGGCAGATCCGCATTTCCTTTGTTCCTCCTGCTTCGCATCATTGGCCACTAGCTCAGACATTCACAGACATTCCTATGGAGGGCGTAGATGGCTTTACCCTGTCAGAAAGTCCGTACAGCCAGGAGGCGTTTTATAGTTGGTGCAGTCCTTGCACTATTGGGGCTCAGACTCGTGCTACCCAGTTCATAGCAGATATGGTGCCAGGGTCTGTGATGATGACAAACTAGATAGCGTGCCTTCGAGAGCCTACCCACTTGGACCAGATTACAGGACTGACCCAGCAGTTGGAGAGAGGTCATTTTTTTATTAGGCATCTTGGCCGAGATCCATCAAAGACATCTTCTTCTGATCCTTTCGGCTCCGGAGCGGTCCCTTCTATAGGTCCATTTTCTAGTAGTTTTACATGGGTTGATCTTCCCTTGTAACGCCCTGACATTCCTGATGGTCGAGACTTTGTATCTATGAATGAGATGGATCAGGTTAACAGCCTGAGTGTAGATATTCTTAATCTTTTTGGATAGCTTTTCTCGCTATATCTTTTGGTAGGCCACTGTTTGGCTTTTGGGTGGTTGTGCCCCATTTCTCGCTATACCTTTTGATAGGCCACTGTTAGTAGTTGGGTGGTTGTGCCCCATATCCCTGTACTTTTTATTTTATATATTATTAGCAGACAGAGATGATGCTTGCAGTAGATAGTTTATTATAGATATGCATGATATTTCCTATCTATTGCATCATGTTTATCATTGTCATTATGCATGTATTATGTCATGTATATGCACTTAGACAGATGAGTTCAGATTTGACCCCTGGATGGTCTTGTGATACAGTGACATAGATGTCGTCATCGACGGTCAGTCGCATTGAGCATTTACCACCATCCGTGGTAGCATGGTCGTTGAGGTCGTGGTACTATAGTCTTCCCTTCCCAGCCAGAGGGATAGTGGATCGGATGTTAGGGCATTCATTGGCCCTTGTGGACTTCCAGGTTCTATATGGATTCATAGATGACATTCTATCATGTTGGATACCTGAGCGGCAGGTTTTTCGCTTCGGGTGGCATGAGCTGACTCTGACTTTGGAGGAGTACGAGCCGCTTACAGGTTTGGCTTTGGACTTGCCTTGCGCTAGCACCACCATTAGCGACATGAGGAGACCATTTATGTGTATGTCGGATCTGCGCCATAGAGTAGTCATGGATGAAATTATTACAGAATATATGATCTCTATTAACTTTTTGATTTATCATTTCGGTAGACTGGATAGCTATGATCGACACGCTGGTGATTTTATTATCTTTGCAGAGGAGTGGCATTCGGCCCGGATAGATGTCTTGCTGATGTGCGTTACGGCTTACTTATACATGCCACTATACTTGGACCACTTAGATGTTGGGTTGATGGTCGTGGTTCATGCCCTTAGACAGGGTAGCACCATTCTGCCGATGATACTGGCCGAGACATTGAGGTCAGCTACCTATTGCAGTACCCATCCAGAGGGGATTTTTGATTGTCGCTCTGTCTTGTTGTATGTATGACTCATGATCCATTTGAGCCCGATTGGCTTCTTCAGACATCAGGGGTACTGCTTCACCCACGAGATAGCTATGTCCTACTTCTTTCAGCCAGCGGAGTGTTTGAATGCAGAGATATGGTCAGCTTTTCAGTCAGATATTGAGCATCTTTTTTTGATTCTTCCCTGCTCAGGGATAGTCTCCCCTTATAGCTTCATCACCTATGCATTCGGCATGGACTACTTGCCCTTGGCGGGATTGAGAGGGGTGACCACATATCATCCGTTAGTAGTCATGGGTCAGTTTGATCAGTTTCAGAGCCTACACTAGTTTGAGGGGGCTATTGATCAGCGGATATCAGCTTCATTGTTATCGTCAGTAGACCTGATCCTGATTTATGAGTGTTGGACTCATAGAGAGAGGGCTGATTTCTCTACTAGCCATCCAGATTGCTCTCCAGAGTACGCGACATGGTTAGAGGCTGATATAGCAGCTGCTGCACTCATCCAGTCATCTCTAATTGTGGATTCAGATGAGGAGGAGCCTATGGAGGATCTTGATTCTCCTACCGAGGACAATTTGTTCATGGGTCTGACAGCAGCGTTAGTTAGTGACCCTTCGAGTATCCCTGCTGGGACAGATCTGGCTATGGCAGATTTGCTAGCTTGGATGACCTTCGAGAGAGATCAGGCCAGGGCGTTGATGTTGACGGCCCTATCTGGTAGAGATACAGCTTTCGCTGCCAAAGACGAGGCTCGAGCTACTCGGGATGTAGCGTTGGTTGAGAAAGACGAGGCTCGATCCACCCGAGAGGCAGCTCTTGAGGAGAGAGACGAGATTCAATCTGTCAAAGATGCAGCATTTTAGGATATTGAGGAGGTTTTAATTGCTAGAGATGCTGCTTTTGTGAAGATGGATGAGGCTATAGCTTCCCGAGATCTCCACATTGCTGACAGTACTACTCTCCAATAATATACGCATGGCCTGGTTGCCGATATGAATGCTTATATTGATGATCATAGTGCCACTATGCAGATGGTTGTGGATGTTCTGGCCCGTATGGAGGCTGAGGGTATTGTGCTTGCAGCGGCTCCTCCATCTTTAGAGAGAGATGCCATATTGGCATTGTTGTCTCGCTTATCATTGGGTCAATAAATTAGCTTAGTTTTTCCTGTACATACTAGATCAGCCATTTTTGTCATGTACAGGACACAGTGTATATATCAAACAGTATTATATATCAGAGAAATATATTTTGATTCACTTCCCTGTTTGGATATATATTGTCATTGTTGAGTAATTACCTCTTCTTTCACAACTTGTTGTTGTTGTTGTATCATGAGTTTTTCCTTGACGGATTGACATTAAGATGTCGGAGAATATCTCAGATGGGCCTATTGATCAGGGAGGCTTGATAGGATTTATGTTTCGGTGTCTTGGAACTAGTTTTTATTAGTTTTTTATATTTTTTGAAGGTCACACCGCACCATAAATGGCTGCCTACGTACTCCCGGGTTCAGTTTCTGTGTGAGAGAGGCTTGAGAAGTATTTATCTTGGGTTTTGGGTTCGGTTTGATTATTTTTTGAGTTTTTTGTTTGGTTTGACTGCACCAGGAATGGCTGCCTACGTACTCTCGGGTTGTAAAAGATCAGGTCATTCGTAGTTCAGTCTCTAGTGAAAACCGAAGTAATTTGATCGATTCGCAGGACCAGGATGAGGGCTAGCATGTACTTCAGACATAATACCTTTTTATGGTGTCTGAGTTGATGAGTTAAGGAAATTCGCTCCTGTCCATTTCTTATAATCTGATATCTCCTCCTGTCAACACCTCTTTGACAATGAAAGGGCCTTCCCAATTTGGGGCAAACTTTCCTTTAGCTTTGTCTTGATTGACCAAAACTTTCTTCAATACCAAGTCGTTCTCCTTGAATTGCCGTATTCGGACTTTCTTGTTGTATGATCAAGTAATCCTTTGCTGCTATAACTGCCCCTAGAAAATGGCTGCAGCCCACTTTTCATCTATCAGGGATAGTTGGTGGTACCGTTCTAGCAACCATTGGTCTTCCTCCATCTAAGCGTTTATCAACGCTCTCAAAGACTCCATTTCTACTTCTATGGGAAGTACAGCTTCCATGCCATAGACCAATGAGTAAGGGGTAGCCCCAGTAGAAGCACGCATTGACGTTCTGTATGGTAACAGGGTTAGAGGCAACAGGTCAGACCATTCTTTGTGATTAGCAAACATTTTCTGCATGATCTTCTTGATGTTCTTGTTGGCCGCTTTCGACGGCACAATTCATCTTGGGCCGATAGATGACGGAATTGAGATGCTTGATGTGGAACTTGCTACATGTTCTCTCATCATCTAATTTTTTAGGTTTTTGGCGTTGTCTGATACGGTCACCTCCGATTGTCCATATCGACAGATGACATTATTTCTGATGAAGCTGATGATTATCTCCTGGGTGACTTTGGGAAAAGAGGCAGCTTCAACCCACTTGGTGAAATAATCGATCATGGTGAAGATGAATCGATGACCATTGTTAGCTTTGGGTTCTACTGGGCCTATCACATCCATTCCCCACATAGAGAAAGTCCATGGCGAACTCATATTATGAAATTCATTTGGAGGAGCGTGGATGGCATTTCCATGTACTTGACATTGATAGCATCTCCTGACATGATCATCGCAGTTTGCTTTGAGGGAGATCCAATAATGCCCTGTTCTTAATATCTTCATGGCCAGCAGATGACTGCTCATATGTGGACCACAAATTCCACAGCATACTTCATCCATTAATCTCTGGGCTTGCTCTTTATCGAGGCATCTTAAGAGGCCTATTCCAGCATCCCTTTTGTAAAGTGCATCTCTGCTCAGATATAACTTCATAGCCATCTTGTGAATCCTCTTTAGTTCAGCTTGGCTTGACCCAGCGGGTGTAGATCCATCTCGGAGATATTCTTTGATATCTTGATACCAAGGCTGTTTGATAGGAGGTATTTAATCTGATACTTCCCCAATATAATTCCCGTATGTCGGGGCCTTTTGGTTTGTGAATTTGATGTTGGTAATTCCCCTCCTACCTGATACGTTGATCAGGGAAGCCAAAGTTGCCAATACATCCGCAAAGTCATTCCTTCCCCGAGGATATGGATGAAGGATATCTCTTCAAAATCCATGGATATGTTGATGATCTGTCGGTGATAGGGCAGAAAATACAGTTATTTGGTATGATATGCGCCAGTGGTTTGTCTAATTACCAACTTATAATCTCCAAAGACTAATAAATGCAGGATACCCATGGACTGGGCTAATTTCAACCCCATTATATATCCTTCATACTTAGCTGTGTTGTTGGTGTTATCAAACTACAACTTGGTAGCCACAAGATATTGCTCTCCTGTACCAGAGATGAGGACTGCCCCAGCTCCGGCACCTTCCATGTTCAACGCTCCATCGAAATACATTCTCCAAAGTTGGACTGTATTCTCTTGTCAGATTTGCTAAATTATCATGATCCCATCATCTAAAAAATAAGTTTCCATAGGTTTGAACCCTCCTGATGGTACTTCGGCTAGTTGATCTGCAATGCCTTGACCTTTGATGAACTTCTGAATTATGTAGACAATGTCAAACTGTTGGAGGATCAACTGCCATTTGGACAATCGACAATTCAATATTGGCTTGTTGAATACATATTTTAGTGGATCCATGTGGGATATAAGGTATGTCGTGTGCACATGCAGATAGTGTTGTAACCTCATGGCGGCCCATGCTAATGCACAACAGGTTTTCTCGATCAGGGTGTACTTTTGTTCACTACTGCTGAATCTTTTGCTGATGTAGTAGATAGCTCTCTCTTTGCTACTATCATCTTTCTATCCTAGTATGCAGCCCATTGCATTGGCATTGACTAATAAGTACATGAAAAGGGGAACTCCATCCCTTGGAGGTACCAAGATAGGCCCTTCGATCAGCTGCTTCTTGATGGCAAGGAAGGCTTTTTGGCAATCCTCATCCCATTTCGCGAAGGAATTCTTCTTTATTAGCTTGAAGATGGGTTTGCAAGTTGTCATGAGCTGGGAAATGAATCGGCTTATGAAATTGATCCTTCCCAAGAACCCGTGTATCTCCTTCTCTGTTCGTGATACGGGCATCTTAGTTATGGCTTTAATCTTGGCAGGATCCAGCTCAATGCCTCGATTGCTTACCAGAAATCCCAACAACTTGCTCGATTTGATTCCAAAAGCACATTTGGCTGGATTCAGCTTGAGGTTGTACTTATGCAACTTGTTGAACAGCTTTTTGAGATGGTTGATGTGATCGTCCTCCTTTTGAGATTTGACGATGATGTCATCCATATAAACTTATATCTCTTTGTGCATCATGTCATAAAATAGGGCCATCATGCTAATATGTGGCACCGACATTGATAAGGCCGAAGGATAATCGTCTGTAACAAAAGGTTCCCTAGGGAGTGATGAAACCTATTTTCTCCCTGTCTTCCTTAGTGACCATACTTTGATGGTAACCAGCAAAGCAATCCACGAAGGAATACATGTCTTACTGCGCTATATTGTCTATCAGGATGTGGATAAAAGGTATCAGGAAATTATTTTTGAGGAAAGCTTTGTTCAAATCCCTATAATCAACGCATACTTGTACCTTCCCTCCGGGCTTAGGCACGGGAACTATGTTCGATAGCCACTCCGGGTGTGTTGATACCATGATGATGCCGGCTCTGAATTATTTGACAACCTCCTCTTTAACTTCCAGACTCCATTCAGGTTTCAATCGCCTGAGCTTTTATTTAACTGGCTTGAATCCATCTTTGATGGGGAGTCGACGGATCATAATGTCAGTAGACAGGCCAGTCATGTCTTCATGCGACCATGCAAACACATCCTGGAAATGTGTTAGGAGTTTGATCAGGTCGACTTTTTGGTCTTGTGTGAGGTCTATGCCTATCTGGATTTCTTTGAGGTTTTCTGAGGTTCCGATATTGACATTGGTGGTTTGATTGAGGTTTGGTTGGGTTTGTCTTCAACCCATTCTTTATCTTCTCGGGCACCTCATAGTCATCTTCCTCCTCTTGAACAATCTCCATGAAGTCGAAGTTCAGTTCTACATTAAAGTTTTAGTCACTGTAACAGGTTAACATCTCATCAGCAAGGAAAAATAAATCCAATCTTGGAGTCCTGAAAAAAAAATGCTTTCACTTTAATATATGCAACTGTTTAAACATACAAAGCATTTGGCAAAGCATGACAAAAGTTACTGCTATAGCTGTGCAATAAAACAAGCAGTAAATGAAACCATGTTACAGGGCAGACAGATTCTCTACCCTTTTACCCTTTTTGAATGAGGTAAGGGATGCTGCTCCAGTTGTCCAGGGTCAGATCCTCATGAATAGGGAGGATACAGGAATTATGCTCGCTTGCCTCATCTCGAATGATGACTAAGACATCCTTTAGATCAGAGCCAGGATTCTTCTTTGAACTGCCTCCTTTCTCTTTCTTAATGCGAGGAATTCGGATCTGATCCTCTTCGTTACTGTCTGGGATATCATCATTCATACCTTCGTAGTGTATGAGAACACACAGGTTAGCAAATGGGTCTCATCCTTCGTACAGGAACTTTTCTTTTCCCTTTTTGTTGTCCCCCTCAGTCTTTGAGGCTTTCTCTCACTTACCGGTATAATTGGAGGAAACAACATGGCTGACACAAAAGCAGGAATCTTCCACATTGGCTTCACAAACCCTGCATCAGTGAGGTTTAGCAGTAGTATAGTGGAAGCATGAGCCTTTAGGTGGTTATGTGGGTTCCGATTGTTTGACACGTATATGTAACCCAATCCGGCTTTCCACGACTGACTTGGGATTTGCACTAGGCTCTTAATACCTTGCTGATTCTTTCCTAACCCTTATCCAAGGCAGAAGCCCAAAGATACCATCTCTTGGCCCACTGTCATTACTTCAGGGGAGACTCTTGGTTTCAAGGCTGGTACCCCAACTAGTAGGTGCTGAGTATCGCTCACCTCCAAGGCTTAAAAACTAGCAGGTTCAATCCCTTCATCTAGACTAATCACTGGCATGTCTCCTTGTATGCAGACAGGGTATTCTGGTTCAGCATTTACCGTGATTAGGTTGCCATTGATAATGTATTTGAGTTGCTAATGGAGGGTAGATGGCAGTGCTCCTGCCATGTGGATCCATGGCCTGCCCATCAACAAATTGTATTCGGTGGTGATGTTGAGCACCTGGAAAGATACATACAAAGTGTGCGGACCAATCTCTAGAGTAAGCTAAATTTCTCCCATAGCCTCTTGGCGAGATCCATCGAAAGCCCGGATGACCACATGACTGGTTCTGATCCGATTTGGGTTGATCTTCATTCTCTCCAAGGTGTCGTAGGGACAGATGTTTAGGGACGACCCTCCTTCTATTATCACACCTCCTATCATATACCCTGATGACATCACCTCTATGTGTAGTGACCTACGATGGCCCGTCCCTTCTGTGGGTATATCATCGTCAGTGAAAGATATCACATTGCTGTTAAAAATGTGTTATATCACGTGACAGAATTTCTCGGTATCCACTGTCTTTAGCAAGTGGGCTTCTTCAATACATTCACCAGAATGTTAAGATGATCCACTGAAGATAAGACCAAATCTAGGATGGGCATCTGCTTGGGTGCATCTTTCAAACTTTGCACCACCTTGATTTCATTTTGTCCAATTTTACTGAGGAATTCTTCGATTTTCTCTTTAGCCACCTTCCCTTTGGCCTTGATAACTGAAGTGATCACCCGCTGAGGCTGGTACATTGGATTCTCCTTAGATATGTTGGCAATGTGGTTTGAAGTTGACACTTCATCCTTCCCATAGTTCAAGTGAACTCTTTTCAGACTGGTCACTGGATACTGGGGTCTGAAAGGAAAGATTAAAGGCTCAGGTGCGGCCACCTTTATAGGATTTTGTGCTTCTAAGTCCCCTTTCCCAGGAAGTACTAAGGGTGTTCTGGCTAGTTCCTTCTCAGTGGAGTTAACAGCCACTATTTCCCTTTTCCAAGCCATGGGAATAAAGAGCGTTTCTTTATCAGGAAGGCTATAATCTTGATTCCCTCTTATCAATTCATCGCTTTCAATCATGTTCTGAATTAAGTGACGAAGTCCCTAGCAATCTTTAGTGTCATGATCGGGTGCATTGGAGTGATGCATGCCATGATATGTTTTTAAAGTTTTTTTTAATCTTATCCTGCAAAATAGAAGTCAGTTGTTTTGATGATAGGATAATATTCTAGGATTTATAAGACATGGAATGTACATTATGATATTTACATTGGAATTTGAAAACTTGACATTGAATTGAAAGAGGAAGGCATGAAGAAGCTTCCCTTCGAGTTTGGTTAATCAGAGGCTGACCTATCTTAGGCTACTCTAGCAGTTTTTCAGTATGAAGGTCCCCAGATCATCGCAATCTACTAGAGGGGAAATTAATCCGATCTTTCAACTGGAGCGGGTCTGGATGGTGCTTTTTTATGAGCCCTAAAGACTTATTCGCCCTCGAAGACATTACTCTGTCACCGACGGGTTTACCACTTGTTGCAGGAATCACACAGCATACATTCACATACATTGCGTCTCACCGTATACATATGATGACATTGGTGCGAAGAACTAATATAGAGCAGTAAAGCATTCATTCACATTCATTTAATGTAAAGACTCAGCATTCACACATTCATTCAATGTAGAGACGCAACATTCACACATACGCAGATATGAACGGGAAATTTTGAAAAGATTTGAGTGCGGCCTAAGCCCTCTACTGTCCACAGCAGAGTCGCCACCTGTCGACGTCGGGAAAAACCCGATTTGAGTTGGACCCGAATCTTTCTCTCTTTTCGTAAGTTTGTTTCTACTTTTATTTTATCTTTTTACGAAAAAGGTTTTGAAGGGGTTTTTTTAGGAAAAGGCCAACATGTATCATGTCGACGATTTGAACGTTTTATAGAGTTGTTAGTTGGTAGATTTGAAATAGTTGTATCAACTCAACCGAGTTTTGTTTGAAAGGAGGCTCAATTGCGAAACACTGTCAAAACTTGATCTTTGAAACCGAAGTTCTAAGTTTGGGGGCTTGGTTAAGTGTGGGGAAGGTGTTAGGCAGCCCACGACTCTCGTGAAAACACGGTACCACATCTTTTCAATATTTCCCTTTTAAATCTGTAATGTGTGTGTGGATGCTGAAAGAAATTGGGCCTATGTTTGATTGATTTAAAAGTATAGACGTGCTTCATTCAACCTACATACGAAAGGTTTGATTTGATTTGCAAAAGTCTCTTTTTTAGACAAGATTTTTAAGATAATGTTTTGAAAGCAGATTTTCAAACCCTTATGCTCACGTAGGAATTGAAGCATGTTGATACTTCCATTTTTTTTCCAGCCTTCTGGCTCAATTTGAATGGTTATTGTCGGGCTGCGAAGCATCCTCGACCACAAAATATATACAAGTGTCGGTCTTCTCATGGGCATGACAGCCATCTGAGTGACTCTGACATGACAAACCATATTTTCACTATATTGAAACCTTAAATCTTGATAATCGTTTTAAGGTTATTTGGAAGTACATTTTTACAGAAAAAAACTGGCAGGGTACATTTGTAAAGTGGAGTTTGTCCATCACGAGAATCAGATTCAGATCAATTTGATCAAGAATCCCACGATTCTTAGGCTCACAAAGGGAAGCCAATAAAACCTGCATAGCTCAAATATGCACAAAAAATCTATATTTATATTCAGATGTCGCAGGAACCAAGGATTCATCAGTAAATCCTGGTATGCGTGTAGCCAAAGCATCTCGTTCCCACTAGATAGCGATCTAAGGGCCGCGAAATCGCTTAAAAATGAATAAACTAGAAAAACTGCTAGATTTAAGTAAATCTCAGCCATTCTAGCTTCCCGATTCTGTCTGAACTTATTTTGAACCGTTTGAAAGATAGAATTGGCGAGATTTAAGAGAATCTAGTTCGCCCAAATGGATGTCAACGCCGATTCATATCAAATGAATATTTACAGCAGCAATTTAATCATAATGAATAAAAGATATATATATAATTATATATATATATATATACGAAAGCTGTAAAGGGCGATGGGTTTTCACTCCGATGCCTGGACAGGAATGTAAATATATATATATATATATATATATATATATATATATATATATATATTTGTAAAAACTATAAAAAGCCACGAACTTATCCAGGCTTGACACAATGGAAATATATATATATAAAAGCGGTAAAGGGCGACGGATTCCATCCTGTGTCCGAACTATAATGGAAATATATATATATATATTTATAAATATTGTAAAAAGCCACAGAATAATCTAGGCAAGACAGAATTGAAATATATATATACATAAAAGTTGTAAAAGGGAGATGGATTTTCACTTCGATGCCAGAACAGAAATATAAATATATATATATATATATATATATATATATATAAAAGCGGTAAAAGGGCCACGAAATGATCCAGGCCAAATGAAAATGGAAATGTTAATATATATAGTAAATATATATATATATATATTGAAGCAATAAAAAGGCCACGAAGTATAAATTCAGGCCAAACGAAGTCAAAAAAATTTATATATATATATATATATATATATATATATATATAGTTATGTATATAAAAGCAGTAGCTACCACGGATTTGACATCTGGGCTTGACAGTATTAAAAATTTAGTATATATACAGTTAAATATATATATTAAAAAGCCAAACCAAGACTGGGAAGATAACCCAGTTCGGCAAAGTTGCTCTATAAGTAGATATATAAATATATAGAAGCTGTTAAGAGCTGTGGATCGATGATCCGGGCGATAGAAACGTCAAAAAATGTGCTTAAGTACTAAAATGTACGAAAACATAAGCAAAAAGGGCCACGGAACTGAGTTCCGGGCAAAATCAAAAAGCGAAACTTAACGTGCAAGTGTATAAATGAGCAATGAAGTAGTAGGAACTTTCTGATCGTAAAAATACTCACAATGGACTGCTACACTAGCTTTTTGCCAAATCGTAAGCTTCAAACGTCCGTTTGTACCGGCTATTATTATTATATGTGGTAGTAAATGAGTATACCTACGTGTTTGAGTGATAAAATTTGGGTTTTGAGTACAAGAGGTAGGGCTAAGAAACAAAACGGGCAGAGGTTCAAAGCGTTTCTGAATTAATTTTGACCTGGGGGTGCACCTTTATTTATAGACCCGGTGGAAGTGGGTCTAACCGCGGCAGCCGCGGGTCTACCTGCGGCGCCACGTGGTAGGCCTCGGGTGGTGTGTCCCATTGCATCGAAGTACATGCACTCTGAGCAATACGAGTTCAGATTCAAAACTTTCTAACCATGTATTATGTGAAGTGTAATATGGCACTATTATATGGTAAGGCTTATTGAATTATGGGAGTTACATGATAATAGCCTATGTGACAATATGTATGTAAGTATACATTAAAATAATATATCATGAATATTTTGAAATCAATTATTGATTGTAATAATAAAGGAGATAATGTAATGAGATAACATCCGATTAAATTATATTGGTAAGATAAAAATGTACATGGATTATATGTGTGTGGATTATACTTACTACATTATGTGCATAACATGATTATTGGGATTACATTGTAATTCTAATTGTACTCTAAATATATAGTATGATAACTTAGGTATACATATATGCCTAAGTGTATATAAAATGTGGATGTATTGGGTTATTTTATTGTTCATATCGCTGAGCCTTACTTGTTCCTAAATGATAGACTCATGTTGCTCTTCACGTGCATAACATAAGGCTAAGGCCTATTCCTTCTTCTTCTCCCCAAACTCAGCAACTAGCATTTCATAGCTCATGATTATGGAGGGAGTGGGATTCATGATGAATCCAACAACCATTTACCTGCTCTTTCATAACCCTCATGCAATCCTTCAACCCGTTAGTTTGGTTTGGAAAATAATAGTATTGCCTGGACATGAATTTCTCTATATATATAAGCTCTTCCCCTTTAATTTCATTTGCTGAGATTTTGCTTGAGTTTGATAAATTGAGAGCATATATAATATCAGTTTAGAGTTGTAAGAATTGAATAACAGCAAGCTCAATCAGTTACAGAGGTATAATCCCTCTTCCTTTGTTCTTCATTTCCGTTTTCTGTTTCTGAAGTTTACTTCAAATTCTTGATTATTCCAAATTGGTTCATAATTGGTTTGTAAAACCCTTATATTATTGTTATATGAACATACATACATGATGGAACCACTATATAGCTCTCTTGACTTTCATTTCCATTTTTGCTCTACAATTTCTATAAAACATCAAATTCGTGAATTTGGTTGGAGTTCATGAAATTGGGAATTGATAAATGGCGATTGACTGTTATATAAGCATATATATATATATATATATATATGTGTGTGTGTGTGTGTGTGTGTGTGTGTGTGTGTTAGTAAGTTAAAGAAGTCTAATAGCGTCTGGGTATGTTGAAATAGATGAAATGGGAGGTTTTAGGTCGGTTTTGGCTGCAGCGTGAACTGCAGGAACTGAGTCTGCATCGCGGCGCCGCAGCGTCGATGCGCAGCATTATCTGCGCGCTGCAGCGCCACAGTGCCTCAGACCCAGTGTCCCCGCGCCGCAGCGCCAATCCCAAGCATTATGCCCTTGCCGCAGTGCATCCCGCACCGCAGCGCCAGATTGTGGCTGTTGTTGCCGCGCCGCAGCGCCGGCACCCTGCTGCAACTTTCTGCATCCTGCAACAAAACTGTTATGTACTATTTGTTTGATTTTGTTTAAACAAGCATGGAAGCATGATTAATACATATATATAAACCTAATGAGGCAATGTAAGCATGTTTTAATGTTTTAGCATGCATGGTTAACAAAACGATATGAAGTTGGAAATGAACTTTAAGTTTCATAAACAATCATTAACATTATAAAGCATGACTATATTCTGATTTTTGGTATGTGATAGATCGGCTTAGAAATGCATGAAATGAATGATGACATGTGTATACATGTTTCATAGTATAACATGAGCATGCTAAACCTCGATTAGTAAACATTTCGAATGAAAATGAAAGTTTTATGAAACAAACTTTGGCATATGTGTGACGCATTGAGGTACTAATTTTGCAAACATGTTTACATCACATGTAATACATGTTAACTTGCACATATAGATTTTATAAGGTAACGTGAGCACGTGGATCGCGTTAAATGAACTTACTAGAGTTTTGAACGTAAATCTTAACATGTTATTGTAAGTTTCATATTCTGATATTTATGGACATATGTGATAGTACTCTTAGACTCATTCATGTGTCATGCATGTATATATTCCATGATTAGTTGCCATGATTCAAGTTTAGCGTAAACGAAGCATGTTTTTAAGATAATAACAATGCTAGCTACATATATGCGATACGAGTACTCATGAGCATGCCTAATACAAGTTAATATAAATACCTTAAGTGTTTTAAAGAGCGAGCATGATTGGCCTTATGAATTCCATGACCTTGAATGGCTTAAAATTATTGAAAGTGTTGACTTAGAATCTATTGCATGTATGATTGGAACGAGGAAAGGTTGTATACACTTAAAAGTATCCTTTAACATGTATATATGCTATATGATATCCTATGTCGTTACTTGAATTCGATTGACGGTTAACTCACAATAATGCTGTAAAGTGCTAGAAAGGTTATGTTTGCTAATTATTGAGATCTTATATGATATGAGAATGTGTTTAAACTCAAAAGGAGGAACGTCAAGGGTAAAAATTAAATAACTGTGTAGCTAGGCTAAAACTTAGCTTATGTGTTGATCATATATTCGAAGATAAAATGTGGAGTTAAATTATATGACTAATGAATATCATATATATACGTAATTGTATTACGATAGGAATTCGAAAGTGTTGATTTACTTAACGTGGATAAACTACGCTAACGTCAAGTATCCCAACCGACGCATTTACTTTATGCAAGGAAATCTATGATTGTGCAAGTTTCCTAACTTACACTCTTTTACTGTATAAGTATACTATCTTGGTATATTGCGAACTAGTTTCCTACTTAATCGTTTGAATTGAATTAGCATACTTGAACTCTTATTTCATTAAAGCTATTATTCATGTTGAACTTAGTATTGTTCTTGAATATTGTGAAAGTGTCTATGCCATTTGATTCAGCTAGACTTATGTTATTGAAAAGCGACCCAAACTAATTGATTGGTGCGGGATCTTGTATTTGACTGAGAAGAACAACCTTCTTTGAAGGGAATATATAATTTTCGGAGAACCGACGTGCACACTTGAGTATGATTGATTGTTATGCATAACGATGGTGCTTTAGGCTGATCACCTGTTGTACCTGTTTTTTGTTGGATTTTCAATTTATTACTGTTAATTCTAGTAGAAGTTCATAGTCCTTAGTGACTACTCAGTATTCAATTATCTTGAAATCTTGAATTGATTTATTATTGAATCACATTGATATTATTCTGTCCTTAGCGACTATTATTGAAAGCTGTTGATATTCTTGTTATCCTTGAATTATCAAACCTTGTTATACACTTTCGAGAATTAAGAATTATATCACTTACCCTTATTGTATATTACTTGCTGAGCAATTTGTGCTCATTCTTGCTTTCCCTAAAACATTTCAGTTAAGGCAGAGCATGGCGAACCTTCGGGCATTGATAAGGGTAAGGGCAAGGCTACCAACTAGCTTGTCTCTTTTATGTTTTAAATATTTTAATGTTGTATTAAGATGATGTAGTAAGACTGGATTTGATTATGTTTAAGCTTAAGTTAGATTATGTAATAAGTCGTTAATTGTTAATATTATGTAATCTATTAAGTACTATAGGTTACGTGACTTGGGGGAATAATTATAATAAATCATTGTAAATTATTCTAGAATAGATTTTCCGCTGTGATTGTGTGATATTTAGTTATTATTATTGTGATGTATTACCATGAGCACGTGATGAACAGAATTCGAGCGACCCCGTGACGGTCCTGGAATTTGGGGGCGTCACAGGTTGGTATCAGAGCTGTAGTTATAAACCTTAGGAACGTGTGTCCTTAGACTATAACTTAGGAGAACTTAGAAGTTCAGAAGGAGATAAAACTCATGTAGAGTTTTTCCTTGAGCAAGACTTAGCGTGTTATGAAATGTAACTTCATTCTATACAATGAACTTATGTTTTATTTAACATTCTAATGGAATTACTGTTTGTTTGTCTTGTGTTTGTGATTGTAGGATGACAGACACAGGTGTACCTAGTAGAGTGGCAGAGGAGTAGCCCAGGGATATACATGTAGTATACGAGGCACCCCTAGAGGATACACCAGTGCAGGCTGTTGCACCGTCCGAGTCTGATGACGAGGACGAGATTGAGATAGAGTCTGATCCAGAGGAGGAGCCAATGGAGGATGAGCCAGTAGAGGACTCTGATAAGGCTACTGTAGAGGAGCAGATGCTAGGAGAGTATGAGGAGTGGATCCTCGAGTTAGACTGCAGGGTTCAGGAGCTGGAGGCAGAGGCCCAAGAGAGAGAGTCTGAGTTCTAGAAACTGAGGGACAAGGACCACCAGAGGAAGCTGGCCATGCAGGAGTTAGATGTGGAGATCGCCTACCGTAAGGAGGCAGGGATCCAGATGGGGACTCTGTTTCACAGGTCAGTGGCTAGGAATGTAGATTTTGCAAAGAAGCTAGAAGAGGTTGAGCAGAGGGAGCTGAGTGAAAAGATAGAGAAGGAAGCACTCCGCACTCATTTGGAATTAGAGGTGATGGATAGGATACACTTCGAGGAGAAGTGGGGGGCTGCCCATGAGAGAGCAGATGACCTGGAAGATGAGGTCAAATGTAAGAAGAGGAAAATGAACAAGATGGGGTACGTGTTCCGTTCGGCATTTGAGAGAGTGCTTGATGGTGTGTACCACTACCCGGCAGAGCAGGGATAGACCCTACACACTATGAGCCGAGAGCTGGTTGCTTATATAGCATAGATAGAGTACAAGAGCGCAGTAGAGCGCGGGATGATGTGATGAGATTCCCTTAGATAGTCTAGTGGTATTCTCTTTATGTATTATATATTCTATGTTGTAATCCCAATCTTTTGTGTAAGATGTGGGATAGTGATGTGAACTCCGAGTTAGCTTTTGTTAGAGGGGTAGTTTGGTAGTAGGTTGGTATATTCCCCGTCTTTTGTGATATTAGGGGATATATGTGATAACAGTTATAGCAGTATGCTAGGGAAATCATGTAATGAAACGAATTGGCATATGAATATAAATGAAGTTTATTTCAGAAATGTGTTACAAATTTTTTTTTCTTTTAGTATTAAAAGAAATACTTAAGTAATATACTTGAATAATAATAAAATGAAAACTTGTGATGCAAATAATGCCGCCCAGACGTAGATTGACTGCACCTGAGGAGTCAGTGAACAATGAGAGGGAACAAGTAGACCCGATCCAGAAACTGGTAGACCTGTTAGAAGAGGCATTAAGGGGAAGGAACAATGAACCCTCAGGCTGTGCCAGTAACAACCTTTAAAGACTTTAAGAGTGTAGGACCCCCAGAGTTCGAGGGAACTACTGACCCAATCGTCGCACAAACGTGGATTAAGGAGATCGAAAAAGCTTTCACTATAGCTAGCGTAGGCGAAGATCAGAAGACGGTGTTTGCCACGTACATGATGAGGGGAGAAGCGAACTACTGGTGGGAGGCTAATCAACAAAGAGCTGGAGAAGGGATAATAGCTTGGGATAAGTTTAAGACGTTGTTCTTCGAGAATTACTTCCCAAATAGTATGAAGAATAGGATGGAGGCGAAATTCGTAGAGTTAAAACAAGGTGAGATGACGGTGGCGCAGTACGCGGCTAGGTTTAACGAACTAGTGCGATTTACGGAGCACCAAGTTGGGGATGAAGAGAGAAAGGCTAGACGCTTCGAACAAGGATTGAAGTCGAGGCTGTTCAATAAGGTATCAGTTCTTTAAATTGATTCCTCTGCAACATTACTGGAGAAGGCAATCATTGCGGAAGGTGGCAGTGAGGCCTTAAGTCTGTATAACAAAGAGAAGAAAGGAAAGAATGCTGGAGGAGAGAATGGTACTGGAGGAAGCAGCAGTGGAGGAAGTAATTTGGGAAAGAGAAAATGGGAGAATAACAACAACAACAACAAAAACAACAATAATTAATCAGGGAATTTACGTGGAGGTTTAAAGAAGAGGGCTGAAGGATGCCCAAAGTGTGGGAAAAATCACCAGGGCGAGTGCTGGAAGGGACGTGGCACTTGCTA
This sequence comes from Panax stipuleanatus, assembly GCA_020205555.1. Classification (NCBI taxonomy): domain Eukaryota; kingdom Viridiplantae; phylum Streptophyta; class Magnoliopsida; order Apiales; family Araliaceae; genus Panax; species Panax stipuleanatus. The sequence goes on from CM035124.1 coordinate 145,358,547, forward strand.
CGACTACGGACAGGAAGGGCACATCTCGCCTAACTGCCCGAAACCAAAGAAGATCCAAGGGTGTTTTGCTTGCGCCTCAATTGAGCACCGTATTAAGGATTACCCGAAGAAGGGAAGTGGCGAAAGTGGTAGCTAACAAGGGGGAGGAAACAAATTGATGATCGGTGGACCGGCACAATCCAACCGCCCAACCGCCAGAACCTTTAACATGACCGTCCAAGACGCCATGGTTGCGAAGGACGTGGTGTCAGGTATAATCCCAATCAATGATATAAATACTTATGTATTATTTGATTCGGGTTCCATCTGTTCTTTTATATCTGAAGAATTTGCTAGTAAACTTAGTACACCCCGAGAACGATTAGAAAATCCTTTGATCATAGAAGTTGCTAATAAGGAAGTGATCCCTGTAGAATACGTTTACCGAGATTATTGTGCAAACATTAGAGAACACGAACTGAGCGTAGACTTGATTCCTATTAGATTGGGAGAATTTGACGTAATACTTGGAATGGATTGGTTGTATAACCATGCTGTGATAATTGACTGTCAGAACAAGTGTGTGAACCTTCAGACTCCGAATAAGTCTAAGGTAGTGTTTTATGCTAGCTCATTGCTTAAGCAATCGTGTTGCGTTATGATGATGCAGGCCAAGAAATTATTAAGGAAAGAATGTGTAGGTTATTTAGCTTATATTATTGATACTCGAAAAAAGGGAGTAGAAATTAAGGATATATCCGTAGTTAATGAATTTCAAGATGTGATTCCAGATAATCTGCCTGGTCTTCCGCCAGACAGAGAAATCGAATTCATAATAGACTTAGCACCGGGAACGGCACCGATTTCGAAAGCTCCATATCGTATGGCGCCAGTAGAAATGAAGGAATTGATGATACAATTACAAGAATTATTGGATAAGGGTTACATTCGACCGAGTGTTTCTCCTTGGGGAGCACCAGTACTATTCGTTTAGAAGAAGGACGGATCGATGAGGCTCTGTATCGATTATCGAGAATTGAATAGAGTAACGATCAAGAACCGATATCTGCTACCAAGGATAGACGACTTGTTTGATCAACTGAAGGGAGCAAAGTGTTTCTCGAAAATTGACCTACGAACAGGATATCATCAACTGAAAGTGAGGGATGAGGATATACCAAAGACTGCGTTTCGAACCCGTTATGGACACTACGAGTTTTTGGTAATGTCATTTGGATTGACTAATGCTCCGGCAAAATTTATGGACTTGATGAACCGAGTTTTCAAGCCATACTTGGATAAATTTGTAGTGGTTTTTATCGACGACATTTTGATCTACTCGAAGACAGAGGAAGAACACGTTGAACATCTTAAGATTGTTTTGGAGGCACTAAGGAAGGAGAAGATGTATGCGAAGTTTTCTAAGTGCGAATTTTGGATGGAGAAGGTTCAATTCTTAGGCCACGTGGTGGATAAGAATGGAATCTCAGTAGACCCTACAAAGGTCGAAGCAGTAAGTAATTGGGAACAACCGAGAACACCGACGAAGGTGAGAAGCTTTTTAGGGTTAGCTGGGTACTATCGAAGATTCATCCAAGATTTTTCCAAGATAGCAACTCCGTTAACCAATTTGACTAGAAAGACGGTGAAATTTGTATGGACCGACAAATGTGAGGAGAGTTTTCAGGAGTTGAAGAACAGATTGAGCAAAGCACCTGTATTATCATTACCAGATGATGCAGGAAATTTTGTGGTGTATAGTGATGCATCGCACAAGGGACTTGGCTGTGTGCTTACGCAGCACGGCAAGGTCATTGCATATGCATCACGACAATTGAAGGATTACGAAAAATGATACTCTACTCACGACTTAGACTTAGCGGCAGTAGTTTTTGCGTTAAAGATATGGAGGCATTATTTGTACGGAGAAAAATGTGAAATATACACGGACTACAAAAGTCTGAAATATATATTCACACAAAAGGAGTTGAATATGCGGCAGAGAAGGTGGTTAGAATTAATCAAAGACTATGACTGCGATATTCTTTATCACCCGGGAAAGGCAAACGTGGTTGCCGACGCTCTGAGCAGGAAAGGAATGGAGAAGTTGTTTAATTTAACGACTCAGGAAGAGTTGATAAGAGAGATGGAGAAATTGGAAATAGAAGTGAAAGAACCAAAGAAGCCTGGAGAGAAGTTGTTTGTAGTGGGAGCTCATCCGACATTGTTGGATAGAGTAAAGGAAGCCCAGGAAAAGGATGAAGAGTGTGAGAAAATCCGAAATAGGATCACAGAAAATGAGGAAGAGAAATTTCAAATGATAAAGACGGTATCTTAAGATTTGAAGGAAGAGTGTGGGTAGCAGCGGTAACCGAGTTGAGGGAAGAGATTTTGCACGAGGCACATAATACGACATATTCCGTTCATCCGAGAGGCACTAGATGTTTCGAGATTTGAAGCGACATTTTTGGTGGCCCAATTTGAAACGGGAAGTCGCAGAGTGCGTCAGTAGATGTTGACTTGCCAACGCGTTAAAACAGAACCTCAACGACCGAGTGTTTATTACAACCGTAAGAAATACCAGAGTGGAAATGGGAGCATATTACGATGGACTTCGTGGTAGGACTTCCAGTTCCACAGAAAGGTTATGATGCCATTTGGGTTATCGTGGATCGACTAATGAAGACCGCACATTTTCTACCAATCAAGATCCGCTACAGTTTGAACAAATTATCGACTCTGTACGTAAAGGAGATTGTTTCACGACATGGAGTGCCGGTGTCAGTTATCTCTGATCGAGATCCGTGCTTCATGTCTAATTTTTGGAAGAGTTTGCAAGAAAGAATGGGAACGCAGTTGAGGTTGAGTACTGCTTACCATCCTCAGACCGACGGACAGAGTGAGGCGAACGTACAAACGCTGAAGGACATGCTTAGGACTTGCGGATGGATTTTAAGGGAAATTGGGACGACCACCTACCCTTAGTCGAAATTTGCGTATAATACTAGTTTACCATGCGACTATCGGCCTGCCACCGTACGAAGCTCTTTACGGGAGAAAAGTGCAGAACGCCATTATGTTGGGACGAAGTCGGAGATCAACGAATACTCGGACCAGAGTTAGTTCACAAACCGCAGACGTGGTGACAATGATAAGAGCCAGATTAGTAGCAGCTCAAGATCGCTAGAAGAAATACGCAGATTGCATCGGCAGGACCGAGACTATAAAGTCGGCAGTTTTGTTTCTTGAAGGTATCTCTATGGAAGGGAAGATCCGTTTCGGCAAGAAAGAAAAATTGAGTCCAAGATTCATAAGACCGTTCGAGATACTAAAGCGAGTGGGCGAAGTGGCATACAAAGTTGCGTTACCACCCGAGTTGGAGCACATCCACAGCGTGTTCCACATTTTCATGTTGCGACCGTAATAAGGCCGACTACAAGCACGTGATTTCTTACGAGCCCATTCAAGTGAAGAAGAACTTGGCGTATGAAGAAATTCCTGTCCAAATATTAGGTATGAAAGAACAAACTTGAGAAATAAAGTTATTTATCTGTAAAGTACTTTGGCGTAACCACGATGTCGAGGGAGGCAACGTGGGGGTTAGAAGATAGGATGATGAGAGACTATCCCCATTATTTGTGTAACCTTGTAGCAATTCCGGGATGAAATTTTTATAAGGGGGGGAGGAGTGTAATACCCGAGAATTTCATCTATTATAAAATGAAAATATTAATGGAAATGAGAATTATTTAATATAAATGATGTTGTGTTATGAGAAGGATTAATTCAATTATTAAATTGAATAATTATAATAATTGAGAAATTGATGGAGTTTGCGATAAACTCGTTGATAGCCTTGTGTCACAGTGACGTAATATGAGAATGATTATATTAATTTAAGCAAACAGTTAATCTATATTAATTGTAGAATATAATTAATTGTTGTGGAATATTAACTGTGATTGATTAATAATATGTGATTATTATTATTGCAAGAAATATAATAATAATAATGAGCAACGTGTTTATAAATATAATAAGATTTATATTAAAGTGATAATTAATCATATAAGGGTTAATTAAATTGTTATGGAGATTAACAATATATTGATTGATGAAGGATGTGTGTATATTATTAATTAATATTTAATTAATAAGATGAGTAATTCTATGTGCAAGCATGCGAATTAAATGTGTAATATATTAGCTAACTATGTGTTATGTGAAGTATAAATGACACTATTATATGGTAAGGCTTATTGAATGTAGAGTTACATGATAATAGCCTATGTGACAATATGTATGTAAGTATACATTAAAATAATATATCATGAATATTTTGAAATTAATTATTGATTGTAATAATAAAGGAGATAATGTAATGAGATAACATCCGATTAAATTATATTGGTAAGAAAAAATGTACATGGATTATACGTGTGTGGATTATATACTAGATTATGTGAATAACATGATTTTTGGGATTACATTGTAATTCTAATTGTACTCTAAATATATAGTATGATAACTTAGGTATACATAAAAGCCTAAGTGTATATAAAATGTGGATGTATTGGGTTATTTTATTGTTCATATCGCTGAGCCTTACTTGTTCCTAAATGATAGACTCATTTTGCTCTTCACGTGCATAATATAAGGCTAAGGCCTATTCCTTCTTCTTCTCCCCAAACTCAGCAACTAGCATTTCATAGCTCATATTATGGAGGGAGTGGGATTCATGATGAATCCAACAACCATTTACCTGCTCTTTCATAACCCTCATGCAATCCTTCAACCCGTTAGTTTAGTTTGGAAAATAATAGTATTGCCTGGACATGAATTTCTCTATATATAAGCTCTTCCCTTCATTTATTTGCTGAGATTTTGCTTGAGTTTGATAAATTGAGAGCATATATAATATCAGTCTAGAGTTGTAAGAATTGAATAGCAGCAAGCTCAATCAGTTACAGAGGTATAATCCCTCTTCCTTTGTTCTTCATTTCCGTTTTCTGTTTCTGAAGTTTACTTCAAATTCTTGATTATGCCAAATTGGTTCATAATTGGTTTGTAGAACCCTTATATTGTTGTTATATGAACATACATACATGATGGAACCACTATATAGCTCTCTTGACTTTCATTTCCATTTTTGCTCTACAATTTCTGTAAAACATCAAATTCGTGAATTTGGTTGGAGTCCATGAAATTGGGAATTGATAAATGGAGATTGACTGTTATATAAGCATATATATATATATAATATATATATGTGTGTGTGTTAGTAAGTTAAAGAAGTTTAATAGCATCTGGGTATGTTGAAATCGATGAAATGGGAGGTTTTGGGTCGGTTTTGGCTGCAGCGTGAACTGCAGGAACTGAGTCTGCATCGCGGCGTCGCAGCGTCGATGCGCAGCATTATCTGCGCGCTGCAGCGCCACAGTGCCTCAGACCCAGTGTCCCCGCGTCGCAGCGCCAATCCCAGGCATTATGCCGCGCCGTAGTGCATCCCGCGCCGCAGCGCCAGATTGTGGGTTTGTTGCCGCGCCGCAGCGCCGACACCCTGCTGCAACTTTCTGCATCCTGCAACAAAACTGTTATGTACTATTGTTTGATTCTTTAAACAAGCATGGAAGCATGATTAATACATATATATAAACCTAATGAGGCAATGTAAGCATGTTTTAGTGTATTAGCATGCATGGTTAACAAAACGACATGAAGTTGGAAATGAACTTTAAGTTTCATAAACAATCATTAACATTATAAGCATGACTATATTCTGATTTTGGTACGTGATAGAGCGGACTTAGAAATGCATGAAATGAATGAT